>JAWNOM010000551.1:577500-1202935 GCA_035045965.1 Drosophila aldrichi
AATGAAAAGGAAATTGCTAAAAGTTTCAATGATAAATTTAAAGCAGATAATAAAATATGTAAAATATATATACTCGGATACATATTTATTTTATTTTACATGCATTCCACTGTCCAGAGATTTATCTATAAATTGTTTTAAATGCTTAAGCATAGCAAACTTCTGTTGTTTTTTTTTCCTGGTTTATAAAGTTCTGCGGCATTTGCTTGACTTCGCCTCGGGTGCCGCCGTCTCCTGCATAAATGTAAAGTTTGTCAAACTTTTGTTTCAAAAGTCAAAGGCGCACAATGTTGATGAATGAGCTGGAACTGTTTCATAAGTTGTCCGGAACACTGGAATGGAACAGCAGAGCGCAGCAGGAGGCGTGCCCGTGTTTTCATCAAGTTCCGCTCTTATCGCTGGAAAGGCGAAAATTAATGTGCACTTAACTTCCTTCTTTTCGGAGTGTGTTGCCGGAGCGAGTTTTGAAAGCATTTAAAAACGCATAAATGTATTTTCCGGTACCCACGCCCACGCTCACGCATATAATGCCAAATTTATGAACTGAGAAAAACTGAGAGATATTAATTGCCTTGAGGTGCAAGACACTGGCCAAGTAAATTTTGTTAGCTGCAAGTCGAAGCAGGTGTCAGCTGCAATCTACTATTAAAAAAGCATCAAGCACTGAGTATGGACAATGGGGGCGGGGGCGGGGGCAGGGCTAATGGAAGGAGATGTAGATGTACTGAGTACCGAGAATTACCTGGAGAAACTGTAGCAACGAGTTTTACGACCTGCATTTCCGCTTGCCACAAAGCAAAGCACAAGCCCGAACTGAAGCTGACTTCCTGTTGTGGCAGCAGAGGTAGAGCTCGAGCTGGAAGCTGCAACAGCAGCCAGTGCTGGCAAAGGGACGTTGCTTGCTAGCCGAAAATGCGGAAACGTCCATTTTATAGCGGAAATATATTCTTATGCGGAGACGCGGCGATGATTTATGTATGTTTTGGCATTACGTGCCACAGCAGCAGCAGCAGCAGCAGCAACGTTTTGTGTGAGAATTTCGAATTAAATTCCTTGCCCCATGACGGCAGCTTATGAGAAGTAATAATAAAAAAATATATGTATATATAATTTATGTATGGGTGTGTGTGTGTGTGTGTGTGTGTGAGTGAGTGTATAGAAACTTGCAACAGAAATGGGTCAGGCTCATACAAATGCTGCGATTATTTGCATGCTCGACTCTCAAGTATTTCTATTCGCCTTTGTGGCATGGCAAATGCAAGTCGAGGGCAAGCAGTAAGCAGCAAGCTGCAAGTTGCACGCTGCACGCTGCGTATCTTTGCGTCACCTCGTCTTGAATTTGGGTTAAGTGTGCTTCATATGCGTTTATGCTGACATTATTATAACTGAGCTCTGTGCCGCCCTGTGGCCACGTCAAACTGCTCTCGATTACAGTTGCTGCGTTGCAACTTTTGCAGTTGAAGTTGAAAGCATGCGTGCGACTGCAACTGCCACAGTCGAACTTTTATTTTCTGCTGTAATCAACAACAGCAATTTTAAAACAACAGCAACAGCAACAAGCTACAAACGCAAAAAGTTTTTTGCAATTTTGCAGGCAAATTTTTAACGCTTTTTTTTTTTTTTTTTTTTTGCTTTCTTTTGATGCCTATAAAATATTGGCAAATAATTAAAAAGTTTTCCACTGCGCAGCTAATGGAAATTGAAAAGTTTGTGAGACTCAATACAGCTGACATTTTATAATTTGTTAAAAGTTCATCAAATTAACGCAAAAAATAAAGAAAATTCAATTTTACATTTACTGCCAAGGTCTTATAGTAGATCGGTTGAATCGGTATGTAAAAGTCAAGTTTCATAAATACAAATTGTAAAAGTTTTTTGTAACGGTAACTCTGATGACACAGACTTTTAGCACAATCAAATTTTATATTTCAATTTAATCTCGTTAAATTCAATTGAATTTAGCTTTTTGGCTTTGGTTTATGTTGAAGATAACTGTATTTAAATAATTGATTTTTTTTTAACTTCTGACCAAAATCTATGGAAAATTAAAACTTTTTTTTCTCGATTATGTAGTCATTAATATCTCTTTAAATTAATTACCATTTATTTAAACTGCAATTAATTGCTTAAAAGCATTTATAGGCAGCTACATATACCGCATATAAATTTATAGATACAGATACATTTAATGCATGCGTATGGCCACACACACACACACATACACACGCATGTTTAATGGCAAATGCCAGCAGGCAAATAATATAATGCATTGCATTTAATGAAATTTACGGGTCAACACCTCCCAGGGGCACAAACACCCACACACACACACACACACACACATATGCTCACTCATATGTATACACGCATATTGTGCAAATACATGTACTTAAACACACCCACACATACGCACAAGGCCGGCTGGTGCTCACACACACGTCATTTCACAAGCCGAGAAGGCATATGCATTCCTGCATAATTTATACCCTAAGGATGGTAGCCTTATTAATACATTTGTCTATTACGTAAAAATCCATATATGTTAATCATAAATCTATTTAATTAGGAACTCTTCAAATTTCATAAAATTGTCAATTAAATAAATATTTATTTAAATTATACAACAAATTATATATCTATTGTATATTAGTTCTAGCAACTGTAGAGTATTCAATGCTCAACAGCTGAACTATAATTATGCTCTTTATGTTATTCTTGTTTTTTATTTTGTGGTCTCTCTCTCTCTCTCTCTCCATGCTCTTCTCACTTGTCATCTTATCTGTTCGTTCTGCTTCTGTTGCGCTTTCTCGCTCTCGCGCATGGTTGTGTGCATTTTTGCACTTACATTCGCGATGCGAAAGAGTGCATAACATAAGCATTTATAGAGGCCACCGAGCAATGCGGCAGCGAGAGTGCGACAGATAATTTTTGTTGTTGAGCGTTTCTGGCAGTGCCAGTTGCCATTTACCGTTAACACGTTAACGTTAACCGTTTCTTTTTGCCCGCACTTGGCAATGCGTTTCCTTATTTCTTTATATCTTTTATATGTAAATATTAAAAAAAAATATATATACTCTTGGCTTTTGCAGTCAGCTTGTTGTTTGTTTTTGTTGCTGTTCTTCTTTTTTTTTTGTTTTTTTGTGTTCTGCCTGTCATTATGTTCGGCTGCGCAGCGTCTACGTTGTGCACATGAAATTTTATGATGAGTATTTCGCGTATTGTGCGCAGTTGACGTAGCCATTCCAGATAGCGAAAACGCTGACAGGCAACAACAACAACAACAAGAACAACTACAGCAGCCAGAATACCAACACGTACAGCAGCATTCGCAAAATAAGCAAACAATTCCATGCCCTTCACCAAAGGCATGCGTCGTCGACTGCAGGTGTTATGCAAATACATACATACATACACACATATATTTGCATGTCTGTATGTGTGATTGTTTGCATACGAATGCCTACTGACGCGTATGCAACTGCCGCTATGTACATACATATGTACATACATACATGTGTCTCCTACTGTGCTTGGCAAGTGTACATACATATGTAAAAAATATAAATTTTTAAATTTTAATTATAATAAAAACCAATTGACAAAAGCTGTATATAATTAAATGGATTTTCATTTCTTAATATCACACAGTCAATGATATCCTTTGTTTGCTTTGGCTTTACAATTTCGCATTAATTGATACATTGATTTAGTGCAAAGTAAAGAGTGAGAGAGCTGAGCTGAGCTCTCTCTTGAAATTCAAGACTTGCATTGCACAGTGATCTACGAAGGCGGCGGCTTCGTATGCACGAAGTTTGTGCACAGAGCGTGTGAATTGTTCGTGAGCATCGCGTTGCTATCCTTGTCTCTGTCTCACTCTGTACAGTTGCCATTGAGCACACATAAAAGTGGACGTTGGCCTCACTCATTTTTGCTCTCTTTATGCAAAAGCTGCAATCATACATACATACATACATGCATGAGTAGCTAGGCGAAGACAAGGCCGCACGAAGAGAGGATAGGAGTCTGCCGATGAGAGAAGAGAGCGATGCAGACAAATTGCTCATATTTTGTGCATTCAGATTTATTAATTTGTTGATTGCTAAGTCTGCAATATATGTATTTATATTAATGTTTGGAAAGATATAGTTTGAATTTAAATTTAAATTTTTTCATTTTTTATAGCTATAAGAAGTTGTTTATTTCTTGCTTTACGTAATGTAGCTATCGTTGCTTCAACATGGCCATTTTGTTGCCAATAAAATTGCAACTTCTTTGAATGCAAAATTGAAAAAAAAAGAACACTGAAAAATGTATAAAGAAACTCTATGCAAAACTTGTGCCAGCCCCTGCCCGACTGCCCCTGCGTCCTGATGGCGAATCTTACTTTGTTTTTGTTCCTTTTTCTGGCACTTTGGGCATACAAGAAACTTTATTAAAAAGTATGCTAGAAATTTTTGCATCTATGCGTCGCTCGGTTGCTCTAACCAGGGGCCGGAGGTATTCACATCTCATTTTTGTTTTTTATTTATTTTGTTGTTGTTGTTGTTGGTTTTGTTAATATAGTAGTATTTGTTGTTGCTGTTGAACAGATTGACATGAAGCGGCAGAATGAAATTGCAATTTCTTGTGATAAATTTCAATGAACAACCTGCCAAGGCAACTCCGGCTAGGGCTACGGCCTGGCTACGTCTACGGCAGCCTCGGCGCACTAACGTTGTATGAAAATATGAAAATGTGTGGCATGCAAAATGCAAATAATTTGAGTGCTCTTTGTTGTTCAATATGAATCAAAAATGAGTGATTCATGTGGCATGCAGCAACTACTTGCAGAATGTCATTACACAACAGCAACATATTTTCGGCATATTTTGCAAACACGGCCAATTAGCCGGTAATTGCAATCGAACACAAATTGCATTTTCTCCATTTCTTCCAGTTTGTGTGAAATTTGCATCACATTAATAAACATGAGCAGAACTTGATTACTTCAATAGCTGCAGCTGCAAACAATGCAGGTGCAGATGATGCTTGAGTAATCAAATAATATTCCAATAATTAAGTTACATAATTTAATTAATAACGGAATAATTTGCAGTCCATGTGGTGAGGATTTAAGCCAGTTACTTCAAAGCTGTTGACCTTATGTAGATATTCTACTGAATTGTATAACTGATTAACTCGCTTTGTATACATCATAAATAATTCCATTACATGACTATTTGCATATCCTCCAGCTGGCTTCATTTTCACTTGCTAGTAGGTTTTCCCTATGTGGAATTAATATTTCTTATTACAAAATAAACTCATCAGAATCGAATAGAAGTAATGTATTCATGCCGTCGTACATTCACATCGTCTTTTCAGTTCTTCGGCAATTTTTTCTCTTCATCTCCCTCGACTCTTGATTCACTCAAACTTTCTTTCATATTCAATATATGCTCCTTTGGGTATTGTACGAATCTGGGCAATTATCATTAACATTTTGACGACAGCACTGAACGATAAGTGGGCGTGGCAAAAGAGGAGCCAGCTGTCTGCAATCAGAAATATGAAATGTAGTAAAATATTTATTATTTAGTTTGCGTTGGAGCAAGTTTTAAATGTGGCCGTTGGGATTGCTCGCAAAATACATTAAGAGGCAACATATTTATATATATGTGTGTGTGTGTGTATAAGCTATAATGTATTGTGCCATTTGCGTAGTTGGCAAAGAAAAACTCACTGCTGTTAGCAAACTTCAAGCAGGGGGAGGGAGGGTGTGTAAACTTTGGCACAGAAGTTTTCAATTTAAATTTGAAATGCGCCGGCTTTTGTGCAGCTGCAGTTGCAATTAACGAACCATTAACTAATGTGCTTGAAACCCCATTGATTTCGCTTTTGTATATTTCCCTCACCAAACACAGCCGCCGTCTTGGCCAATCACCATGACAGCCTGACGCTCAGTCCGAGCGAGCACAGCGTCGTACGCTACACCAACGAATCCCTCATTGTCGAGTGCCGCGGCCCCGGTCCGGATGTGAAGCTGCACTGGAAATCGCCGAAAGGCGAAATAATACGCGAGCACAAAGGACGCATACACATCGAGCAAACGGCGCCAGGTGAGTCCAATAGCCAGCCAATACCCAATACCCAATACAGCCAACAGCCAACAGTCAACAGCCGGCAAGCAATTGAGCAAAGGACTTTCGCGCCAGCAGGCAGAACAAATAAATAAAATTAATTGCAACGTTTTACACGCACTCAAAGCGCAGTTTCCTTCTATTTTTGTATTCAATTTACTTGGAGCTAGCTAGCTCTCTGGGCTAAGCTGAGCTATAACATAATGAACTTGTGAGCGTTTACCCAGCAAATAGAATTGTAACCCCTTTGGACTCACGAGAGCTAACAAAGCTGCTTCAATTAAATTGAGGAAGGATGAATTAAGTCGGGTTACAAGGCGCTTCCTATTCTATGTATGTGTGTGCTTTAATTTACAGATTTTCTGCCTGATTAGTTGGAGTTTGGTATTATTACTTGAGCTAATTTGATTGATGTATGACTTAAATTACAATTGAAGGTTTATATTTGATCTCATACAACTTTCGAGACTTAAATTTTAGACAAATTTAGTAGGAAGAAAATGTTCGACGGAGACCAATTTGATGAAAATATATCTAGAAAAAAGTTCTTATAGATGAAGTCAGATGAAATTATCTCAAAATTAGTAGTCTTTAATATGTACATGTCCATGTTGTATAGAGTTAAGATTAACCAAGTCTTTAAGTTTTCATCATAAAAATTAGGCCAAACAAAAAATCTTTTAAAAGGAAGTTGGGCTGTACCTTACGCAATCAAAGGATTATTTTCTTATTGGGTAAAGTCTAATACTGGGATATGCAAAGTATACAAAATTATATAATAAACTGTTATATAAAGCCAAAAAATAAAATAATAATAATTAAAACTTAACTTAAAGTACTCTATAAATAAATATCAGATAAACTTATAAATATTGTATATATAAAAAAGCTGAAATCATCTCTGGTCGGACAGTAAGCTGCTCTGCGCTGCTTATTTTCGTTTAATGTTGATTTTATTCACTCTTTTCTTTTTTTTTCTCATTTAACTTCCCACACAGAACAATTGAAAATCGTTTTCGCACACATCGCTCTGGCGGACAAGGGCAATTGGACATGCGAAGCTGCGGAGGGCGGGCTGCATAGTAAATCGTTCGATTTGATTGTATATCGTAAGTACACAGATCGAAATGGGAATCGCAATGGCAATGGCAAGCCAACAACCACATTCATTAATTTTTCATTGTATTTTTCCGTTGACCACTAAAAAAAAAAAAAAAAAAAATAAATGCAGAGAAAATTACATTCACCGAAAAGGATACAGTTAAAACTGTGAAGGAAGGTCAAAATGCGACAATATTATGCGAGGTGAAGGGAGAGCCGCAACCGAATGTCACCTGGCATTTCAATGGACAGCCCATTACTGTGGACGGTGAGTCAGGAGTCGGGAGTCGGACAGGGCTCTGTAATGAGCTTTCAGCTCCTTTATCTGCCACACTCTCTCTCTCTCTCGCTCTCTTTCTATGCTTTCGATATTTTCTGTATTTTTGTTTTCTTGCTGCACCCGTTTATCATGTTTCGCTCTCATTTTCGACAGCAAACGCCCCGAAATTTCGCATCCTGGCGGATGGTTTGCTCATCAACAAGGTAACACAGAGTGACACCGGCGAGTACACGTGCCGGGCATACCAAGTGAATTCGATTGCTTCCGATATGCAGGAGCGCACAGTTTTGATGAAAATCGAACGTGAGTGTGATTTATGATTTATTTCAACTCGTACAACATAATAATGCACACTGGCCAACAAGTTGGGAAAACTATGGGGAAAAAGAAAGCAAGAGAAATATAATAACTTTATGCTTTTGGGAAATTTGTGATAAAAAAGAAGAATAAAATATGTATATTTTGTTTTTATTTGTGTGATAAAAAAGAAAAAAAAAAACGAGTTATATGTTGCATTTATTTTTTTTTTAACTGCGCGGTGGCAAAAAAGTAAAAATGTATTATAAATATTGGTTTAGTGGCAAAAATATAGAAAGAAGAATTTATATAGATATAAAATATATTTTTTCGTACAAAATAATTCAATTAGAAATTAACTTTCAAACATGAACATTAAAAAAATTTTTTTTTAGTTTAACTAGTCTAAAAGTTATAAGAAATTCGAACTTATCTAGATTAAATGCGCAATTTAATAGTAGTACTTAAATAGCTTGTTATGTAGCTAAGAAAGTTAATCTGGCTTCAAAACATTTGAAATAGCTATACTAAGTCAAAATTCGATTCATATAATTAAAATAATTAATATATTACAAATATTTGAGAGCTTTATAAACTAAGATTTTAGATAATGTAGCATAGGTTCTAAAATTATTAACATTTACATTTGTTAACAAATTTTAATAAAAAACTGATTTAATTGTCATAAAAGGATTTTTATTAAAATTAAAATTGTAATGTATGATTCAGCTATGTTTGCTTAAATTAAAATTGATTTTCATTTCACATTTTCTACCTCATTGAACCACTGTGCATTTGTATTGAATGGCAGGGAAATTACTTGAGCAGTTTTACGAGCTCCTCCCAAAATTTGTGTGCGTTTTAGTATGCAGCGCGCTCAGCGGCAAATAGTTTTTGGAGCACGAGAATATTTTAAAATTACATACGCTTCGTTCGCATATGTTTTATGTGGTGGGGGGCGTGGCACACATGTTGCTAATGACTTTACTTGGCGGCCATATTTGATTTATGCCCAAAGCGCATGAGTTGTTGCACCATTCGTAGCATACTTTTGTGCGCCAGCTGAAATCGCCTGACGAATTCGAATTAAAAACTTGAATCTCTACAATCTCTCATACATCTAGATAAGCCGCATTGGACGCAGAAGCCGCATGTCGGCCTGCAGTACGCCTACATCAATGGCACGGCGAGCATCATGTGCGAGGCGCAAGCGGAGCCGCCGGCCACGTTCAGCTGGTATCGCAAACAGAAGCGCCTGGAGAGCAACGAGAAGCTCTACACCATCGAGTCGGATAGCCATTGGTCGCGTCTGACTATCCGTGTGCTGGATGCTAAGGTATTTGACAACTATCGCTGCCTCGCCCACAATCATTTGGGCAGCATCGAGCGCATCACGCGGCTCGAGGAGGGCGAGAAGCCGCCGCCGCCGTCCGTCTTCCAGCTGCGCGGCTACAACTCGAACACTTTTGATGTTGATTTGAGCGCGCCGAGGGATAAGGATCAGCTCGGACCGATGGACGTGAATGGCTTCCGCATCGAGTACATGACAGAGATGGAATTCAAAGCCGATGCGGGCAAATGGACGAATGCCAAACGCAAGGATTTCCCCTACGAGGAGGGTGAGTACCAGCTGCATCAGCGAGCTGCCATTATTCAACTGCAGCATTTTCGCCATTTCACGCGCTGACTCATTCTCATTCTCATTCTCGTTCTCATTCTGTTTTTTTTTTTTGTCCGTCCAGGTGCCAATTTTCTCATAACGAACCTCGAGCCGGATACCGTCTATCTGATACGCGCTGCCTCGCGTAATCTGGCCGGCTTCAGTGACTATACCAAAGTGGAGAAGTGCAAGACTCTGTCGCTGGAGCCGCGCGTCTCGGCCGGCTTGGCATTGTTGCCAAATTCCTATCCGCTGCTGTATATTTTGCTGCTGCACCAATTGCTGCGGCATGGCCACTGAGTGCTTGCAAAGCTGTGACACTCCCCCCTCCCCCCCCCCAAAAAAAAAAAATGATTCCATGTGCTTTGTCTAGCTTTAAGGCGTCGCCACGTTAACCTCCTTAGTGACTGCTGCCCGATCGCTGCTCGTGTTATGTAACGTCTACTAATTAATCGTCTAAGTTGTTAATATAACCGCTCTTAAGCTTAAGTTAATACAGAGTTTCGTTCAGTTTATCTGCAAGCCCAGCAAATTAGCTAAAATTCATAAGAGAAGATTTCAAAATAAACACTTAGATGGGCGCTTAGTGCTTAGTTTTTAAAGAAATAGAAAAAAAAAACTTTAGCTTAAAGTATAAACTGCAAAACTAATGTAAAAGTTCACTTCAAGTTTGATTCTATAAGTAAAAGAAAAACAGGCAAACCAAAATCTCTAACAAATCTCTTAAACACTCTCGCAGACTCGACTTAATCTGTGTAAAAAATCCTTGCATTTATCTATCATATCCATACGGAAATCTAAACAATACAATCTATACATTAACAGTCTAATCCTTTTCTTAATCCTCTTACAAATCATATTCTACTAAATATAAACAATTGAGCTTAACAAAAACAATAAGAGCATGAAATCCAAAACTAAATACAACTAAAGGTTTAATAAACATACCAAAATTGTCCATTGAAGCAAAGTAAAAGAACAAATAAATACAAATACAAATAGAAAAAAAAAAAATAGAACTAGTGCAAACAGAAATTGGATTTAATAAATCAACAAGAACAAATATATATGTATGTATCTCAAGTAAAAATGTTGCCAATATTTAAATGTTTTGTGGTTTTGTGTGCCAACTGAGCAAAAGATAAATAAAACTAAATATAATATTTATTTGCATGTGTTTTATTGTGTATAAAATCTGAAAATATGTTTATTTTCACATTGAAATTTACAAATTGTAAGATTTAGTTAGTCAGGCTGGAATTTTGAACGTTCTACGAACTCTTTCCCTTTCTTTTTGAGGTACCTAATGCTAGAGTCCTTCTATGTTTTCTTATCACACATAGTTATCAGTGTTGCTGAGTCCAGGCTATATCTTGAAATAATTAACTAATTTATATTTTTATACACAGCCAATAAAATAGAAATTAATTATATAATTCTCAGTTAAACATTATTTCGCTTGGCTTTTGAAGTCTCTTGTCAAGTTGGGAATTTTGATCAAATTGTTGCCGAAATGCTTTGCTTATTGCTGTCGAAATTTCGGACTTGCTGTCAATTTAAATCTACTTGGGAACGCTAGCTTTGAAATAAAAGGTAGCTACGAGCTGTCAACCCCAGTCAGAAACATAAATTGGCAAAGGCTTGAGTAGCTGTTGGGAAATATTTGAAGAGCAAATGGGTTTGAGGGGTCTTGGAGCTTGGGGTCAGCAGGCAATGGGAATCAAATCATTTATTATAATTTGGCTACAAAGTAGGCGTCAAGATGTCAAATGGACTCAGTTTTGAAATTGGGACAGATGAGAGTAGTCGGAGTTCAAATTATTTGGTATAGAAATAAATTTAGAGTTAAGTTAGATAATGGGTAAGTATTAAAAAAAAAACATGAATAAAATTCGATTGGGATTTTGATAATCTTGCAGATGCTGCTCGTGTTTATGAAAGATACCTGAGAGCAAAGATTCGTGCGGAACGGTTAAAAGACTTAGCCTTAGAGTCAGATGAATCGCTGAAGAAATCTAAGAACCATTACCGTTTGCGTGGCGGACGCTTAAGTGCATTTAATGATACATCGCCGATGTCGTTCATGCCAATACCCACGTGCGGAGTGAAGCCCGATAATTGTCCGTGCAATGATCCACTGCCTCCCGTCTGCCCGGAGAAGCTAAGCAATGTGAAGGAGCCGGCAACAGCGAAGGAGTTGGTCAGAAAAGAGAAAGACGACTCGGACAAGGAGAAAAACCGGCAGAAACACAAAGTGAAAAACAAATACATATGCAAATGCAAGCTGCCGGTGATAGTTGTGCCCTCAAAGCGATCTATCGAAAGCGGATCCAGTTCCAGGACGCGTTTCAAGTGCTGTCTATTCAGAGAGAAGGAGGTCCCCAAGAAGATGCCACAGGAAGTTGCGCCAAAAGAGATACCCAGGTGTCCGTCAACTAAAAGCATACCACCCGATAATGCAGTTCCAATCTCTAATCCAAAACCAAATCCGACTCCACAACCAATTCCAAGCACAAAGCCCAAGGAATCCGCAAAGAACGTCAAGTTTCAGTCGAAGGAAACGGAAACAGAAAAGATGAAATGTGCCGATTGCGAGAAGATACCGGAAATTACGCAGGAATTATGCGCGCTAAAGATGAAATTGGAAAAGCAGATCGAAGAGGAAATCGATCAAAAGCAAAAGTTGAACACCATGAACGATCAGTTGAAACAGCTCTGCGAGTGTGTTAAGGGCCTATCCGATAGGTACAAATGCTTGGAGACTGCCCAGGAAACGCTGTCCAAGGAACCACCCAAGGAGCCACCCAAGGAGGCACCCAGGGAGCCACCCAAGGAGCTACGCAAGGAGCCATCCAAGGAGCCCAAGCCCAGCCCTGCTGACAACTGCCAGAAAAAGAATACAATAACAAACAAAGGCGACATTCCGCTCGAGCGCAAGGCCTCCAGCTTGTGTGAGTTCTGCAAGAACAAGGATCTGCCCGTTATTAACACGATGCAGTTCTCGCTGTTCAAGATCATGGGCAAGCGGTGCTTCGAGGATATTACTCTGACCATTCTGCTGCGAGCGGACAATATTTACCATGTGAACGTGCGGGACATTAGCAGCGGCACTGTGCTGGGCTGTCTGCTGGTCACCGATGATGCCATCAAGGAGGCCAACAGCCTGGGCCTGTTCCAGGAAATACTCACGTTCTGTGTGATTGATGTGCGCAATACTATCAATTCGAATGGTTCTGTCTTTGGCGGCATCAACTTTGAGTTCGTTCATGAGCATCGTCTGACCGGCGGCAAAGCATTAGCCGGATATGCCCAACGGCAAACGTTCGAGCAGGAGGTGGAGGAGGAGTGTGAGCTGTACGATTCGGATTACTATCAAACTGCTGCCCAAGGCTCCAATGATTTGGATTACTGCCCAACCGAGACTGAAGCGTCCGAGCTGCAAACGGAAGACGATGATGAATTTCAGCCAGAAGTGCGATTCGATTCGACATTTTCCATTAACAATGTCAGCAAGTCTGGCCGGTCCGTAACCAGGGCATTCTCAGTTGCCTCAACGACCTCAAGACGGAAGTCCCGACTGAAGAAACGGAAACCCAAGATAAGCTTATCCGATGTATTACGCAAAATCAACACCTACAGCAGCTCCATGGTGCTAACGGACACGGAGACCAAGTATCCCGTGCGCAGCATACGCATCACCTCCCAGTTGGACTATTCCTCTCACTCTGAACACGATGACGACGATTTACCCATAACTGCAAAGAAAACTAAATTATAATGGCTCGTTAGCTGCTCGATCTGTCACAGACTTTGGCAATTACCAAATTTTAATGTGTTTCTCTTATGTACATGACTTTCAAATGGAATAAAATTCAGATGGTATTAGGTTCATAATCCTTATTTAATTTTTTGTCTGTGCGGAAAGTAGAGTTTACTAGGGAATGGTTTGGTATTATTAATTAATTTTATATATATTTTTTATTTTCTGCCTGAAGGCCTTTGTTGTTAAACTTAATTGTTATTTAGAGCTAATTCTCTATAATAATTCTCTATAATTTAGATAAATAAATTTTTATATATTTTTTTCATTAAAATATATACAATAAAATATTAAAACAAGTAAGAAAGCTCTAGTCGAGACTGCTCGACTAGGAAATCCCCTGAACCCTTCGGAGAACTGATATTTCAATAATTCTTCGCGTCTTTTTGCTTACAAAAGAAAAACACACACACATACATAGGCACATATAGGCACGCACGCATAAACACGCATGGGCTGCAGTGTGGGCTTCTCATGGAAACTTAATTGTTTAATAACTTTTTTTGTGGATGTACGTTCTTCATGAAACTTTTAGATTATGATTATATCATTACTATGCGTGTATATGCTGAAGCTCAAGTGTCTAGTATTTGAAATACGCCTTTTACAAAGGTGAGGGTGAGGGGGTGGATATAGGGGTGGGGGTGAATTATAAAAAAACCGAAATTCTATAATCAACATATGAGTCTACATTTCAAATTTGGAGACTCTAGCTCAAAAGATATAGGAGATAAATTTTTAATAATTGTCTTTCGATAAGGTTTTTTATCGATAAAAAAATAATCGGACGAGTTATCGTTATTCTGTGATAAACTCGATATGCGCGTGCTATATACGGACATTTAAAAAAAAAAGTTGAAGTCTCTAGCTATTGTATCTTCGGAAATCGACGCGTTCAAACATACGGACAGACGGACATGGCTAAATCGACTCAGTTCGTCGCCCTGATCAAGAATATATATACTTTGTGGGGTCTGCCACGCCTCCTTCTGCCTGTTACATACATTTTAACAAAACCATTATACCCTGATTTCCCATTGAAAATGGGTTCAGGGTATATAACAAAAATAAATAAATATCAAAATTACGTATAAAACGATCGTCAATTGCAGTTCATTTAAATTTTATTGCATACTTTCAGGCGGCAGTTTATTTATTCACCAACCATACACAAATTTGCAAGTTTTTGCTGCATACTTTTGGGATGTGCATTTTTTGTATTTTTGTTTTATTTTTGATTTATTAAAGCATTTTTGTTCGCTGCAGACTGCAGGTAAAAAAAAAATCTTTTAGAAAAATAGCTCCTATTCAGCTATATCCTTACGCAGGACGAAAGTAATTGGTGTTTTAGACTCACGAGGAGTAGCGCCAATGTTTGCCTGCAAAGGATTAGTATGTTATCTAAGAACCAAGGACTTGTAAAATTTCCGTCCCAATGCTTATACCAGAAGAAATCTTGTATAACTTGTACAATAAAAGTACGATCAGTATGTCCTTTGGCTAATTTGTACTCCTTGACATTATGCACTATGTGAGATGTCACACGCCAGGATCTGCAAGGATGCGGCTGAGTTTTGTCGATTTGATCTACCATGAATGTCCTTTGATCCTTAGATGACCCCCCAATATTTTGATGTAAATCGATGTATTTGGTCCTTCCGCTGTTAACGCATCGAATTATATCAAAATTTGCAAGGATATGACCAAGTTAGAGCTTATTTTCTATATCAGGATATTCTCAGGATAACTCAGTCATATCCTTGACGATCCTGTAAGGACATACCATTTTGAGCTTGTGAGCAACTTAGAAAGTCCTTAGGCCACTGATGACGAATATGAAAGTAGAAGGACGAAAGTCCTTTTAACAACGGATAAATAGGGACTTTTTTGTGCAGAGAAAACTGCCTCTAGCTCAGCCGTATCCTTGCGTATCCTGGCAAATTTGACAGCACACTAAATGGGGTCACCAGGACTACCAACTGGCCAAAGAACATTAAAATCGTCCTGGCGGTTAACGAGATATTGGCGTTTTAGCGTGCTTTGGGTGATTTCCTTAGCTGCCGAGGCCGCTCGGCATTTCAAGTCCTGGACTCTTAGATAACCCCCCAATATTTTGATGGGGATCGATGCGAATGGCTCACACGATCCTAACGCATCATTTTCTTTTGTCCTGCGAAAGGATATGGTGGAGTTATGCCTTAAAAACTTAGACGTGAGGAACTCGGAGAATTCGCTTTGTATTGGAAGAGAAAGAAACAACATACTTTATTTTAGCTCAGTAATGAAATTTATTTAAATAAATATAAATACATTTAAAAAAAAATCATAATTTTCAATTCATTTTTAACTACATATTTTAGCTGAAAAAAAAAATAAATTATCAAAATTACGTATAAAACGATCGTCAATTGCAGTTCATTTAAATTTTATTGCATACTTTCAAGCGGCAGTTTATTTATTCACCAACCATACACAAATTTGCAAGTTTTTGCTGCATACTTTTGGGATGTGCATTTTTTGTATTTCTGTTTTATTTTTGATTTATTAAAGCATTTTTGTTCGCTGCAGGTAAGAAAAAAATCTTTTAGAACAAGTAAGAATTGTTTAATAACTTTTTTTGTGGATGTACGTTCGTCATGAAACTTTTAGATTGTGATTATATCATTACTATGCGTGTATATGCCGAAGCTCAAGTCTCTAGTATTTGAAATACGCCTTTTGCAAAGGTGAGGGTGTGGGGGTGGATATAGGGGTGGGGGTGAATTATAAAAAAAAACGAAATTCTATAATCAACATATGAGTCTACATTTCAAATTTGGAGACTCTAGCTCAAAAGATGTAGGAGATATAATTTTATAATTGACTTTCGATAAGGTTTTTTATCGATAAAAAAATAATCGGACGAGTTATCGTTATTCTGTGATAAACTCGATATGCGCGTGCTATATACGGACATTTAAAAAAAAAGTTGAAGTCTCTAGCTATTGTATCTTCGGAAATCGACGCGTTCAAACATACGGACAGACGGACAGACGGACGGACGGACGGACGGACGGACGGACGGACGGACAGACAGACGGACAGGGCTAAATCAACTTTTCTCGTCACCCTGATCAAGAATATATATACTTTGCGGGGTCTGCCACGCCTCCTTCTGCCTCTTACATACATTTTAACAAAACCATTATACCCTGATTTCCCATTGCAAATGGGTTCAGGGTATAAAAATAAGTAAAATAATACATATATTTAATTATTGAACAAATATTTAAACTTAATTCAGTTTAATTTAGAAATAAATCCTAATCAGCTTAGCTTATGCTAATTAAGCCCAAAGCTTCATCATTTAGATCTATATGGGAGAATTTATCCGTCATCTCTCCTATCAAAATCAAATATTATTTCAGGCAGAAATTATCAAAAGTTTCGACAATTTTGAATGCTATTGACCATCTTATTTGCCATGAAAACGTATTTTTGGTGGTCTGGCGTGACTCTTGATGCGCATGTGGGCGATACAAGGCTTTGGAATTGCAATCAAAGCAAATTGTTTGCGCCTGGCACAAAAGCAATTTTTAGCCAGCAGCAGCGGCAGCTGGTGCAGTGGTCCAGAACCGAGGCAACCGCTGTGGCCAGAAGAGCCGTCAAACCGCATGTCAAACGGTTCATTTTGGCAAATAGAGGTTTGTCAATCAGCCACGTTTGCCGTATCCATGTGCCAACTGTGGCCAGACGGCAGAGAGAAAGAGAGGGGGGTGGGCGGCTGGCACTGCAGTGGGTTCTGGTTCTGTAACTAGCATCGACGTATGCTAAACTCCTGGGGTCGCGTTGACAGCCACATAAATCAGATGAATGGCAAATAGCGCAAATGCGGATGAGGGCTGCGGATGCGAATGAGAATGAGAATGCGAAAAATGACAATGGCAGCCGGCATATTGCGGGCCTTGGCCCCGACTGACATTTATTGCCAAACCGCGCGTTAAATACTATTTTTCGCTGTACACAATTCTATTTGTGCGTCATAATAGCATCAAGCATCAGGCATTAGCATTTGCTATTACCATCAGGACATCAGCAGCAGCAGAAGCACCAGCAGAAGTAGCAGCAGGAGCAGTAGGAGCAGCAGGAGCAGCAGGAGCAGGAGCAGCAGCAGCTGCTGGCTGACATTTGTGTAATTGTTTTGCATTGGCTTGGCTATTGCGTTCGTGCCACAAAATGTGGCAGCCATTTGTTAAACCGGGCGGACATCGCTCAACAATCAACAATCCACAGTCCACAGTCCACATTCAACTGTCAAAGGCAAAGGCAAAGGCGTATAATGAGCCCATGTCAGCGCCAAGCCAACTGGGCTGCATTTAAACCAACGTTAAAAATCTCTTAAAGGCCAAACGAGTTGCTATACGAAAATAAAAATCTGACTCCTCTTCATTTTGTTTATTTCCATTTTTTTTTCCGGCTAAATGGCGTTAGCGAAGCTGCACGCTTTTAGCCTAAATCGATGGCGTTTGCTTTTGTTAGATACCCTGTAAAGTTTGTAATGATTACAGGGGGTGTAATGAAGGGATGTAATGGAAAGCTAACTGTGAATTTATCAAGGAGACTTATATATAAATAGTTAAATTGGAAATATTAATAAACAGCTAAAACATCTGCTAAAATATGCTAATAAAAAATATTAAAATTCTTACTTGTTAGCCTTTACCATCCTATATTTTTTCTATTCATAAGAGGAATGATCTCTCTATCTATTTATTTATTTATAACATTTAATTATAAATAAGTTAACAACTCAAGCTTTGACTGCTCAGGCCTTCTTGTCTTGTCTATTTATTTATTTCTATAAATTCTCATATAGCATATCTTCTACTCTATCCCAGCCAC
The DNA here is from genome assembly GCA_035045965.1 of Drosophila aldrichi. NCBI lineage: Eukaryota > Metazoa > Arthropoda > Insecta > Diptera > Drosophilidae > Drosophila > Drosophila aldrichi. The sequence goes on from JAWNOM010000551.1 coordinate 595,659, forward strand.
TCACATCACTCTCACTGCTATAGCCTTAATGTTTTTTTTTTTTCGTTCCCTAGCCTGGCCGCATAAAGTCTCTCTCGCCAACATTGGAAACTGCAGCTGCCATTTCAGTTCTTGTTCGAGTTTATTAAGCCAATGCTATTTTTGTGTCAGCGCTGTTTTTTTTTTTCCCCTCCACTCTTTGTTCATACGGTTCGTCGATAGTCCACATGCACATGTGTGTGTATATCACATAGCATTTTAAATTTTGGGCAACAAGCTGATATCAATTTATTTGCAACTGACTTTTCATTTTTGGCTCGGATTTGCAGTTCACTGCCGTTTAACAGAAAACAAAAACGGGGAAAGTGTTGGTAAGCTTAAAAAACTGTAAAGAAGGAAAGAGAGAGAGAGAGAGAGAGAGAGATAGATATAGAGATAGAGAGAGAGAATGAGATAGAGAGAGACGGATGTATGGCATGAAAGAGTCAGACTTTAAGATGATATTCTAGCGTTTCTCGATGTAAAGTAACATACATACATATTGACATACAAACATACATACATATATTAATTCTATATTAGATTGCAGCATCAGCTAAAGCATCTTTCATTATTTACACAAATATTCATGGAAATTAGCGCTCTTAAAAGTCTTTTCCACTTCCTAAATTAATTAATTGGCGCGCAGTGAATTTGATATGCACTTTGAGTAAGCAGTTCAGCCGCATTCCACGTTCGAAAAGTCTCTCAATAGAGGCTGCTTAAATTGTGCAACAAGGAATGTTGCACACGCATACACACACACACACACACACACACGCAGACAAGCACGAAATATTGTGAGCTTAGGCCCAACTTTCAGTCAAAATTTAAGCCAACCCAACAAAAAAATAGCAGCTAAAAGTTCTGCTCGCAATGCAGACAGAAAATGCAGAAAATGAGGAGTGTGAGCGAGAGAGAGAGAGAGAGAGAGATAGAGAGAGAGAGAGAGAGGGACAGAAAGAGGTAGAGAACTTGTTCAGCAGGCAGCATAATTAATTGCGGTAATTAGTGTGTTGGCAACAAACAGCAAACATACGATAAAACAAGAAAGGCAAAAGCGAAATGTAGAAGAGATATAGACTAGAAAATACCACGTAAATGAAATGATGAATTGATAAATTCTATTATATAAAACAACATGAAGTAAAGAAAATAAAAGCAAGGCTAGAAATCAAAAATATTAAATAATAAAACATGAATTATTATTATTATTATTTTTTTTTTTAATGATAATAATGATAAAACGAAGTATGTAATTTTAAATTTTATTTAAAATTATTCTAATGTAGAGAGACTAAACAGTATATTTATATATTTAGTATAATAAAATATAAGTAAAGAAAAGAAAAGCAAAGGAAGCAATAAAAAATAATAAATGACAAAAAATTAAATAATTTTAGAATAATTAAACGAAGTAACTTTAAATTATTAAATTATTTTAATGTAGAGAGACTAAATAGTATATTTTTATATTTATAATAAGAACATATATAAAAAAACAATATATATATTTTAATTATGTTTACACAGCCTAAATGAAATAACACGGTGTATAAATAATTTTTTTAAATATGATAAAATATTGAAAAAACTTTGTCATACACCATAGAAATATTGATGTGTTTAAAGTTTAATAGTAAGAATAATATAATAATATTATAAACAACACTTAGGTAAGCTAAGAAATTTGTAATGAAATCAATTCAATATAAAATGTTTTTATTTATTTTTTTGGATTACTTTATTTTTATTATTTTTTAATGAAATAAATAACTGCATCTGTGCTCCACCGCCAGCAATTCTCATTATTTTTTACAGGGTATATAACAATGGCATTCCGAAGTCATAGCAGTCAGCGCATAGTCAAAGGTGTGGAGGAAAGAAGAGTTCCGAAGCGGTAGCTGGCATTTTCCATTTCCATTGGCATTGTGAAGGGCGCGCGTTTGCTTTGCTCAAGATTTGTGGGCCACATAAACGCGCTGGCATATTAGTTTGGGCCCAACTTATATTTACGACTCTGGGGCAACAACTGTTGACTGTTTTGCTGGAGAGGCTCGCGGCGCTAATTTAGTTTGCTCTTTCAGAGCAGCGCAGGCCACATAACTATGGCCACGTCACGCCGAGCATCATTAGAAATCTGAGAATGATTTTATAGCTAAGCAAACAGACAGGAGCAAGGACATGCTGTGCCATACTGTCAGCTGAATCTCAGCGGGCAAAACGAAGACATTTTGTGGTACATGCCGCTGGCTTCAGTGAGTGAGTGAGTCGAAGACTTTTAGCAGTTCACTTTAATTGGTCACTTGGCGCGTGGACACAAAAAAAAAAAGAAGTAAAAAAAAAAAAACAATTTAATTTTCTTCATTTTCTTATTATCTCGATTTTGCACGCCAGCTTGACTTGCTCTTGCTCTCTCGCTCGCTCTCCTAGCCTCTCTCTCTCTGTCTGTCTTTAGACTGAGTGTGTCGAGTGTGCCGCCATATCTGGGATAAACTCAACCAGACCGTTGGCCGGCTACCGCCGTGCTTCATGTTCGGCTTCTCATGCAGCTTCAGGCGCAGCCGTTTATGTAATTAAGCGTTGCATACTTTTCCGCGCTATGCTTTTTAATCAGTTGCCAGCAATATGGGCGGGTATATATACATATGTCTGTCTGTCCGTTGGCTACTCTCGCGCTGTTGTATATTATTACCGCAGCAGCCATTAAATCTTTTGTGTGTAATTAAAAAAAATTACAATTTAATGCTTTGTAAATAGCTCAACGCTCATTTATTGACATAGCCGAAGTCAAAGTGCTCGGAGCAGCTGCCAAATAGCGAAAAGTGAGGCTCAAGCACGGTCCATGGCATTGCAGCTGCTAAACAGAATATAAATCGAGTAAATACACAGTCGAGCGTCTTTGAAGTGCTCATTAATAGTAGAAGTTTTGATTTGTAACTTGAAATTGGAAATGATTAAAAATGACACAGAAATTCATTGAAATATTTATTCATTGAAAATTTTATAATTGATAAGGATTACTTGCATACTAACTGTTAACTAGCTGATAACAATATATTTTACTTAAATTGAAGTTTGCCTATTCTATTTTCTAATATTTTTTATTAAAGCATTTTTAATCAACTTGAAAATTTGTTCAATTTACTGAATATATATTTTTAGTCAAATTTAAATTTTCAATTTAAAATTGAAATAAAAATATTTTTGTTTCGTAATAAAGCATAGCTCGAATGCATAAGAAAAATATAATAAAATTTCCATAGCATACTTTTTTTTAGCTGAACCAGCCATTTACATTACACACACACACACACACACACACATTTGGGCGAATCAAAAACACAAAGCATAAATATTATACAACAATTCGCATTCGCATTCGCATTCGCATTGCTACTTAGCAAACCAAATGGCAAAACATGCATGAAAATTGAAAATTATGTACAAAATGCACTCAGCTCAACAACAATACAAACATAACAATTGAGAGAGAGTGTGTGTGTGTGTGTGTGTGTGTGTCAGCGTATAGAGTATGCCCTATGCCGCATGCCATTTGTTCTGCCTGCCAACCTGCCTTGCCACGCTTGGCTCTTGTCAACGCAATGAAGTGCGACAACTGTGTATGTGTGTATGTGTGTGTGTGTGTGTTTGTGCATGTATTTTCATGTGCGTGTTTGTTGTGAAAATATAAGCAAGACACCTTTGGCAGCAGCTCAGGCAGCCACTTCATATTGTAAATTTGGTAGAAAATATTTTTGTGTTTTGCCAGGATTTCCGCCCACCCGCTGGCAGCTGCTCCTGCTGCTGTTGTTGTTGCTGTTGTTGCTGTTGTTGCTGCTGCATTGTGGCCCTAAGTGCTGCTACTTCAGTTGCTGCTACTTCGACTGCGCACCGTGGCACCTGTTTGCTTTTGGCTTGCTTTGCATGCAGCTCTGCTGCTTTTGTATGCAGCTTAATGTAATTGTCGCTATTGCGTTTGTCTGATTGCTTCCGCTGTCAAGAGCCACAGCAGCCACAGCAACAACAACAACAGCAACAGCAACAGATTTTATACTCCAGTTGAATCTATTCAAATTTATATATATTTAGCTTTTATGCATGCAACTGAATGTTTACAGAATTCAAGGTTCAAGAGCTGCATATGAATGGGTTTTATGTTTATATACTTCTATGAATAAACAATTCCGCCTGGCATCTGTTGGACTTTTTTTTATGTATTTATTTATTATTTATATATATTTACTTATTTTATTTTATTTATATATATTTTTAAATATAAAATAATTATAAAGAAATCATTATTTAATTTTTCATCTGTTGACGTCAGTAGACTCTACAGTCTATAATCGAGATAAAACGAGCTGGCCAAGTAAATTGAGCCAGAAAACAAATAACTGTTGCAATAAGCCCAAACACTAGCTGAGCTAATGAAAATGCAAAAGTTCAGCTTCCTGCCATGGGCAGGTGTTGGCAGATAATAACAGGGAGGCTTATGCTACGGCTTTGGTTGTATTTGTTTTTACCTTCATTAAACTGCCAGCTCAATTGCGGCCAACAGCTAACAGGTGGCAGCAATAGATAGAGAGAGAGAGAGAGATAGAAAGGGAGAGAGAGAGAGTCTCTAACAATATTTGATATCTATTTTGGTTTGGCATTATAATTGCTTTAAGCATTTTACGGGACATGCAAACCAGCGAAGCCATTACGTATGCTACACTATTTGCACAGGTCCTGGAAAGGACAGGAGGGGGCGAGGCGAGCTGAGCTGGCCCAGCTGGTTTGAGTGGATGTCTGTCTGTCGCTGGCATTTTGTTGATTTTATTGTTTAGTTAGCTCTAGGTGTAAGTTTCACTCTTATTTTGCAGCTCTTATTAGCAGGAATTTGCAGCCAGTTTATTTGCTGGCAACGTTGCATAGTCCTGCCTTTGCCTTGCCCCATTGTTTGTCTTTGGGAGCTGTCTGCCATTTCAGGAGTTTGCCATTTATGTTATGTGACGCTTGCTAATGACAGCACAAAGTTTTTTCTCGTTGGCTACGTCAAAGCGAAAGTTTTACTCAAGTTGTATCATTTGCATGCTGCCCTTCAATGACACGAGCTTAAAGTACACCAAACAGAGCAGCAGCAGCAACTGCCAGTCTTTTCAGACTACCTCCTCTTAACCTACAAGTAAGTTGAGCAAATTGCAAAAGTATCATTTGCTGGTAGCCCTTGGTAGAGGATTTGTCTAACTGCCCAAGTTATTTGGGCCATTGAACAAGCGGGATTCCGGTTCGAAAATTGAAAATGCCGATGGGGGATAGAAGATGGCTGATGGATGAAATCGAGAATAGGAGATAGAAGATAGGAGATAGGAGATAGGAGATGTGAGATATGAGATGTGAGATATGAAATAGGAGATAGGAGATAGGAGATTGGAGATTGGAGATTGGAGATTGGAGATAGGAGATTGGAGATTAGAGATTGGAGATAGGAGATATAAGATATGATATATGAGATATGAGATATGAGATATGAGATATGAGATATGAGATATGAGATATGAGATATGAGATATGAGATATGATCTATGAAATAGGAGATATGACATATGAAATATGAGATATGACATATGAGATATGAGATATGAGATATAATAAATGAGATATAAGATATGAGATATGAGATATGAGATAGCTTTTCAGAGGGGAAATGGATATGTGGTGTCTACGATTTGTCTATCTATCTTTGCCTTTCAAAGAGATAGAACAAAGAAGATATATAGATAGATAGTTAATAGGCAGCGGATGGAAATTTTCCCTCCAATCTCTCTCATTTCAGTGCACAATTCGCGTCACTTCATATTACTTCTTCACATTTCATACATAGGACTTATCATGCGCTGCTTCGCCCGTTAAGCCGGTGTTCAGCAAGTGTTATTGTGGTTTGATAAGCTTGCCTGTTGCTTCGCTGCTGGCGCATTAATCAAGTCCTTGCCGTTGGCTGCTTTGACAGCTCGAAAAGGCATTCGCCAGCATGCAGCGTGCAGCGTGCATTAATCACACGCAAAATTACGGTGCTCGATTGATGGCCAACAAATCGGGCGCAAATTCACGCAAACATTGGCACCGTCTCAGCTGCAGTCGAGATATGCACGCCGTGCATTGCCTGGCCCACAAATCAGTTTCGTTTGGCTCCTCCTGCTGCCCGTGCTGCCTCGCAATCTGGTTGACTCGTCTGCCAGTCTCGCAGTTTCAGCTGCTTGGCTTTCGCCATACCCAGCTGCCTCATTATGTGCGCCAGTTGCCGCTGCTACTGCTGCTGCTGCTGCTCTTGCTGCCGTAACTTTGCTTCCAGAGCACACAAATCTCCCCTTAAGTAATTTACTGGCAACTGCGATTGCTGTTGTTGCCGTTGTTGCTGCTGCAAAGTGCACTTTGCTATTTTTCAAATCGCAAAAGGCGAATGACAACAACAGCTAGCTTAAGATCGTGCTTAGCTCGTCAGAATAATACCCTGTCGGAAATGAAATTTTAAATACAGACAGGATTTATTACCATTTTAATATGTATAAGAATATTTATATAAGGTAATTGTTTGGAATTGTTAAACATATTCAAGTCAATCCTTCTCTTGCAAACGAGCAGAACGAGTTTAAGCTCATCTTCTAATTATCATCAACATCATCATCAGTCTAAATCGATTCATAATCATATATTTGAATTCTATATTCCTTAAAGTATATCCTTATTGTTGCTTTCAATTTTCCTGCAGTTTGCTGATTCAGTTAGCTAAATCTCCTGGCAGGGTATACATCGCACAATTGTAATAGCTGGCTGACTTCTGGCGCTGCTTGAAGTTGAAATTGAAATTGAATTGCGATTGATATTGATTGGCTGCGTGCTTGAGCGACAACTCGGCCAAATCATGTGCAGGGAGAGCTAACTCTCCAGCTGGGAATTTTGCAGGCGCCCAACTGGCTTGTAACTTTCGCTTATTGTTATGAGTGTGACAGTGTGTGTGTGAGTGTGTGTGTGCGTGTGTGTGTTAGTTCATGCCCAGATAAGGCATTTATATATACATATACATATATATGTGGTGTACTACAGCAGATATAGTATATAAAATAGATGGGATTATGAGCACAGCCCAGAGAGTATCAGCCAGCTCCTTTGGCATTCCACTGTGTGGCATGACTTGAAATCGAATTTCAGTTCTCGCTCTGCGTTGCCATCAATGTAGGTCTCTGAGTATGCTACTGTATATACATTTGTGTGTGTGTGTGTGCGTGTGCGTGTGCATTGAAGTAAAGTTTTGTGTATTGTTTAGTCAAGTGCAGCTGCTCGTGCAGCTTGTTTATGTGCTGTGCAAATAGAGTTTGGCAGCAGGCGGAACGTGTAGGGCAGCTAAATGGGAAAATCTTATTTAGTTGCAGCAGCTCGCAGTGCGCAGTTTGCAGCTCGCAGTTCGCCCTCGACCAGCCCTAATCAGCGCTTCGAATTATTGCTTCAATGGTCAGCGCACATTTTAAAGTTTTTGATTTAAAGGCAAAGTGGAATAAAGTATAGAAATGAAGAATACATCCTCATATACATATTAATAATAGATAATCAAATGTGGATGCATTATAATTTTCTTTCCAGGGTATTCAAAGTTGAATTGAATTTATTAAAAACATGTATTCAAGATGCTCATACAACTGCATTCACATTTTATTTGCAAATACCCTTAGCTGGAGCTGCATATATAAATAATAGATCATTAAATGTGGATGCCTTTTAATTTCTATGAGCGACAAGCCCCGCAAGTGCATTATTTCCCTTGTTAGACATTGTATGATTTATAAAATTCTCCAACCGCAAAGTGCGTTCATATGTTTGTTGGGGCAAAGTGAGGCCACACACTCATTTATTCATCATTCATTCATTCAGTCAGTCAGTCCGTCAGTTAACTGACCGCAAAAAAACAGCCACAAGTTTTTGCAAAATGCGTTTTCAACAACTTTTCGTTGAACATTTTACATTTCCTTGCCATTTCGGTTACGGCTTAGTTTTTATACCCTGAACCCATTTAAATTGGGAAATCAGGGTATAATGGTTTTGTTGAAATGTATGCAACAGACAGAAGGAGGCAGATCCCACAAAGTATATATATTTTTGATCAGGGCGACGAGTTGAATCGATTTAGCACTATTCCTCTGTCTATTTATTCTAAGTATTCCATTTACGTATTTCAAAGTATTTCTTCTAAGCATTTTCTCTAAGTATTGTTTCCAAGTATTTCCTCTACGTATTTCATTTACGTAACTCCTCTACGTATTTCCTTTACGTAATTCATCTACGTCTTTAATGCTTAGCTGATCGATCACACCCTCTGCTTCACTTTGTTGCGCACACCCCCAGCAGGCCTGGACGACTGAAGAAATGCTGCAGCTGCTGCCGTTTATATAGGGCCACTATTACTCAAGCACTGTCTCTCTCAAACACAGCAGATAGCGCTCGTTACAGTCGAGCTTCAAGTGACCAATGGGAACGCTCTCTGCTGTTGTGAGCAAATTAATACTGCTACATACACATAGACAACTTTAATGATCTTCCGCACTTTCTCTCTCCTTGCGTTTACTCTTACTCAAGTACTGTCTCTCTCAAAGCTTTAGCCCGACATTCGAGCTTTAAGTGACCAATGGCAACGCTCTCTGCTGCTGTGAGCATTCTAGCTTCGTTTTACCTAAATACAAATACCAAATGAATACTGCTACATACACATAGACAACTGTAATGATCTTCTGCACTTCTCTCTTTGCTTTTACTTTTACTCACGTACTGTATGCGTGCGTGCCTATGTGTGCCTATGTATGTGCGTATGTGTGTGTGTGTGTGTCAGAAAGACGCGACGAATTATGGAAATATTAATTCTCCGATGGGTTCAGGGGATTTCTTAGTCGAGCAGTCTCGACTAGAGCTTTCATACTTGCTATTAGTATTTTTGTTGTTTGTTTGTTTGTTGTTTGCTGCATTTTTTCTGTTTTTAGACTGCTTTTTTTTGTGTTCCTTTCATTTGTGTTGGAAATGTTTTGCCATGCAAATATTTGTAAATCAGGCGGAAACAAAATTACGAGCAACTTCCGGGTCGCATAAACAACGTCCGCCAAAATAACTAAAAAAAAAAAAAAAATACTATAAAAAGTGTGCAGTTGCAATGTGGTTTAATGACCTTAAAAAGGGAGCTACATTTTAGATATATATTTTATATTCATATTTTTTTTGTGTAAGCCCTGTAAAAAAAAAAAAACAAATATTTTCAATGCGAATTCTTTAAGCTAGATGCAGCATTTCGCATGCAAACTTTCTCCTTGTACAGAGCTCGTTTTATTTTGTTTTTCTCTTATTAAAAACAAAAAAATATATAAATTTTTTTCACTCCTTTTTTGAGTCATGTCTCCCAACATTGCAATTGGCATGTGCTCTGGCGGTTGCGTACTTTGCACAGCATTCAACATAAATAGCTGACCGTTCGCACTTCCTTGACGCCATTGAAATGTGCTGGCTGGAAGAATGCGGCTTGTGGCATCTGTCAGTGTTGACAGCTCCACCCACATCGGGAGGCAGTTGGCTTGGGCAGTGGTATTCTCCTTCATTTCCTTGCTTATTTGTTTGTTGCGGCTCTTGCGGCTATCGCCCGATGTTGATGTTCTCCGCTTTGGCAGGTGTTTGAACTTGGCTGTATTTGCATACGCCTAGTTTGCCCAGTTTGTTAACTCTGCGAAGATCAACACATGTATGCTGGTCAAAGGTCAAAGCACTTCCCGGGGGTTAATTTATGTGGGTTAAGGAAGCTGACAGTTTTTTAATTACTGTCGAGAACATAACACGAACATGGACCGAGACATTGCTTGCAATATATTGAGATAGTTTTGCTTACGTGAATATTTTAAAAATGTATTGCATTATATTTATATGTCCTGTATATACATATTTAAAAAATAAATGTGTATGTTCTAGTAGCTTTAGCAGACGCTAAGCTCTTCTGAGCTTTTCAATTTTAAATTGGGTTTGTGTCTTAGCTAGAAACTTTTAGCATGTGCTGCACACCCTGTGCTGTGAAAGCGCCATCTATTGAGCAGTAGAAAAAATGAGGATGGCTGGCTTAATGTCATAGATGGCGCTTGTGTTTTGAAGTTTGGTTAGAGCCATCTGTTGGCTAAAAATTCATACAATGCGGAATATTTTGAATATGTTCGATTTTTCATTCTATTTAAGGCAGTAAATTGAAGTTATTAACACGAAGAAGAAGCTGACCAAAACAACACCATGTTTACATTTTAATTGTTAATTGTTAATTATTTTTTAGTTTTATTTATTTATTTACTTTAATTATAATAAGCTCAGCTTGCACTCATTAATCCATGAACAAGTAATATTCTCCGAGAGCAGCACTACCACGCTCTACCCACCATCCATTCGCATAGATATGTTCGCATGATTTCCATGACGCTGGGATTTGAAATTGGAATGCGGTGTGGCAATTTCGTAGCACGTTATGAATTTGGCATGGCATGCCGCAATTGAATTAGAAAGTTTACCGCATGCAATTCGCATACCCACACACACACACACACATGCACACACACCCAGACAGACAGAGAGAGCGCAACGCGAATGCATTTTTAACAGCGCCACGCCTCGCTCTTCTGTTTTGCTTTTGCAGGCTCTTTAGAGCTTAGCACTTTGGCGCTGGAATTTTCTTTTGTGCATTTCTAAGAAGCCGCTCAAACTTTTGCTTTTGCCTTGCATGGCATTTCACTTAGCAAGGCGAAGTGTTTGTAGCTTTTAAAACTCTTTCGCCTTCGCTGATTCTTTTTTTTTTATTTTTTTCTTTACACACACTCATCTATTTGTTTTTAATGATATGCACACAACAATGCCGCAAACTAAAGCGAACTCAATATTTGGGCTTCTCTTTGGCATTTTCTAACACTGACTTTGATTAACCGACACTAAGTGCTTTTCAAATCAATAAATACCCCTCGACGTTTAACCAAATTATGGCTTATCGCAGTGGAACGTGTTTTACCTACATAAAAACGGCAAAAACGTTTTTATTACGCATACGCCACGTGTGACGTTTTAATTGCCGAACGTCGCCATGCGGAAGCTTTTAACGCTATGCGAGATCATATCAGGCATCGGCCATTAAATAACGCGATTCCAATGTGTGCAGCGCACATCAATTTCAAGCTGACTTACTGCACACACACACACAAGGCTTTAAGGCCACAAATACGTTCGACTCCCGGGGGACCTCGGGAGACATAAAGCCGTCACTGCGATAAGGTGCGAGCATTGCTCTGCCGAATAAGGTTATTGCTCCGTTTAAATTTCCACTACGCTGCAGCTGTCTGTAACAGATTTGCGGCCTTAGCTCGGCCTTATTTCTTTGGCATACAATAGCCTGCGGACAAGTATAACTGGGCGTGGCCAGGCGCAAACGGACTCTCAGTCAATAACTCCACGAGGAGAGTCCGGACTGCCGCATTATCTTTATTTAATTATGAGAAATGAAAGCACAACGCAGAATGAAACATTAAAATTATGTTTTTAATTTGTTTTATTTTGTATTTTTTTTTTAAATTTTTATTATAATTACTTTTTATTTTAATATAAAGCAGCAAATGAAAGGAGAAATTAACACAAAGGGGAGCAAAGTCAAGAATTTGGTGACCAAAAAAAAAAAAAAAAAAAACGACGAAAATACAATGAGGAAGAAAACAAAATATTTTTAACCAAAATACTTGTTACAGATAAGTGGATTTAATTTAATTATTAATTAATTAATACTATTGAACTAAGTATATATAATAAAAGTATTTCATATCATATTCATTCATATTTTTCAGATATTTATATTTAATAAAAATTAAATATAAATCCACACTTGCAGAATATAGTTCAATAAATCTTTAAGCTGAATATTCCTAAATCAATTACCAGATAAGACCAATACCAGCACAGCCAATGCAGAAATTGCTTGGCATTCCTCAGCTGAGCTAGCTGCAGACCTTTTCAAGCACATTTTCAGCTCCGATTATGAAATGCTCTATGCAAAAAAGGGAATTGTTCAGCTGGTGAGCTTAGATAAATGCAGAGACTACATTATGTTTACCACCGTGAATTGGCTTATCAGGCACTTAAATGCTCTGGCCAATGGTCAGACAATGCCTGTGCGGGCATATAATCAAGTGGTCTCTCTATCTCTCTCTCTTTGTTGTATTTGTTTGCTCTGAAAGCAGGCAGCGCACTAAATCGGATTAGCCGGGAATTATTCTTGTTGGCATTTATTTTGATAGATAGAGAGAGAGAGAGCAGACCCAGAAAGGGAGCCAAGCAGCCAGACAGCAGAGTTGTCCTGTCGCATTGTCTCAGCCGACATTGGCCTGGCAATCTGTTCTCGTCCTTGGACTTGCTGCATTGCCCAAACGAACACAAATGAAAATACAAATATAAGTAAAGTACAAAAATAAAATAAAATAATGTCCACTTTGCAGTTTTGCTTTAGGAAACTTTTTTGCGCCTGTGTTTGTTGCTGGCTTTGTTTTGGTTTTTGTTTCAGTTTTTATTTGCCGTTTTTATTTGAGCGTAATGAGCCCCTGGCGCGGCAGGGCGAGTTGCGTGTGGCACTGTCGTTTGGATCCTGAGGCATGTTTAAATAAACAAGCACATTGGCTCAATGCTAAAGCAGCCACAGCCACAGCCGCAGCCACACCATCGCAGCCACGTAAATCTATTAACACCTCTCGCCTGACTCCAGATCAGCCCTGCCACTCGCAAAGGTGTCGAAATGTGCGGTAACTGAAGCATTTGGCTTAAGCGGCACGTACTCGAACCACCCATCGCGGTGTCCGCTACCACATCCGCCACATCAAAAGCCAATCGACAGCATTTCGAGTGCGTGGCCCGTCGCTGTGGTGCAGCGTTTGTGGTGCTGTTGCTGCTGGGGCAGAAGTTTCCCAACTAATTTACATACAGTTTCTAAGACCATGTCCACGTTACCATGCAAATGAGCTAGGAATATAGCAAGGAAAGTTGAATTAATTACAGTGACAATGGCTGAAAGTCAGATTTTAATCAGAGATGGATGTGAGTTCTTGACAGTTGCTAAATAAATAAAGGTATTTGCCATAGAGTTTAGGCTTGATTTGAAAATAAAACATGTCTCGAAAGATGCTAAATAAGTAAAAAAAAAATCATGAAAGCACATTAAAGCTTTTAGTGAAAAGCTTGGAATTGCCACTTTAAGGTCTATCAAATGTTGATAGGAAAGGTACAACAAAAAATGATTTTTTGATATATAAATCATAGTGTTTTAAAAGCAACTTAAACACTTTTAATATTTGTTATACTCTTTTTTAAATACTTGCTAAAGTATGATATTTAAGTACTTTAGAAATGAGATTTTATAGAAAAACTTTTATTGAAAATTTTTCAAATTTGTAAACTTTTTATTTGTTTACTTAATCAAATTGATTGCCAAACAAGCTTAAAAGTTTATTTAAAGCTTGCCTCGGAATTAATATTAAATTCATATTAGTTTTGATTTATTTTTCTGATACGAAACACTCACTCTATAATAATATTGGTATTTCTGTTCATTTTCTGTTATTTATGCCAATAAAATGACTTTTTGCCCATAAAATGAGCTTTATTCATTTTCAACTAGTGTCAATAGTGAAAACCAAGGAAACGTGGCTCCTGAGCAGCGTTTAAATTAAGTTGAGCGTTGGTTTGCCTTTAGCTCGACAGGGTGCAGGTTAAGATTGATTAAGATGTATCTATTGTCGAATGCGTAAATGCACGTAGCGGGAGGTGTTTTAAGCTATTCCTTTCACATACAATGTGTCGATGGAGGTGTGCATGGCTCTGTGTGTGTGTGTGTGTATTGGGTTCGTGTTGAAATCACATCCATAAACGTTAATCGCTCACTTTTATGAAGTGTAATAAATTTTATGCTACACGTTGGCAGCAGTTCAACGCGGCTCGCGGCATGGGGTAAAAATGAAAGTTCAAATTGAGTTTTTTTTTTTTTTTTGGTTTCTCTAAAAATATCTTTATTCATATTTGATTGGTACCCCAAGTTTTGGTATTTGTTTTGTGTTTCATCTATTAATATATGTATATATATATATTTTAATTGTTGTTTTCTTTTTATCAGTTGATCAGATTTTTAGTTGCAAATAACATGAACAAACATTTACTGAATTTGTATATGAATATCATATAACAATCACATTTAGTATATATTTATTTTATATGAATTCATTTTCTTTTGCAATATAGTAAAACAATCTTCACTGTGCTAAATATATATTTATATATATATATAACTTATTTAGGTACATACAAGTACTATACGAGTAGACTAATAATTATAATTTCTGATATTATGAACTTTCTATCAATTTCTCTATAAATATACATATATATATATAAATTTGTATTTTGGTGTTTGATTTATGCCTACAATAGAATATTAATTAAATAAATAATTAATACAACTTACAAACGAAAAAAAAAATAGAGACAATTTAATTTCGTATTGTATCCTTGTTCAATTCAACTAAATATACATTCAAGCTTAAATTTTTTATTAGCAGCTATTGAAACTGGGTCCGAACATTTATTTGTCCAGTGCTCAACAGATTCGATTATCTCATTTTGTTTGCACTGCAAATCGATTTCAATTGCTGAATAATTTGTGCTAAAATTGAAATAAACTGTGCTGTGCTCTGCTGTCCTGTTCACCTCTGTACGTTTAATTAATATGCATTAAATATAAAGCGCAAAAAATAATGGAACAATTAAAAAAGTTGGTAGTGCTGAGTGTTTGCATACAAGATACCCTAGACTTTTTAATGCTATTGAATAATTGAATAAAAAAATCAGAAACTCTTAATGATTTATTGTTGCGAATTTCATTTGATTGACATTCAAAATGATTTTAGTTAATTTGTAGTTTTTTGTTTTTTTGTTTTTTTTTTTTTTAAATTTATTATATGTGTATGAAGTATTAGAGAAAGATTTATTAAGCAAAATAATATTAGTTGTTTAAGTTATTAAAATATTCAATAAATCTGCCAAATTTCGAATCAGTTCTAATATAATTTAATGTAATGAAGTTGAGATAAAGTTGAGATGACCAAAAGCTAAATTTGGCCCCTCTATATGAGTGCGTCAAAAATATATAGTTCTATTAGATTGATTTAACTAGTGATAAAAGAGCCCAATGTATAGAAAAGTTGTAAAATTTATTAAAAAAAAAAAAAAAACAAATATTCATTTAGATTAATAATTTAAAGAGCTTCGATTGTTTTTGGCAGAATATAAAAAGGAGAAAAATTTTAAATATTAGCTTATTAAAACTTTTATGAAAAACTCACTAAATATTCGAGCTACACTCTTTGTTTAGCTATAGTAAACAGGGTATATGAAAACCGAATGAATTGCATCGTATACATATTACAAATATTTAGCAAACAAATAATCACAACATAAAGAAAACAATAAATGCAGCGACAGCAAAAAAATAAATAAATAATGACATTAATATTTTTTTATTTATTTATTTATTTTTTTTTGCATCACAATAAATAGCTAAACAATATAAATTTCTTATGCTGTGGATTACTCAATTGGAATATAATGTTATTAATATTTGAAAGATAATTGAGTTTGCACTTTTTTATTAATATTTTGATTTTATATATTTATATATTTGGAATTTTGATGAATTAAATCTTAGGAATTTCATAGTGGCTAAGTGCGTTTTAATAGACGTGCATTTGTTGTGGAATATATTCGATTTATATATTTCTATGTAAATAACTTGTTAGTTCTACTATTTAACATGTTGTTTATAGGACTGACATTTAACGAACAATATCTCTGTTAATTAACATTTTTATTGGTCACATGTTGCACTTTCTTTTTGTTTTTAGGTACGGCGCACAGTTCAACTTTGTTGTTGTTGTCTTTGAAATAAACTAACAGAAACCTAAGGACTTTTTTTTGCTTTCACTGTGTATATGTGTTTGTGTGTATGTGTGTGTGTGTGTGTGTGTGTAAGTTAACAACATTCTATTTTATTGCTTTTCTTCAAACACATGCCCATGACGTTGTCTGGGACAGGCTTTTAATTTAATTACCATTCTAGTATCATTTGAGACTACGTCTAAGTTTTCCACCTCTGCCTTGCCTTGCTTCCCTTACTCAATGCTTGTCTAATCTTAATGTTAACTCAACGGTATATATATATACGGTATATATATATATATTGAATGTGTTCTTTGTCGTGTTCACAATTACATAATTATTTATTTGTATACATATATATATATAATAATAAATAACTCTATACAGTTGCTACAATTTACAGGCCTAAAAAAAGTCTTAACTGCTTCATAAATCTTAAATTTGCAATGACATTGGCTGAAAGTGCGAGCTGAGCTTTCATAAAGCGCATTTAAAGTTGTTGCTGGGTTGAATTGAAGTGTGTGAATAAAAAAGCTTGAACAAAACTGAAAGCTCAGTCACTTTCAGCTAATGTCATTTTGACTTTTTGTTGTTGTTGTTGTAGTGTTATAACACTTCTAGAATCTTTGCTCGCAGGCAAACGGAATGCCAAAATTAAGAGCAATTACATTCATATATGTATTGTATATGCAGCATAACTAACTTTGATTATACACAACTCTCCTAAATGTATATATGTATGTATGTATGTCTGTATATCTTTTAAGTAGCATTAATTGTGTTTTGTATGAAAAGTCCTTTGACCTTTCTGCTAATTGAGTTGTTTACACTTAGGCTCTAACATTTCTGTGTTTAGCTTTTCATGGGCTTAACTTAAACGCTAGTAATTGATATAAGTAGTGTGTGTGTGTGTGTGTGTGTGTGACATTTAAGATTAAACGGTTTCGGCCTCGTCTCAGAGATAGTTGGGGCGAGACACACAGCATAGTAGGCTCATGTTCTTGCATATATAATTCTGGCGTCGTTTTGTCGGCCACGGAGCATTTGTATCCAGCGCCGCATTGCGTTCTATGTATGAGAGAATAGAAAGTAATACCAATTTATATATATACTATATACACAGAGCATTTGATTAATGATTATGTGTGTGTGTGTGAATACATAAATACTAATGGCCATTGGCAACTTTGCATTTCTTTTCACTTTCAGTTTACAGCTTTGTGGTCAATGGAATTTCGGCTTGGCCTCCGGCCTGGACCTTGGCTAAATGTGAAAGTGCACAATGCAACGGCGACTGCGCATAAAACTCACCCAAATATGCCTCGTGCTGTGGCATATACTCCTGCATCTCGGACAGCAGCATGGCGATGTCCTGTGAGTCCTTTGTGATGCTGCACAGTTCCTCCTCATTGAAATCGGGCGTGAATTGCTTGCACAGCAGTATTTGGCTAATAACGTTGCCCAAATTTGATGGACCCGCACGATTCTCTGCCGAAAAAAAACCATATATATATATGAATGATGAAAAATCTCTACCGACTGACGAGCGTCGGTTGCTGCCACTAGCTTTGAGTGCACTTTGCTAATAAAACATTTAGTTTGTTTTTATATTTGAAATTATTTTTATTAGCTTTTCTATGGAACTGACTGCATACCAGAAAAGCAAATAAATTTCGGTTTTTCTTTTACGAATATTTAACTGCCTTGTTTTTATGCAAACAATTTTCATAGCATTTGTGTGTGTGTGTGTGTGTGTGCGTTTTTTTTCTATTTTGCTTCATTAGATTTGTTTTTATCTTTGGTGTATTTTGAGTGCTTGGCAAAAAAGCATTTTTCATTTTTCATTTTGTGCCGCGCTTTGAAGTTAGCAGCTGACTAACTGATTGATATTGATTGAAACATTCCACCTACAATTTAATAGCTAACTTTTTATTAAATTTGTGTGTGGCAAATATGTGAATTGTTTATATATAATAATATTTATTAGTAAAAAAAGCTGATGAATAATAGAAACTGGCAATATTTGGTATATGCGTATAGTTTATATTTGGGCTGTCAATATTTATTCATACATGAATCATATATATCTTGTATTGTATTTTTTTTTGTATAATGAACATTTGAGTCAAGCATTTAACATAATTTAAATTAATTATGTACTAAAAATTGTTCTTTGAGTATTTTTTATTTTAAAGTATTTTTTATCCTAAGCTTACTTTAAGAAGCAAACAAGGAGATTAAATTTAAAGTTATATTAAATTTATAATATTAATTTATTCATTATTTTTTATTTCTAATTTTTATTTTTTATTATTTTTATTTCTTATTATTTTTATTTTGTATTATTATTATTTTTATTTTTATTTTTATTTTTTTTAGCATATTATTTAGAATATTCAAATCATTTAATTTCATGTTTGCTCACTCTCCAATTATCTAAAATAATATATATCATTTTTATTAAATTCTAAGCATCCATCAATAAATTTATAAATATTTCCAAAATATTTATTATCACAACGCATTTAGAATTTTAATTAAATACTTTTGTGCTGGCAAAAATATAGCTTTAATTGGCTAAAACTATTTTTATTTAAGCCCCAATTGTTGCGTTGTGAGTTGCTAATGCTTTGAGCCATCAATTTTCAAACAGTATCAATCTTCATCAATGCGAATGACAGTTTGGGGGGTAATTAAAAAAATATTCAACAACTAGAAACATGTCGAGTTTTATGATTTTGATTGTTTAACGAAATGCGTATGGATAAAAAGTATTGCATAAATTGCGGCCATTGCAATTTTTGATTTATGTTAACTGCAGTTATTCGCTGACATTGCAGATTTTTAAGCCCGGCTAGGCATACATACAATATATACATATTTAAAAATATAAATTTATAAAATATCACGTTCATTCCCTTTTACAAGCCTTGCCTCGCCCACACACCCACAGAGCTTCCTTTCATAGGGCTGAGTTCTTGCATTTTTTATGGCATTTCCATTGCACTGGGCTGCATGCATTTTTTTTGGCCAACATGTGAATACGCTAGCTGCCATAAATTCACTGCAGTTAAAAGCCCACAAAGCCACAAAACCAGGCCCCAGCTCCGGCAGCTCGCTCTCAGGAATTTCGCATTGTAAATATTTGCATTTCCTTTACGTTTGTTGACAGTTTCGCGCTGGCACAGGGTGAGGGGTTGGTAATTAAAAAATTTATGGTCAGCAATTAGCGTTTTGACATTATTGAAGTGCAACTCGAATGCGAAAGCGAATGCAAATACGAATGCGAATGCGACGAGCCAATCAGTCAAGGCCAGAGTAAAGGGCAGAGTAAACTTTTCCACTCTCACGTTCGAGCTGCAAACATGGCCAACAAATGTTGGCAATCAAAGCTTGTACAGTCAAGCGGAATGCAACTGCCAAATGGCAAACAATGGCTAAGCACTTGCAGTTCTTGCCCTGAATTGCAATGACAAATAAACAGTGCACACACACACACATACGTACGCCTTTAAAGCTTACCATAATAGCCAGACATATCCATGGGTACAACTTGTATGAGTCGATAGCTTTTCACCAGCTCACGTAGGAACAGCTGAGCCATGTAGAAGAGCAGCACCAGGTGCGGATTGTCGGTGAGTATGCCATCAGCCATGGCGCTGAAAACATATAGGTAAAAATATATACATACATACATATACATATATAGGCAAAAGGTAAATCTGTGTGTGTGTGTGTGTGTGTGTTTTGTGGCACGCCAAATTGCATGCGGAAATTGAGAAATGAAATTTATATGAATTTTATGACATTTTTGTTATTCGGGTCAAGTGTGTAGGGTGAGCGGTCGGGTCAAACGAATTCAATGGGCCCTAACGCATAATAGTTGAACGAATTTGTACGGGTATGCAAATGTTTAAAAATTGATTTAAGTGTATCGTTTTTGACCAAATATTTGTCAATATTGTGCCCAAAGAGTATGACATAAATATGCGAGCAATGCGGGTCAAAGCGACCCTAGATATCGTTTAAGCCCTGATGTCGAGATGGCCGACAAGCAAGCTTGAGATTTAAGAGAGATTCATAGCATAATACCTTACCAGCGTGATTTGAGCTAGACAACTGCTAATGAGTTAGCCTAGAAGATGATTATAGCCATCAATGCCTTAATGACGCTAAGCCTGATTAACACGCTCTCAGCTTTCACTAAAGTCTCTCTCTCTCTTAAGTCGGCTAATCAAGACTCGATCTATTTAATACAGTCTCGCTATAAACTAAGTAAACAAATTAGCACTTAAAAAAAAAAAATAAATCTCATTTTTTATCTAAATCCAATGGGCTATAAAACGATCACGTTTTCATTTATTTTTTTATTTAATGTCTAAAATTAAAATTAAATTTCATTAACATAATCATTCTAAATCGTTTCGCTGGCATTTAAAAACCCAATTATATGGGCAGAGCTCTGGAATTGCCTCGTGAAATGCTCATAACTCAAGAAATGTTGAGAATTTACAGCTGCTGTGTAAATTGGCGCTTAGTTGGGCATCCACAGCATTAATTCCGAGCAGCGACGTTTGCCGAGCAATTATGAAGCGACAGTCGACACATAAATACGATGCAAATTGCCATAAATATATTTGCTGCAGCCTGGAAATAAATTCAATTTGTAAAATTGCTTTTGCATTGCCAAAAGCAGCTGAAATGGGAAGACTACAGATATAGCTATTAACTAGCTGGCCTAGAGAGATACCCAGGAGAGAGTAGAGAGAGAGAGAGTTGGCTAAAATCTAGTCTTGATTATTTTATTATTATTTTGTTTTGCTTAGCAGTTTTAAATACTTAAAAGTATTAGACTATCAAATCGGATCTATCATAAAAATATATGATAAGCCCCACATAACTTTTTAGCCATAAAGCACTTGCCCATTCAAAACAGCTTACTTCAATCAGTTTCAAAGCTACAGGGTATAAATACGTAGTTGGAAATGAAAAATATATGTATATACATATATATATTTTAGCCAAATTACCAACTTGTCGGACAAGCAGTTTGTTCAGTCGCCTGCGTAAGCCCACCCACAGTAACGGTGAATATGGAAAGTGTTATACAGATGTCCTTGTGCGCTCTACACTCTGCTCTATGCCAATGTCAACGCCCATTTTTAGCATTAAAGCAAATAAATTGCAAATTAATCTTGCCTTAGGTGTCCCTGTTCATCTCTCACTCTATGCATGTGTGTGTGTCTGTGTGTGTGTGTGTCTGCGTGTGTGTATCCAGCTGAAGCTAGTTAAAGCGATTCAGCTTTGGGTCGGCTGCTCGTGTGAAACTTGATTCCTGGTAACAGATTGCTGCATGTGTGCGACTAAGATCAGAGAAATGTTTTGCCTGTTTAAGCCAGCAGGAAGGAGTCTGGGGCATGTGACACATTGAAGAGGGATAATTATGTGAGTGGAGCATTTAATAAATTGCGTGTTCCACTGTATCCAGAGTTAATTATGTATATTCAGCTCAGGTAAATTAGTCTGGCAGTGAGGTCTGGCCATATCGATTGACCAGGACTTACTATAATGAATTGCTGATTAAGATAACTGAGGTTTTTTTTTGGCTTAATACTGCTTCATATTTTATAATTAGTAGTGATTAAAATCTCGCTCTAATTGAACTAAGTAATGTTTGACCATCAGCAGCAGACTTTTCTACTTTTTTTATGCATATATTTATTTTTTTTTTGACTACTTTCCATAATTGTGCAGCATATGGCCTTAATAGACGCCACTGTTTAATGCTGACCTTCATTTCTATAGCTTTCTCTTTTTCGCTTAAAGCACAAGACAATATTGTTTATGGTTTTCCGTTACTTTCTTTGAACTGTGAGCTGTTGCGCTGTCCTTGTAGCTGTCTTTGAGCTGGCCTCTGTCTGCTGCTCATGGCTGTGCACATTAATGCGGGTCATTTTCAGCGACAGCTAGAAGATCGCAATAATAGGTTTGAAAAAATGTTGATATAAATATGTACTTCTCTGTGGGTCTATCGAAGTTTGAATGCTCTTTCGGCAATAGAAATTTGTTGTGGGCTACTTTGTAAAAGTAATTAGTTGAGCTATTAGCATCTATCATTAGTCAGATTTAATGAAATATATAATTATTTGCTGTTGCCTTACCCCATCAATACAAGTTGATGGCAATAGCAAAAGCCAACATAAAAGTAGATTTATTAACCAAACAGATTGGTTACAGCAAATGCCAGAAAAATATATAATATATAAAATAAAAGAAATCCCGCAGCCAAATGTTTGTTGTAGTCAAACAATGTCAGCAGCTGCTGTTGATTACAGTTTGGACGTAACTTTCATTTATTGCGAATAACAGTGAAATATTTTTTATTGTATAGCGCTAGCCTTAAACTCAAGATGAGTTTTTCTTTTTTTCTGTTTTTTGGGTCGGCAAATGGAAAATGGCTGAAACGAGCATTCCAACGAAAATTGCACAATTATGCGTGGAGTGGCCGGCTCTTTGCAGAGCTCAGTTGAGCGTAGGGCGATGTACGTAAACTGCGTTTAACGTGCGAATTCGCCGGGAGATAGGACATAGGAGATGGGAGATAACAAATCGAAATTATTAACTGCAGCTGCGGTGGCAGCTGTAAAACTCTTCATGGTTTATGGCTATCGTAAAAGTGTAGAGTATCTGGCTACGTGACGACCCCACTCAGTGTCGGGCACTCGGAATAAATTTGCCATCATTCTCACATGGCTGCAGTTAAGCGGGATTGAGTTTCGAAAGAGAAAAAAGACAGAAGCAGAGGAAGGAGTGAAGAGATGAGAATGAGTGAGTGAGAGATATCCTCTAAATAGATAAGGGAAAAGAGAAATTACTTTATTTAAATATTAAATTATAATTGAATAACTTTCTTTCAATTTTAATTTTCATTCTTGATCATTTCACTTAAATTACAGGGTATTCTGTAGTTACAGTGAGGAAACACAAGGGCTTCCGTTAAATTGTTTGTGTAGCATGTGCTCTAAGGCAGACACTCGCCATCAATGCAGGCTGCAGCAGTTGACTTTGGCTTCGGCATCCTGCCGCTGGACGCATCTCTGTTGTTGTTGCTCGCTCGCACAGGACGCAGTGCAGTTGGTAGTCGTCAAGGACATGGCAATATTATGACAATGTGAGGGTGATTATTTGCAGAGGAAATGCGTTTAAGCCAACATGACGATTGTTGCTTGCTGCTGGCATTGTGTTGAGTAACTGGCTGTCAAAACATATCCCAAACGATAGCAGTTAAAACAATGGCAGCCAGCGACAGTAATTTAGCAACAGCAACAACAAACAGGCGACGCTGCTGCTGCAGCACATAACTGTTGGGCAAACACGAGTATACAAATACACAATAACAACAAAGGCAACAACAGCAAATACAACAGCAGCGAACAGCGAGCAAGAGCAACTGGAACACGCATACGCAGCGTTGAGCGTCGAGAAATGTGTTTGTGTACGGCCGAGCAAACAAACAGGCAAACAACTATCAGTCACTTAAGGCAGTTGGCTAAAGTGCTGTCTACTCAGGCATATGGAGGCGGAAGGGGGGGCGGCCGGCAGGTGGCTGAAGATGGCGAGGAATGTGCGAGATATGTGGACTGTGTGGAATGGATATGCTGCATCAAGGTAACTTGAGGTAAAAGCAAACTTGTTGTTTTCTCTTGTTTTTCTTCTCTTTCTTCTTTCTGTCTTGCTCTTTGCGTACCAGGGGGAATGGTATTATTAACTTTGCCAGCCCACTCGCTCATGGGCATTCGCTGCCTCGCATAATTGAAATTGAAGTTTTGCATAAATAGAAAAATATGTCCTATGGAAGCTCTAATGTCATCTGTGTGTTTGTGAAGGTGAGCACATGTGGGAATTACAAAAGAATTTTTCATATGAAAATCTGCGGACTGAACTAAAGAGATTTAAATAAATTTAAGACAAACTTGCAATATATAAATTTGAGTAAAGAAAAGAAATATAAATATATTCAATTTCTACAATTTTTTGCCATCAGCAAACACTCCGTTTCCTTTCGGCTAGGGTATATCGGCTTCGTCATGTCTTCTGCTCGCACATATTTATGCTTTTTTTTTTTTTTTTTTTTGTGTGCTCTGCCGTTTCTCTCCTTCTGTTTGCTTTTGTGACTTTGGCTGGCTCACATGCGAAGGCATGTGTTTACAAAACATAAAAACAACAACGCAACACTGTCAGAAAGTTCCGTCTGTGTCATTGTCAAGTTGCGCTCAAAGTTTTGCCAAAGCATTCGCCTCCCACTCGTAACTTTGCTCTCTGCTCTCTGCTTTCCCTTCACTTCCGTTTTCGTTTTGCTTTATTGAACTTTTACTTTCAATTTAACTTTCTGGCCTGCCGCTTTGATCTGCCGTTGCTGTCGCTGCTGCTGCTGTTGCTGTTGCCGCTAATTCATCGTCATCACTTATACGACGTGTGCGCCGCTGGGTGTCTTTCGCTGGGGGCCAGCTCCTCATTTGGTCGTGTCCAATTTAAAGCCAAAAAATTAATTGAAATCTCTTGTGTCAGTCTCATTGTATTTGCTGCTGCTGTTGTTGTTGCCGTTTCCTGCTGCTGCTGCTGCTGCTGTTGTTGTTGTTCCCATTGCCTTTGGCTTTCAGCCAGAGCCAATCATCAATTTCAGCTGCCAAAAGTTGATTTCATTTTGTCAGTCCTTGCACTTTGTAAGCTGGTCCCAAAGGGTAAAGGAGTATATTGCTTATTTGTCATGTTTCATTGCCCCATTCTGTCTGTTTGTATAAAGCAATTACATTCGATGCCATAGAAGGTAGAGATTCGTATTGATTCGTATTACTATTTTTGTTAGCTCTTACGTTTTTAGCAAACTTCAGCAATATATTTAAGAATACATACATGTATATCTATTTATTCTCCCCAAGACAGAGCATTGTGCAGCTGTGCTTATGACCTCCGCAGCATTTATACTTGTTTACATACATACGACGATGACAATAATCACAAATGCTGATGCTCGTTTCCTTTTTTGCGGATTGACATTTCTGCTGTGCTGCAGTGACATTTAAAGCGTCTGCTCAATAATAAATCACGCTGTCGTAGGGTGTTCTTAAAAAGTTATACCCAAATAGCATAAGCACCCACCTAACATCCGCATTCGCTCCCTCTCCCTCTCTCACAACCAATTGACAGCCTGTTCTATTGAGTTTGTGACTGAAATTACAAAAAGAGAAATGATAGAAGCAGGAAAAAAAAGGAAAACAAAAACGAAAAATACTTTATGTATTGTGTATGAATTTTCGCTAAAGTTGTTTGTTAAAAAGATGTTTCCTCTTCTCTGGCTTGGGTGTGATAATGGCGCATGTGTGACAGCCACATGGGAACTCATTTTGTAACATTTTATGCTTCAACGACAGCATAAATCAATAACTCAAGGCCTTGGCGAAGCACGAGCTGAGCATATATAAATACATACTTATAAGTATATAGATATTTGAGAAGCTTAGCTAACCTAAAAATCTAAACGAGCCAGATGGAGAAGTAAATAGTTGGTATATAAATTGGCATCAAATGTAAGCGGCTTATAAAAATGCACACAATAATCAACTAGATATAGGCAAATAAAATCTAAACAAACAAAATAATAATCATAAAATAAGCAAAACGTATTTTAGTAAAAAAAAGAAGAAGAATGTATTTTAGTAAACATGAAAATTATATTTTTATAAGCAGCTCAAAAATTTTCTGCTGATTTCTTTTTATGAAGATCAATCTAACAAGTTTAATTTAATTTATTATTTTTATTATTTGTTATATAATAATTTTATTCAAGAAATAATCAAGTCTTCAATTTCCTTAACATATATCTAAGTACAAGATAAAGATGCTGGAGAATAAATTTAAATTTATAATATATTCGTATTAGGCAACGTTTACATTGTTACAAGCATCTCAACAACATTTCCCTTTCAGCGTTTTCATAGGGAGTAAACAATTGCTTTTGCATTTAGATATTCCTGACTTTTCTTGACTTGACTTGACTTGACTTGGCTCATTTCGCAGAGAAATAAGAAAAAACTACACACACGCACCCACAAAGTTTTTTTTTTTTTTCTTTTACATCAACAGCTTTAATGAAAGAAATTGCATGTGTATGTGTGTGCGTGCGTGTGTGTGTGTGCTATGCCCGGCAGCTTGTTGTGAAACAAAATGTTATTAACTTTTTACTCTGCGTCCGTTGCCCACGGCAACTGTCCAAAAAGTTAAGCGCCCCCCAAACCCAGTAAAACACATGCTGCTAAATTATGCAGCACTCGAAATTGAATTCTCAAACTCAAATGGCAAAACAGTACTAACTCATTTTAGGAACTCCACTTGCATGCAGTGGCTGTTCGTCAGTGTCGGACTCCCTCACCCTGTCCCTCTCTCTCTCTCTCTGTCTCTGTCTCTTTGTCTCTGGTAAGAGGGATTCCAGCAAGAGCGACAAATTGTTATTTATGTTAGCCCTTTTTGGCTAACACGGATACCTTTTTTGGGTGGGTTGTCCCTCTTGTAAATTTGACTGCAATTAAATTTGCATACATTTTCATAAAATGTACGGCTTTAAAAGCTTTTTCAAACAAAAATGCTGTGAATGCTAAGCGCAAAATGTGAAAATGGAAATACCCTGTAAAAAGTTGAAGTATATGTTTGATATAAATATAAAAAATATATAAATATAAAAACAATTATATGTAGTTATTAACTATATAGTTATATATACATATGTAAAAAAAAGTAATTTTTATTTATATATATTCTTTGATTTTTTTTTTGCATTGTATTTTCAAAATTTAAATAATAATTATAAAAAAAACTTTCATTTGCCTTTGCTTAAGCATCGGACTCTATCAGTGCCTTCTCCCCACTACAGGGTATTGAAATGTGAGCCGTAAAATGTCACACACATGCTGATGTTTATGTTTATGTTAATGCGCTGCGTGTTGCTCTGGTCTGCCATAGAAATTTGATGTTGGTGGGAAAGGGGCGTGTGTGGGTGCTATGGGCGTGATAAGTCTATGGCTGTTTGCTTACCTCTTGACCTGTGGCATGAGGATCTGGGCTGTGTGCTTGAATGCCTCCACACAGGTGCGTCGCAGTTTGCGTATCTTTTCGCGCAGCTCCGGGCAGTCCTTGGCCTGGCCAACATGTATCAGCATGTCGCGAAAGAGCGCCACATGGCTGTTGATCTCCACGATGAGCTGCAAGTGCAAGGCAAATGATTTAATTTATGCCGGCAATGTGGGGATGCAAAGCTTTAATACAAAATTCATGCTTAATTTATGCCGAGCTCTCTCGATTGGCCCGTTCAAATTACACATTATACAGTTTAATTTATGCACAGCAGAAGCAGACACAGCAGCAGTCAGAGTAGCCAGGGCAGCAGGAGCAGGAGCAGGAGCAGGAGCCGGACCAGCAGCAGCAGCAGCAACAGCAAGTGGACCCTCAGCATACAAAACCGCAGGCGCAACAATATTTTTGGGCTATTTGCCGGAAACGAGCTGCTCTTGTTGTCTTAGTTGTTGTTGTTGTTGCTGGCGCTTTTGCTGTTGGTTTTTGTTTTGGCCTTTTTACGGCTCATTTGCCAGCTTACGGCGGGGGCGGCAGTGTCGGCAAATAAATCGAGCAATCGAGCCTAATTTTCTTGCCTTTGGCAAAATCGTACTCATAAAAATTAAAATGCCTAACAATGCAAAGTCGTTAAAACGAAAAAGGATGCGGCTCCTCGCCTAGATTGACTCGTCTTTCCGTCTTTCCTTTGTTTATATCCCCAACTGTCCGTAGACCCTTTTACGATCAAACTTATGACAGGCACGCGAGTATATAGATATCTTGAATTATGTTCATTAACATAAGCCCTTCGAGCACAATAAAATAGCGAAATAAAAATAATAATTATTTATTTATGCAGAGTAGGAAATGAAAGTATGTACATTAATCGTTTTTATTTAAGTATGCATAGTATACATAGGAATATATATATATATATATAAGCACATGTAAAATAAGAAAAATAAAAAAAACTTGAAAAAAAAAAATTAACAAAAAATAAAAAAGAATAAAAAATAAAAAGAATAAAAAAACATTAATTTAATACTAATAAATTTTCAAAACACTGCATTACAACAAAAAAAAAGGAAATAATAAAAGGTTTAAATAAAAAAATGTTTAAACAAAAAAATGTTTAAATAAAAAAATGTTTAAATAAAAAATGTTAAAATGACAAAAGAAAAAAACTTTAGATAACAAAAGGTTTGTTAATAAACAAAATTTAGATATACAAAATTTAAATAAACAAAATTTTAAATAAAAACAAAAAATTAATTAATTAAAAAATAAAACACTTCACTGCATCGCCCTGCACGTACGACTGACACCACCGAGACTGCACGACTGAATAAATGCCGCAGCTGCTGCCCTTTATATAGGGCGACTTTCAGTCAAAGCCTGAGTGGCACTCAAATTTTGAGTAGAGCGCCAGGTAGAGATCGTTGCAGTCGATCCAATGGGAACATTCTCTGCTGCTGCAGGCATTTTCTAAATGATCTCCTGGAGTTCGTCTGCATCCCTTGCTCTTCTTAGGCAGACCGACAGAGAGACAGACTGTGCTTGCAAAAAACAATCATATTTCATATCATATTCCCATGCTCTTGCTCTGACCTCGCAAGAGACTTTGGTTCTTCTCTTTATTGCTTTCTGTTGAGCGTCTTGAATTGAACTATTCCTAAGAAGCTTTTTTTTTAATGAACATCATTTAAGGAGAGAGATACGATTGAGAATGAGACTAAGAGTCAATGCCAACGGTCCTCACAATCACATTCTCATGCATACACTTAATACATTTACGCTCTATTGATGTGATTAGCATGCATAACTCTCGCTTACATACACAATATACCTTTCGTCTCATTTAACTCAACCAAACTCAGCGAGCAATCAGAATTTTTGCATATTCCATCTCAATCGAGTTTTAAAGTCATCTCGATACGTTAAATGCTTAGCCACATAACGATATATCTATTGTGGCTGGCCATAAATTTATTTCCGCATTTGATCTCGTTTTATTTATTGTTTGCTTTTGTGTGCGCCTTTGGCAATTTGTTTTACAGCTTATGAGTATTTGTAGCCAAACAAGAGACTAATTTCCACAAATATATATTCGTGCAAATCGGCGTGGGCTAAGCATCAGCATATGCGACACGCCCACTAGCAAATGAGCTCAACATATTTATGACTGACTTGGCTACGCAGCAGCAGCAGCAGCAGCAGCAGCAGCTGAGGTTATGCCATGCCCAGACGGCGCAGCAGCAGCGGCAGGCACTTCATTTATGCGTAATTTTAATAATCCTCCAACGGCTGACGCCGCTGGCGAATGCAAAGTGAATTTTGTGGCTTGACTCAATTTGAGCTGCCAGCTGTGCGGTTGTAAGAGAGATATAGAAACAGAGCGAGAGAGAGAGAGAGAGAGAGAGAGAGAGAGATGGCATACATTTCGCTGTAAAATATATGCATGATTAGTCAGTCATATTGACAATGGGATGAAGGCAAAGGCAATGCCGTAGGCGTAGCAGGAGGAGGATGAGGAGGAGGAGGAGCAGGAGGGGCAGCGCGCGCAGCACTTAAGCAAATTGCTTATTAAAAGTACCAAGTTGAATGAAAAATTCTAGGCGTAAAACTTTCGCCAACTAGGCACACTGGCAACATTGTGGCTTGATGGGCGTTGTGGGCGTGGCACTGCCATTGCTTTGTAGTCAATCAATGGCAAAATTTTTGCTCAAGTCATCAACTGCTGCTGCTGCTGCTGTTGCCTGAGCAATATTTTATTGGTTCGCATATTGGGCGTTTCCCTTGACTGTTGACATTTGGCAGAGCCAAGGCTCTAATTGCCAAAAGCTGCCTTAACGAACGTATTTCTAGAGCCAGCCACCTAATACCCAACTAGACAGTTGCCATTCATAAGCTGTGCACACATGTGCGGGCTTATTTTAACTAAGGAATACCCTTTCAAGTCGCATTGTGAGAGAGGCATGCATAAATTGCCTAAATTCAATTCATTTTTCAATCTACTGCAGTTTTGGGTTATGTGAGTATATTAAATTTCCAAGTGAATGCTGCCTTGGGCAAGGACTCCCTCCAGCTCTTCCACTGCTTTACAGTTATTTTTACTTAAGACTGCCAATCTTACTTAAAAATAGCCGCAAGCTAAAAGCAATTTTTGGCTCGAACGACTGACTGACTGCAGCCTTTCTGTTTGGTTAGCTGAAGAGCTGCGTCGCCCAGACTACAAAGCAGCTCAGTCTGATGTGACTTATCTAAATAGGCTTTAGAACAATAATATTTAACATTCATTTAGTATTAAAGTAAACATTTTACTGCAAATATATCAGCACGAATTTCGCAACAAAATGGAAATAAACTTTCTGGCAAATTTAAATGGAATTGTTTGCCTGTCTCAGAGTTTGCATAGCTACGCTTTAATACAACTTGTTTGATATCCTTTGGTGGAAGTTTTACGACTACAGGGTATAAAAACAAAGCATAGACTAGCCCAAAACAAAAACAAAAAATCCCAGGAAAAAAGACTTTTACACACACACACACACACATACACACACACAAACAAATACGCATGTGTGGGGAAGCCACAGACGCATAAATTTTATATGTAGCTTAAATCTCAGCTGAGATAAGGACGCAAGCCACATTTACACACACACAGACACACACATACAGTCGCATGCAGCACACACATGCAAATCCCCAATGTAAACGACTGTGGCTCGCAAAATAAGGCACTGCACAGCCACTAAAAGAACAGCGCTAAGCCAAAAGACAAGCCGGACCCACAAATAGAGCAGGCAGCAAAAAAAAAAAAAATTGTAAATAAAAAGAGAGAACGCATTTCGCAAATTACCTGACTGGCAGCTATTCAGCCAGCTGTTATTCAGCGCCAAGCGAGTTGCACATAAACCTGGCAAAAAAAAAAAAAAAAAAAGCAACAACAACACAAACAGAAACTAGAAGCTCAAATTGAATTCTCCAAGCGGTGTCCAATTCCATGTACACACAGTTACCGCAAATAGTTTTGGTACTCAACGCATTTTTGCTTTAATGGAAAACAGCAGCTAAAAGAGATTTACGTGTTGTAGAAGCTGCGGCTTGCATATTCATGCGCCATTGTTTTATTATTCTACAAGGACAACAACAACAATGCTGCGAAAAATGAAAAAAACTACATAAGTTGCTCAACATTTGCTTCAACAGTTGAAGCGGAAAATTGAAAAACAGCTGCTGGCGCTTGTCCCTTTTTTTTGCTCAATGTGATAAGGGAAAATGGAAGAAAAGCTGCATGCGTGCTTGTCTGTGTGTGTGTGTGTGTGGCCAAAAGAAAACTCACTCGTTCTAAAGTGTAAATCAGCAAATACATGGCCAGACAAGGACAAGCAGAAATGTAAAAGAGAGAGAGAGAGAGCGAGAGAGAGAGAGAGGAAGAGGGAGAGGCAAAGACAGAAACTGAGCCAGACTGTGCAGATAGTCTGAATGAGATGGCGGGACGGAGCAGCAAACAAAAAGTGAATCTAGGCAAAGTGAAAGCGGAAATTAAAATTGCTCTACAAAGCAGAACGCGATGCAACAAGAGACAAAGGACTGCATTGCATTCGTAATGAAGTAGATAAGGATGTGTACGAACATTTGGATTGGAGAATTGCGGGCGGCTGTTGCTGCCTCTGCTGCTTGTGGCTGTGGCACATGGTAAGTGGTTTAGATGCATTCACAATGCTTTTTGCACGCCTATTTTAGCCCCTCAGGGCCAATGCACACTATAAAACACAACGAACCGCGCTGCCTACACACACAATTGTGCTGAGAACTGTCAGCACTTTTGCTAGGGCACATTCTCAATTACACATTCAGCTGCAAATCGCCATTGTGAGAGACAAAAGGAACTCTTGAGAAATTTTCCATTAATATGTAAATATTTAGAAGGGAAGCTTGTTTATTTTGAATCAAAATTTGTATAACATTTTTATATTTTCTTAGCTGAAATATAAAGACGTTATATAAAATAAATATAAATAATAAATTTAAAGATGTTATGATACAAAAAAAGAAAAAATAAATAAATAAATAAAATAAAATAAATAAAAAAATAAAAATAAAAATAATAAAATTAATAATAATAATAATAATTAAAATAAATAATATAAAATAAATAAATAAACATTATCTATCAAAAATAAATTAAATTAAATTTTTATAATTTTAAAAAATTCTTGAATAAAAGAAAAAAAAAAGAATATTAGAAAATCTCTTCCTAAAATAAAAAAAAGTATGATCTATCAATTATAAATATATAAGAAAATGTTCTTAGACTCTCCTATAGTAGATTAAAAATTCTTGATTCAAATAAAGAGAAAAAAGTATTAGAAAATCTGCTGCTAAAATATGTATTATCAAATCATTTCAATCAATTTAGCAGCATGCTGTTATCGAGCAGAAAATGCTTTGAGGCATGCTTCAAATACTGTGCTGCAGTTGCTGCTTACACTTGCTGCAGCATCAGCAACACGTGGCAATGTCCGAGTGCCATATGCAAGGGCTCTGGGCCAACGTTGCTGCACATGGCTTGTACATAAATAATGTGCAACATTAAGGGGCGCCGAGGAGTGCGGGCAACGTGAGTGGCAATCAGCTGATAAAAGTTTTTCGCTAATGCGCTTTTCACATCTGTTGATATGCTTGGCCTGGCGCACACACTCGCGCAGCGGCAAGGCTTAGCCTTGGCAGTGGCAGCAGCACATTAGCCAACAAGCTCAACAATGGCATAATTACAATCGAACTGCCAGCAAGGCCGGAAGCGAACAACTAGTCAGCGGGCTAACTGACTGAATTCAGCCAACTGGCAGTTGGCCTTCGCATCGACTCGAAAGGTTCTTAATGCAACAACAACAACAATGGCAACGGCAACAGAAAGTGCAACAATACCAAGTGCAATTGGACACAGGCTGGCAATAGCAAATGGACAAGTGGGTGTGCGAGTGAGTGTGTGTGTGTGTATCCATTGAACAACTATGCGAGCAATAACAATAGACTGGAGGAGAGCAAATGTCGAACAGTTGCGTTTCATGTGTTTTCCCCGTAGGTCGTCGTATAGCAGTCAGCCACATAATGCCAACGAAGGCCATTTGGTATGGGCCAATTGGCAATTATGTATATATCATAAACAGGCCGTACTGTTGTGGCCCATTAAAATCATGTACTGAATTGTGCTCAGACGTAAAATATAAATGTGTACACGCTTGCTGGATCTCATGTTAGCAATTGCCGAGGGAATAGCTGTGGTTAGAGCTGAAGCACCAATTATAGAGCAACCAAACTACACGTGATACTAAGAGGGTGCTCTAAAGTAGTGTTGTTTAAGCATTTAAACCCTTTTTGACTGTAGGAGAAAACATTTGAATAACTATATATACGATACAAATATGATTACTACGAGCACTTGCTGATAAATTCATGGAGAGCGCTTTATAAGTCAAGTACCCAGACGAATTTTAGTTGTAATCTTTGTGAATTTTTGCTCTATATGGGAAAGGGAGAAATATGAAAAAGTTAAGCTCTTAAGCTTGTTTGAATCGAGACTTAAGCTCACACATGCAAAAGCTGAAATTTAAAATAAGCAAAGGCCTTATAAAAGTTAAGCATTTTAATATGTTGTATTATTTAAAAAATTAAAAAAAAAATATATATATTTATATAATATAAATAAAAAAAAAATTTATTAAATAAATAAAAAAAAAAAAATATATATATATATATATATAAAATTGATTTTAAAAATGTATTTAAAAAATTTATTTAAGAAATTTATTTAAAAAATTTCTATCAAAAGTATTTTTAAACATATTAAATTTTAGTTGGACTCCTCATAGTAATTTTATTTATTTTTTTTTTTCATTATTAAAATGTAATTTTTCAAAGACTCTAGCTAAGATGGCATGATAAACTAAAGTCAGCACTGAGTCCTAATGCGCGTTTTACTGCTCTCCCTAAAAACGGAAAAAAAAAACTCATCCATCAGTCAAACCCTTTTTGTTTCACAGACGCGTTTAGTCTTATCTTAGCCACGATTACAGCGTCCATTTCGCACTTTTGGCCAAACGATAGCGCAAAGGCGAGAGCCTGAAATCGATAAGATGCTTGCTTAACCGTCTAGCTGACTGGCTGGCTGGCTGACTGCCCTTTTAGTGTTGGATGCCATGTCAGGGGGCCACTGAACGAGCTTAGCTATCCCACTGAATGGCTGGCGATAACGATACTGGGGCAAGGCAGCAGCAGCTACGTCCATTTGGCGCAGCGTATTGGCCTGCTCAGTTTACATTATCAATCAAGCTGACTGACAATCAACAATCAATGAGGGCGGTGCGTACGACGCATTTACCTACTAGACGCATTGAAAGCGGTACGATAAAGTTCAAGAACGCAATGTATACCATCTAAAGAGCTAGATATGTATGAGTGTGTGCGTGTGTGTGTGTGTGTTAATGTGTATGTGCATGCGTGTGTCATTTGTAACTATTTGTTCGCTTAGGCATGTAGCCTGAACACGATCCCATGTTTGCTTTAAGCTTATCAGGCTCTTACACATATGAAAGGGTATACATAAACCCTAAGAAGTACGTGTCTGAAGAGCATAAGTATAATATAAGAACTTTTAAATTTTGAGCATGGCGCATGAGTATATAAATATGATGAGAGTCAAATAAAAATTTGGCAAAAATAAAAATTATATACATAAAATGAATTTAATGAGAGCGAAGTAGACGGATGAAGAAAAATTGGATGTCGAAGAGTTGCTTAAAATAGCAGAGTAGCTAATTAGATTTTATTTACAATAAAGTCTGATTCACGTATTGTAGGGTATTCTCATTTGTTCTCTATACTCTTTAGCATTTCTTCAATTTTTTTGCCACTTTTTGCTGTGCGGTTTTATATCCATCAGGCGATTCGCCTAAGTCATCCAAATTCATTTGACCTTCAACACATTGCTTCACTTGAGCACAACTTTCAACCATCTCTCTGTCTTGCTGTCCATCTCTGTCTCTTTCTCTTAATATGTATAAACAGTGACCGCTAAATGTGTTTACACAAACATGCCATTCATTATTTTTGAAGTAACGTAATGAAGACGTATTGGTGGTCTTAATATTTGTTATTATTGTTCTTATTTGAGACAGCACTTGCACTTACTTAATGAAAATTGCTTGTAGTTTGTGCACGTACACACGCACACTTGCTAAGACTGCCTTTAGTAAAATTGCAATCGCCAACCAAAAAAAAAAAAAAAAAAAATTATTATTTTCACTCTGCAGTGAGCAATTTTTCTTGAGCCATGGCTCTCCCTCTCCCTTTCTCTCATCACAGTCAATTCGCCAGTTGGCGCGCTGTTGTTATTTTTCAAAAGCAAAAACATGTCCGGCGGGCGTATGGGCGTGTGGGCGTGGCCACTAAAAAAGGATAGCGCACCGAGCACCGCGTCTCGTCGTACAAAAGTGCTTCATTACTTTGCGCAACAGCTCGCGAGAATATAATGAATGGCAATAAACGTGTTTCACATTTTCCTTTTGCGCTGGACCGCTCTGAATTTTCTCGGCAGCATTTTTCATTCGTCCGAAAAATGGCAGAGATGAAAAACGCGTTGTATATTAAATTGGCGCTCTTGACACTGGACTGGAGAGCAATGCGTATTCATATATGAAATACGCTTTCATTTCGTGTGCTTTCTTCGGTTTTATTTTTAATGCAAATTAATGCAAGGCAATCCTCGGCATAATATTGTTTACCCACCAGCTGCTGTCACATATGGAATGCCTTTTAATTTTCTTCGTATTTCTGATTTTCGTTTCTTCTTTTTATTGTTGTTGCTTTCTTTCATGTTGTTTTCATTATTCCAGAAGCGGATGCTCACAGCTGCTGCTGTTGCTGCTACAATTTCTGCAAAATTGCGAATTATTTGCAACAGTTCGAGTTGCTTTTCCTTTGACTTTATGGCAACTGCCAAGTTTAATTGAAGGCCACTGCAATCAGCTTTCAGTTTCAGCTAGGGAAGCGAGCGAGCAACTGAAACTGCATTTCCGTTGCCTTTTTAACGGTTCTTTAAATTAATGTTGCATACGCTGAGGCGCCGCGAACTTAAGTTGTCACGCCAATGCGAGTTAAGCTGCTCGCAGACGATTTACCAATAGATTTTAATTTGAAAAGGTTTCGACTTTCATTGGCTTAAGCTCTTTGGCTGATGCTGCAGCTGGACAACTGCTGAGGCATTTATTTGGGGGCTGCACTGAGAGTTCCACATCGAGACGGTAAATTATGGTAACGAAAAGTTATTTTCAATTGGAATTGCTTATGAGTGATTTTCTATATATTTATAGCCAAGTTTGATCTCGTTTTAGTTGAGCTTTGAAGGGATTTTGATAGGGTATCTCAAATAAGGTAAAGTAAGGTATCTTTTTTTGACTCTCCTTATTTTTTAAATATTCGCTTCAAAAAACCATATCTTCAATTTCTTTGAGTGATCAGATTTTGTAAACAGTTTTATTAAAATTTCCCCTTATGACTTTTCCATTATTCATTTAAAATAATTATTTCTAAAACTAACATATATTTTATTTATCATAGTTATATAGCTAACTACGATTACCCATACGATTACTTACCGTATTCAAATTAGTTATCTTATCCAACTCAACCGCCGTGCTGCCGCGATGGTGATGCAAGTGATGCAGGTGGTGCGTTGTCAACATGTTGCTGCACTCAATGGGCCACACATAAGTCTCAATGGGTGGTGGATATTGTGATTTGATTTGAAATTGAACAATCCATCAAGTGCGACGCCGGCGACCGGAAGCGGATGTGGTTACGGCTTCAACTCTAGTTGCAGCTACGGCATCGAGACCCGCTGGTGCTGCTGCTGGGGCGCAGGTGTTGCCGCGGGGCAGGGGCAGCACGTGACAGAAGAGCGAGCACGCAAATTGCAGCTTGTTGCACTTAGTGTCGCATAATTCAAATCACATAACGCGAATTTTCAGCCAACTGTGTGATGGAGAGAGGGAGGAAGAGAGAGAGAGAGAGAGAGTGAGAGAGCGTGTGAGTGAGATTGAAATCAAATTGAGAGCTTCAAACACGCGACAGCGGAACGCATTGCCACAGGGACTTTCACACCGATATCCGTCACGTCACATTGCATGCAGTTGGATTCTTTTTGCCATCAGATTTTGAGTTGGCAAAGTGAGGGCATTGGCGAGGGAATTTTCGGGCCGTCAGTTTTCGCATACCGGATGCGACAGTTGCGAACCGCTTTTGGCATTTGCTGGGGCGGGCTTAAGGGGCCTGAGCACTTCATTTGCCTTTGAGTGGCAAAACCGCCAGTTGGCAGCGTTAACATCACTGCAACGCGGCGAACCGGTTTCCGGCTTAACTACAGACCTATGCGTTGCACTGCGGACTTGTGGCCTTGTTGGCCGGGCATAAATAAACCAGCAGACAGCACCAAGCGCCGACACTCAGTCAGGGGCTAAATGAAATTAAAGCCCGGGCCCCATGAAAGGTACGTTGCGCGCTGCGCCGTTCTCTATATATGTCTATGTAGAGTGCAGCAGCCAACTGGCATCTGTCTGACCTTCTGCTATCCCAGACCAGGCTGGCTTGCATATAACACAATAAAATTACATTAAAAAGACAATAGAGCGTACTTAACTGAAGGCTAACAAATATTGCATACTCTTTGTAGAAAGTTTAGTAAATGAATGAATGTGTGCAGCTATCATATTAGTTGATATTTAAATTAGCTGTATGGCTCATAAGTCTAATTCAATAATGTTTTTCATTGAAAGCAATTTTGACAAAAGGCAAATTTAATTTGTCCGAATTTTGAACTGTTTAAATAAGTTAATTTTACATTTTATTTTATTTCATTATTATAAAGCCAAAATAAATACATTTTTATAAAATGCAATGCAGACAATATTAATGAAGCATAGGTATTGTATCAATTTCAATAAAAATCAGCTAAACAAAATAAAATAATAATAATAATAATAATAATAAAGTATGTATATTTTTCATATAGGCAAAAAAAAAAGGAAATTATTATATATTTTGTATTAATTTTTATAAATATTAATTATAACATTAATACAAACAAGTAAGAAAGCTCTAGTCGAGACTGCTCGACTAGGAAATCCCCTGAACCCTTCGGAGAACTGATATATCAATAATTCTTCACGCCTTTCTGACACACACACACATACATAGACACACATAGGCACGCACGCATACAGTACTTGAGTAAAAGTAAAAGCAAGGAGAGAAGAAGTGCAAAAGATCATTAAAGTTGTTTATGTGTATGCAGCAGGTCTCATTTGGTATTTATATTTAGGTAAAACAAAGCTATAATGCTCACAGCAGCAGAGAGCGTTCCCATTGGTCACTTGAAGCTCAGTAGTAACGAGCTTTATCTGCCGTTAAGTAAAAGCAAAGAGAGAATAAGTGCAGAAGATCACTAAAGTTGTCTATGTGTAGGCAGCAGCTCTCTTTTGGTATGTGTATGCGTAAAACAAAGCTAGAAAGCTCACAGCAGCAAAATTTAAGAGAGACAGTGCTTGAGTAAAAGTGGCTGTATATAAAGGGCAGCAGCCTGCAGCATTTCTTCAGTCGTCCAGGCCTGGTGGAGGTCGACGCAGTAAAGTGAAGTAGAGTATGTGAATTATAAGCATTAAAGACGTATAGGAAATACATAGAGGTATTACGTAAAAGGAATACTTAGAAGAAATAGACATACGAATAGTACTACAGATTCAAGTTGACTTCTTTGAGTGCGTTCCATATTTTGTGTCACTTTAAATATACCCCTCGCCCGCAAGCATACCCTTCAAGTAGTTAAAAAGAAATAACAGTCAGTTGCACACGAATGCAGCAGCTGAAGCATCTGAAGCAGCCTCGGCCGGAGCAGCGGTTAGAAAGGCGAGTGCAATAAGGTGCGCGGAAATGGCAAAAGTGAACAAATAATTCATGGAAATACCTCAGGAAAATTGTTTGCATTTCTCGAGTTGCAGATTGAGAGATTGAAATAATAGTAAACATTTGCAGTGGATGCTGTTTTGCAACTCTGATGGTTACAGCAATGGGAACAAGGACGACTTCACAGAACTTGGGATAAATTAGGCTTTTAATTAACTAGCTTAATTAGGCTAATGAAAATTCAAGACTAAAGTGGGGTTAATTTTTAAATTAGTTTTCATTTAACATGCAATCTAATATCTTATAAATTAATTAAATATTTCTGTTAATATACAGTATTAAATCACAGCTATAATAACTAATTAAACAGCAGCCAACATCGAGTTCCGTTTAAGGCTTAAGCCTGCTGAGCGAGTTTAAGAGGATTTTTGATAAAATGCTGTAAATTACGCTAAAAGCTTTCGCATTTACGGCAGACGGTCTTAACTTGGCTATCGCCAGTTTTGCTTTTCGCTTTTATAACATATTTTTATAAAATTATATTTGATTCATTTAAAGCCGAATTTAGTATTCAAATGAGCCTTTTCATCAAAACTTTTGAGCAACTGGCGATGTTTTCGTTGATGCTCCCTGAAGATATCATCCTCGAGCTGATTAACTGACAAACTACGGCTGATAAGAAAGTTGGTTTAGAATCTCATTTTCAGACAGTAGCATTCACGTTTATTATCTGTGCCTTGCGTTGCGTTGCGTGCTCGGCATGGAAATGAGAATGGAAATGGAAATGAAAATGTGCCTCATTAAGTCCCGTCGCGTTGGAAAATATGCCGCGAAAGGATTAAGCGGCGCCTGTAAACTGCTGCGATGGCCATTAAAGCATCTCACTCCCCCCACCCCTTCTCGCTATGCAATATAATTAAAAATTTAAATGCATCGCTCTTAACAGTTATGAAATATTAATGCGAACAACATGAAGCCAACGCTCGCTCTTTAATCAACTTCAGTTTGTATGCGACGTCTGCTATTAATTTGTTATAATTTCATTTGCTTTTACAACTTAAGTGGCATATTTTAAACAACTTGCTTGCTGGCCCTCAGCGAAAGTCGTCAGCGAGAGCTGAGAAGAGTCAAGAATACTGACTATGAAACTCTGTCAAACAATACAGCGAGAATAGCTGCTAAGTCCTAAGCCCAGCCCAGCGCCTGAAGCGGAAGAATTTGAAACACTCATGCGAGAAACTCATTAGGTTCATTACAAATTAAGTACAATTTAGACAGTCAACCGCTCACGACTCCAAGATACCCTTAAATACATAAATATACATATACATATAGATATATATGTATGCATTAAAGACCACGAATAGCAGCCAAACAAAGAGCAGATAAGCTACATTGGCAAGAGCCAAACTCAAGGACAGGCGAAAGAGTCGTCGTGGCACATTTGCCATAATTTATATTAACTATTCATGCTCTCAATGTGAACACACACTCACACCCACTCACACACTCGTTAGCACGCACTCAATCGCAGTGTTATGTGAATAATTTGGGCAAATTTGTGATTAGCTCAAACATTTGCCAACTTGAGCTTTAATTTTTTGTATGTGTCAACCAACAATAACAAATTAGCAGTTTATAAAAGCAAAAATTGTCTCAGTTTGGGCACGGGGAGAAAAAGTTGTGGATGACTTTTAAGCCAACAGATGTAGTTGACAAGACGTGCTCTTGGAATTGTCAATTGAGTTTTAAGGAAGGAAGGAATGGAAGCGGGTGAGTTGAAACGAGTTGAGATTACACAAATGTGGAGTAGTTGAAGATGGGCCTGTAGGTATTTCGGAAATGTCTCGTGCAGCTGGCAGCTGAAAACAATTTGTGGCAATTCTTGTCAGAGTCTATATATTCAAGAAGAAAACAAGAAAGCTCTAGTCGAGACTGCTGAGACTGATATTTCAATAATTCTTCGCGTCTTTCTGCTTACAAAAGAAACACACACACACGCAAACACACATACATAGACACACATAGCCACGCATGCATAAACAGGCACGGACTCAGCAGTTGAGAGAGACAGTACTTGAGTAAAAGCAAAAGCAGCGAGAGAAGAAGTGCAGAAGATCATTAAAGTTGTCTATGTGTATGTAGCAGTTCTCATTTGGTATTTGTATTTAGGTAAAACGAAGCTAGAAAGCTCACATCAGCAGAGAGCGCTCCCATTGGTCACTTGAAGCTCGACTGCAGCGAGCGCTACCTGCCGTCAGGCACAACATTTGAGAGAGACAGTGCTTGAGTAAAAGTAAAAGCAAGGAGAGACGAAGTGCAGATCACTAAAGTTGTCTATGTGTATGCAGCCGCTCTCATTTGGTACTTGTATTTAGGCAAAACGAAGCTAGAAAGCTCACAGCAGCAGAGAGCGCTCGTTGCAGTTGACTTTCAAGTGACCAATGGGAGCGCTCTCTGCTGCTGTCGGACTCAAAATTTAAGAGAGACAGTGCTTGAGTAAAAGTGACCGTATATAAAGGGCAGCAGCTGCAGCATTTCTTCAGTCGTCCAGGCCTGCTGAGGGTGTGCGCAACAAAGTGAAGCAGAGTGTGTGATCGATCAGCTAAGCATTAAAGACGTAGAGCAATTACGTAAAGGAAATAAGTAGAGGAAATACATAGAAGAAAGAGGAAATACTTGGACGAAATACGTAGAGGCAATACTTAGAAGAAATAGACATACGAATAGTGTTAAATCGACACAGCTCGTCACCCTGATCTGCTTGTTACATACATTGCACAAAACCAATATACCCTTCAGGGTATAATAAAGACTTTATTTGTTTAGTTTAGTTTAGCTAATTATTATATTTGGATTTGTTGCCGTGAATCAGCTTTATTGAGCAAAGAGAAAGAATAGAATATGATATACATATGTAGAATTTGTTTATGAGTGTACAGAAGAGGGAAAAAAAACTCGAAAGAGCTAATTAAAAGAGAAATTATTAGCTGCGTAGAGGTGAAGGAAGCTTATGTCCAGTGAAGACTGTTCGCTTCACCTTAATTCTTAATGAATATTATAGTTTATAGTTCTTATTTTAATGTATAATACAAGTCTTGCTCGATTGCTTCAACGATTCTAGAGTTAAGAGCGAATATATAGTTAGCTCTTTCAATAGTACATAGTACTTAGCGTTCAATTCAATAATCATCAAGTTGCATGCAGTAATCAGCAACGCAATTATGTTTTTTTCCGTTATCCACTCCACTCATAGTTCAGAAGGTTTCCCTTGAATGTAAAAAAACACCTTTTGCTAGCTCAGACTTGAAGCTGGATAAGAAAAGTTGCTCGACTGACACTTGAGACGTTTGGAAGAGCAAAGCGATTAACGTTTTTCTTTATGTTATTTTTGTACGCTTTGTTCTGTGCTGTAAGGCAACACGCAGTAAAATATGAAACGAGAATCAAAGACGAAGGCAACTGGACAAAGAAGGACGAGCACAAAAGTGCAGAGAATAAGAAAATATAAGCGAGAGTAGAAGAAAGAGTCGCATGCCGGAACGGAAACAGCAAACGTTGGTCTGAGCACTGGTCTAATGCCAATGCCAACACCGGATACGAATGTATGACACATGGCCCAGTCACAGTCACACACACACACGCACACATGGAATGTCGTTTCATTGTCGTTTGCGTTAAGTAGGCGACTTTATTAAGCCGAGGACACTGTGGCCAAAAAGTGTGCAACAATGGCCAAAGACAACAAGAACAAAACAAAAGGGGGGGCAAACAATTTCAAAATTTATGCACACAAAAGCCGGAGGCCAATTGGACCAAGATGGCGGGGCTGCCTGGCTGACTGGCGCAGCTGGGCACGTGTTAGACGTTGCGGCCTTGTGGCAACTGCGCCACAACTTGAGGTGGGGCAGCTCGCAATTTGTTGCTTTATGATATTTATTTTGACGGCGGCGGCGCTTGTGAAATAAAAAGCGACTCATAAATCAGACGCCCTGCAACTCATGACGTGCTCCGTGCGCGCTACCAGTGCAACAATAGCCGCAACGGAAACGGAACTGAGCACGACCCTAAACAGCAAAACAAACTGGCGCTAAAGACGGCAGCCAGGTGCTGAGCAGGAGTCTTCAACTTGTTATTTATGACAGCGCTTAAGAGCTGCATCTGCTAACGGCATCAGAATTATATTTAAGCATTACACTAAACGCCTTTAAGTGTCCATAATCGAACGGCAGAGGGGAGTGCTTGAACAGAGCTGTGGGTAATAATTATTGAGAGAGGTAATAATACACATACTTATATAAAAATTTTGAGCATAGTTTAATATTTTAGAGCGAAATTAAATTTATTTTAGATTTATTATTTTTTAAATAAATAAAAAAAAAAATGTAAAAAATAAAATAAAGAATAACACAAATTTTAATATTGTAAAAAAATATCTAATTTATATTAAATTATATTTGCATTCAATTTAAATTGAAGGTATTTTTTGTTTTATTTTATTCAATGTTCGACTATTTAATGACGAAATTAAATAAATTAAATAAATAATTTTAAAAATATTAAAAATTTGTATATTTCGTACTCTTATAGACTCTCTGTTCGACTTTCTTCTTGACAAAATATTATTTAATTTATCAAATATATTTTGGGCTCTGATAGAAACTTTTTGCGGTCTTCTCAGCACCACCTGCTGTGTGGCGCCTTCACATCTGGGCCACTCAGGGCGCACTTGACTTTTTTCCCTCAAATATTTTGTGCCACGAGTGTGATCCCATGTGTGTGTGTGTGTGTTTGGGTTTGTGATTGTTGGGCATTTCTCAACGTTGGCTTAAAGTGTCATAAAAATGCCAAGGCATATGTATAATGGTTGCACCACTTACCCACTCACTCACTTATTCACTCAGTCACACACACACACACAGACAGTTAGAACATCAACTCGTACACGCAACCATTTACACACATGACCGAGCAATGGAGTTAGTTTTTTTGTTGTTAAAGGACTTTTGCTTTAAACGGTAAAAAATGAATGTTTTTTCTTGAAAGGTAACACACAAAAAATGTGCTGGCCATGACCAAGGGGTATATTGTGTGCGAAAAAGGCATATTTTTTTCACTACCTTGGGCATCTTATTTACGTTCACACACACACACACACATACATGCATATATATAAAGCTCTAGTGTTGGGTTTTTGTAGCCGACGGCAATGGAAAACGCTCGTAATCATAATCCAAAAACGACACATTCGGGCGCATTTAAACTGATTTCATTAAGAACCTGTGTATTTCATTTTCTCTCTGTGTGTGTGTGTGTGTGTGTGCGTGCCTTAGTTGCCATTGGTAATACAAGGACAGCAACAGCAACGACAACATAAGCTGAAGAGGAAATTCGTAGGGCGTA
This sequence comes from Drosophila aldrichi, assembly GCA_035045965.1. NCBI lineage: Eukaryota > Metazoa > Arthropoda > Insecta > Diptera > Drosophilidae > Drosophila > Drosophila aldrichi. Next base: position 640,155 of record JAWNOM010000551.1, read on the forward strand.
TGTCTTGACACGCACGGATCAAAGCCACAAAGTGTAGGAAGGCAAAATTATAATGAATTTGTCGTGCATATATTTGAAATGGGTGGTGCGATACACACACTCACACACACACACACTCGCACACACACACACAATAGCCATAGTTGGTCGGAAGAGGAAGGCACACTCAGCTTTTGATTTGGCCTGCTTCACCCGATGGAACTCTACAGATAAGCATTTAAGTGACTTCGGGCCGAGCACGGCCCTTGGCAGTACTATGGCAAACGCCAATCGCATCGGAATCATGAACGTAAAATAAAAACAAAATGTTATTGTTTTGACAATACCCTGTAAAGGGTATGGTTGCAGAGGAAGTAGAATATAGAAAGTGAGAGAAAATATGTTGAGCCTGAAATTATTTCCAAGTAAGAGCTGCTGCTACACTTTTATACCTTCAAAGCTTTACAGGGTATGCAGCAGTTGATCACCTTCAGCCTTCAACAAATTGTTATTGGAACTAATTATAGATAGATTTGTATGTACATAAGCAAAGGCATCCGTAGCCAATGGCTGATTAGGTATTGCGGCAGGGTATTCAATTGTCGATTACTTCGCTCACTCACTGTGATTATTTTGATGGCTACTATTGTCGTTGTTGTTGTTGTTCGATGTATCGACAAATAAATTGAATTAAAGTGAAATCAGTTGCCCTTGGCTGCAATAAATTAATGAAAATGCGACTGGCAACACAATGAGGCGACAAAACTGAACCGAAAGCCACAAAATATAATCAAAGAAATCAGCATAAATCAATGGCGGCAGCTCTATTGATGAAGTTCGTCTTTCATTGAGCTTCACTCACTGTTGCCAATTTGTAAATTGAAATCGAGGCCATTATTATGCAACCGGTTGCCCGACCAAACAGTCATTAAAAGCAGCTTGAGTGGCTTAAGAGCTTGAGATATAAACTTATATTTAATTAAAGTCAAGTGTTGCGCTCACCGCCTTTGACCCGAATACAAAGCGGGCCGAGCTTCGGTTGGCTGAAAAGAAACTTCTTCTTTATTTTCGGTCATTCACAAACAAATTTGCAACTTGTTCAGTTTTTGGATTTACTTAGAATTAGAGCATGTCAAGGGAAACTTATGCGATATATATTGCCAAAGGGTTTGCCGTCCTTGGCTAGTTACAAACTCATGAAATGCTAAATGTGCGGCAAGAATTTAAGGGGCCAAACGCACAGACACACACACACACAGACACACCGATGGGGTTAAGTTTCCAAAGTCAGACTTAAGTCGCATTACGTATACGTAATTTTGTAGTCGAAGAACTGGGAAAATTTCTATTTAATTAGTTGCCAAGTTGATCTTAAAGTAAAGAAATTTTTGGAATACTCAAAATATATTTAGTATAGATCATAGGAGAAAATTCTTTGAATATAGAATTCAATATTGAAAGGCTAAACTTCATTTCATTCTCTTAGAAATTTCACTTTGTGACAGTTTTGATATTTCATTGCTATCAAAAGTTTTGCTTTACATTTTAGGCAACTATAGAGATAAGGGAAAAATATTAGAAAAGTTTTATACTGAAAACTTGACGAAATATAATAAATAAACTCGTATCAAAGCAAAAGAGTTGGCTAATTCTGAGAGTAAACTCCATAAGGAGTATTTTATGAGTTTTGCCAAATATGTTTACTCATGCCAGCCGAGCATAAAACGAGCCATTAACTTGACAAGCTTAACTTGGCCCTCGACGTAGGCCTCAACGACACCTTTGAGCAGCAGCTGAAGCTCAGCTCTGTATTAGGAATTTAATGCATTGCCATAAGCTGAAGTGAGCCGCTTGCAAATCGCTAAACGTTTTTGAAATTATGCACAAATCTGTTTTTATGGCCTCCTTGGGGCAAATACCTCGCAGGCCACCTGCCATAAAGTAAAATTCTGGCAATTTATTTATGGCGTCCGGATGAACGGCATTCAGTCACATGCAGCGGCGTCATCAGGAGCGAGCTCAGCGCCCAATAAGTGCAATCAAATGAAGATAAATACAAATTTAATGGGCCACAAGCCGCATTTCATAAGCTTATAGCTCTGCGCTATTTGCCAAATTATTAAATTCAATTTCATTTTGCAATTTCGCAATTGGAGAGTGACAATTCGCTGGGAGAAATAATCGCATTACTTCCGCCAAGTGGCAAAATATTGTTGATATTCGCCGCGAATCCATGTGAGCCCTGGCCGCAACTTTGTGTCGTCGTCGGCGTGTTTGCATTTACATTTCATTAAAACACACGAAACAGGTAAACAAGCCGCAGCCCCCTCTATTCAGAAACCACTCACTCAACAAGGATGATGACTGCCTGCTAGTAGCTAACAGACTTGATGGCCGCCATTGAGAATCGTGGAAGGACGATGACAACAACCACGACGACCACGACCACGACGACGACGACGACGATGACAAGTGGCAAATGACAGGGGAATTGTAGAGGGAGGAGCTCTATTTTTTATATGCTTGTCACTAGGGGAGAATTCTGATTTTGTTGCAAGGCATGTAACATACAAATATAAAGCAATCGAAGTGGAATAGTTTGTTAATTAAGGCAGGTCATAATGCTACTAAATGCCCTTCAACTATTGGGCGAGCTGGACAATACAAATAGGAATTTCCTAATCACGTAATTCATTATACAAAATTGTTTTGTCTTTGGAGTAGTCATTAGTATAATAAATAATTAATATAATAAGCCAAGCCATCGAAGCAGTTGGTTCAAAATTTCCTTTCATTTAATTGTTTTCCTGTTTAATTATTTTATAAAAATTGATCTTTACTTTGGTTTATAACTGTGTTCTTAGTTCGGAAATTCTTGATGATTATTATTAAATTAATATTTTTTGGAGCCAATGATTTTTGGGTATATATTTTCCTGACTGTTCCACGGAATTAAATAATATAACTTTTAAAGTATGGATACTACTCTTAAGACATTCATTAAAATCATTGATTCATCATGATTTTATAATTTAATTTATCGAATATTCAATCTAAATTTTGTTTATATTTTTCATAGAGTTTCTAAGGAAACTCGCTTTACCAATCAAACGCAAACATCTCTTTAATGACAAATATAAATAGCAATTATTTCAGAAAAATACATTTCGTTGAACATAAAAAACCAATTTAAATGCTGTGCAGTTGAAACGCGATACAGTTTAGGTCTGTTCAAGCATATATCACAACTGGATCAGATTGCCTCAGCGATTGGGTGCTATAGACACAGGCATTGGGTAGCAACAGCTTCAAACCCCTTTCAGAATATATTTATTTATACATGATTTATTGCTGAATCAAATAGAGTAACCTAACTGAAAGCCCCTATGATAGCTGAGCTAAAGAAAAGCCTTCACAATCTTTGACTCTTTTAAACATTTCGGAAATTCTTAATTTATAGCTTTATTTAAAGGGTATTCCATACGTTCGCACACACTTTCATAACTTGATAAATTCTTAATATGTTTCGCTTTTTATTTGACTGCAAATGCATGTGTGTGTGTGTGTGTGTGTGTGTGTATTTCAAGGCACTTCTTTATGACCTGGCCAGAGTGTGGAAACGTGACTGGCCCGCAGCAAACGGCGACGGATTGCGCATACGCCGCGCGTCTAGCAGCTGAATGAAAATGAAAATGAAGTGAATGCCTCAATTAGTTTATGTTACGCCCGAATAAACACACGTTAAAAGTGCGTGTAAACAGAGCGGCGAAATAATAACGCCTGGTACGATGGGCAAACAATAAAAGCACTGACCAAATTAGGCAACCAGCACGCCACGCCCATAGCGCCCTAGATGAGTGACCGTCAAGCTTAACAAAAACCAAACCGACAGCCCACCCACCTCCCATCGTCCACCACCCACCGCAAAACAAACAGAACTGTCACTTGTCACTTGGCGCCTGTGGGGCAGGAGGCTTAGACAAAGGTAAGCTGGGCGTGGGAGGAGGCGGTGGTGCAGCCAGAGCTGCGCCCCGGGCCGCTGGTCAGATAATTTCCTTTGTTCTGTATGGCAAATGCTTTTTTATATTTTTTTTATATTTTTCATTTTTTCTGTTTTTTTTTTTTTGTATTTTACTGGAGGTTCTTGTCAGCTATTTTTCCGCTTATTTTATCACGTTTTGTTGCCTGTTTATACACATTCTGTTGTGCCCCTCCATTGTGCTCACTTGCGAGTGTGTCGCAACTCAGGCTCAGACAGGTAGCAGCAATATGCAAATCAAACAAAGAGCCCCGCGCACAGGAAGCGACGCTGACAGCGCCGCCAAATGGAAGCTGAAGCTGAGGAACGCGAGCGCCCATCAATATGGATTTCACGTGGCTGCGAGGGGGGCCGCAGCCCTCAACAAGACGTTGATCTAATGCAATCACCTCAAATTGTGACATTGGCAAGCGGCATTTTGTGTCATGTCATTTAATATATCACTCGCTTATAATTTTTAAACAAAATATCAAAGTCGCTTTATATTTAAATTAATAACATTTATACTTATTTACTTTGTTTATTGCGTATAGCCTGTATTTGTTTTATTAATTTTTTATTTATTTTGTAAATTTATTTAAAAATTATTTACTTTTCAGCATTAGTTTATTTATTTATTTGTTGTATTTTATTTACTCAGATTTAAATAGAAATTTTATTACATCTATTTATTATCATAAAGTTTGCTGTTAAATTTATTTTCGTTTAATTTTATTTTCAAAAATTTTACGCCCGTTTAAAAACTTGTTTTTTTTTTTGCGCTCGTTTCACACATGCAAAGTTTATGTCTTGAAATAAATTCCATTTATTCGGCTATATTTTTGATTTTTAAACAAACTTTGATATAGTAAAAATATACTTCAAAGCTGTCAAATTTGCTTTGTGTGGATTTTTATTGTTTTATTTATTTGATTCACAAAATTCTGAGGTTTTCTCTGCAACGAGCAGTAAATTCATTTCTATTTTCGCATTTCTTTTATTTATTTGCATTGTTTGGTTGTAAACAAATAGGTAAATTGGCTGTCATAATAAAGCTGATTAGATCGCTTGTGGCTCAATGCGGCAACTAACCATTTGATTTGCACCGAGTGCCGAGTGTTAGAAACAATCGCGTATACGCCTAGAGTGCCTCGTGCATTCGACTCGTTGTCGGTAAAACATGCGCGTCGCGTGTGCTCTCGACTCAACGTCCGCGTTTCAACTGAGACAAACAGCAGTCGAGCAAATACACACACGCACACTCACACATACCTGCTCAGCTGCCAGAGGCTGCGCCGAGTGATGTTAGCCGAGTGGCTGAGTTAACAGTCGCTTAACAGACCTTTAGCAGCAAGAGCAGCAGCAGCAACAGCTGAGCTGGTAATTCATTCATAATTATTTTGAGTGAATTTCGGTACTTGGGGGCGCAATCTGCTGCGCTGCGAATCAATTTAGTTAAGGAAAAATGTGACACTGGGGAGCAACTGGGCAGCGCGTGTCCTAGACGCAGATATTAAGCAGACAATTCAAGAAATGCCTATGGCATATACACAAACACACACATACATATACACAAATATATAGATATACATATATGCAAAGCAGGAGAGCCATAACCCGTAGTGGAAGTAAATGTTGACCTTTTTTGGTGGAAATAAAAAATAACATGCAAAGAAATAAATGCGCGTGAAATGTCAAAATCAGTGTGGAGTCAGGGCGAGGAAAACAAATATAAAAAAAAAAAAAAAATGAAAACAACAAAAAAATATGTATATAATAAGAAAACATAGAGGCGAAAGATGACAGAGCATAAACAGAAAACAAGCAAATGCCAATGCCAATGCCAAGGCAATCAAGAAAATTTGCTTCAACAAATGGCAATGGCAAATAAGAGAACAAGAAAGTCAAGTGTTTGCACGAGCTCTTGATGATGATGACGATGTTGTTGCCTTAACACACCCATACACACACACACACACCCATACACACACACACTTTTTGGCTGCCTTTGTGGCTGGCCAAAACTAACCACAAGTTCGTAAGCACTTTGATATTCCTGTGGGTGCCCTGGCAGCCATCGCCCCAGGCACTTAAAATTGCAACTTAGCTCATGCAACAAAATGTTGCATCTGGTAATTGCTGCAGCCACTGGCAACAGTCCCTCCCCCATGTCTGGCTATATCACAGTGCCCACAGTTTGCGTTGTGCTGTGACAATTTTTCTAGCTATTCTTCTGCCCTTTGCATACCCACAAAAGTTATAACCCAAAGCTGGATTTATTGTGCTTAGAGCTTAGACAAACAATTTCCAAATTAGACCACAGCCAGGGCACACAGCCACACGCACAGCTCCAGCTGTTCTGTCTCCAGCGCCCATCGGCTCACACCACTTCATCTGTTGACTGTCGCCTGTCTGTCTGGCTGCCTCCAGCTGTGCACTGCAGGCGGCCGGGGCTGAGCCTCAGCCTGAAGACTTTGAATATGTGCTCTGTGTGGGTTTATTAAACTAAATTGAGCTCCCTCTTTCACGAGCGTCTCGTGGCCCCCGCCGTTATCTGTCGAATGCAACTTTTGGCTTTACCATGTCAAATTGTCGCCTCAATGCTCAGAGTCCTGAAAGTAGATAGTGTGTGAAGGCAGCATATATATATGAAGCAACAATAAAATAAAACAGAAAGCCACAAAACAATAGAGAGAGAGAGAGAAAAAAAAAGGACAACAACTTTGGCAATGCCAAAAGTTAAAGTTTTTTTTCTTGTGGCTTTATAAAGAGCTATTGATTTATTTCTTAGTAATTAATGAAGTTCGTTTTAGGTTAAGTTTAAGTTCACGTTCTCCATATGAATTCAAATTGTCTGCAATTAATCATGTTCTCTTCTTCACGTCGATATTGAGTATAACTTATATATAAAATTTATTTAGATCCATTATTGAGCAGTGGGTGGCATTTTCCCACACATTTCGCTGGTTTCTTTTCAACCTGGCCAAGCGCAATTCCATTGATACTTCTTAAACACACACGCACGCCCCGCTGACTTTTATGAAACTAACCACTTAATCACCATATCATATCGCTGCCATAAAAACCCAACAACAACTTAATCAATATTTATGTGTGTGTGTGTGTGTGCGTGTGTGTGCTGTTAGTGCACACATGAGATTTAAGCATTTCTTCCGTATTCTGACCAGGCATCGTCTGCCTGAATACTATTGACTAGCTGATTATTTTTATTTGGTTCTCGCAAACGTTTCGATTGAGATATAAAACTATGCCACTGCCCTGCCCACAGGGTAAATATAAACATTTATATACGATTAAGTGTGCTGTTTATTTTGATGTTTGGTTTAGTGCTTCCGTTCCTGCAGCTTCGGCGCAGCTTCTCTATGCCTACGTCTGCTGCCTGTGCCTGCTCAGATATTGCGTATACGCCGCATTAAATGGCCCAGAAAGAGATAGACAAACAGAGATGAGAGTTTCGCAAGCAACAAAGCGCAACAGAGAGGAAAACAAAAACAAAAACAAAAACAAAAAGAATAAGAAAATGAAAACAAACTCTTGGCAGATTAATGTCGAAGTGCTTAGAGTGCCGCTCATATCGAAATTGAATTCAAACGTTGTGCGGCGACACGGTAAATCAATAAAAAACTAATCAAAAAATCAAAAGCAAACATTGGGAATTTGTTGAACACCAAATTGAGTGTCAGCAGATTATCTATCTATATATGAGTGTGTGAGTGCTTGTGTGTGTGGCTGGCTGCCTGTACTGAAGTTGAATAAAGTTCATAAAAATAAGGGAAACAAAAACATTTCACAAAAAGTCAAATTAACGCTTAGCTTCAACCAAATTTCATTTCATTTCAAATGCAAACCAATTAAATTAAAAGCATAATATGCCAATGTTGTCTGCCACTCATAAATACCCTGTGAACGATAGAGAAATATAGGGTATGCAGCATATTCAGATGGTTTTTGGCAAGTTTGAGCCAATTGAATTTGTGTTTTGAATTAAATAAATATGTATTAAAGTATATATTTAATTGAAAATTGAAAATAAAATAATAATAATAAATAAATAAAATAAATAAAATAATAAAAATAAAAAAATAAAATAAATAAAAAAATAAATAAATAAATTAAATAAATAAAAAAATAAATAATAACAAAAATAAATTAAATAAATAAATAATATTAATTTTAGTAGAATATTAAGTATTATTAGTTCATGCTCAAATGCTTTACATTTAAATAAAATTATTTATTACTTAAACATATTATAATAATATATAATGTCTGGCTACCTCTAATGCACAAAAAGTCATTACTAAAATAAATATTTATATAATAATCAGATTGGGCAATCACAAGCCACAACAAACTGATTGACCTGAATGTTTTATTGGCATTTCCTAACTGAATTAATTTCTATTACCACGATTTAGTGATAATATGTTAGATAAGTTAGACTATCAGCAATAAATCACTTAATATTAATATAAACAGATTTAATTAATTTATAAAGCCTAATGCATTCGAGAGTATCTGTGAGCAGGAACTCCAAGTTTGTATGCTTATTTTTAAATTGTGTTTTATTTTAACCACCCGCAACGACATTTTCGGTCATTTTACAATTTCAATTTATGCAAATGCAACAGCCGAGCATATTACCAGGGAGGAGTGCCAGAGAGAGAGACACAAAGAGTGGGGAAAGACAAACTGAAGCCACAGGCTTTAATGCTCATTAGGATGTAGCCGCAAAACCCACTGAGCATATCCAAGGGTCGCATTTTCTGTGGGACTGAAGAGCTAAGCAGTGTTTATATATAGGGTGAGAAAGAGAGGGAGAGGGAGAGGGAGAGCGTCGCCTGCATATTTACAATTGCTTGTGTATGAGAAAAAAACACAGTGCTCCAAAATTACATTTTTATCAAGAGCTTCTGTTGAGTGCGCAGCTCGGGAATTCCACGGCCAAAGTCAGTTGCCATTTAAAATGCAAAATGTCTGGTCTTGGCGCTTTAAGCCAGCCGAAATGCATGCAATTAATTTGAACTTACGACTCAACGACTCACTGGCAACGGCTGTTGCATTGCTCTCGCATTTCTCTGCTTGCGGGTCTTACGATATTTTAATGACGCTGCTACCAATGACTGCTGCCTTAGCAGAGAAAAGCCCTCATTTATAACAGCCGAATAATAGAATACGGTTTTATTTTACTTTTTAGGAGCGAGCTTTAAGACGAAACTTTGTGGCATTGACTGTCTCATTGAAGCAGCCAAGATCATGTTGCAGTGCATGGTTTGAAAGGAATGTTGGATGATCAATTATTAACAGTAGTATTAAAAATAATTGCAATTAAATAAAAAAAAAACTTTCTTTTGAGAAATCTACAAAACTTCATTTTAATTTTTATATTTAAAGTGTATTTTTTATAGATTTAGCAGCTACATCTTCAAGGAAAGGAGATAAATTTACAAATAATTGTGTGTAAATAATTAAAAATAATATATCAAAAATATCAAGCAAAAGTTAAATAAAATAATAAATAATTACATTTGTAAATTATATAACTTTTTAAGCAAAAGTTAAATAAAATGATAAATAATGAATATATTTTTTTAAATATATATTTTTTTATTTATTTTTTTATTATTATTATTATTTTTTTTTTAATTAGTAAATTATATAACTTATCAAGCAAAATTAAAATAAAGATAATATATATATATATATTTTTTTTTAATTTTTATTCATTTTTTTATTTTTTAATTTGTAAATTATATAACTTATAAAAATTAAAATCTAAAAAAAAACGATATAACTCTATAATATTAATTATATAATATATTGGAACTTTGTTCTCAACCTAAGCAGCTCAGTCTGCATTTAATGCAGCTCGTCGCCCGAGTTGGAAGCGCCTTCAATTTTGGGCGGACCCATGCGACACTGCAGATTCCGATTGATGTTGTCGACCATGTCGAAGGCTTCGATGATCAGCTCGGCCTCGTTTTGCGCCTTTTCGCTCATCTGCTCGAGGCTGTGTCGCAGCTGTTTGTGCTCCCCGCTGGCGTCGCGCTGCTCGGCACGCTGGAACAGCGTGTTGCTGGCCCGGGCAAAGAGAGCAGCCGTGCCGCTGCCGAGCTGCAGCTGGCGGTCGAGCTCGTCGGGCAGCGGAAACTCTAGCTCCAGGGCGAAGCGGCGTAGCTGGTCGAACTTGTTCTTCATCTGCTTCTCGTTCTGGCTGTAGCTGATGACGACAGCTTGCAGCACCACCTCGCTGCCAGGCAGTTGGATGTAGGCGATGACGTCCTTGAAGTGATTCTCCTGTCGCCACACCGTGCGGCTATGGGGGATTACCTGGTAGACGACCATTTCGGGCTCGGGGCTGTACTGCACGAGCAGCCAAGTGCTCTCGTCCATCGAGTCCTGGGCGGCGTCCAGTTGCTCATCGAAGGCGTGATCGAAGCAGCGCGCCTTCAGGTGCAGCAACACCTTCTCCATATAGTTGCGCTGCTCGTAGGCGTACAGCACATGGGCAATGCAGCCCGGGCCGAGTTTGACCAGCGGCGTGCCGCCCAGCTCCGGCTTTGTGCTCAGCCAGGCGACGCGGCTCGGCGATATCAGCTTGTGCACCAGTCGCTCGCCTGCTTCATCCTCCTCGTTGTATTGCACCAGCAGCTGGCGTGTATCCTCGTCCTCCTCGTCCTGCTGCTCCTTGTTCATGGCGAAGAGCGCAGCGTCGACCAGCTTCCGCTCATCGGCGGCCAAAATGAGTTTCGCCTCCAGCTTGACACCGTTCACCCGAAACTCTACGAAGCGTGTCATGTATTTATCGGAGACGTCTGTCTCCAGCAGCTCCATGCTGTGCAGCACGCAGTAGCGCTTCTTGCCATTCGGCTCGCCGTTGTCCATGGCACCCTCGTCCACCTCGGCCAGAAACCAGGAGAGACGCGTTGCTGCCGCAGCACCTGCATTGCCCGCTCCTCCACAATTGGCCGAGTCATCCAAGCCGCTGTCGTTGCTGATGTTGCTCATGATTGTAGAGTTTATAATTTATTTTGCAAGTCGCTCGTATCGAAACGTTCGGTTGCTTTGCTCTGGGCAAACTGATGATCGTTGCTCACCAACGCTGGCTTTTAAGGAGCAGCTCATGTTGCCCTTTCCGAAGCAGGTAGTCAAGATCTGACCTGAAACTTGCGCGGATTAACCCATTTCTCGATTTGTCGCGCAGCTGCCTGGGTTAGCGGCCATAAAGGATTTTGTCACCCACTTGGCAGGCTTCTGGCTTTGTGGAACTATTCTTACTGTACCTGCACCAAAAAGGTTAGTTATGTATGTGCTCAGGCTGCTAGAGACAGACATGAGTACTTATTGTTTATTGCCTTAAAATTTTCCATTAGAAATGGAAATGGAAAATTTATTTCCTAATGTTTATACATTTTATATATTTTATTTTTTTCAGAGTATGCAAATATTTAAATATATATGGAATCCTTTTTATTTAATTTTTTCAGAGTTTAAAAATATTTAAATATATATATAAACATTCTGATTACGTGTAGCCTTCAAAATAAGTATAATAATAATAATTTAATAATAATTAACTAAAAATTATGCAGTGGATTATATTATACACAAAGTATTTAAAACATTCTTATTTGGTTTTATTTTTGTATGCAAATAAGAATAAAAGTTTACCTTTCCTATGTTGCAATCCATTTATTTGTCATTTAAAAATATTCAATATTACTTATTATTATTTAAACGGTTTGAAAAAAAAAAAGATTCAATTGCAGCTAGCCAATTAATTTGACTTATGATTGCCCTAATCCATTACAACATTAAGCAATATTTTAAAAAGTAAAATCAACAATGCATAATTTCTTGTACAAATTTAAAACTTTTATTCTGATCAATCGCCAAAAATAACTAAAATTTACTTAGCCAACGTTCTTATGAATCAGCAGCCGTGAAAGGGCTTCTTTGTTGCTGCTTAAATTGATAGCTACTCTATCGGCTGGCACTCCCAGCACTTTGGTGATGAACTCTTGGGTGCGAGAGTCCAGCTTGATGACAGATTCGTTAGCTTCTTCAGCATCAGATCCAGCCTTATCCCTTGGGCTGCTGCGCGGCATAAGCTCAAATGGTATGCCCAGTGGACGGTCAGTGGGTGTGCTGATAGTGTTGCGCACATCGACTACACAATAGGTGCGAATGTCATCGAAGAAGCCCCTGTTGACGGCCTCTTGGACGGCCGCGTTGGTGGCCAGCAAACAGCCGAGCTTTTGGTGCGACGCCTTCAGCTGCACGCTGATGTGATAGACATTGTCAGCACGGAGGAGTATGGCGAACTGAATATCCTTGAGGCTTCGATTCCCAATCAACTTCTTCAGCTCACTCGCTAGATCATGGACCACCAGCTGCTCCCTGTTCGAACAATTTTTACAATTATTTGAGGACTGACGACGCAGCTGAATTGGGGACTCGGTGCATTTGCAGTCACAGCCCTTGATTGACTTTTGTGGAGTTTTGCAGGGCTTTATGAGGAAGGAGCATCCGTCATGGTGCTGCTTACATTCCGTGAATATCCTAGGATCGAGCGATCTGTCAGCAGTATGACAATTTGATTTTTCAGCACTTGAATTGTGCGTACCGTGAGTAGAGGGCTTGACAGGCTCGACCAAGCTGTTCACAATCGAGTCAATTGTGTTGAGCTGGCTTGCGGGAATTGAATGCTGCGCAGCGAGTCCTTTCTTGGGTATCCTGTAGACCTTCCAATCAGTTTCGCCCTTGCCGCAAGCAGTCCTACAGCCATCGTTAAATAGTAGAATCAAGTCTCTTGAGTTCTTTACCTCGGGATTGCACTTTACATGCCCTTCAACTGGCCCCTGCTCCTTCGTTTTCAGCAATGCGATATTTGTATGCAGCTCGTTCACTCCGGCCTCAAGTCTGTCAACCTGATGTTTGATTCTGCCAAGCTGGTTTTCCATCTTCGGTATGGACTCGCAGCTGTAGAATTTGTCCAACTCGCCGTGCTCCGAGTTGCTAACGACAATCTTTGCTGGCCTTTGTTTCTTTTCCTCTTGTTCCTTCGCTCTTTTGTCAGATGTCACAACTATTGTGGGATGCTTGAAGTGTTTCTCTGGATTCCAATAGGGTCTATTATCTTCTGTTATATTTTGCTTATTCAAATTGAATATACTCCGATCCTCCAATCGAGCTGCTTTGACCGCTGATTGCTTGGAGTTAGCCGGCTCAGATATATTGTCAGCCGAATAGTCACGGGTTTGAATGAAATTCCTCACTTTATAGCCAGAGCGCACATTTGGCTGTCTGTTGGTTGATGCTGACTCGGTTGCCTCACCGGGTCGGTTGATGGTCGCCGACGTATAATAATACTCAGAGAGAGGATTCTCAATCTCATTGCGCTCGTATGGCAGTATACTGGATCGTATTACCTTGCTCGCAGTCGAATCCTGCTGTTTGACGGGTAACTCTCGCGGCTCCGGTTGCTTAGTTTCGATGATAGTCACTTTACGCTTTTTCGAATTGTCTGACAATTGTCCGAGATCATTGATCGGTTCGGTCTGAGTTTCCCTATGCTGCACAGCTGGCCTGCTCCTCGGCGCACAGCTATTGTCCTGCGCTGCGATTGGGTCCACCTCGTCGAAAACTATATAAGTGGGCCGTCGTTCGCAATCAGGTAGACGTTGCGTGGCATTCGAGTGCTGCCGGGGGACATCATCGTTGCCGGGACATCTGTACAGCGATCCGCCTGCAGGTAGGCGAGATCGCTGCTCGTGGAACGCCGCCGGCACTGATCCGCGTTGCCTGTGCATCCAGTGCAGCCGGTACCGAGCTCTTAAATATGCTCTATAGGTGCGTATGACATCTGCAAAGTGAAGAGCAATAAATCGGGCATGCTGTAGATTCTACCTGATCGATCTCTCATACGCTCGTATTGGCTAGGGTATAAAAGGGCGAAGCTTATTAAGCAGGGCATTCAGTCTTCAATTGGACAGCAAACGTGAACATGGTAAGTGCACACATTACTCCTGCTCTATAACTATACTAATTGCTCTCTTCCCCTAGATCAATCGCCGCCAACGCTTGGAATTTGCGCTCAGCATTTTGCCGTACGACCACAGAACTGTGAAGCTGTCGCCGGCACAGCAACAGGTGGAGCAGATCATCAGACGACTGCGCACAGACGACACCTCCGGCGAGGAGGAGAGCGAGGATGAGAAGATGCGCCAGAAGCAGAGCAGCGCTACCGGCTTCGCTGAGCAGACGATGCGCTGCATCGAGCAAGCCGAAGCCGGCGGCGTTGTCTGCCCGAAGCCTAAGAAAATGCTGAGCACATTGGCGACGCTGACGCTGGCTGCCGAGAAGCTGCTGAAAACACAGTGCAAGGTGGACGAGGAGAACGTGGTGGACGGGCAGAACGATTTTGACGAGGACTCGGCCATGGATGCGGAGACGGCGCTGGCCAAGCTCGATCGCCGCGAGCTCATGGAGAACAGCATTCAGGCAGTGAACCAAGCGCGGCTCAAGATGCTGCAGCGTTGGGAGCGCAGCAAGCGCAAGGCGCTCGATCTGCTCATGATCGAGATCGAGAAGGTGCAGACCATGGACCAGGAGCACGAGCATCGAGCGGCACACTTTGACCTGTTCCGCGAGGGCACTGACGAGCACAACACCTCCACGCCCAAGACCAACGAGGGCGACGACGACGATGAGAAGGAGAATGAAAATGACAATGTCATTGAGCTGGATGATGACGATGAGGAGTATGTGCCGCACGCTGCGAGCAACAGCAACAAGCGGAAGCGGCTGAAGAAGCTCGTCACATCCACGCCGAATGGCAAACCACATTTTCCGCACTTTGAGTTCGATCGGGATGCCAAGTCGGCCATGGTCACCATTGGACCGAATGGCACGCAAATATCGCGTGCTACCCTGAAGAACCAAAACTGGATGATGTCTGGCCCGGCCATAACACGAAAGTTGCTCTGCGAGATCTTCGATCGGGACACCTTGGCATTCCACACGCTCTCTGGCAAGCCCTCGCCGGCGTTCAAGGACTGCGCTCGGCCCAGCAAGCAGCAGCTGGACCCACTCAAGGTGGCCGACCTGGTCTACCTGATGACCAACATCATGCAGATGACGCCCAAAGAGGTGCGCACAGCCATCACGACCAAGTGCGCCGATGAGAACAAAATGCTGCGCACTCGACTGCAGCGACGTCCACGCAAGACCGTCTAATCCTAACTATTCTATCGTACCCCTAGCAACTAAGACTTAGCTTTAGGCCCAGTGCATTGAATTTCAAATTTCATATATCTATAGAATAAACACAATTTCTGCATATCGAATTCACCTGAGTTTAAGTTGCCGTGGGGTCGGACTACATATATCTCGAACATTTGTGCCCATCCAAATGCACAACCAAAAAGATTTAGATAAAGCCAATTACGAATTTTGAATTTTTAAAACACAAATACGGACTACTGTGTTGGCGCTTGAGTTAACTAGAAATCATGATTGATATTTACGAAATGGGGCACACATTTTGGAGTACTTGGGCAAGCAAATGGAAGGACTGATGGGCAGATGGAATAAATAATGCTCAGATTTTTATGAATTTTGTTATCTTGTTACATTATAAAATTAATCAATAATAATAAATAAAAGTTTCTAACTTTTAACTATTCATTTTGTATGAAATTTAATAAATCATTAAATCAACAACATAGTGGAATAAAAATTACGATTTTTTATCTCATCTGA
Source organism: Drosophila aldrichi (assembly GCA_035045965.1). Classification (NCBI taxonomy): domain Eukaryota; kingdom Metazoa; phylum Arthropoda; class Insecta; order Diptera; family Drosophilidae; genus Drosophila; species Drosophila aldrichi. Next base: position 655,936 of record JAWNOM010000551.1, read on the forward strand.
ATAGATGGCAGAACTGGAACTGTCATTAAAGAGATAATTTTTGAGTTTTACAAAAATGACAGAATTTCTTGAGCTGCTGTATATACGTTCTTAAGGATAATAAAATAAAAAAATAATAGTATATACCTAAAAAAAATATCTATATGTATATTTCATCAAATATATCTAAATTAAAAAATATTTGTTCATTTTATTATTGTTCATTAAGTAAGATAAGTAATTTTTGCATATATCATATAATATCGTACCAAAATATTTTATATACAATCACGTCAAGCAAACCCTTAACAAAGGCTAAAAAAAAAAACGCTTTACCACCCAAGGCAGCTCAGCTTAAACATTTCTCACACATTCAGTTGATGGCCTTCATGTAATTATATATTTAACAAATATCCACATAGACTAAGTAGGCAAACAACGAATGAGCGAGGATTAGGCACAAATAGCTTTGGTCAAATGGCAAATAAACGTACAATTAATGTTGATATTTATTTATTTCGAAATGCATTTAGCTGCGCCAAGCACTGCAGATAAATCACAAGGCATTTGCATAGAGAGTGGCGCCGAATAAGTTGTGCTGCTGGCAAGGATCTTGGCAGGACTATGCATTATTTATGCGTTCTATCAGCTAGTCAATATCAACTCGAGAGTACAAAATATTGCGTAGTTATTTATTTTTTTACTATACTCACACACACACTCACACATGTTGACAAAATTGATGAGCACTAGAAGAAGCGAAATAAAATAAAATAAATAGAATAATCAATTTTCAGTTGTTGCTGGCGTTGCCTCTGCTCTTGACCAAAGCGTGTCAATGTGTGTGAGTGTGTGTGTTTTTTTTTTAGTAATTTATGTCTTAAAGCCGAGATGTTCTCAAGGAGTTATGTAGATATGTTATAAAAAAGGTAACGAAGAGCTGGATTAATAGTAGAGAGGGAGTAGAGTATAAAAGAAATGAAGCTTAGCAAACTCCTTCAGCAATTTATTAACTTCATATTGAAGAATAAATAGTAGTAGAAATAAGTAGTAATAATACTTAGTAGTAGACTAGCTGCTGCTTTAGTTGCATACCTTTCCCACCTTATAGAGCATACATTCTTCGACTGACTGACTCAACTCTTCTTGGTTGGTCAAAAACATTTTGATATGCAAATGTTGGGTGTGTGTGTGTGTGTGTGTGTTTGTATGTGCCATAAAAAGGCAGTCTGATTTGAATACATCTGCATACGTGCACACACATGCCAACACATAGACATACATACATTTAGGTATATATGTTATCGTATTTTATGTACACAAAAGTCGTTGGCCAGACCTTCGCTCGCACTGCTTGGCAGAGTTTACTTTGTGTGTGCACAGAGCTGGCATTTTAAAGCGTTTAACAAGCCACAACTAGCAACTAAATTGGCTCAGCAGCGCCGACAGAGCTGCCTATAAATAACAAAGCTCAAAAACTCTATTCCACTGGGCATTCATCAAAGCAAAATTGATATCAATCATACGCACCATGGGCACACGCACACAATCGCAACCAGAAAATTGAAACATTTCAAGCGAATTTGGGAGAAAAGTCTGCCACCCGCAGCAATAACAAATGTCTGCACAGAAGTATGTATACAATTTTTAAGCAGAAAGCAAATAAGAATGCTGCTCTACAGTTATTTATAGCCCACAAATAAACCTAAGCCGAAAATATCGCCTATAAATGTGTATATTCAATCTGCAAATTAAACAAAAATTAAGTAGAAGTGAAATATGAAACATCACGTATATCAAATATATTTACAAGGAATTGATATTTAAGAAGTATACAAATATTATGTATGTATTCGAAATATCTGCCTATTTAAGTATTATTTTTGCCTGAAGTCGATTGATTTCGTTGAAAATTTCAAGAATGTTGTCTTGTGGGAGACAAAGGGCAGCTGTCGGGGGGCGGGGCCGTGACAGTGCCAAAAATGTTGTATGTGGTTGAAAATTAAGTCATTATTTTTGGCAGCAGTCACGCTTGCTGTGGCTGCCACGTCAGCAACCTGGCCAGAAATCAGAGTCACACTTCACATCCGGCATCCTGCCACAGCGCTGTCCTTGTGCTGGGTTACCCTTTCTGTGCTGCTGTGGGAGCTGCTGTTCCAGCTAAAGTGTCATCGGCAGTCGTGCGTCGCCAACCGCAGCCACCAGCAGTCGGTGGAGTGAGCATGCTTCACGCATTCCTTACCAGCAACAGCAACAGCAACACAAACAACAACAAGCAGCATCTCTCCATTCAACCTCCCTCCTCCTCCTATCGCCTGGCAATGACATTTACACTTCAGCTGCTGCTCTGCTTGAAAATTCACGTATATGATGAATGAACGACATTCACTTCTAAAGCACAAAGCCCGCCCCGTTTCACTTGACAGCCCTTTTCGCATTCTATAGTCCATTAACTTTTGGTATTCAAATGCCGACCTTTTACTTAGCATTGGCCAATACAATTCCGCGCTTTGATGATCTTTCAGGCATCATTAAACCTGACTCTGGCTACGCTTTCAGCTGCAGGTGAGCCTCGTACTGAAACAGAGTTGGGCTAATCCGCAATTCGGCATTGGCATATGAATTCGTAATATCCTTAATTACTTTGAGTTGGTATTGCAGCAATGTGCCGCATATTCGGACATTTAATTTGTATCCCCTTTGTTCGGGCACAAGTCAATTAGGCGCGGCTCTATTTTTGGTTCAATGCAGCGCAAAATGAAAATTTTAATAATGCAAATGAGTTGCCGGCGGCTGCCTCAAATATTTGCCAGCTTGTTGCATGCGCTCGCTGCGGGCTGGCCACCCTTTTTTGGGGCTTGCATGACGTTGGCTATGTGCCATCAGCGTCAGCAACGTCAACGTCCTAGTCAACGTCATCCTCATCATCGGCTTGTCGTTTTCAGTTTTCAGCTCTCTCTCTGTTATTTTCAGCGTCCTTGCCGGCTCGACGACGACAACAATGGCCAACCGCTCGACAACAATCGCCAAGTTAATTGAATTGTGTTTACACTGCAGCACAGTGCACAAATAGGTCCGGAGCCCTGCCTCGACCCCTCAGCCGTCGCTCTGACATGGCTCCGAAAATCCCATTTAACATGTTCAGCTTAGTTCTCGAAATTCACTTTTATTTTAGGCCCTGCATTTGCCTTAAATAATCATTAGCCAACTATTCATGAACGGGCATCATCTCTGCCCAGAGCAGCAAGTCGAAACTCATTTTACACATTTTTTGTTGAAATCCTCATTAAAAGTTTTCACATAAAAGTTTCCTGTTTTATAGAGTTTCACTTCGGCTGGCAGTTTGGAGTGTGGCAAAAGTTCTGTGGCCAATATCCAATCGCATTGAATGCAAGATGAGCGCAGCTGCTACGCGACTATTGTCATAACAATTAACGTAATTAGCCGGCTTACCTAGCCACAAATCAAAATACGAAGCTCATCAAATCTAATCAACTGGCTGCTTAATCGCTCTATGAATCCCATGGAGCTTAAGCGCTCTTTCGCGAAATTGTCGTTTGTTTGTTTGTTTCAATTAGAAAGTTTCGTTATGTTTATGGCCGAGTGTACTGAAGCTTCTATAACGCTAATGCGCCAAATGACTGCCGGACGGAGTGGGACATTCTCACATTTCCTGTGGTATCAAGTCCCTGGGTATTACTATAAATACTCTAACAATAGGGTAGGTATTGCAAGTGAGTTAGAAAATATTTTATATTTCAAAAGATAAATAGAAAAAGATATTGAAATTAGAAGTTATTCATTAAAAATTATTTTTTAAATTAATATTTATTTCAAATATATTATAAATATAATTATTTCATTTAAATATTTATTTTATTATTAGATGTATAACTATATTTATTTATATTTAAAAAATAATTTTTTTTTTAGCTATTTATTTTAATTATATATTTGAAAAGTATTTTAAATAAAATTTATTTTAATTAATATATATATTATTATTTTATTTATTAATTCTGAATTTATTATATTTTTAATTTAAAAAAATAGATGTTTTTTTAACTATTTTTTTATTATTATAATTTTTTTAATATTTTAAATAAAGTATATTTTAATTAATACATTATTATTTTATTTATTTATTATGAATTTATTATCTTTTAAATATAGTTTTATTTTGTTATATATTAAATAAATTGCATTGTTATTTGAAACTAGTTTTATTTAATTATTTTTTTTTTTTTTTGTTACATCCAATTTTATTTGTTGCTTTTTTTTTTAATTTTCCACATATTTCTTATATTTTAGGTACAGTCTTTAAAGTATGCGTTTTAACTATAGGCCATAGAGTATTCATAACGACAGCCGAAACTCTTTTAGTTTGTTCTAAAGTAATTTTGAGCGCGTGCGAAATGCAAAAGTTTTTGGGCAAGAGCGCGTCGAGACGTGCGACGCCGATAAAAAGTTTCGATTATAATCGCAAAATGTTCGAGGTTGGAGGCGTGCTTTGGTGAGTTTTATGACAGGAAATGGGAAATGTTTGCGAGCATGAGCATAAATCAGACGGCGTGCCAAATCTGTGGCACCGACAAAGGCAAAAAATCTGCCGGCAAAGCGTTCAGCAAAATCTTCAACTGCGAATATTTTCTAAAATACAACTCAACTACTTAGTTGAGTCTAAATCAACGCAGCTGCTGTTAACAGTAGTCGGCCATAAAAGTCACTCAAACAGAGAATAACAAACAACAGCTGTTCCGCTGGAATCACTCACATTTAACAGCTGTTACTTAACAGTGCTCAATTGACAGTTCGAGTAGAAATTGCTGTAAATTACGCGTAAAAGCTTTACCCCTTCGTGTCTACTCCAACTGCAACCGTGAAATACATTAACTCGAATATGCTTTCAGCTGCGCTAAATAACGGTACAAGCACTATTCTTAGCTCCAATCGGCAGGCAACTGCAAATTAGGGCCGCCTCCAATGCCAAGGCCATTAAACTGGGTGGCCATTAATGACAGCGCGTTACTCGCACAATACTTGGCATAATGACAAAACTTTCACACGTGCATGTGACCAAGTTTTTGTGACAATTATTTTAATTTTTATGATCTGCAGAAGGAGGTGACAGAAATGGTGGAATCACAGAGAGAAAGAAAGAGAGAGAGGGAGGAGCAGCTGTAAATGAGTATCCTGGAATATCTGTGATGTCATGTGCACTTGAACTATTGTATAAACAGAGTAAATATTATTTATTTTTATCAGAAATATTTATATATTTCGATCATATAAATAAGATTTAAATAAAGTAAATATATTGAATATTTGTGAATATTTTAATTATACTAAATGTAAACAGAGTCAAGTTAAACTAATATAAGTTTTTTTTATTTTTCATATATATAAAAATAATAATAAATAATACCTTAAAAATTTAACATATTAAAACTTAATTACATTACAATTTACCCATCAATCATTATATAAAATTTCTGCTCAAATTAAAGCGACCTTCTGCTGCAGGGTATTTGCTTGTCGACTACATTTGGCGCTCACTATTGCTGTGTGTGCATAAATATCACTTTGGTCTTAGTTCTAATGCCAAACTGACAGGTTTATATATATGTATGTGTATGCGTGTGTGTGTGCGTGTGCGTGTGCCTTCAATAGCTGTGGCATGATTATGCGTAAAATTAAGCATACGCCGCGTACGCCATATGCGATTGTTCACATTTGAAGTGTTAAGGCGGACCAAATTATGAGCATCACTTGAGTGCGAGTCCTGACAGGCGACGTAGTGTATGAGTGTGTGGCTTTATCAATGTTATTTATGTGCCATGCATTATTAACGCATTTAATTTGTCTAAAAAGCACAACACTTAAACGCACAACTCAACCCACCCATGCACAGCCACACCCACAGCCACTCGTATCTGTCAAGGGAATATCCATATATTTAATGTGCCTTTGGGCGTTGCGACAAACATGTCGTATGAGTTATAAATACAGCAACACGATCATAAAAAGCACGTCAAAAACCAATTTTTATGCATGCATAAATGAAAATCAATAAAACATCTCAAGTTTAACATATATTCGAAACATAAAATGACAACACGAGCCTGTAATACACTACACAAGCCGCACCCCAACGCCCAGCCCGTCCAGAAAGGAGTCAAAGCGGAAACAGCATTTAAATATCTTCCGCACCCCAACAACCCCAACAAGCTGCGCTAAATGAAGCGCAAAATGGGCCGCACAATGAGACGAAATATGCGTCCCAGAAGTGTTTGTTAATAGCATCAATAGGCAAAGTTCCTTCCCATGGCAAACCAGCGGGAAGAAGAAGAGGAAGACGGTGATGATGATGAAGAAGCAGAAGCGAAACAGCAGAAAAAAAAGTTGGCAACATTTGAATAAGCAGCGAAATGCATTGATATGTAAAACGATTTGACATTTCATTTGTCAATGAAATTAAATGAGCATCGAAATGCGAATGTTCCATTTAAATGGTAAATTTCGACTACTTCTACTTCTTCTTCTTCTACTTTTTTCTGAACTTTGAGCAGAGTTTAATTAAACGCGTAATGAGAAAATTATTTGAAAACTGTGAACAAATTAGAGCTGGGGTTGGTTTAGTGCCTAATTTGTGCATTGGGGCCATTTACTGATCTGTATTTAATTTGAATTGCTTCCATTTACTCAGCTACAAGGCGACAATTTCATTTATTGCTTGATAAGGAATTACAATTATTTCATAATACCACTCACAATTATTTCTTTTTATTTATTTATTCATTATTATTATTTTTTTTTTTTTGCTCTGTTTCTCAAAAGTATTTTTCCAATTTAACATAAAATATATATAAAATAATTAATTAATGGTAAAATAATTAGAGAGGTCAATTATAGAGGGTATCTAGTATTAAGTGTATTCTAAATAATTCTTCACTGTACTAAGCCAATAAGCAAACAAGAATAAATATTTTACGAGTTACTTTTTACTATTTTTAGTATACTAGATAATCTGCCTTCATTCATATTCATATTTAATTCATAAGTACCAGTAAATAATTATTCTGTTGGCTGCCACTAAACCTTTTAGCCAAGTAGTTGGCAAACAAAGCATTAAATAATAAAGTATCAAAGTTATAAACAGCAAAAGGCCTTTAAAACTTGGCTTTTTACATAAAGTTAATGGTAAAAAGCTTGCTCGTTAGCCCTCATGTTAACACTCGGCTATAAATTGCGAGTAAAGCACATGGAAGTAAATAAAAAATATATATATTACAACACTTGCTCTAAGGCCGAGTACATTTAACTGTAAATCGTAGCAAAGCGCTGAATTTGCATTTCCCTTTCTTTATTTTTATTGCAATTGAAAATGAAATTTATGTGAATTTTATTTTATAGCAAACTCTTGAGCTGGCAGTTCGTCCCACTTATGTAGCTGGAGGCCAAGTGCCACTAGCCACTAGGAGTTGCCGAGACTGCAGCAAATGAGCCGTGCGCAGCTGCTGCAGCCAAAACTGGGCTCACACGCTCGCAGGAAGCCAAAGTTTACCTCTGCACTCGCCAACACTTGACTTTTATGGCCCTGCTGCAGTACGTCGCCTGCGCTCCGTGCGCTTCATTAGCTATTAATTTTTGGGCTCTGTGGCACACATGAAAAAAGCTCACAGCAGAATATAAAAAGTAGAAGAGGCAGGGGGAAATTCCGAGTAAATATAAACGCATCACTGACTTTGCCAGTCAGCCAGCAACCGCATCCGACAACAAATTCAGCCAAGTTTAAATCGCTTGAATAAACAACGTGTGAAGAGCTGATCATATACATAAATAAGAGAAAGGGCTGAGGTCTTGGCAATCAAGCCAATTGCCTCTTTGAAGTTTTCGAACAACTTGAAACAGATTGCGAGAGTTAAATGTGTTAAATAATAAATATTTAAATTTTATATATTTAATTCGCACATTTTTTGTATATATTTAATTTGTACATTTTGTTTAATTTAGTTGACTAAGATCATTGCTTATGATTATTATTGATTATGAATAAATAGTAATTTTTATCAACACATGAATGTGCACAGCTTTTTTTAAAGCTTTTCATATTGTTCCAGTCAGCTCCCTCTACAGCAGAGTTCACTCTCGACTGCTGCTTCGCTTTCGTCTAGCTATTCTTGCTCTCTTTAATACTAGCTCCAGATCATCTCTCTCTCTCCCTCTTCAGCAGACTTCACTGTCTAAAGCTTAAAAGCCTTAAAAGCTTTTCCAGCTCTCTCTTCGGCAGACTTCACTATCGACTGCTGCTCTCGCTCATTTGATTGCAATTTATACAAAGTGAGAGAGAGAGAGAGAGAGTGATGTCCGCGCTCACTCTTTTGTGTGAGAGAGCGGTAAAATGTTCTTACATATGTAGAGTTATTCATTGTACTTGTATTCCATTCGAGCTTAAGAGCGAGCTCTATAGTAGTTGGCATTGATAACGTTGCCGCTGGCAGCAAGAGATTTTACCGTTGCTTTTCTTGCAAAGCTCCATAACTCTTCTGCTTCTTACCGATTGCTTATATTATGAAAAAAATTAAAACCAAATAGATTTTCTTCTCACTATAAAAAAAAAGTATAGTCTAGCTCACTGTGACAAATGGCTTGTAGTGCAACTATATTATTTAATAACTTTTCAGCAATAAAATCACAAATTTATTTTGCATCAGCAAAGCGACAAATAATCTATTAGATTTTGGAAGATATATACATTCATACATACATATATAAGCATATAAAATATATATTTCACACGAACAAGAATCAGCCCAGGCGAACAAAACGGCAACTGTCACAGCGACAAAGGTGACAACAACAATGTGTCAGCATCAAAAGGGGGGAGGGGACTGGTGCTAAGGACGAGGCAAACAGCAGAACATGCCCCACTACAACCAGTTGTGGCAGCACAAGATGTTGGCAAAAAGAAAAAACAGTGAAAGAGAGAAAGAGAGAGACAGAGAGAGGGGCAAAAAAATGTCCGCTGCTTGTGTACAACATGTCGTATACGCCACGAGCATACCAAGGATCGCAGGCATTTGGCAGCGGCAGCTTAGCGCGCGGCATAGCAGCAGACAAAATACAACAACAACAACAACAAATCGGACAAACAACAAAATTAGTTTCTGTATGTCTGTCTGTCTATCTCTCTGTATGTGTGTGTGTGTGAAAAAAGTTGACCAAAATAAAATGGCCAAACACGAACTGGCAGCCTCCTTAGGTGAGCAGATGTAAAAAGTTGATATGTGTTCGTGCATGTGTCGCATGTGTACAAACATCCAGCTCAATTTCGATATCAACTCAATCCACACAGAGCCTCACACACACACACACACAAACAAACTATAGCTGGCCTTGAATAGTCGAAGAAACAAAAACAAAGCAAAGTTGTATATGTGTTGAAGCTTAAATACTCTTGCGGGCAGAGGGCAACACAGAAAAAAAAAATGTAATTTACTACAAATAAAATTGATAAATTACTTTGATATTGATTTCATATTGCCCAGAGCAGATATATTGAAAAACTAAGACGTTTTCTTTTACAAATAACTGAGTATTCATTGAAATCGCTGAACTCTAAGCTACAAGGATCAAATGCTGTCAATTCTCATATATGTATTCCTAACTATAAGTGTATATAAAAAGAAATAAATTGTAAAAATAATTTGGTTTTGTGCAGAGCTAAAGACTTGTTATAAAAAATATTTAAGTATTCATTTAGATCCCAAAACTCTATTATACAGATATCAAGCTCTGTAAATTCTGATAAATGTATTTTCATCTATATACACATGCATATAAATAAATAGCAGATATATTATATGCGAAAATCAATGAATACTAGATATCAAATGCGATCAATTCTGTCATATATATTTCTATCTATATACATATATGTAAATAGCTATATCTCTCCCTTCATATACAGTGTGCATATTGAGTTGCCTAATAATAATACTCCACCCATACCCTTTCTAAGGACAAAAAAAATGTGTTATAGTTCTCTGGGCCAGACAGGGGCTTTATTTATATCAAAAATTCTGCAAATCCACTCGCCATAATCGGAGGTCTCTATTCTATTTCTCCTGATTTGTCAAGCTAAAATTGGATTTCCCTTTTCGGGGCGTAAGACCAGCAGCTCTCGGAACAAGCTTTTAAGTCAGGTGAAATATGTCGTTAGGTATTTGGCCATGGACTACCTTGTACAAAACTCAATTTGCCATATTTCATTAGGGCTTCTTCCATCCAGCTGTAAGGCCCACGCTTAGGGCAGGCTGTTGACGTGCCTAATTAAAGCCCAATAAATGTTTTCATTATGCAGCAAATTATATTAATTAAATTCATGGAACTTGAGCCATGCAAGTGCAAAGGAATACTGAGAATATAAAAAATTAGCTGCTCGTGCTTCGGTTCTAGCATAGCCATACATGTTTCATTAAATTATAATGTGCGCATCTTAAAAACGATATCAAAATGTTTAATTAAATGAGATTCCTGTGCTAGATTCATGGCGTTATCCTTAGAGCATCTGCTGGCAAGTGCAATAGAATGCAAATGCCTAATTAATATTTATGGCATGTGCGAGGCGTCGCGTGCGGCATGCGTGAAGTGAAATGCATGTTCGAGGACTCCTGAATTAGTTATTGATGGGGTGGTACGTTCGCTTTTAAAGCGAACTGTGAAAGCTGAACTTTTGGCATTGAGGGACAGCATGCGGGTTAATAATTCAGTCAAGATGGGGGGAGGGGAAGGGAGGACGTGGAGCATTGTTGTTTACAGTTCAGTTGCCGCCTCAAGCCTGTTGCCGCTTGCTACTTAGTTTAGCATAAAATTTTAATTTTAATTGCTGGCATGTGCGTGGCAGCAATGGCAGCGAGCCCTCGTCGACGCATGCCACACGCCAAACGCCAAACGCCTCCATGATATTGGCTCTATGAGCGTTTGCCCTCCGCTCACCCACCCCCCTCACCGAACCCCTCAATGTTATCCATTAATTACGCTTTTAATTAAACTTTTTGCCATATTATGAGAGTGCGTAAAGTTGATTAACTCTCAGTCTCGACCCCAGAGCGCGCTCTTAAGTAGGTGTCAATGTTTAATGCACGTCGGCAGCGAGTCAACTCAAAACTTTGCTCCTCTCATCAGATGTGCAGAAAATTTATAAATTATTTAATACTCGCTGCCAAGGCGCACATGACACACAGATTGGCATCAAGAAATTGCCTCTGGCACTTTACTTACGCGCTGCAAAAAAAAAAAAAAAAGAAAAATGAATAAAAATCAACTAAGAGAACTCTAGAGCTGCCCGACTAAGAGATCCCCTAAAACCTAAAAAGAGTTGATATTCCAGTCAATTTACTCTTCTTCTCTTCTTCTGCTACTCTTCCCTTAAGTATACAAACACATGCACACACACATGCACACTTATACGTGTTTAAGCAGGCGCTCTGTTAAGCTCATAGTTGACGCAGCGACTGGGCTATGTTATGATGCCCTGTTATGGTGCTATGTTATGGTGCTATGTTATGGGATCCCATTTGTTTAATAAAACCTCTTTTAGATGGATCTTCGTAATCAAATTTTCAGTATGTAATAATGACATTCAAATGTATATATGTATCTGCCAAAAACAAAGTCTTCAGTATTTTATAGACTTTTTATTTGTTGTAAATTTAATGGCAAGCTGGAAGATCTGGGACCGGAAACCAAACGAACAAATGTATATAAACTTTATGGGATATACCATGCCTTCTTCCATCAGTTACAAACACTTTCACAAAACCAATATACCCAGACTTTCCAGTTTCACTGAGTTCAGAGTATAAAAGCGAAAGAAGAAAGATAAAGCAACAACAGTTGTTCAGCTGACAGCTTGCATCTCGCTGCATAATTTCCATCTGCATGTGGTTTGCACCGCCAGCCACTGGCAGACACCACCTTTTGACTATTAAGTGGCTCGACACGGCGAATTGAATGAAATGATATCACATTACGGCGGAGTCAGTGCTGGCAGCTTTTGGCAGATAAATCTGGAAAAGTTACTTGACCTAAGAGAAGAGAAGCTGATAAAGCTATTTAGTATTATTTTATATAAATTAAATTACAATCAAAGCACATATTCGAATTGTGAAAGCATAGAAAATTATTTATACATATATAAATGCTTTAAGAACTTATTTATTATTTAAAATGAAAAAGGGTTTAAATAAACAGTCTGCCAAAAATCAAATAAAAGCAGCTTTTTTTTAAAAAACTCATAATGCAATTACATCATGGCCCTGAGGCTGTCATAAAAGTACGCCCACAGCAGCCATAGAGAGCCAACGTCATCTTGTGAACTCAGCAAATTGGCTTAAAATCTTCGAAATTGCTGGCATTTTGCTTTTGATGCTGCCATTTTGACAGCTTATTAAAATGTCAACGCGTCGAAGTTCCAATCAGAAACTTGCCCTCGGGCCAGCCATTGGCCAGCCAGCCTTTGGCTGCACTTAATCAACAAACGGCCATAATTTATGCAACTTAATCAACGCTCTGCCTGCAAGCTGATGAAGTCACGAACCAATGGCAAAAACTCTGTTTGCTGCATTATCACGCATACGCCGCGGATGCCGTTGACGCTCGAGTTGCATGCGCTTGCATTCGTTTTTATACGCATGCAAGAAAGTGAAATGGGTATATTGGTGGTGTGCAATATCCAATATCAAAATTAATAATATACGCCTTTTGGGGGCGTCACTGATGAAAGAGCTCTAGAGCTAGAGCAAATATTCTAAGAGAACATTCTATACCAAATCGGAAAATAAATTCTGGCAACGTTTGGCCAGTGAATATGTACTCTGCAGTCACTAACACCCGACTTTATATTTATAAATTAATTTTTATTCTTTTTTTTCCATTGCACTGTGCTGTTTTGCATGCAGCCGCGACGTGTGCTTTACAAATTGCACAAATGAATTTAAAATGCAGCCACACGTCGAGTCGTGCAGCAAATGAAATATATAAGCATTTATTCAATTACACTACGAATTAAAATCTTTATTACTTTACTTTAGTTGGTAGAATGTTAACAAAAAAATAGAGATTTATTTGATTGATAGATCACATAGCACAGATTTAATCAGAGCCAACTGCACGTAAAGCTAGTTATTTAAAGTATTTTTTATTAAAATATTAACAATTTGTATTAATATTTGTATATTCATTTTATTAAATTAGTTTTTACAAAGTGCCACACAACGAATTGATTCATTCAAGTCCTTGCACCGTTCGCTTAAGTAGTGTATATGTCTGGTTTGTAGCTGCAAATGTAAATGTCATGTAGATGGTTAAAAATGGCTGTGCAGCACGCAGAGCGCGTTTCGCATTTCGATTCAGGCCTGGCTTAAATGTGTGCATGGCATTGAGTAGAGTTGGACGGAAGTTTGCTTTAATTAGGCACAGCTGTATTGCACTACCAAGTTGATTAATAAATCCATCAATGAGGATAAATTCAATGTTAATCAATGCAAATCTCAAGAACAATGAAATCTGCAGTAACAAATTTCAAGTTTCATTTATGCAGCAAGTGGATAAGGGTTTTCTTCTTATTTTGTTTTCCAATTTGGGCCACATTTGCAATGCTAAATGCATAAAAATGCTGCCAGTTTGGCTTTGGGGCATGCGGCAGGCGGATACGTCCGCGGAAACTGAAGCGGAAACGGAAGCTTAGCCTCACTGACTGCCCCGACGCGTCGCGCATTTATCTTTTGGCTCAAACATTTGCGACGCTTTCCGCGGCCAACTTTGTGCAGTTTTTCTCGCTTTTTTCTGCCCGCACTCTATCATTTGCTTTCGTCCATTTTTTGTCTCTTCTTTTTTACTCACTCTCTCTCTCTTTCAGCGCTTGTGGTGCAACCGCTGGGCAAATGTTTGCATTGTTGACTTCAGCGAATTGTCCTCGCTGTAGGTGTCCTGACGACTTAACGGGTTAGTCGTTTCAATTTTTACGGCACTTTCGCTGGCTGTACGTTTAATTGGCGTGCCGCCTCTTTAAGCAGGCAACGGTTTAACGGTTTAATTAATCATAAAATTGTTGCAAACGACACAAGTCGTCTGCGCGAATGGCTGTCCATAAAGTAAAACTGAAAACTGAAAGAAGAAAAATGAATTTTGTCTCTTGAATATTTTGGGTCTGGGCAGGGCTTTATTTATTTTTGCTTTATCAATTTTTATAGACTCATTGAAAATGTATGAATGGGGTACAAGGCTTTTGGTAAAATGTATGTAACAGGCAAATGTGCGTGTGCTCGACCACAAGATGATGAGCTGATTGAACTATTCGATCTAAGAATTTAGACAAGAAAAAGACGTATAATTCGAAGTATAATAAGGCATTAAGCTATTTAGTTTTCTTAGATTTTTAGAAATTGTTTTTAATTTAAAGAACTCTCGAAGCGTAATCGAAGCTAAGCTAAGATATAAAATCTCTTTTCATAATACATCATAAACTTTTACGTTGATCTCTGATCTCTGATCAGCTGTTTAATAATAAAGTTGCCTTTAAAGGTAGTACTTGTTTAATAAATAATATAGCTTAAGAAGGGACCATTTAATGAATATATAATAATAAATATATAATATCTGAGTTAAGTTCTATCAATAAACATTAAAGTCTTTCCCTGGAACTTTAATATTTCTAGCACTTAATTATAAATAGTTAGCTTCAATCTGTTCTTCTCTTAACTAAAGTGGAGCTCAATCAACTCACTTTACAGGGCATCTCCTATTCGTAAACTCTCGCCTTTGTCACTCTAGTTTGTTTTTATGTTTTATGAGCGACGGCGCCATCAAATGCAGTGAATGGATTTCTTGTTGTTTCTTTTTTTTTTTTTTTGAACAAATGTCAGAGTCAGTTTTCGGTTTCAGTGCCATCCTTTCGCCTTGGCTGGGACAATAAAAAATGGTCTGTTGTACGGAGTACAGATGCGCATAAGTATCTACTCTGGCTCCATATGAATGCGCTCTAAAGATACATAGTTTGCTCGCATTTGACACCAGATGTGTGTGTCTCTGCGTTATGCTCTTGTGTCGAGTTGGGCATTAAAACGAGTTATTCACGCTGCTTGTCGACACTCGCCTCTTGATATATCGAAGTCAAGAGCGACAGCCAACAAACCATGGCTGTTACTGGCGATGATGATGTCCCCTAGCAACAGCTGCGAATGCACTAAAACACTTGCAATTTGTAACATTCAAATTGTAAAGCCATAGGGTTATGGATACGACACAATGTTGCCAAAAAAACAAAAGGTCCAGAAATTTTGCTGGGCATATAGGGTATATTGCGTGTAGTGAATAACTGATGAATCAATGGAATTTCTTTTATAGAAATCTTTAAGTTTTACTTACTTCAGGACAGTTAGCTTCAGGTCAATTGATTTAACATTAATTTTATATATCTACTTAAAATTTTGTTTTATTTTTAAGAGTGGCATCTGCAAGCTCTTCACAGAGAACGTAAAGGATGCGCTACTACCTACTTCAACTATAATTTAAAGCGTTTAAAATAAATCTTTATTCCACATGACGCACTGCAAGTTAACATGAATTCCCGAGCATCTCATGATTGCAAAACAAAGCTGAGCATTTATATTTATAACACAGCCAGGGCCAAAATTGGTTTCAATTAATTTACTATATATACAAACAAGAGAAAATACAGACATATGTATATATATATATATCTATATGTGCTTGTACACGCACATTTAAGCTCAATTAATACAATTTGTATAGTCCAGCCGATATCAATGAATGCTGAACAAAATATGTATTAAGAGCATTTAAATTGATGTAGTCTCTGCTTTATGCAGCTGCTACCACAGCATTTTCGGCTTTATAAAGAACCACTGCATTGACTTTAAGCGTAGCCACGTTTTTGTGGTGAATACACATACACACAGACACACACATATATAGATATATATACATATATGTATATTTATGGCATGTATATGTGTGTGTGTGAGAAATTGAGTGCGGACTGTATTTAAATGATTTCATTAGAGCCGTGCGTGCCTGGGCATCCCTGGAGTACTGCAGCGTCTGTGGCTCTGCGGCTGTGACCCATGTAAGGCATTACCTTAACTCATTTATCACCAAATTTAACAGGGCTGAACTGGACCGAAATGTGGAGTGATAGAGGCTTTTCATTTGCACCTACAACGCTTCCTGCTGCTGCTCCAACTCCTGCTCCAGGCGAATATCGTGCCGTGTAATCGAGCGCTGCGCCAAATCGTTTTGTGTGACTTTCATACGTAAATAAGAAGAGCTAAAGGGTCACGGGCCAAGGATCTGAGCGCGTTTTCTGCATACGTTAGCAAAATTTGTTAATTTCATTTGCACAAGTTTTTGTTTCTGTTTTTTGCTTTTGGCTGCGGCCTTTGTTTGCTCTGTTGGCGCTTTTCCCCTCTTAGTACTTGTTCTAGTATTGCGTGTGTGTGTGTGTGTGTGTGCATGGCATTGCGGCAAAATTTACCAGCTATGTGGCGAAAACTCACTTGTAATTATGTTTGTCCTTTAATTGCGACTCATTATGCGTGCGCCCTGATTATGCCATTGCCCAAGTGGCTCAATTAATGTTTGCCCCCTCACACACACACACACACTCTGACTTGGAGAGAATGGCTAGCCAACTTTACGATCTTAACTAAAGAGCTAAAGTAGGGGGCGTATCTCTTCATATGGACCGCTTTTGTCAGGCAGCTTCAGGCTGCCCGGCAGTCGGGGCGTATGCGTGTTTAGTGCCCACAATTTAATCGTCAAACTGCTGCCTTTTTCTTCTTTTATATGTTTTGACCATTTGGAAGGTCAACAGCCGCAGCAAGAATTTATATTCAGCTTATTTATTTAAAACATTAGGGCCAAAATGAAACTCTGCCAGTTTTCCCGTTCACTTTACCTCCGCCTCTTCTACACTCTCCCTCTCCCCATCTTCTTCTACCCCTTTTCGTGAGTGCTAAAAAAGCAAAGTTGTGAACCCTTTGACCTAGCCTTGCTCATTTTCCTGCAAGAAAATTGGTTGGCATATAATTGAAAATATGTTCGATGAAAATGTTTGCCAGTTTGTACAGTCGGCTAGCTGGCCAAAACTGTTAACGGCGCAGGCATTCAATTATTAACTGGGCTCAGTACCTAACGGGAGTGGGTATCACATTCCGAGTAGCTGAGTAAAGACTCGCAAAAGTAGGCTGATTTTATAGGTAACTTTCTATGCCCTTAATAGGCTTTTGAGAAACAGGTAAGAAGGAATTCGTAATTCAATATGTAACAATGTAAGTAGTTGGTACATTTACAATAGAAAATTGAAATTGTCAGGCAAGACATGCAACCGTTATGGCCACAGATTTATTTGTTTAATATTGTTAAGCGTTGAATTCTTGGCAATATAATTGATGAAGTAGAATGGAAGACATATCAATTTTATATATTACTATATTTATATTATAAACATATTTGCATCCAATTTAAAAAATATTAATATATATAATTATAAAATATAAAAAATATAAAAATAATTGAAATGAATATTTTTTCATTGTCGATCACACACTCTGCTTCACTTTGTTTCGCACACCCGCAGCAGGCCTGGACGACTGAAGAAATTCTGCAGCTGCTGCCCTTTATATACGCTCACTTTTACTCAAGCACTGTCTCTCTGAAATGCTGAGCCCGACAGCAGGTAGCGCTCGTTGCAGTCGAGCTTCAAGTGACCAATGGGAACGCTCTCTGCTGCTGTGAGCTTTCTAGCTTCGTTTCACCTAAATACAAATGCAAAATGAGAGCGGCTGCATACACATAGACAACTTTAGTGATCTTCGGCACTTCTTCTCTCCTTGCTCTTACTTTTACTCAAGTACTGTACGCATGCGTGCCTATGTATATCTATGTGTGTGTATGTGCGTCAGAAAGATGCGAAGAATTATTGAAATATCACCTCTACGAAAAGTTCAGGGGATTTCCTAGTCGAGCAGTCACGACTAGAGCTTTATTACTTGTTTATTAAATATTTATGTTATGAAATATCTGACAAGCCAAAAAATATTCATTCAAATACTTTACCTCAATGATTTGCTTATCTACTTTAACATTATAATAATTATTTGTCTGTTTACAGGATAAGGCAATTGAAATTGTCTATTCAAGCACACAAAGCCAAGCAAGAGGAATCAAATCATTGTGTTGGAGCTAGTAAATCTCACGTCTAAGTCAGTTGTTGTGTTAGCAAATGGAAATAGACAATCTCTATAAAATATTCAATATATGCCAGAGCGCCGACATTGACGACCAGCGAAACGGAGAGAGAGAGAGAGAGAGAGAGAGAGAGAGAGAGAGGGAAAGGGAAGGATACAGAGCAAAGAGAGTGGCGAAGCTGATGAGTTAACGAGTTTATTGGTCGCGTATTTGTTAAACAAAGGCAAGACGTCAATAAACCTATTTGTTAGCCGCACAAATTGTGGGCAAATATGTGAACAACATAAATAAGCAGAGCACAGAGAGAGAAGGATAAAGAATAAGCATAAAGTGGAGGCTGGCTGGCTGGCTGGCAAATGTATGCAATAATAGAAATGCGTTGCCTACCCAATTGTAATGAGACTTTGCTCAAGTGGAGCCAGCTGGCAACGGGGCGTATGAATAAATGAATTGAATGTTTTGCTTTGGTCAAGTGCTCGATATAGTTGCGGGGCATATATTAATATATATGTAGCCTATGTATATATATTATATATAGTGGACTTTAGTCCACTCACACAGTTTACCTCATTTGAAGCTCCAGTGCTTTTCAAAAATCATTTTTGATGGACTTCATTAAACTTTTGAGCAGCTCTCAAAGGGGATTAGAGTGAGGCTCGTGTGGCTCGTTGCCTGTCAAAGGCCAAGCAGCTTAATTTGTCAGCGGCCAAAAATTATGGACAGCAAGAGGGAGAAAAAACAAAAATGAAACGTTGTCAAATATTGAGTTTGTACCCCGGCTGCCTGCCAGCCCGAGCGTTATGTCAATAATGATTAAATATTTTTAATTAACACGCAGCATCAAACTGAGAAGCGCAGAGAGAGCCGGGGCGTGGTAGCCGCACTGCACTCATTCATTAAGTCGCTCAGCTGCTGTGAAGCTTATGCCTCATTAGCGTCACTTCTCATTGCGTATGCTCTGACATTTCAGTGGCACTGCCATGATTAGCTATCTATGCAACGTGGCACTACCCCAGCCACCTCACTACGCGGTGGTCTCATATAGTGCAAAATTAGCATGTGATTTGGCTGCCATTCAGGCAATTTGAAATGTCAGTTTAGTTGCTGCTGCCCAAGTGCTCGAGCCACTCACAGAAAGTGTCATGTCGAGCTCCTCTACCTACGCTCTCTTATTTTTTTTTTGTGCTCATCTGACGTTTGGTATTTCACCTGGCTGGCTGGCAGCATCCTTGCCCTGGTGTCAGCGAAATGACACCGTTACGAGTTGGTGTCATGAATGCGCTTTTTGCTTTTCAGCATGCTTTTAATCCCGCCAGACAGTCGCAGGCGACAACGGACCGTGCCCACCGCCCACAACCGCCCATCGTATTACTCCTGGCCACAGCTTGTTTCATTATGCGGATCTCTTCTCCGTGGGCAACACGCGACACTTTTTGCATTTTGTGTAGGCTACGTACTCCGAAATTACTCTACTTTAATGGGGTATATTAATGTGCTGTGAAAATCTAACCTAGATTGCTATAGACTTGAGTTAATGAAGCTATGCGAATATTTTTATTAGTATGAAAGCAACCAAGGGAATATAGAGCCGAACTGCCAATTATATTACTTTTTATTTTCCCCTGTATATATTTCCCCTATCACCTATCAGGGTATTTCACTCGATTACGCTCCATTTCGTTCACTTATCGGACTAATCTCATTTAATTTGTCGCCCGAAGTGCTAATTAATTTAATTTATGCAATGCAAAATCAGATCTAATTTGCTTAAATTTGACGTAGTCGATTGGCTTGTATATTGGCATTATTATTATTTATTAATTAAATGAAATGCAAAATGTAACTTGGTTATTATATAAAATCTACTTATGTATTATAAGTTTCGACAAATCTTTTATATCGCATCAAATTCAGAACGCCAACAGCGCCATCTATGGCTCATTTCTTACTTTAGTTGCGTTTTACTAAGCCGAAAGAACTTTTCGCAATGCATTGCAATGCAAAAAAAGAAAAGAGAAAATAGATAATATTTAACTCGGTCTCTCTTCATATATACACATGTGTATTCTAGGCATATTGCATTTGTATGCTCTTTGTCTCTTACACGCTCTACAATAGCTTATTGGAATCGCTCATTTAGTTACGTCTCTTGCTGCCATTGGCTGTTTGATTCGAGCTTCGAGCTTAGAGCTTTGAGCTTCGAAATGCTGCGTTCTCTCTCAATCGTTTCTGTTGCAGCTCGATGCGAGCATTTGAGTGAGCCGATCAGCGGAACTTATTGAAACAGCGAAATCAGTTCTACATCGACGCTTGGCTGCGACGGTTGTGAGGAGTCGGCGATGCGCAATCATTTTAAGTATCCTGCTTATTTAATTAATTATAATTTCAATATTGTCAACAAACATATTATAAATAATATGTATTAAAAAGTATAAAAATGTATATTGTTGAATAATCTACAATAAAATAAAATCACACATTAATTACCTCAACATGTTTCGTATTGTAAGGGTATTTCGTATGCGCTTTTGCACTCTTAATATATCCTACATATGTTTTATTTACTTTACATTCGTACCTTGAAATTCAGTCAGTCCGTCTGCTGAAAGAAGGCGGGCTAATTTCATTTACTTTTGCCGTCATTGCTGATGCCACTGCCGCTGCCACTGCCGCTGCCGCTGCCGTCACATTTACCGTTGCTTTTCGCGTAATTTATTTCACCGCTAATTTGTATAAATTCTTTTTTCCTTCCTCGGCCGCATTAAAGCGACGAAGAGACATCAAAACAAAATGGCCAACATTTAACTGTCAGAGTTGGCGTTTCAGTCCCGTTACTTTCGACTTTTATTGCCATTTGCTATTTGGTGCAGTTGTTGCTATTGTTGTTGTAGCCGTTGCTGTAGTAGTAATTCATGCACCTTTATGATTATAATTAAGTGTCTGGACTCTGAGCCTCGTGTCCTGCCGACGACTTTTAGTGCGCGAATTTATGACTATTTTATGGTCACATAGGTTTCATTAGACCACAATAAATCTTAGCCTTTGTCTTTGTCATTGTTCTTGCCGCTGTTGTTGCTTTTATCATGGCCTTGACTTTAATTTAGTGCGTCTATTCGCTTGTCAGCTTATTCATATATATATTGTCCATATATTCACATAGATTCATGCCGGGTTCGTTAAGGTAAATTGGCTCCAATGAGGTTGATAGGCTTTAAATGGCTTAAATGCTTGCATTAAGACAACAAAAGCTTAAATGCTCATATATGTTTATCTGATTTTCATATATATTTAATTTGTGCATAATTGTTATTTTAAAATATTTGTTATTAATTTAACTTTAAAACCAGTAAGAAAGCTCTAGTCGAGACTGCTCGACTAGGAAATCCCCTGAAGTTGAGTAAAAGTAAAAGCAATGAGAGAAGAAGTGCAGAAGATCATTAAAGTTGTCTATATGTATGCAGCAGTACTCATTTGGTATTTGTATTTAGGTAAAACGAAGCTAGAATGCTCACAGCAGCAGAGAGCGTTCCCATTGCCCACTGCAGCGAGGTCTACCTGCCGTCGGGCTCAACATTTAAGAGAGACAGTGCTTGAGTAAAAGTGACCGTATATAAAGGGCAGCAGCTGCAGCATTTCTTCAGTCAGTCTTCAGTCGTCCAGGCCTGGTGGGGGTCAGCGCAATAAAGTGAAGTAGGTTGTGCGAATTATAAGCATTAAAGACGTAGAGGAGTTACGTATAGGAAATACGTAGAAGGAATATTTAGAAGAAATAGACAGAGGTACTAAATCGACTCAACTTGACACCCTGATCAAGAATATATATACTTTGTGGGGTCTGCCACGCCTCCTTCTACCTGTTACATACATTTCAACAAAGCCATTATACCCTGATTTCCCATTTTCAATGGGCTCAGGGTATAAAAATATCGATAGCTCGCTTGAATTGTTGGTACATTAACCGAGACAACAACCAAATGCAAGAAAGCGCTCAAGCTTAAGCGCTGCTTGAAGTTGGCTGTGCTACGCAATATCTCACTCACTTTATGTTGGCTGCGTCACAGCGAAGCTTTCGATAAGTTTGTTAGTGTGCGCAAATTTGAGCAACGCGTTGGGTTATTTGCGCGCCAAATTTAAATTTTGAATGTAGAAAAGCTTTTTTAATTTGTATTGAATTTTGCAAAATTATGAAATGCAATGAAATTCTTAGAACTTTCTACCTACCATATGAAAATATGTTGATTCAATTATTAAAGTTTAGATTGATTTTTGAATTTTAACTTAATTATGCTTACTAAATTAACTAAAATAAATATGAAAAAATTACTCTACTATCAGCTAAACCAGGAAATAGCTGTTAAACCTTACATTTTACCTTTTCAATGCTAATTAATGGTTAAAATCCCAACTTCGTTGACCTGGCCATATAAAGCAAATGTCAAAATGCAACTCAACGGAGCAATTTGCGTGCCTAAGAAAAATTTATGGAAAAGCAGCGGGATCAAGAGCTGAAAATTGAATTTCCTTTGAGCTGTTGGCAATAGGTAAATATTGATTACACATTTTCCTTTAAAGAAAATATGTGCACAGTGTGTTTTCACTTATGGCCGTGGTTTTTTTCCCTTTATTTTTTTGTAGGAATTCGTTAGCCGCCCAACGGAGCAACTGGAAAAGTGGACAAGACAAATGCGCCACTGACACGTGTTGAGAATGCCGCACATGCCAACTGGTGGTGGCAGGCCCAGTTGAAATGCCACACAGCAGCAGGGGCAGCACATGGGCTCATGCATATGCACAGACTGGCCGATGGAGACCCTTTTTAGTTGCTGTTGTTGTTGCTGGCCACAGTTCTGCACAAATTTCATAACAAATGACTAACAACATGGCCAAGCAAGGCAGGCAACAAGGCAGCCAACGACAAACGCAGCTAGATAAACAGCAGCAGCAGCAGTTGCAGTTGAATCTGATGCAGATACATGTCCATGTTGTGCAGTCGTATCTGCATGTGCACAGCGGGCTCGATTAAGCGAAATGATGATCAAAGTGCTGCAGCCACACAGTTGGGGCAGCCTATTGATTGCGTGTGGCAAACGAAATGCCACAGACAAAGCTGCCAACTGGGGCGCACAGGAAGCGCCCGGTGTGCTTATCTCGATCTATGTTATCTTTAACCAGCATCGCCAGCAGACAGTGAAGACAACGCTGCACAGCCGAACCGACGGACAGAGCAGCGCCAGCTTAATATTCAATTTGTGCGAGCGTTTGTTAAATAAGTGTAGATCGTCTTCCAAACTCCACACTCCCCTCCTCCAGCTCAGCTGCCATGTATTTGTATATTGAAAATGCAGCTCACCTGTATTTTTTTTTTTTTTTCTCGTAATTCCCAAAGGGCAGGCAATCAGTCGCGAGCACGTTGGAGCGCAGCTTCCGCGCCGCACAAACTTGTTGGCTGGCAACACTTCATTTATTTTTGATAACCATAAGATTGCGAATAAACAAAAACGAAGAAGAAGAAGGGTCAACCCTTAGCCTGTTGCAGCTTGATTGAAATTGTGGCCGACGTCTGGTGAGTGGTGGTGGGGGGTTGGCAAGGGGCGGGGACAAGGGACGTTCTGCTAACAGATTCGACACGCATTTTCATTTCGGTGGTCAGGTGTCAGATGACCGCGCCGAAGTTGACAACTGACACGACAGCCAGGGCCAACGGGTCCAGCGGATGCTCATCGAGGCTCTGGGTCTGGCTATGGTTTTGGATCTGGCTCTGGGGTTAGTCACTGCCACTGACATTGGGTTAGGCTCTGGGTGTGCCCGAAATGTATTTTCAAACACACAACATATATATAACGAAATGTATATGAAATGCGACAGCTGACTGATCTTAAATCATAAATTCTAGAGATCACATGACAAAATGTTTATGTGAAAAAAAAAAAATAATAATAATAATAATAATAATTAAATAAATAAAAAAACTGCTATATAGCGTGTGCCTATATAAACTTTATTAATACAAAATTAATTATTAATAATCATTAAAAAACAGAGAAAAAAGTTGAAAAAAATCATACCACATACAAATACATATATTCTGAACAGCTGGTTTTTATTTAAAAGTGAAAAAACGAAAAAATATGAAATTATATAATAGTTCTGTTAAATATTCCAGCTGATGCGACTTTCAATAAATGTTTGAAATCTAATAAAAATTAAAATAAATAAATTAATATAACGTAATATAATCTAACCTAATTAAAATTACATTTATTTAATACATTTATCTGATCTAATCTTGTTCAAATTACATTTATTTAATTAATTAATCTAATTTTATTAACATATTTTTTAGACTTCTATAGTTTTTCCGTTTTCTATAAATATTACAAAACATTTCTTTACTTTCGTCCAATGCATATTTTGAGTCGCATCAGAGAAATTCGCATAAAAATGCGAATCGGGCATTAGCATGCAAATGCATGCATGTGTCGTGTGTGCGATCTGGTCACACTGATTGCCCGTTGGTTGTTTGCGCAACAACGAGTCACGGCACATGTCATAAATCCCTGGTGCTAACTGTACAGCTGGTCAGGAGAGAATGAAAGAAAGAGAGAGAGAGAGGGAATAGGAGTAGGACAGACATAGGACCCGTATGCATATCGTGCTTTCGTAGCATTCGCCTTATAAGGCTCCATCTCTCAGGGCTTGCCGTAAGCCCAAAAAGCAAAAAAACAAACAAACTCTTGCCCAGCTGTGTCAATGGCCATGGCAATTGCTGTAGATTCTGTTGTGGCTTCTCAGTGCACTCTCTCATCACTCCCACACCCGAATCCCACTCCCAGCCGTCAGTTATTGTTGTTGTTATTGCTGCAGTTGTTGGTAATTTTTCAGCCGCTGATTGTTCAGTTTGGCTTGTTTGTTTGGTCTTTCGCCTGCCCTGACTTAGTTTTCTATACGAGGTCATCGCTTGCGGTCGGACCGCCCGCTACAGCAACAACAACAACAAATACTACTACTTCTACTGACTGCCTGTAACTTCTATCTATCTATCTAAGCTCACTCGCTGACTCTCTGACTTTCTGACTGTCTCCTGCTGAATGTGTTTTTGTTACTTTGTTGGGCATTTTTATCTATTGCCGCGCACGTCGGGTCACATTAACGGTGCTTTCTCAACGCTCGAGTTCTGCAATTTGATTTCCCTGGCTTACCTTTGAGTTTTCGCATGCTCTCTGACTGTTCTACCAGCACCCTCAGCTGGCTGCTGCTCCCCCGTCGCTGGGACCATTCCCCAGACATTCGTTTACATTGCAAACAGGCAAACAATTAAAATCATTCTGAATTGCTGGAAATCCATTGTTATAGGGCTTACCACACACACACACATACAATTGGCATTCCTGTGGTTATATAATCTAGTGCAATGGAATGCCATAAATAAATTCTAGCAGAATTCTTAAATATGACAGCATTTTGAGAAAAGTTCTGTCTCTGGTATTCAGTAGATACATATCTCTGTTGATTTTTCTATGATAGAAATTTGAGTACTGTAATTCTCTTAAAATGGAAATATCATGTGATTAAGGAGATTTGCTGTTGGATTTAGGAGTCTAAATGAGAGAAGATTAGTAGATGGAGTGAGAGAATGAGAGAGATAAAGATATTTGTTTTAGATTGAGAGGCAGACTTTGAGCAGAGGCATGTTCCTTGAGACTATTTAAATTACATTACAAGATAAATATAAATACTCTCACATAGAGGCCCACCGACGAATAGGCTGATAAACATTATATTATACATCAACAATAATCTAAATAACATCCAGCAAAAATTCTTTCTTAACACCAATTCGACTAATTTCCATATTTACATCAATTGACCTTGAATATATTTAATTTGATTTCGTGCAACTAACCCAGTTTTTTTTCTGGTAACTTAATCCGTAAGAGAGCTGTTAACCCCAATGCCCAGCAAGTGGTCAAAAAGTGAATAGCTTTGTGTAATTGAAAAACTAAAATGTAAATCAGTTTCAGAGCACAATGCTCTGTGTGTGCCTGAAATAAAAGTCTTCTTCGGAAATTCTTAGTGAATTTTGCTTTCGAAATAGCTGGGGGGGTTGGCTTAGTCAGAGTTGGTCTTTGGAGTGTAACTTGTTATTTGGTGTAATTAATTTTGAGGCAAGAGTGCTAATTAATTCAGAAGAGGCCGAGCGCAAAAGGCAAAGCGAATGGCTTCAGGTGAAGGCGTTGGAAGTGGCATAAAGAGCAAATTGTGGCCAACATCCGCTGCGGACAGCGAAAAATTGGACGCGCTGGCTTTTTGTGGCCACAGTACAGAAGCTGCCGCCGCACAATTAATGGCTAGACCGAAAGCCCAAACTAAGACGCAATTTCTTAAGAATTTTTTGGCTAGACAGGAAACTTGCATAACTGTGTGAAACATGAAGGCTCTTCAGTTTCTGCCTCAGCTTCAGCTTCATCTTTAGCTTTTATTTCACTTATGCAATGATGGGCCAGCTAGCCAACAAGCAAAATGTCAGGCCAAATCACAGATCACAGCAGCAGCCGCTGCTGCAGCCGCAGTCGTTGTCTCAGTGTGCCGCCGCCTGCTCCAACTGAGCCAATAGTAACGCCTACCAATACCTTTAATTATAGTGGCACAGCCGCCAAGGACTGCCGGCCCCAGAGCTGTCCTAGCTGAGACGGCCACAGAACATGACGCACGTATAGAAAACATATTTCAAACTAAACAAACTCATCAGAAACAAGTAGTAAGAGTGCGCTAGTTGAGACTGCTCGACTACGAGATACCCTGAGCACTTTGCAGAACTGATATTTTACTTAAGAAATCTCTCTATGGGGCTTACGTTGGATAACTTCTTTTGTAGATAGACTATTCTGGTCGAAGTTTGGGAACATTTTAATGAAACTTATATGAGTGTATTTGCCAAATTTCGAGTTGACTGCTTAAATAAGAGAGTCAAATTATCAATATCTCATTAGACCCAATACAAAATTTTAAGACTCTAGCTCTAAAGATGTAAATCATTTTTTTTTTTATATAGATCTTTGGTAAATTAAATTTTAAATTCCTAGCCTTAAGAAACGAATATTAAAGATAACTCCAAAGAAATTTCAAGTCTTTAGCTATTCTAGTTTTTGAGATCGACGCCTTTAAATATACGGACAGACATACGTTAGCTATATCAACTCAACTCGTCGTCCTCATCAAGAATATATATATTCGATAGGGTCTGCCACGCCTTCTGCTGTTGCCTGTTACATACATCTTAAGAAAACCATTATACCCGACTATTTCATTTGCAATGGGTTCAGGGTATCAAAATGTTGGAGCGCGTGCAAATTGTGAAAAGCGAAGCGAGAGCAATGCACACACAGGAGCAGCTGAGATCAGGTTGAACCGAATGCCGCTTGTTATGCGCTGCAGAATGCGTCAAGGTCGTGCGATTTGATCGCTGTGGGGCGTTCACTGTGCAGGCTGCGCCTAAAGACCAGATGACGTCATCCTTCACATGTCTTTGGCTCCAACCCATAGCTAGATGCCCATGCCTATAGAAGAGCCATTTGTTAGCATCGCCCACATTTCTCGTTAGCGCCTCATCAAATGCTAAATTCTTGGAGTTGGAAAATTGCTCAACTTTCGGTTTGCTTTTAGCTTATCGCTTTAGACTTGTTGCCCTTTGGGCAATTTAGTAATTATAAAATGATTAATTTTTGTGCATTTTCTCAACACCTTCCACTTAGCGAGAGCTGAGCGCGCGAATGGGGATGAGTCTGTGGCCAGAAGCAGGGCCAGGGCCATGGCCATGGCCAGGACCAGGCGTTAAAGCGCAACTACTGTCGATTTAAGTGCCGTTGGGGCCATCGCTGTGCGAGGGTATCATTAGGCCGGGCAAAACAATTTAAAATAAATGCCGCAACTAGCATAATAATATTAAGCAGCGACTGCAGCCATTGCCCTGCCATAGACCATTCTCATAATGGCCAGAAATAAATCTGCAACAGAGGCAGCTCAGCTAACTGAGCCCAGTCGAGTCGAGCCCAGCCGAACACAACTTAATTAATAAACTAATGAGCAGTTTGCAGGCAGCCAGCCAAACGAGCTCCATGCCCAGTCCCAGCTGTGCCTGCGTTCGAGCGAGCGAGTGAGCCAGATAATCTCTGCTCTGCTGCCCAGCCTATTTGCAAAAGATCAGCGAGAAATTAAAATAAATGTGCAACGTGCAAATATGCCAAAGATCCCTGAGCGTGCAACGTGTTGCAAAGCCGCAAAAGCAGTTGAAAATCTGAAAATAACGCAAGAATGTTTGATTTATGCAAATATAAATTCGGGAATGCCAGGCTGCAAGGCTACGTGACGGCAGCTCCTAAATGGATATAGAAAATAAACGCTCTAAAAATCAAAGTTTGCAAAATATTTGCATTCTCTTTATAAATCAAAAGAGTTATGCTGAAATAAGAGTTTGCTTCGAGTGACAGTAAAGCAGGTGCCTGGACTTTGTCTCAAGATCTAGCTCTAGATAAGCTGCCTTGGCATATAATTGTTGAATGCCTTGAGTCATAATTTTGCATCACTCGAGCAAACATAAATTTCGTTGTCAAATTTTTGACACTTTCTGGCATAACAGAATATAATTATTAAAGTATTTTATGCCTCTATCTAAAATCTGATGAAAGTTAATTATTTCCCGTCATATTTTTTTTTTTGCATAATCATGATGAAAGTGTTAAAATTGCTGTAAATTTTTAACTTATTTAAATACAATGCAATATAAATTTTATTTAATTTTTTTAATTTTTGTTTTATGCCATTCAAATATTTTTACTTTCAAATACTTTTAAAGTACTTACTTAAAGTAATCGAATTATTATCTGTATTGTTCATGCTTCGACACCTCTTTAAAAATAAATAAAATAAAATATTTGCCTATCTCTGAGTACTTTTTAGTATTTTTGCTTATATATCTGAGTAAGCGACATTAGTTCATTTATTTTGCCCTGTAAACTACTCATACTAAGATTTCTATTCACTTTCATCTATTTAGTCATATAAGAACATTTAGTAAACACATTCACAGCAACTTTGAAATATCAAAAATCTCTCTCAAGTCTAGTTAAAATTAATGAACCCATTTTTTTTTAGTTTAAACTCTAGCTCCAATTCTTGCTATTGTCAAAAGGTCAAGCTCCAATGTTTATTCACAACTAGCTCCCGGCTATAATTAACTATAATTTACTAAACTTAGAGCTTAGTTGATAAATTCTATCAGATTCTATCAGTTGAAGAACATGAAGTTGAGGGCAATCTACAGCGATCAGAGCCTCTAATTAATTGACTACACTAGATTAGATTGACAATAATTAATTATTTATAGTAGGTTAGAAAAATATATACATAAAAATTAATTTTTATTTTAATGAATATTAAATATATAATTATTCGAGTATCAACATATCCACAAAATTAAATATGTACTTATATACTTAAATACATATATGCTCTACCTAAATAAACAAAAATTACACAAAATAAGACAAACATAAAAATACATTTTACTTATATTTGTGTATCTAGTTATAAGAAATGTATAAAAAAAAGTAATTTCTACATTTATTTATATGTTATTAGGAGCAATTTAAATAATTTTTTAATAATGTATTACCGAAGTATATTTAAATGATTAGCTAGAATTTATAATTTGCTTAATAAGCGACCCTTTTTAACTTCTTCTGCAAAAACTACTCAAGTCAGTTGTACATAATTCATTTGAATCTGAATGTATATATATACATATTTTACTAGCCATACTTTCCATATTTATACATATAGATGTGCCTCATCATAATTGTAAAAACATAAATATAGACATGTGTTAACACTCAGATGACATATGTATGTCATTAATAATGAATAAAAATGTTATTTTTACACCTGTACAAAATTATATGAGCTGAACTGCAAGAATATATATAGATAATAAAATATATTACAAATACTTTTAAGAACTGAGAACCATTAATGGTGAGCACTTTAAGCAGATGCTCCCCACTGCGGAGTCATCAGACAAAAGTGTTAGCCAGTAAGCGACAGCAAAAAAGTGGCTAAAATAAGAGTGAAGAATGTTTAAAGTGCTGTAGGCAATCGCAGTGAAGCTAAATCATTTTGTTTTCACTCTTATGCTGGCTGCCTCAGTTTAATTATCACAATTCCAGATTCGGTTCATGTAGCTGTAGCTGGGAACAGCTCATAAATTGTGAGGCGAACAAGTTGATGCTGACGGCGACTGTTGTGGCTGCTGGATAACCACAACAATAAGGCGAAAAAAAAAAACGACAACAAAAAATTGAAAAGACGAAGAAGAAGCATGAAGGAAATATTTATTGCAAGTTGTAAATTGAAAATCGTCTTAGTTTTGGCTTTGCGACTGCACGACAAGCGACTGGAGCTGAACATGGTTAAGAAACTATTCAAATCAATGAAAACTGATAGCCTCGCAGGCAAGAGCCAAGTCATGATTAACATAGGCTCTCGGCCCTAAGTACTACTCTACTCGCTAGCATGCCTGGCCAAAGATGGCACCGTCCTTCGATGCCTGCCGTCGATGCCGCGTGTAGCATTTAAGCGACATGCCAACACTTGAGCACTTGACCATGCAATAGCTGCTGCCTCCTGCTGCTCTCTCTCTCTCGCTCTCTCTCTCTCCATGCTCCTGCTGCCGCTGCTGCAAACGTATCATTAACAAGTCACGACAAATTCGCGGTCAGACATTTGAAAAGGCAATGCCAAATTTGGTGTGGACATTGGCATTAGATAAACTCCCAACTCCATTCTCAAGTACAACTCCAACTGCACTCCCTACCAGAGGTTCCTTTAACTCCCTCTCTCTCTCTCTTTCTCTCTCTGAAGTGCCAAGTACATGGACAGGTTAGCCGGCTGACTGCCGGCGGCTGCTTTGAACAGGGACCACCAGCCAGCCCAGTCCAGTCCAGTCGAGAGGTGTGAAAAATCTAAAATGCAAACATGCAACGAGTGCCACAATATCTCCAGACCTGCGCACTCCATTTGTAGTTGCTCCCCTGGGCACGGCCCAAAATAAAAATACAACAACAACAAAAATAAAACAATGAGCAAAATGAGAAGTAGAAAAGAAAATCAAATCCAGCTTCAACTCTTCCCATACGCATGAATTATTTATTTCGATTGTCTGCGCGTTGTCTTGGCGCGCTTCGTTGCATTATTTTTAGTGGCTTTGAATTTATGGGGCGAGTGGCGAGTGGCGGCATGGCCTGGCCTGGCTCGAACGCTCAAATTATCGCAGGAGCATGCAAAATTTATTAACAAACATAAAAATTGCTCGAGAATTTATTTCATCTTAATTCAATTTAACAACTTAAACAGCCATAAAGTGTTCACATAGTAAATCAATGCAACGTCCCATGCTGAATTCTCCACATGTCCACGTGCATCTGCATCAGCATCTGCATCCGATGCTAGCCAGCCAGTAGTTGTTGCTGCAGCTGCTGCTCCTTGTGCTCGCTTGTAAATTTATGAGCTGCGCATGAAAATGAGTCAAAACAAATTATGCCGGCAACTGCAGCGGCTGATTGACAGCGTACCTTGGCAGAGCGAGCAGGAGACGGCGCAGCAGCGCAGCGATTATGATGTGAACGAGATAGCCATCGGTATGTAGTAGGCTGCTACAATTTTCAGGCATTAATCATTCCGCTAAATATATGAGGGTGGCTCCATAATTCACCAGCAAATACCCCAAAAGCGGCTCTGCCACTCGCACTGAGAATTTCGACATAGCCGAAAATGTCTCGAGGCACGGGGCTAGATTTTAATATCTTTATATAGATTGCGATTCTGGAATGTTTTGTGATCAGTTTATTAATGGTTTGTGAAATAATTTAGAATAATTTAAAGGCTCAAGACAGTTGAAGGGGGAGGAGGGGAGGCTTAGCTCTGGCAATAGCAGCCATCGGCGCTGTTCTTTCGGATCCAGTCCAGGAATTTGCTGACGCGGGCATAGACGCCTGGGGCATTGGCCTGAGCACAACCATAGCCGAAGGAGACGACGCCGGCGAGCTTGTAGCGGCCCTCGTTGACAATCAATGGACCGCCGCTGTCGCCCTGGCAGGCATCCTTGCCGCCGGACTTGACCAGGCCGGCGCAGAGCATCACGTCGGCAATCTTGTTCTTGTAGCGTGTGGCGCGGCACTGCTGGTTGGTGATAATCGGCACGCTCACCTCCTGCAGGTAGTTGCTAGTGGTGCCGCCCTCCTTGACCAGGCCCCAGCCAGCAACGGTGGCCTAAGAGAGCAAAGGAGAGAAAGAGAGAGAGAGAGAGAGAGACATTAGAGTATGGTTAAGCGGAGAGTGACTTAATCTCGATGATCTTACGGTTTTGCCATCAAAGTTGTGATCGACATCGGGCAGACAGACGGGACGCATGTTGCCAGTGAGCGGTACGGGCGACTCGAGTCGCAGCAGCGCCACATCGTTGATAATGCGAGTGGGATCGTAGTTGGGATGAATGGTGGTGCGCACCACTTTGCGCACAATGCCCGGATCCGACGAGGATCTGTCCAGCTGCAGCAATCGCACCGTTATCTGATCCCGATTGCCGTGCACGCAATGCGCCGCCGTCAGCACGTAGCGATCGTTGATCAGCGAGCCGCCGCAGAAGAGGCGGGCATAGTAGCGGCCCTTGACCAGCTGAGCGGTCCACGGATACTTGTTGCTGCGCACCTGCTGGCCGCCCACAATGCGATTGACATTGGGCGTGCCGCAGACTGTGAAAGGCAAAGCGCACGAGTTAATATATAAGGTAAGCTAGAGCTCTCTCCATGTCCATTTAGCACTCACAGCAATTGGCCTTGGTGCTGCAGCCACCGCGCGAAGGACGTGCTTTCACATCGCCGACCGGCTCCTCCACCAGCTGCTCCACCACATCGCCGAACTGTTCGCGGAGCGTGCGCTGCGGCGCCAGGTATTCGTATTGAGCCAGGGTTAGGCTGCAGGCCAGCAGCAGCGCTGCCAGGGCCAGATAACAACGCATCTTGACTGGAGTTTGTTTGGGTGGCAATTGACTTGGCTGTTTGAACAGCGCGCGCTACTTATAGCAGCTCAGCCTCGGCTTCTGCTTCTTTGTTTTCCTTCTGTCTCAGCATCAAATTTTTGAATATGAATGTTTTATTGCTTGTTCGAACAGTTGGCCGATCGCGCAATTTGTGTCTTTCTTTCTGTCTTTCTTTCTTTCCGTTGTTCGCTCGTTCGCTCATGCTGTCTTTCTCCGCTTTCTTTGTTTGCTTTCAGGTTTATTTGCATAAAACTTTAAGAGATGCTCACAGCCAGAACCCAAACGTAAAATGATAAACTTTTGCACATTATTGTTTTTAATACCCTGTATTTGTGCAAGATGGGGTGTTATGATTGCAGAAGCCGGAAGTTCTTCTTCTGTTGTGAATAAATAAACTATAGTATTTTATCATTATTTATTTATATTATTATAAAATTTGATAATAATTTATATCAAATATTATTTGAAAAAAATAAAAAATAAAATAAAATAAAATATGTATATAATAATATTGAAAATATTATTTTAAAAAAATAATAATTAAAAATAATAATATTTTATATAAATAATGAAGTATTTTATAAAAATAATAATAAAAATAATAATAAAAATATAATAATATATAAAAATAAATATAAAAATTTTATAAACTAATTATAAATGGAAAATAAAAAAATGAATAAAATATTTTAAGTATTGAATTGTAACATTTTTTTTTTATAAAATATATACAATATTTTACAATTTTATTTTACTGTCTATATGGTATACATTAGTGTCATATCTTTTACTTACAAAACTCTTATACTTCTGAAATTTTTTATTTTTTTGCATATTCAAAATAAAGTGGAGCAAACAGTAAGCCGCCTCCGCGCATGCTGCAGCTTAATGGACTTTTAATGTGTCGCTGGAGAGGCTTAGGCATACTCATCGTCGCCATCCGCAGCATCATCATCATCTACATAATGATCATTGCAATCGTTAGCATCGTCAAGCCGTTGAGCCGCCTGTGACCCAGCTCTGACCAAAATAAACTCAAACTCAAAACGAAAACTCGCTGAGTTGGCGAATCTCGAGTGGCTTTCATTTCGATTCCATATTCTTGGCGCAGCATAAATTGTGTCGTTCACTTTTGCAGCATAAATATCCTTTAAGTGCCGGTTATCTGGTATCATCATTAACCAGCAGCCAAAACGCCTGCTTTCACGCTGCTGCGCATAATTTACTTGAAGTTTATTTTCGAGAACAACTCTTATAACATACATATATAACCATGTACATATGTATTTATTTGCCTCGCATAAGTTTATGCGACGAGCAGTTCGAGCTGGAGTCGTGCTCCTCCTTTCGCCTGCTGGCCGTTCATATTTTGTGCGCCTGGAATGTCGTCGCTTTTGGGTTCTGCCCCCAAAATGCTGCGCCCCGGGCACATTCTGCACAGCAAAATAAATTGTTATTAAAATAACAAAAAAGAGAGCAGCGCATGTCGGCCGCAAATGATGCAACATGTGGCGCAAATTACCAACTTTACAATTTTATAATTAACAAATTATACGCAATTTAGCGGCACAAAAGCATATATTTGTAACTAAAGAATATACATATATTTTTAATACTATACTATCAGTAATTTAAAATCAAATTATTTGATTAAGAGTTGGCACAGAGTAAAGCGGAAATGATTGGCATACATCAAAAATTATATTTAATCAATTTTATCAATATATTTAATCTAAGCAATAAGTAAATGTAAATCCAAATATTTATGTTTACATATTAATAAATAAATCTATTATTTATTTTTTTATTTAAATATATTTACTTATGTTTATTGGCGTGATTGAAAATAAAGTAAATTAGATTTTTTAGATATAATAAATTATGCTTAAGAATCAGAAACCTCTTAAGATAATAATATTGATTTACTAGCTCTGTGAGTCATTGACTTCTATAATACTAAGATGACTTTCATATGATCTATAGGACCTTTTACCCTATACATATTTATATTCTTGACCTAATTTCATTATTGGATTTATTAAGCAAAACGCATAAATCTTACCAATATCAATTAGTCAAAGATCCATTTCTGATTTATGCTTCTCTTTCTATAACGCAGCTGCAGGTTAACATATAACAGGTCAAAGCGTGTCTGCGACTCATTTAGCGCCATTCTCAAGCGAAAATATAAATAACTTTTACTCTTATGCCAACCATAATAAAATGCAAATCTGCAATAATAATAAATTTGTGTTTTCGAAATTTCTTTACTTGGTTCATTTACATAAAGTCATCAAAAGATATCGAATATCTAAACGAAACTAAAGCAGATATTATAATTGATTAGAGAAAGAAAGAAAGAGAGAGAGAGAGAGAGAGAGATAGAGAGGGAGAGGTTTCGAGGGCAATTTACTAATTTTGAATTTATAATAATAAAACCACTTAAACCAATCTTAATACTCGAGAAATTCTTTTATTGTATTCTGCCTTTTGTTCAAGTGGAAGAAGATTCTATGAAGTGGTTAAAGCAGTTGCCTTTGCTATCTAATCTATATGTAACATGCGACAGCTGCTGTTTGTTGCATGACAATTGCACTCTGCAGTGGGCGTGGCAGTGGGAGAACATAACAAGTTTATGGAGTGCATTGAACCGAATGCGCAAAACGAAAGACTTAGGCAACAAACTGAGCGCATTGCAAACTATAACAAAGAGCTTAGAAAGGTTGAATGGCATTTGGCATAGCATTCACATGGATCGGTTGGGGGATTCAATGTGTCAGTCAGTCAGTCAGTCAGTCAATCATAAATTTGCATAAGAAGATAATTGCATTATCTAAACTGCAGTTACTAGATGCCAGTTGCCAGTTGCATTTATCTAGGCGGCATAAACAATCTAGCCGTAGCAGAAGCAGAAGCAGAAGTAGAAGCATTTTAATTATTGTGTGTGACGGGCACAGACAAACAAATCATGCAGATAGATCTGTGTTTGCAGAGCCACAAACTGTTTCTGTTGGTCTAGCCTCGCTCACTGACGACTGATGCGCTGCATTTGATAACTGCAAAGGCTGGGACCCTTAGATAATGAAAAGGAAGCAAGTCAGCCAGTAATTCAAATTTGTAGCACTCGCAGGCCGTTGGCCAAAGCAAACTTTATAAAGCAGCAAACGAATCTAAAGGTTGAGATCTGTTGCAGTAGCTGCTGTTGCTGCTGCTGTTGCTGCTGCTGTGCCAACTGGCAACATCTTCTTCCTCAATGACATTAATTCATTTTGTATGCAAAGCAATCAGTGACAGTAGCCGTGGCTCCAGCTCTCTGGCTCCAGCTCCTGCTCCGACTTCGTCTTCATCTTGGACTCTTGGCAATTAGAAAAGAGTTGGAAAATTGTATGCGAGCGTAGTCGTTGTCTGGCGTTTTCTTGTTCTGCAGCATTTCTAAACTGGCACTGCGCTGTGATTTGCATTGCACGATTCTCAACTTAATTTAACATAAAGTAAACATGCGCAGTTAACAAGCCAAATACAAGCAATGAGCGTGCGGGTGCCAGTTTCTTGACTCAACACCACTCCGGGTCCAGGTCTAGCATCCAGCCAAGGGCCATCCGTACATGCAAATGTCCAGCATCCGATTCCAAGTGTGATGTGCTGTGCACAATTCTAGCTCGGGCAGAAAGAAAGGCTATCCCAACAGTTCTTAAATTCTTGGACTTTTGAATTCGTTTTTTTTCTTTTTTTTTTTTTGTGTGCAAAAGATTTTAATGTGATTAAATCAATCATTTATTTTGATTTAATTGTTCGTTATATTTTTTTTTACTAATTTTATTTTTCTATTTAATATTTTATAAAATAAAAATATTTTAAAAAATACTTTTAATATTATTTAATTTTATATTAATTATATTTATTAAAATATATATTAGATATAAATTGGATATTTGAATTGATATAGACTTTAACAATATCAGGTAAATTGTTGATAGGGCTAAATTCATCGCTTTATTTAACTAATATTACATAAGTTTTTCTTAATTCTTAATTTCAATAAAATTTTCTATCACATGACGGCAACTTTTATATTTTTAAGCAGCTCAGACAGATTTAAAGTACGTAATGCATAGCTTGCAGCTGTAATAGTGATGAATCATGATAATTTCATTCATTCAATTTTAATTTAGTTAGAAATAGCCAGCTAAGACTAAAAGTTGTAAAGCTGGAGCTGAGGTGGGTTTTAGTTGGCTTCGAGTGTGAAGTGTGCTGCATACTTTTGGGCTGGAAATTACATTGTGCTGAGCCCTTCTAAGTTTGTGTTTGAATATAGAACAGAAAAATATGGAAGCTGCTTGAAAATGTTTATACTAAAACCTGTACGACTGCGTCGAATGAGGAGCTGGAATGCAACTGGAGCTAACTCGCTATAGCGAGTCGGGCTCAATCACAGTAGAAGTCTACAAATTCATTAAAAATTTCAGCTAGATCCAGCTAGATTGCTTGTGTAAAGTCCACTTAATCTATGGCAATTAGAAATTGCCAATTTCTCCCTGTCTTTGCATTGATATTTGGGCACATAATTATTTGTATGTCAAGTCAGCTGCAGTTCAAGCCCGGCCTAAACAAGAGTTCTCTCACAAGTCAACAAGCCAGGCGTGAGACAGTTTAACATGGCGTAGAGTGAAGAGTTTATTAAACTGCCTGCCTCAGCAGAGCAAACCACGAGGCGAGCTAGCAAATCCTTGTGCAGGGTAATTGATCATTTGAGTTATAAACACGCACCACAAAGTTGTCTGGAATGGGCTGGTCTGGCCCAGGCTCTCGTTGTCCATGTCGCAATGTAAGCCTGTCGCCATGGCCCCATGGCCACAGATGGCAATCGTTGTTATGGCCACGCCTGCCGCATGGCTAAAGGGCCCTGTGGCTGGACGCTTTGCATGTCTAACAATTGTTCTTCTAATTGCGTTTATGGCCAAAGGAAGCTATGGGCAGTCCAATAACATTGGCTTGTAAACGCAATCGGACAAGATAATCTCAGTCAGCGTCCCAAAAAAGGGCCGTTGCGTTGACGTGTGGCATGTGGCATGCGGCATGCCCCATGCATTTGGGCGCAACAAATTGCCGCTGAATTCTGATTGAGTTCTTCAAATTGGCATTGGCATTGATAGAAAAGCGTTACATTTCGCATTTATGGCTCGCCCATTAACTGCTTCACTAGGTTGACAGCCAATCCAAGAGGCAAACAGAAACAACAAGAAAATTATATACATATATGAAAGCTAAATAAGATGCTCAGATTGGTTGTTTGGATGAATTGCAGAGGGCGTCGTTGGTTGGCGTCTGTGTGAATGAAGTGAGAAGGGAGTAGAGAGTTATCTATGTAGTGGAAAATCTAATAATCTTTCAATAATATTTTGTATAATGCTTCTATTAACTGTTATATTATCATTAATAAAATAATTTAATTTAATTTAATTATTTGGAAATTATTTAATTATCGAATTTATTATTTATCTATATTATTTAAAAAATTAAATTGCTATATACCAAATTATAAGTAATTATTGTCGTTTTACAAAAAATTAATAATAAATGTATTATTATTAAAATATTAATATTTATAAAATATAAATTTCTTTTTTTAAATATAATATTATTTTTTTCCAAATATATAATTATTTAAAAATAATTGCAAATGTGTAAAAAAAAAAATAATAATAAATATATAATATAAATGTATAGAATAATAATATAATATATATAAAAATTTAAAAATAAATGTATATAATATTTGAATTTAATTTTTTTTTTTATATAATAAAATTTTTAATAAAATTACTAAATTAATTAAATATAGGTACTCATCATACCATACATAAAGCTATTTTTGTGATATTCTATATGACATCTGTTATATTAAAGAAATTTCACATCTGTGCTTCATCTGCTCTACCCAACCCTAGTAAGTCTGTCTCTATATATTCTTATATAATTAAAGACACCATCTCAGCTCCTTCGTCTATATCCATTGTTTTATCCAATTGCAGCTGTTAATGAAGTCAACTGTTGTTGTCGTCTTGATACGCCGCAGTGTCACAGCAGCGCACGGGCTGCGCACAGATCGTGCAATTGCAAGTTATGGAGCTGAATGAAACGCAGCCAAAAGGAAAAAAAACACACAGAAGAATTTGACGTCAAATAAAAGAAAAAAAGAAAAGGAGCAACGATAGCGAGAAGGCAGGCTGCACACATGTTGTGTGTGTGTGTGTGTGTGTGTGTGTGTGTGTGTGTGTGCCAAGGGTGTGTGTGGCTAACTTAAATCAGTGGAAAATTGAAGAGCAGCGCAGTGTCTTCTAATGATAAGTGCTGGTGCTTTAGAGGCGCGAGATTGCGGAAATTTCAAGATGCCGACAGCGTTGGCAATGCCTGCAACAGACAAAGCAACAACAACAACAAAGAGCTTGAGCAGCACAACAACGACAAGTGTCAAGTGAAGCTTAGATAAATTTCAAAAGGGCAAACAGCATGGGCAAACACATGGCTTAGAAGAGCAGCCACGTACCTGATCGAGCCGCCAGATGAAATCGGCCATTAAAGCGCGAGACGGAGGCAGAGGCGAGGCTGAGGCAGAGGCAGAGGCGAAGGCAGTGGAGTAGTAGGAGCAGCGACACTGCAGCCTCACCTTGCCATGCCGCACAAGTAGCCTCAGGGCGGCCGGCGACTCCAAATTAGATTCAGACTCAGTTTCAAGCGGCAATCGCAATCGCAGTCGCAGCATCCTCAGCTTGGCCATCGTTGCTCGTATTTGAACTTGCGAACACGCTCTTGGCCCTTAACATTTTTGACCGTCATTTTGGCGATATAAAAATTCCAGCTCGCTGCTGTCGCTTGTTGCTGTTTGTTGTTGTTGTTGCTCGTTTGTTGCTGAGAGCGAAAATGCTCTGGGTTGCACTTTCTTCGCCGTGGCGGGGCAGCAAAAGTGTAGATCAACGCGAAATCTAATTTATGCGGCAGACAGCCATGCAACATGTT
Organism: Drosophila aldrichi; assembly: GCA_035045965.1. NCBI lineage: Eukaryota > Metazoa > Arthropoda > Insecta > Diptera > Drosophilidae > Drosophila > Drosophila aldrichi. Next base: position 696,296 of record JAWNOM010000551.1, read on the forward strand.
GCACGATGATGAAAATACAGCAACCAGCAGCCAGCAGCCAGCATGGCAATATTTTTATTTAAAAATTAAAAAAAAAAGAACAACAACAACAACAACAGAGGCAGCGACTGCGCTGTGGCGAACAACAACGACGCATGTTTTATGACTCTCATTGTCATTTATGCAAATTAGACAACGGCGCAGCGCGGCAACAGGAACAGCAGAAGAATCACCTCCAGTGATCCCCGCTCGTGTCTGGTTCAGGCTGAGAGCCGATGCTGATCCCGGCGCACTTCAATTTCTAAGCAACGGCGCAAATTTCCCACCGAATGGTTGGGCTTTTGTCATGAACCGGGTCGGCTGTCGACTGTCCTGGCTGTACCTTTTAGCCTGGCTAGCTGGCTGACTCTGGCTGCCTTGTTGGTTATGAGCAACATGTTTTATGATATCTGCCGGTGATTTATTATCATTTGATTTAAAAAGCAGTAGACAGGACACACATCAATACAGGACAGTGGACGGCTGGACAGCGGACAGCGGACAACGAACACTGGTCAACCGCAGACCCTTGGCGTTATTTATAGTTTGGACTTGGTCTTGAGCTCTAAACTTGCACGCCGCAGCGGTGCCCTGTGTGCGCTGGATAGAGTCTGCATTTCATGCTTATTATAGAAATGTGCACTTTTATGAGCGCGCACAGCATGTTAAAGGTGGAGAAAGAGCAAGCGCAATAGCCTTTTGGCCATTTTAATTAGCGTGCCGCTTTGCCAGCGGCCAACGGCCAACAACGAATGACTTAGGCAACAAACTTGATTTGTGGTTACTTTAGCGGGAATCATAAAATGCGGCTAATTAATTTAAGATGCGCGTCTGGACAGCGTTTAGTATGATGTCCGGCTCAGTTACAGATCATTTAAGCTTAGCCAGCTAAGCGGAGCTACAGGCCATCCAGAACATGGGGGGAAAATGTAAAATGTAGAGCATAAAATAATAAATAATAATGGATGGATACTATATAAATAATCATAAATGTTAAAATAAGTAAAGCATACGCCATTAGTTCAATTTTACTGTTGTTATTTTTTTCCAATTAATATAATTAGTATTATATGACTATGCAAATCATGTGAAATTTGATCTGGGATTATAAAAGTTGCAGTTCCGTTTGCATAAATATTTCATATATTTCACAATTGCAGAGCTCATCCATTGGAGTCTATTACGTGTTAAGCTGCAGCAGAATGATGCGCTTAGCTATGCGCTCATCTCTGTGATGCACTTGGCTATAAATAGGCATTAGTTCTTTTATTGTTGTTATTGTGGTGAAGAGAAAAAAATGTATTGCCTTCACATATATTTGATTCCACGGGTTGACTGAAGAGTATGTGGAAATAAGTATTGGAAATTTATCTAGAGTTTATTTAATAATTCTCTAAGCTCTAGCTTGGTTGATGTTTGAATAGGACAGTTTGCTGTTGATTGATGTTTGATTGATGGCGAAACTTAGTCAAGGCAAGATAAACAATTCAATTTCATTGGTATAGCCAAATATTTTTTTTATTTTAACAGCTCTTATGCTTTAAGTAAAATAAATATCAGCTTATTCATGAGCATGTTAGAAAAATATGAATAGTTTTTACATAAGAAGAGACAAAAGTTTTGTTTATTTTTTATTATGTGTTTATGTCATTCAAATTCGGTCTCAATTAACCAATCTTGCCATAGATTCAGTCCTCTATTCTAAATAAATTTAAAGAATAAATTTATTGAAACTCTATTTGAATTTATGGCATCTAAAATGTGTAATATTATTATTTATTGTGGTTTTTTTATTGTTTACCTTTTGGCAGCTCAGAAGATTCGAATGTCTTAATTTAGTAAACAAATAAATGATTCTAAACGGGCAAGAGCAGATTATATGATTTAACCATATTTGTTATATATCTCGATATATAGATGTAGCATATAAATTATTCAGTGAAGGCAATGATTAGATTTAGCCATATATATATAAATCCAGATACATCTAAGATATCTATTCTTTCCCACAAACTTGAAAGTCAACCTTCGCCACATGGCAACTATTAGATGTATTTACATCTTATTACATTTTGTTCGTGGCGCTTATGTAATTAACTGTCCATTCACGTGCCAGCACAGCATGAGCAATGACATCATCTGGCTAGCTTCCACCCAGCTCCGACCCTGCGCTATCTTCGAGAACTTTCAAGCCAAAACGGACAAAAGCTTGACTTGAATTATGGCCAAGTCGATGACGATGCGCCGTTAGTTGAGCTCGCTTACGTTGTCTTAACTGCCTCAGCCGCCCACACTTGGCTATTGAACCGCGTCAGGCGCAAGCTTAGGCTCTGGGCCCGTGGAGTATTTTCAATTGCAAATTGAATTCAATCATTGACTGTAATTTGGCACACTCACCCCAGAGAGGCGCTGGCAGTTCGGCACTGTGACTCGACTATGTTTAACAGTTAAATGTTGCAGCGGCGTTTGCATTTAACACGCGCAAATTGCTGCTGCTTCTGCTGCTGCGACTGCGGCTGCAACAACTGCCATGGGCAGCCCAGTATGGGCATGCAGCAAAGTCAAAGTCAAGACAACAGGAGACGACGACCATTAGAAATTCTAATTTTTGCCAGCTACGAAAACAATTGGCTATGGCCATGGCTATTGCTGTTGCTGTTGTTGTTGTTGCTGCTGCAATCAGCTATACAAAAGTCACCCACAAGCAGCAGCAGCCGCAGCAGCAGCAGCAGAAGAAGGTGGCAAATATGTTAGTCACGTTGTTTGTACGGCTTACGGTTTACGGGTGTCCACGGGGCTTGGCTGTTAGCCGTGGCCGAGCTTTCTTTGGTGTTGCTGCTGCCATTGACAACAAACGACAAACGGCGACGATGTTGCTGCCGCGGCGACCGCTGCTGTTGATGATGAGGCGGCTGTTGTTGTTACAGCAGATGCCGCCATAAACAATTGCGATAAAAAACCGTGCGAATTTCTCACGAACAGTTTGAAGCCAACAACAACATAGATCGCCGTATATATGTATGTGTATGTAGTACTATATGGGTAAAATTCTACCCACAACACCACTGTCTGACGACTCTAATTCTTGGCGCATGTTTTGCCTGGCGGTATTTGCGCTTTGATTGCCCAAATCCAAAAGCAGCAACAGCAACTAGCAACAGCAACTAGCAACTGGCAACTAGCAACAGCAACTGGCAACTGGCAACAACATCTTTTGCCTTAAGTGGGCTGTGGGTCAAGCCACGGCCAGCATTGTTGTGGCACTAATGATTTTGGCATGGTATACAATTGATTGATTGCTTGATTGAGTGCATTGAACCGCAATGGTCAGGGCTGGGGCAGAGGGCCAGAGCACCACACGGCAAAGGTCAATTGGTTTGTCCGCTCGTCGGCAGCAGCTGGGCCCTTAGCCTGTGACAAGTTTTACATGCATTGTTTTCATAACAACAACAACAACAACTGCAACAGTTGCTGCTGCAGCTCAAAAAAAAAGAAAAACTCACGTCGAGAAAATTGTCCAACTGTTGGGTTTATTATTTCGATTGCATAGTCAACACAGAGCGAGAGAAAGAAAGAGAGAGCGAGAGAGAGAGAGAGGGAGAGAGTAGTGGAGAGCTAGAATAAGAGCGGGTTAGAGTGTAGCGGAAAGATTTTATAGAACCCAAGGCACGTAGCAGCACTTTGGCTTTGTCTGCCGCAGCAACTTGCAACTTGGAGCAACTGAGCAACAGCTTCCCTTCCCTTCCAACCCTCCTGCTGTTGCTGCTGCTGCTGTGAGCACCACTTCTAATGATGCAAGCGAGGTCGTTTCAGCCAGCCAGCAACAAAGTTCTGCAACTTTTTGTGTTGCTGCCGTTGATGTTGCTGTTGCACAGTCTGCCCGGCAGGCCTCCAGTTGCGGCTGCCTGCCTGCAATTCTTTTTTTCTTTTTCCTTCTTTTCTTTTTTGTTGTTGCTGCAGCCCCAGAGTCCATGCTTATTTTCTATTACTGCTTTTTCCACTTAAGGCCATTGCACTTTTTACGTGCAATGCCATGGAGGGCTTCTTGGCCATTGCCGTCGTCGTCATCGTCGTCGTCGATGCTGTTATTGTTGTTTGGCTGGCTAGCTAGCTGGCTGGCAGGCTAGCTAAACGTGCAAAGGTTGTGAAAATGCTGACGCTGTGTGTGTGTGTGAGTGTGTGTGTGTGGAAAAGTTGGCAACAAATTTTGCGTCATGCTTGGAAAAAATGAAATGGAGCGAAAAAATGTTGTTGCTGGACAAAGCACCGACTCAGATCTTCATGTTGCTGTTGCTGCTGCGGCTGCTGCTGCTGCAGTTGCTGTTGCTGTTGCTGCGGCTGTTTGTCTGCTGTAAGCGAAATATGGGACTTTTTAGGTTCGTTGACTTTGAACATTGCATTGGCATTGTTCTTCTCACTTTATTATTTGCTTTGTGGAGGCTGCGGCTGCCGTTCTGTTGTGCAACAATTCGCGTGCAGTAGCCACAACAATAACAACAACAACAACAACAGCAGCAGCAGCAGCAGTTGAGCCTGCTGCCTGCTGCCTGGTAAACAAAGCGCAAATAATTCATAGCAAAAGCAAGCCATTGCTCGGTAGTCTTCAGTCTGACCCTTTCATTAGACGCAGCAGCAGCAGCAGCAGCAGCAGCAGCAAACAGGCAAACTTTATGCATCCTGCGCGTTGATTTCCATTTAAACGACAGCGTTAGAGAAACAGCAACACAAACATAAACAGAAGCAGAAGCAGAAGAGCACAAACAAACACATATAGAAAACTGGCTTCCTTGATGCTATCCAGCGATCCAAACGAAAAGCGAAAGAACCCATTAAAATAGCTGCAACTACAGCAGCAACTGCAGCAGCAGCAGCAACAGTTGCAACTACGGACACTGCGCGGTAGGTTGTTGTCACCCATGCGCTTTGTGGCCTTTTGATTTGTTGGCCCAACACGACAAGCCACAACTTTGGCCTCCAATTGAAAGAGCCCACTGAAGGCTGCTGGCCCACAGACAAAAGCTGCAACAATTTCGCCCTCTCCGCTAAGGCTGTTTCCAGAGATATATATTTTTAATGTAGAGATATGTTCTATATAGAGCAGAGGCAGAAGAAGACAGAAAATGTTGATATTTGTATACCTAATTATTCCAATATCTCAGATATTCCTAATAAAATGACAAAGATTATCAGCAGCTCTTCATCCTTCCTTGTAACTCACCTTTGCACTCGTATGTAATTTGCATTTAAACAAAACTCTCATAAGATGCCAGGCATAATAAATTTACATCATATAATACCTCAGTCGATTCCATGGCAGAGTGAGGAGAATCGTAAAGCACGTAGCGGCTGCAATTTCTTCGTGCTTAGGCGCAAGAAAGAAAGCAGCTCAGCAGCTGCAACTGCGGCTGCTGCGTGCAGCAATTAGTGGCAAATTGCATGGGAAAATTCTATCAAAAAATTATGCAAAAAAGCAATGCTGTGCGGGTGAGCTGCAGTCATACCAAAAGCCGTTGGGCATACGAAAAAAAAGAAAAAAACAAAAACGAAAGACTTCAGACACGAACTTGACGCATTTGGGCTGAGCTCTTAACAGTAAAATGTTGCAACAAACCGCTCCTCCACTTGCCCAACTGCCTGGCAATTTGTGGAAATTGGGAAATTCAATAAGGAATCACTATGATTAGCATTTATGTGCGCTGCATTCGGCATTCGGAAAGAAATGCTTCCTTGTTGGTGCTCTGCTCTAGCTTATCTTATGTCTATTCGCTCGTTTGGCTAAAAACAAAATCGAAAACTTAACCTTAAACTTGGCGTGTTTAGTTGGCTTTTACACAGCCAAAGACAAAAACCAAGTCAAAAGCTGTTGGCCCAGTCGCATGCTAGCGCGCATTTGACGTAATGGGCTGCAACAACAACAAAAGCAACAACAACAGCAACAAGAGCAACTGGGCAAAAGTTCATTACTCTACTTAGGGCCACATTTGCCACAACCACACAGAGTTGAACAGTTTTTGCTCTCTCTCTCTCTCCCTTTCTCTCTGTCTGCCTGGAACCTCTTAGCGGATTCTCAGATACACCGTAGAGGTCGCTGCGCCTTCAACATGATCATCATCATCAGCAGCATCATCATGATCGTAGTCTGAGGGCTTTGCTTTTGGTTTTCGGTTTGGCTCGGTTTCGGTTTTCAGTCTTTTCCGAGGAACTTTGGTTTCTGTTTCAAGTGGGCGGTCAAGGAAGTTGTCGCTGGTTAGGGGCTTTTCGCAAATGCCAAAACATTTCTGCCAATATGCTAAACACGTTTCGCTTGCCCATTGCCCAGTGCCCAGTGCCCACTTCTATTTCTATACTTGCCCTCGGGTACAGAGCTCAAATCATTTCAAACAAAGATGTGCATTAAGTTGATAAATCCAGCCAACTGCCAACTGCACATAAATTGCATGCCAGTGGCCCGATAATTGGTTGGGCAACTGTCTGGAGTCTGGAGTCTATGGGCCTGTGTTTAGTTTGCCTCAGACTGTTGGGCTTTTGGGCAATTGTTATGAACATGTCAAAGTTAACGAGTGCGCCGTCAGCCATTTCAACTGTCAGCCGAGGAAAAGTGTTAAGTGGCTGAGCAGATGGCAGATGGCAGAAAGCGAAGGCGGCAGGATTCATAGAAAGTGTTTAGCAGCAGCAGCAGCTGCTGACCGTGGGTCTATGCAAATAGCAATTTATCTCTCTTGTAGAAGTTAATAATGAATTGAAGAAGAAGAAGAACAGAGAAGCAGTATGGTAGGACAGACATAACTAAATAAAAGTATATGTATTTAAAGAGCTTGGAAAGCAATTGTTAATGTGATTAAAGGGCAGCATTATTTAATTATAGTTTTTAATAATGGGAAAATCCAAGGCATTTGAGTACTTTGCAAACAATGTAATGTGGACTGAAATATGCCTAAATTGTATATATTTACTTGAGTAGAGTCTAAGCTTGAATAATTATGGCAAGTATAATGAGAAAAGTTGTTAGCGAAGGTCGTTCAAGTTGAAGATGAAATCGAAGCAAATTATCGATAGATTTTATCCACCTAATACATATGCTCAAAGCAAGTTTTAGAAGTATATGCAACGTGAGTTACCTGTAATGAATGCAAATTCGCAATTCAAGCATAACAAACACTAAAATTTTTCATTAATTGTTTGATTTATGATGATAATTAAATTGATTTTTTTATTGCAATTAGTGCTAAAAGCGTAACATAAGCACGTAAATCATTTTTATGGAAGACACAAATTTATTATGCTGAAATGTATGAGAAATTAAATATTTTATTACATTTACATGGAAGAGAATATCTATTTACATATATTAATAGTTAAGTTTTAATTTTTTTTAAGAATTTATAAGTATATGTATGTATGTACATATGTTATGTTTACAATTTTATCTTTTAATTTATAAAATTTTGTATAATTATAAACATAATTTTTAAATAAATTTGTGTATTATAAATTTCTATATATAATAATTAAGTATGGAAGGTTTCTTGTTTTAATTTAAATAATTTTAAAAATTAATAAATAAAATTATTGAAAATATATAAAACCATGTAGACTTATTTATTTATTTATTTGTGTTATGGTGAAAAATATCCTAAATAATTTATAAAATTATTTAGAATATTAAATATTAATTTCTAAACTATTTCCTGTACTCATATATATTATATATTATTTATTTCTTTGGCAGACAACTCTTTATTGAATTCACATGGTATAAATCAAGACTTAAGTAGTCAAAATGTTTTGCAGTACATGTTAGTGAAGGTCGTTCAAGGTCGGCAGACAGCCCGTGCCAGCTAGGTAAAGAGAACTGAAAAAGCTGTTACAAGTCATAAGACATTGTTAGCTGTCAGCTGAAGTACCTATGTATATTCTAGCAGCTGATTACAATAATTAATTCGAATGCATACGACGCAAGCATAGACAGCATAGTAGGAATACATAATTCATTATTTGACTTGTGTTAATAATAATTGTTTTGCTTTGATTTCTGATTAGCGCTCATATGAATGGAAAATGACGTAATTGCGCATCTCTGGAGCCAGCGTATAAGTAAGTGCTCATACATGTTGTGTTTGGTTTAGGTTAAATAGTCAATTAAATAAAATAAGTAAAAAGCTGAGCTTCACTTTGGCCTGTGCCTTGTGTGCGTTGAGGCGTGGCAATGATCTGTGATGTTGCTGTTGCTGTTGCTGTTGTTGTTGCTGTTGCTGCTGCATCATGTCGCATGATGTGTGCAAAAGGCATTAAACATTAAACACTTCTCTCGACTATTAATGGCACTAAAGATTATTAATTACGAGTCACTTCAGCGTCTGCCGTTGGACAATTGAAATGCAAACACAGCCAACTGACAACTGGTAGCCAGATGGCAACAGGTGCAGCAGCAGCAGCAGCAGGTAGCATCAGTTCATATGCACGCTATGATCTCATCTCATCTCATCGTACAGCGCTGGGCCTCGGCACGCACCCGACACACGACCTTGCCAATGCCAGCCGATCTATGATAGCCAGCTGCAGTTGCTGCTGTCCAGATCGCGTCATATTAAAATTTTAATTAACATTTAATTACCCTATTGGGAAAATGCTCGCTTCAGTTTTCTGCATGCTCATGTTGCTGCTAGTTTTCCATTTTCTCTATTTTCCATTTGCCATTGGCAAGCATTGCTCATTGCTCAGCTATGCAAAAGGCGCTGCGATTGGAGCATATGTCAAATAAATTTCGCTGCGGCTGTGCTCTGTATGCAATCATTGAGCTGTAACATCTGAAAAAGCCTTTGAGCCGAGCCGACTGCATCGTATCATGGCGAATCAGCGGAAATTCGCAATTTTCCACAAGCGAGCTGGAAAATTCTGAAAACTGCGTGCGGCCGTTGGACTCGTATTGGGCAACGCTCTGACAGCTGTTTATCACAGTGATAAACTGCAATATATTTGTGGGTCATGAATAAATTCTAAATACAGTAAATGTCGATGCTTATGGGCATTCATCTTCAATTCGGCATTTTATTTGCAGCCATTTAAGGTCTAATATCAAAACAAAATATTAGAGTTTAGTATGTGGAGATATTGTGATTTGTGATAAATAACAAGAGAATCGCGTGCAGATTAGTTCAGCCTCAAGTTTATAGATCAAGTGTATGCTAGAAAACATGAACATAAATGTATAATCTGATAGTTTTCTCATTTTTAATGTAGCTCAAAACTCTAAACAAAACTAGGGAATACCCTAATTAGGAATTTGGAAGTAATTAAAAATTATAAAACAAACGAGAACTTTGCAATTAGTTTTTACAGAAGATGTGTGAACAATGCAGCGGATACGTAATCTAATCTATAGTTGTTGATTATCATATGAGTTCAAAAAGTTTCTATAGATTGTATCACAATGAGAGGAAGTATATAGGGTTATTAATAAACTCATATTTTCTTAGAGACAATTCCATCAAATATTTGAACCTTGATAATGATAATGATAGACACAATAAGTTATTTTTGCGAGAGGTAGAAAAAGCACTACTATTTCTACTACTTTTGCTCCTTTTTCAACTACTTTTGCATCTACTACTTTTTCTACTCCTTTTTCTACTACTACTACTTTTACTCCTTTTTCTACTACTTCTGATTTTACTACTACTTGTACTCCTTTTTCTACTAATACTCTTTCTACTACTACTTGTACTCCTCTTTCTACTACTACTTGTACTCCTTTGCCTACTACTACTCTTTCTACTACTAATATTACTTTTTCTAACACTATGACTACTCTTTCTACTACTACTACTACTCTTTCTACTACTACTACTACTCTTTCTACTATTACTGCTTCTACTACTACTCCTTCTACTTCTACTTCTACTACTACTCCTTCTACTTCTACTACGTTTTCTACTACTACTACAACTAATTGTAAAGCAAATAAACACTTTCAGCACTAGGCTATATAAACTCATATATTGTTGGTATAGCCTTATAACCCATCTAAAGAAATAATTAAAATAATAACATTTATTCACACATTTCTTATACAATTTTCTACAATATTTATTTAATTTTAGTGGAAATAAAGTTGGTTACAAATTCCGTTCTCGCCAAGTGCTTTGAGTGAGTTAGCATTTTGCATGTTTTTTCTCACTTTTCAGCCAGGTGTTTGGATCTGTAACGGTTACACTTGACATAGCTGTCTGCTCTCATTTGGCTTAAATAGTTTTCGCTTTTGCAAAAGGCTTTTACAATTTCACTCGCCCAACAACATGCAATGTTAATTCCTCAATTGTTATTTGTGTTGATGCTAGGGTAACTAAATTAAAAATTATCTACGCTAAATTATCTCTTATGCTGCTGTTAATGCGGTAGCTGTTGTTGTCGTTTATTGTCTGCGGTTCTAGCTTTCAACGCATTGCAGCTGATTTGATTTTCTGCCACCCATTGTCTTAGCCAACAGCAGCAGAGATCTGCGAGCAGTCAAGACAACGGCAACGGTGTTTTCTGTTGCACTCGACTGAGCTTAGATAAATATTTAAGCACTCATGTTGTTTTTCTTATGACAGCGGAAAAAACGCAGCAAGCGTAGCACAGAAAGCGTCTAGAGAAATTTCCAAGTGCCCAACCCGAATGAATTGCCGTTGTTTCCCATATGACGAATGCATTGCATGCAATTTATTTTGAATAAAAATATATTTATAGCGCCTTAACGGACGTGGCGCAGCATGAATCAATGCGCTGACAACAGCAGCCATAAAATATTTAACAAGTTAAATTTTATTTATTTAGCATGAAGGAACTAAGTAACGCATGCAAATTAAAAATATATATAATATTAATATACTGGATACCTTGGGAAAATTAAATAGTATATAATTGTGAGAAATGAAAAAAGAAATTGTAAAGCGAGTTTTGATTCACTCCAAAAAATTATTATATTAAAAAAAAAAAAAAAAAAAAAAAAACACACAGAAAATCTTTAACTATAAGAATTGGTAAATAAATAGTTGATAAAAGGTTAAAAAGCAATAAAATCTTAGAGACAAATAAATTGGTCTCAAAAAATTTATGTGATTGTTAAAAAAAAAAAAATATTAATGGGAAATAAGGCACAAAATATTAATAAGATAACAAAAAAAAAAAAAAAACAAACAATTGATACGGTTATTATATGTGAACTTGCTTTTACCTTGAAAGCTTTTATTAAAATGGTAAAAAATATATAAACATATCTATTGATTTATGAGAATATTCAGAGAACAGAGAAACTCAGTTACTATCATAGGTATTTAGTTATCTATTGTAAAAATTATATTTGTAAAAATATTTGAGGTATAATAGACATTTAAATTAAAAATAAATACTATAAATATATGCATATATATATTTATATTTATATATTTTTTTATTGTTAATTAAAAGACTCATTTATATCACATTCAAATTGAGTTAAAATTAAAGTTAATTTCTTTCTAAGGTAAAGGCCTCCCATGCTTTATTTTTTGTACAGGGTATTAATATAATAAAAATGACACGCGACATGGTCAAGCGCAAATTTCATGCACTGTTGATCGATGTCGCTGGGCTGTGGCTGCTGTGACTGCTGCGACTGCGACTGTGGCTGAGACCTTGAGAGATTTTTATACCCTGAACCCATTGAAAATGGGAAATCAGGGTATAATGGTTTTGTGAAAAAGTATGTAACAGGCAGAAGGAGGCGTGGCAGACCCCATAAAGTATATATATTCTTGATCAGGGCGATGAGCTGAGTCGATATAGCCCTGTCCGTCTGTCCGTCCGTCCGTCCGTCTGTCCGTCCGTCCGTCCGTCCGTCCGTCCGTCCGTCCGTATGAGTGCGTCGATCTCAGAAGTTACAAGAGCTAGAGAGCTGAAATTTTATATGTAGACTAGTGTATACCATACGCAGTACGAGTTTATCATATTTTTTCGATAACTCATTCGATATCTTTTTTATCGAGGATAATCGATAAATTTATATTGTTTTTTCAGCCTAATTTAAACACTATTAGAGATAGAGACTTCAGATTTACTATGTATATGCAATTGACGATTACACACATTTTGTAATTTACAGATTTTGGATACCACGCCCCTTTCGACCCCAATTTGTAAAAAACGTATTTCAAATACTAGAGACTTGTGCTTCGGAATGTACACACATTTATACATTTTGATTACATTCTGAAAGTTTCATTAAGATCATACATCTACAAACGAAATTATTCAACAAATAAAATCTCATAGTATTGCCCACACTGCTGCGCAGCCCAAGCGCAGTCGCTGCTTACTGCGCAGTTAGCAGAGCGCGAGCTTATGCATGTGGAGGCATGTGTATGTATGTGTGTATAAAAGAAGTGCAGAATGATTAGAATATCAGTTTGGAGGGTTCAGGGTATCTCCTAGTCGAGCAGTTTCGACTAGAGCCTTCTTACTTGTTATACTTATAGCCATTGCGAGTCATTGTTGTTGTTTTTGGCAAATTAGTTAGTCGACGGGCCATGCAAACGGCACAGACACTCACACACACACATATGTATTGATGTATGACAACTATTTATGCCTGTTTAATATTTGTCAATCGAATTGGCAGTGACATATTTTTATTATTTTTTTTTTGTCGTCTGGGCTCAACGCAAAGGTCTCCCCTCGTAGCGTGAGCCTGTGGCCTGTGTGTGCGATGCCGTTTTGCCCATATTCAAGTTTTATGCAAACTAAAACTTTATGCAAACCATTTGTGTGTTGAAAAAGGCATTTCATTTTTATATAGAGTTTAACAGCCAGTATTTAGCATTGGCAATGTCAACATGAGCTGGAGCCGTATTTATGGCATTTTTAATTAGGCACAGCAATATTATCGCCTTTGGCTGCCACGGGCGCCATTTGTGATCAACATAAACTTGGCTTACGCTCAGTTAATACACTATTGGCTGGATAACAAAGATCTCCTCGATGCCACCACATTGGGCATAAGGCTATCCAGTTGCTGCCTGCTGTTGCCTGCTGTTGCCTGCTGTTGCCTGTTGCTGCCTTTGGACATTGTGTTGGCAGCTGCAATAGCGTCCGCGCTTCATTAGCATCGCGTTTTGTATTGTGGAATTGCGTTTACATAAAAATTGATTGCACACCATTCACGTCAAATAAGCGCCGACATCGCATATAAAATATATGGCCAGGCGTTTAATTATCTATTACAATGTATGCATCAGTTCATCTCCACATACCCCATTCAGTTGAGCGTTGAGATTATGTGCTGTCATTAGAGAATCACTAAATGACCGCTGGGCAACCATAAAGCCAGCAACAATGGTCATTTCTACAAACAAACTCCGAATCTGGTTGTGAACAGAAGTTTGAACGAAGTCGAATTCACTTTAACTCAGTTGAAGATGCTGAGCTGAATTTCAATATTTACTTAACAAAAATTATTTAATTAATGCATAATTAAATACTGTTAGTTTATTGCATGGAAAAATGTGTATAAATAAATTAATAAAAATTATAATATTGATATATAAAATAAATAAATTAAATTTAATATTCTTTTAAATAAAAATAATTTGTACAAATCATTTTCAAATCTAAATACAATTTGTAAACTATTTACTCTACGCTTAATTTCTGGGAAACTCTCATGACTTGTAAGTCCCCAGAAGCTTTGTGATATTTCCAAATTTATGACAGCTTCTCACTTAGTCAGACAATAAGCAAACAGAAAGTTCCGGTATGCACAAATCGGCTATAAAATATTATAGCACAAAAGGAGTCTATACGAATATGAATACCTTCAGTTAAGTCAAACTAACTCTCAATGCATATTTTAGTAATCAGTGTTAATGACGCACGCTCTAAAATAAACCAAGCGTGTGATGGCTATAAAATCATTGCTGAATAAAATCAAGTTTAATTTAAGATAGAATCAAAGTAGTTTAAAAACTAATCTACTCCATTTAACTATCTTCATAGAGTATATAAAGTTCCACTTTAATAGTGCATTTTTATTTAATATTTATTTTTAGTATTTTTACTCATCAGCAATTGTAATTGAAAAGATCATTTAATTCCAAGTGCGTGTAAATTACTTGGCTAAATGAATATAATTTTTTTTATATTTATATATATATATATTTTTTTTAACCGCAAATTTCAAAAGATGTGCAAATACTGCGCTCGTTAGCGGAGAGACCAGAATGATATCATAATCAGCAGCAGATCTCCACAACTATTCATAAAAATCAGCAAGCACAAAACTTTAACGACAAATATGCAAATCAGCAATGAATTTGAATGGAGGAGGTGTTCGGCGTCTTAAAACACATTTCCGCTGCTGCTCGGCAGGTTAATTAGAATTAAGCAAAATGGTAGTTATGATGCTGGCACAGTGATTGTCAAACTGTGATCAATGGAATGAAAGTTAATTAAGTTGCCTCATTGCGGGTTCAAGGAACTGAAACAGAAATAGAATACCCAATGGCCAAAAGGCGCTGCCTCAATAAGACATCGAGTAAAAGTCGCTATCAACACCAACAGCGAAACAACTAGTGACAGCGCAGCGAGAGGGGCGGGGTGAGGGCTGGGTAAGCAAAATAAATGAAATCACATTGAAAAAGTCATAATTCTTGTGGCCAGAAAAAGGCCACAAACCGCAGGGAATCATTAAAATTGTCTGTTGCGCGCTTGTCAAACACGAGCTGAAGAGAGTGGGAGAGAAAGAGAGAGAGAGAGAGGGAGAGAGCAGAGTAGGAAGCAGGTTAGGGCTACACCCGGTGCCCGATCAGCACGCGATTTGTTGGAACAAGATATGAACGACATGTACATTCGATACAACAAATGAACAAATCAGACCCAGGGCGCAGGCGTCTGCGGGGGCCGCTATCTGACTTATGATTCATTTATTCTTCGAGTCAAGTACAAAACAGGCCACCAATGAACGCACTCCAAGCGAGTATTGAGCATTGGGCACTGCCGCTGCTGCCTCTTGAGGCAAAACAGATTATTGACTCTTGATTATCATAAGGTGATTTGTTTACCCAAATCAAAGCCGGAGTTGAAGCTTGGCCCAGAAGTGTTTGTGTGCTTGTTTATGGGCCACTTTCGGCTGGCTCGGCTGCCCCCTCGGGGCTCCACACAACTGTGCCATTTCTAGGCACTGTCAGCCTGCCTGTATTACGCGAACTACCTGCCCGTTGTTGTCCCATTAAAGATCCATAAAAGTGGCTGAAATGATTTCGTTCGACTCGAATTGAAATCGGCAGCACGTATTCTGAGCACTTGATTGCCACATGAATTTTTGCGCGTAATGCTAGCCCGAATTGGGTTGGGTTGGCCTGGTGGGCGTATACGTGTTGACATTGTTTAGCACAGTTCCGTCCATCAATCATGCACTCCAATCGGACGGATGGACAGTCAGTCGGTCAGTCTGTCAAGCTGTCTCTTGCGTAACTCTTAATTGTGGCACGTGATCGCCTCCATCCTCAACCCCTCTCCATGCATAGAAAATCCTCAATTTGAATTGTCGTGCATTGAGCACATTGAACTCTTTCTCTCTTCTCGCTTCTGCCCAGATACAACAAAATTGTTTAATTGCTCAATTTTAAGTCGATTGCCATTTATGCTGCTTCTGGCCATCAAATTTTATATAGCTGCAAGCGCTATTTTTTTCAGAACTCTTTTTCATGCCCCTTCTTTTGTAATTATTAAAAAGCAATTTGGCCACACAAAACATTAGCCAATTTTCTGTTTGATTTGTCTGCCTTTTGAATCTATTTATAAAGACGTCTACCGGATAGCATCTGTGCATGAATTCCCTAAACTCTTCTGGCATTTAACAATGGACTTCTTGAAGTCAAAACAGTTTCTTTTTACAAAATTATTTATGAGTGAAATTAAAGAAGTTTTCTCTGCTGATTGATTAGTGAAACCAAAGAATAAATAAATAAATAAATATTTTAAAATCCTTTGGGCATCATATATTATCTTTAAACAATTTGTCAAGCACAAAATAAATTTTTTTAAATAAAAAACAAATTAAATAAAATAAATAAATAAATTAAAAAAATAAAAAATAGAATCGTTTTCTTAAATAAGACTTAATCAAAATGTTGATCACATCTGGCTAAAAATAAAATATATTTGAGATTAAGATATATTTAATAATATATAGCACTTCTGTGCTTGTCAAACTGTGCTGCTTGATAGATGTGTATAGATGTGATCTCATCAACAATTTTTCTTTTCTTTTTTTTTTTTGACAGAGTTCAAACGCAGACGTGCAGAATTCCGCTTCAGACTTGACTCAGCTGTCCGCCTTGAAAGGAAATATGTAGATTATAATATACATATAGTATTTGGTGTTCTTTTGTATTTCTGCGTTTGCTTTGTTCTAATTGCGCTTGACTGAGTTTAATAGCCGACTCGTGTTGCCATAGGATGGATGGCCATAGGTTATTAATCAAATGGCCAACACTGCTCTCAGTTCGCCGCCTGCTTATTGTGTTTTAATTATGTATTTGGAATCGGTGAATCTGAAGATTGATATGATGTCACTTCGTCTCTAGCCGGGTAATTTGTCACTAGCGACTCGTGAGTCGCAAACAAATCACACTGCCAATGACCGCCATTCGTCTAAACACCTACTCTGCAATCTATGCAGCATCCAGCTACGGGCGGTGTCCTCTGTGTGGGGAGTGGTGAGCGGAGAGCAGGGAGCGGGGTATCCATGTTGATGCTACATCCATAAACTGCGCGCTTGTTTGTTGGTTTTTAATTGGCAGCGCCATAATCTATCATTAATTTTGCCATAAATTGTTTCCATCAATGCGAGGGCTGACGATCCGGTTGCCTACACTCACTCTTTCTTTCTGTCCACTCTGTACTGCTAGAGCCGGTACATGCGACCGGCCCTACTACCCTCCCCTCCCACCCACTTGGCTGGCATTTTATTTATTTTTATTTTTATTTTTCTATAAAGCGTTCCTTTTTATCTGCGTTTGCAAGATTTATGCGCGCGGCTATAAAATAATATGCTGCCAAGACAAGGCCGGGTAACAGTTGGGCAGCCCAACTCCTTTTGGACCACTGCAGCGCTGCGGTGCCGATGCTGCCAATGCGGCCAATGCTGCCGATGCTGCTGCCGTTCGCATCCTTTGGGCCAATGCCAACTATTTAGCTCAGCTAAAAATAGCAGACAGCACACACATACACACGCACACAAACGCATAGCAAAGCAATTGCAATCACTCAGTTTGTTGCTTAAGTCTTTTGTTTTATTTCTGTTTGCATTTTTCAGTGTCAGGCACTGGCGCAGGCTGGCGGCCCAGCAGGACCAGATTCGCACAATCGGCAAGGGATACACTCCCCTCCCTCCCTCTCTCTCTCTCTCTCCCACTCTTTCTCGCTCTTTTGCTGAAAGTGAGTTATGCAGTCAACAGTTCATAGAAAATATTTTCGTCGTCTCAAAAACAAAACAAAAACGTCGAAGCTGCAGCAAAACTATGCAGCATATGGATTTCAACGCGCAATGCGAGTTATTTTTGGCATCTATGTATAGCTATAGCTATAGCTATAGCTATCGATATCGAACTGCAAAATGCCCACTGCGCCCCCCACTCGGATTGGCTTTCACCGTAGTCAGCGGCTGTTGGCCATCAAATGCGGAAGACCAGCAGTCTACAAGATTTCAATAAAGCAACGCCAACAGGCTCGTCGTTTCGTACCGGGCACATACACATTTTGTAATAAAATTAATGACACGTCATTAACGTAATATTGTTGTTATAATATGTGCTGCATGCAGTGCTTGGCCACGGGTTCCCAATGCGAGTGTACAAGTACTTATGCTCGGGCAACGGGTACTGAGTCTGGGCACCGGTCTTCCGTTCGGTTACCCACAAGTTGGAAACACCGTTAAGAACAGGCGAACACAAAAAATATCAGACGCTTGGCTGCAGGGTGAAAAAATTTCTTTATTGCCTTTTTGGCCCAGCTCTGTCATTAGTTTTAAGGCATTTAGCCGTTTAAATTGATAAACAACATTTACATGCAAATTGCGGTCATTTAGCGATAATATCTTTCTCTCTCTCTCACTCGCTCTCTCTGCCAACGGTTCTCAGGCCTGCTAATGAGACTCTAGCGAAGGCTTGCCCCCGCCAGCCTAACGATAATTGAATAACTCCCAATGACACCGGCCTAACCCATTCTTAGAGGCGTCCACTCTGGCAATAGTGTCAAATAGTAGCCAGTAAATAGACGCCTTAGCTCTTAAGTGAACTTAATTGCGGTCTTGAATCTTACTTGCTGCCCAAAAGCTGTTCTCAGGCGATTAGAAAAGTGTCAAAAGATGCTTAGCTAATGGACTTTATTGTTGGCAATTTGTTGGGGTTTGTATGCTATCGGAAATCTAAAGGTGGTAAGCTGCACTGAAGTGTTTCTCAGGCAGGATTACTTATGGAATGAATGTGTGCTGCAAGCTGCATTTAAGGTAAACAAGTATTTGGCTTGAGTCTTTTAATTTCTTGTTGATGCTAAAGTTAATTAAAATTTTACATGAAATGTAATAAATATAAATCTTAAAAATATTTAACAACAATAAATTAGTTCTTGATAACAATTAGGGAATTAGGGGAATTTTGCCTCCCAGGGGATTTCCCCGCCCATGGGATTTCCCCGCCCAGGGCAATGACCTTGAGGCAATGACCTTGAGGGGAATTACCTTGAGGGGAATACCTTGAGGGGAATTCCCTTGAGGGGAATGACCTTGAGGCAATGACCTTGAGGGGAATTCCCTTGAGGGGAATGACCTTGAGGCAATGACCTTGAGGGGAATTCCCTTTAGGGCAATGACCTTGAGGGGAATTCCCTTGAGGGGAATTAATTAATTTTATAGTTTTTCTTATTTTTATATATATTTATTTTTTTATATTTTCTATATTACATGTCAATGACTTTAATATATATATATTTATTTTTATTTCATCTTCTTTTCAATTATTTTATTTTTATTTATTTATTTATTGTTATTTTTTTGTCTGCAAAGATTAGAGCTGCATCCTCCGTCCTCTTCTTTTTTAACATATTATGCACAGCTCTAATTATTTCTCGACCGAATGAGAAATGAATTTGCTTCGCCCTTCTAGATTAATCTAATGCTCATGCTGCTCAGCTGCCGTAGTGAAACGCATCTTAAGGGCACACGTCGCACAGGGTTTTGTACACGCCTAAAGCTTGACAAATTTGCAGACCATCAAGTTTATCCATTTATGGGACACTTGCCGCGATACGCGACTGCCGGTAAGTAGGATTTGTGGCGGCGTCGCCAGGATCGCTGGATTTATGTGCATGAGGCACGCCAAGTTGCCACGTTGGCATTTTAAATGCCAATAGCAGCTTTTCGTTGATGCGCTGGCATTTGTGTAATTGCCATGGCGAAAAATGTGCTGCTTAAAGGGATACTCGGCCCAGCGCCTGACAGCCTCAGTGCGATAAACTTTAATTGATTGTGCGTGATGACTATGAGATGCGCGAGTGTGTGTGTGTGTGTGCGTGCGTGTGTGTGTGCAAGTCCTCAGTCGCGGTATTTATTAATGGGACCAGCTCAATATGGTGGCAGCATACATAGTCGGCGACCTCTGGTTGACGTGGACTGTGCAACTGCACCCACAGGGGGCAAGAACCGCAATCGTGCACTTCCTGGTTGGCCCCGGGTCGGCAAATTGAACAATTTCAATGCGCATTCACTTATGCAAATGGCTTGGCAATGCACAAAAAATATTTAAATATTTTTATGACTTAATAAAACATTTTTATTAAATTCGAGCAGCCGCATTTCGAATGCAAATCGCATGCAACAGGCAACCAAATCATCTTTGCTTCTCCATGCTGCTGCTTTCAGGCTGCCTGTGGCTTAACAAATTTGAAATATCATTGAATTGCAACTGCCAATCGTGCATTAAGTCCAACTGCAACTGCAAGTCATGAGCATGTTGAGCACTCCAATTGTCAAAGCCAGCTGTCCGAGCCGTCCAGTCAAAATGTTTAAAACATTTAGCGCGCCGTGCACTTTCCTTGCAGCCCGGCCATATAATTTAAATGTGAAATAAATAATAAAAGTAACTAGCTGCAGTTGGTTCGGCCATAACGAAGCGCCAATGCGCCTACAACTGCTCTAAGCAAAGCCAGAATCTCAAAAGCCAAATCAAGCTAATGACGACTTTCTTTCCCTAGCGATGCTCTAGATATATGCTGTGATTCATATCCATTCGCATCGATCGCAGTGCAGATAATGAATGACTGTTGTTGAATGCATATGCTCCATATTTTCCAGCAGGGTGCATATGCTCGCATGAGGACTATATACATATATCAAATATAAATTCAGAACGATTGCTCGCCTGCTGCTGCTTTCATTTCAACAGGAACAGGAACGAGGCACAAGACATGCATGTAGAGAGTCGCCTTCAAATCTCGTCCCGCTGTGCATTTGGCCATGTTGCGGAATACACATAAATTTCCTTTAGCAAGGCAGCCAGCTGCTTGCCCCAGCCCACCCCAGGGGTGCCACAGTGTTGCGTGTAATGTAACAATGCGTCGTTGCGTGCTAAGCTCATCTGTGTGCGTGTGCGTGTGTGTGTGTGTTGCTGTGGATATGTTTATAAAGCACTGGACAAGCTGGTAAGCGAACTTGTCATCTAATTTCAACAAGAATCTCAACGGCTGTGCGGCATCTGGCGTTAATTAAGCCAAATGCCAAAGATGCTCAATTCACGCCCAAGTGTTTTTGACCATATACAGAATGTTGCTCCGATTACGCGCTCACTTCTAATGCGGTTTGTTCAACTGTCTGTCTGACTGTCTGTCTGGCTGGCTTTTGGTCCGTTTCGTCTATGCTTGGGGCATGGCAGTTAGTTGCCGCACAATTTGTTATTGACTGGCCGTAAATGGAGTCTTTCTCCAACTGCTAGATCGAATTGGTGCTACTCTTGCACTTGGACTTGCTGCAGTTAACGGTAACCGTTGCTTGGCCGCGCCGTCTGTGATTTTCATTTCAATTGAGTTATCTGCGAGTCGTACAACCAAAACGGGCACACGTTCAGCCGTAGCCAAAGTCAATGTGAAATGCCGAAACCGTAGCCAAAGCCACAGCCACAGTCACAGCAAAAGCCAAAGCTAATTTGCGGTTAGTGCTAATGAAATACAGACAAGAGCCCGACAAGAACCCGCCGATAGTCCCTGACACCAGCTTTTTGACTTCAGCTCTGATTCCAGACCGAGCACATTTTACCAGCTGGCCACCCACTCATCAGCCAAACAAGTTTCGCACAAACTAACCAAAAAAAAGAACAGCGATTTTTGGCCAGGCTAATATATATGTAACGGCTAACTGTACACGAAGCGACAATATCTATGGCATCATCGCGACTTAGAGGCAGCCGGGGGAAAAAAAAAAAAGACCGCCACAGGCACTCAAGATTCGCCTTGTGCTTAACAAAGAGTAAAACAACTGTTTCTATACCGAGGCTTTGCTGCTAGAAGGGGGTATATAGGAGCGGAGTTGCATGTGTTTGCAGTTGATAGCATTTATTAAAAATTATTTTTGTAGACACAAATTATGCTAATTGATATTCGAGAAAAAATGAAAATAGTAAATAAAAAAAATAAAAAAAGTAAAAGAAAATAATAAAAAAAATAAAATAAAATAAATAAAAAAAAAACACAAATATATTTAAAAAAAAAATAGTAAAATAAAATGATAATAAAAAAATAAATAAATAAAAAACAAGTATATAAAAAAAATAATAAAAAAATTTAAATAAAACACAAAAACATAAATACATAAAATAATAAATAAAAATAAAAAATAAAAATAAAAAATGTATTAAAATTTACTTCATGAAAGGCAAAACAAGAGAGCTTTTATTTAAAGAGACTTTAACTACAATTCAATTTTCTATTCTCCTTTATTTATATAATTTATTCATTGATTATCAATAAATTTATATCTTTAGAAATTGTTTAATATCAGAATTTAAAAATAAAATATGTCAAAATGTTTACATCATTTACGCTAATTATAATAAACAATATTTTCTTTTACTTTTCATTTATTTCTCAGTTCATTAAATTTGATTGAGTCTTAGTACTCTCTACAGCGTATACCCAAGCCGGTTCGAGTTCATCTTCTCTTCATTTTTTCCTGCAACTTACAAACAGGCGTTTGGCTGTGCAGTTGCAGCCGCGTGTGCGCGTAGATAAAATCATACGTAGAGTTTTACTTAGTTTGGTTGTATCTGCGGCACGACACGAATCGGATTGGATCGGATCGCCCAGAAATGCTTTCCCAATATGCCTAGTGGCCGCTGCACTTGACTCCATCCAGCTCGTAGCGTTGGCCTGTCCACACATTGCACTAATTATGTGGTGTGTGTGGTGCTGTGGTGCTGTGGTGCTGTGGTGCTGTGGTGCAAGCTATGTAGCTGCAGCTAGCTAGCGGTGCGCTGTAATTCAGCTAGCATTTCCGTGGGCGAGCCGCAGGTACACATATTTTTGTACTTTCCCCCCTCCCTCACCAACCCATTTCGGGTTGCTGGGAGATTTTAACTGGAGTCTGATCGGAGTTGGGGCGAATTGCTGTTGCATCCATAAATTAGAAGTATGTCATTTGGTAGCTACCGCAGGAGAGAAATCCAGAATCTTGCATTCAGCCATAATTTCCAGTCAAAAAGCCAAAGACTAAGCCGAAGCCCAGCTCAAAGTCGCCGTTGCCATCGTCGCAGTCAATGATATCCAATTTCGTAATAAAGCATAACGAATTATGCACTCGACTTGGTTTATTTCAAGCAAACTCTTCGCTTTTGTTGCTGTTACTGTAGTTGTTGTTGGACGGCAGGTTAACGGTTCTGGTTTGGGCCGGCTGCCAGTTTGGGTAGCGCTCACTGAGAGATGAAATTGCATGCTGCAAAAGATTCAGAGGCAGCAGCAACAGAGGCATGCGGCTACAACTGGAGATACTTTTGCATTTTATGCATTTCTGGTAAAGCAGCTAACTCTCATCGAATATGCGATTTATGCGGCAATTTGTAAACGAAAATGGCTTTTTGCCAAGAATTATTATTGTCCATCATGGCTCGCTGGCCCTGCTCGCCCGCATCCGCAAAGAATGCTGAAGCCGCCAAGTCGAAAACCTTTTAGAGCTTCCATCTTAACTGCACTTAGCAAATATTACGAATACGAATATTGCAGTTGCCGATTACGACTTACCCGAAATGCCCATAAAAAATGAAAGAAAAACAAACAACTTTTTGTTGTTTTCTCTTCTGTTCTTCACAGCATTTAAATTCAAATCGCTTTTACCCCCTGCGAATCGAACATCATCCACTCAACCTATGGAGATCTTGAGGTAAATACACGGTCTATGGTCAGTCAACTGATGAATTGCCCCTCGCCGATCATAAATTGGCTAACAAACATATGAGACATGCATTGTAGTAAGTTTTAAGCACTTAGCCAATGCAATCATTCAAAGCAAACGATTTCCGTGTTCATTTACATTTTTAAGATGAGCATAAAACGTTCAGCAAATTCTACTTCTATTCTATGCAATGCGATTTGCACACAAAAGCCTCACTTAGAATATGCATTAAAATACAAAATTTATTTCACAAAATATTCGCCAAACTGGAAATTATTTTGTGTAACTAGGCGGATAAAATAATAAAATATATTAGAAAAATGTCAACTCTATTTATTAAAGAACAAATAAATAAATAAATGGGAATTCAAAATGGAATGATGCGTAACATAGTAAATAATAATAATAAAAAGAATAATAAAAATATATATATAGAAAAAAGTAAATAAATAAGAAAATATTAAACAAAATTGTTTTTTAATAAAAATAAAAATATAAGGAAAAATAAAATAAAATATTTATTATTATATTTTTTTTTAAATAAAATATTTATTTATTTTTTACATTCTTATTTGGAAATTAGCAATCACATTTCAAAGTGTAAAAATTTAATAATTACTTTTAAATATGATAATAAATATTATTTAAAAATCTATAATTTCTTTCAGTTTAATGAGGCAGATTTTAAATTTACAACTTAATTAAATATGCATAGAAAATGCTAACAAACAGAATTTAAAAGACACTAAAGTTAGAAAAAAAAAAAAATAAATAAATAAAAAATAAATAAATAAATAAAATAATATAAAAATATAAAATGAATAAAAATTGTACTTAGAAAAAATCTTAGTTGGTAATCTGCATTTTATTAATTATTGAAATCCATTAAATTATAGCCATTCAACCAACTAAATATACCACATGGATAAGATCGTAAAATAAAAGAATCAAAATGTAATCGAAAACAAATATAAAAAATAAATATTTTTGTATTTTTATTGCCCAAGCAGAGCTACTCACAAATAAGAGTTTTTATTAGCCCAGACGTTCATTTCGATTGGCATTAAAAGGAATCTGCCCTCTGGCCATTCTAACACCTAAATCGTCTGGCTGTGAGCCACAAAAACATTGCCAGCAGCATCGTGTGCCAATTTCAGTTAAAGTGCGTTCGGGGCACATTAAATTTTAGCGGGCCAGCGCGAAAAACGCATAAAAGTCGCAAAGTGGGAAGCCTTGAACTTGACCCAGCCAACAAGAGCAACAACAACAACATTGCCAATAACAATAACTGCAAGAGGCAGCGGCCAATAAGCGAGGAGCTGTTGCTGTTGCTGTTGCTGTTGTTGGCGACGTGTGTCAGGGGACTCGACTTGGACTTGGACTCGATGCGCTGACATTGACGCAGATGGAGGCGCACCATTGTTGTTGTTGTTGGTGTAGTTGCTGTTGCTGTTGTGATGCAGCCAGTCAACCATGTAAGAGGTTCGGGTTGAAGACCAAAGAGCGCAGCATGAAATGTTATTACAAGCGGCGCGTGGGGAGTGAAGGCTAAGAGCAAGCAGGTGGGTAGGGCTATGGGTATCGAGGGTACAAGGCGAGGGTAAAGCTGAGGGTAGGCGAAGGGAAAAAAAACAAAAACAAAATAAAATTAAACCTTTTGACACAAGCGACGCTTGGACGAGCAACGCAACAGTTGATGAAGATGATGAGGCTGCTCTCGTTGCCTGGTTGTTGTTGTTGTTGTTGTGGTTAGTGACGGCTGGTGTTGGGGCCATCGCCAACATGTGGATGCTGCCAATTACTTGTTGTAAGCCATCAACATCAAGCGATTTGGCTGCGTACCTAACCTAACCACAACAGCAACAACTCGCACAAAACTCTAGATGCTGAGCTTATGCTTGTTGGCGGTGGTGCTGGTGGTGTTGGTGGTGTTGATAGCCATCTTCTTCAGCTTAATTTAGCATGTCTGCGCGGTTCAACACTTTACCATAGCATTCCCAGACCGCAGCCGCTGCAGTCGCAGTCGCAATCCTCATCCCAGTCGAAGTCCAAAACGGACGTGCCCATTTGGCAACTTGATAATCTCTTTCTTAAGCGGCAGCGCCAATCACTCAGGCGGCACTCAAACGTGAGCGCAGTGTTCCTCTTTTCTGTAATTGTCTTAAATCAATCACAGAAAAGTGTTATTATGACAGCGTTATTAATCGTGACAGCGCAAAGCGCAAATTGCGCCGAACAAAAGAAGTTGAGCTGGCAACGAACCACGGCCTCAGCGCTCCATAGTTACATACATAGTTATAGCCCCTAATGATTTTGAACTTGCACCGCCATTTGCAGTTTTAATGCCATAGCCAAAACCACATGCATGCCCATGGCCAGCTAGACGGCTAGCCAGCTCAGCAGCTCACCAGATCCAGCTGCCTGCCTGCCTGCCTGCCTGGAGCTCTCTGCTTTCAGCTCCAGCTCAATCCATATGCGGCCCATGCGGCCCACGCGGCGAGCGCCATTAAATGCAAATTATTTCATTTCTGTGCCAATTGTTGTGCTACTTTTTTTTCGGGTTCCGTTCGTGCGCATCATCAAAAGCAAATCATCGGCGAGAGAAATAGAGAAATGCTGTTGTTGCTTTCTGCTTTTATTGATTTTTCATGTACCGCTGAGCTAGACATAATTGCGAAGCGGCACTGATTAGAATTATACAACAGAGCGCGCTGAGAGCTGAAAACTGAGAACTGAGAACTGAAGAGGTAAATGGAAATGGAAATGTGATTGCAACTGGCAGGAAATTGAGGTCAGTGTTATGATTGTTTTGTGAATGAGTTTTGTGCTGTACTGCAGACTTTTGTCTTGGCTTTGCAATTTGCGCGCTACAAATTGGCGCTGGCAAATACAAAAATCTATTTGCAGCAGCCGGCAGCAGCTGGCCGACTCCTGCGGCTAATCAAATGGAGAGCTAAGCAAACAACATTGAGGCTGTCATTAAAGGCCAAAGAGACAACAACCAGCAGCAACAGCAATTTGGATCAAACAAATGTGTGGGCGTGGCAAATGAGTTAGGAGCGCCACGACTAGCATTCGCGCCTCCCGCCTTCCGCCTCCCGCCTCCTGCGCCAACAAATTGACAGCGAAAATATTTTCTAACTCGCCTTTGCTGTGCCTGCTGCTCTTGCCACTGATTTATTATTATTTGTGTGTGCTTTATTTGGCGCGTGTGTTTGCCACACACACACACACACACGCACACACCTTCTGCTTACGCCCCGGCCATTGATCATCTTAGTGCAGGCACATACATATATCAGTTGACAGTTCATTTGGCTGCCTGATTGGGAGCCACACGCTGGGTGCACGCAATTGTGGCTGCCACAATTTATGACTGGCAACGTGATGCTGTTGCCTCAACACTTTTGCTGCCGCACTTCTAATTAGCATTTACAAACGGCTGCTGCAGTGCCCTTCGGGCTGACTCCGGCTGTTGTTAGCTCATTTGGCTGCCAAGTTGCTAATTTGTCGTTGCAAGATATTTGCTGAACGCTTCAGCAGGCCTTTTGCCGTGCATTCAAAGGAATCCACTGTTTGGGCCTCAATGCCGTTGGCATTTCACGATTGTCGCAAATGGCATGCGAATTCCAAAGACGAAATAGAGGCGAAAAAAAAGGAAAGGAAAAGCCTCATCTGATCAGCTGCAATTAACCCATCACTTAACATTCTAATGCGAGGCAAACGACATGGAGATTGAGCTGAGGCCACGTTCCCCGACTTCACCTAGCAAATTCTTATCATTTTGTTGCTTTGAGCAGGACACGAGCAGTGGCTCTGACAGGCCCAAGCGACAGCAACAGACGACGCACAGTGGGGCATTTGCTCAGCTATGAATTTTTGTAATCAAGCAAGATATTTTAGAAATGGCATAAGACAGAAAATTGTCCGGGGTCTTAAAAAAAAAAAATAAAAATAAAAATAAAAATAAAAATAAAAATAAAAAAAAAAAAAAAAAACAAGGAAAAGTTTACTAGATAATAAAAATATTATTATTATTTTGTATTTATTTTAATTTTAATTTATTTATTTATTTATTTATTTATTTTGGTATTTTTATTGGATTTTAGCTCCATATAGACAACAAAAATAAATTAAAAAAAAAAATGCTTTCATTACTTTGCTGATTTTTGTCATGCTCGGCCCCACTGTGCGACGTCTACATGCAGGAGGCAGCAGCGCCTGCAACGCCCTGCGGCACTGCGACACCTGCGGCCAACGACCGAGTTGCAGTTGGCGTCAATGCTTTTTGTGGGCCAACAGACATGTAGACTGCCTAATGCCAACTCCCCCCACCCCAATTTATTGCCCACTTATCAATGGCAGAACGATATTTAAGCCATGCATAACCGATGATCAGCGAGCGTTTGCGGCCCGGCCAACAGGTTTAAGAGCTCCTCGGCCATCAACTACTATTTGGTCATGAATTCGCAGTTATGTGAGAAGTGATGATCACTGCTGTTCGGCTGTCAATTAACTGGCCAGGATTTAATAGATTCCCATTTCCGAGTTCGAGTCCAACAACAAAGCCATGAAACTGTGTCACTGCATTTGTATGGCTGGCATTTAATTGGTTGTTCGGTGGGTGCTACGGCTGCTAAGGCTGTTGCTTCGCTGGCTTCGCTTTAACTAGACAATCAATCATTTCGTTGCAGCTACTGTTATTTCCACTTTCTTCAACGAGTACTGCCGCCTGCATAGCACCTGGCGAGTCAACTGTACCTGAAGCTCGTCAGTTCTCTGGACTTTTGTGAGGGACTGGCGCAGAGACAGCCTTAACCCCAGAGGCGACTGGGGCCCCTCATTAAAACTACTTAAGTTGCTGCTACTCCAACGATTTCTGCTGGGGATCTCTGGATGAGGGACGGATTTAATTTGCAACAGGCATGCAACAATATCATTTTTCAATTTTAACTGTAAAAACCAACACGTTATCCACGACGCTGTAAACAAATCAATTTACGCAGCAAGGACCACACTAGACTCACGCATGACTTGAACTCCGATTTCAATTAAGCCCAATGCTCCACGTTAAAATACAACGGCCAACCCACAGCGATGACCAGCGGCAACTAGAGATGGTAAGCAAAAAATACTTAAAGATATGTATTTTTTAAGAAAATTATGTAAAAATATTATTAATATAAAAAAAAAGATTTAGTTTGTGGAAATATTATCTAGATTAAAATAAAAATATTCATAAAATTTGTCCAGTCATTTAGATTTTTGTTTCCTATTAATTGTAGACTAAACAGAATTTTTAATAGCTGCAAATTATATTTTCCTTAACCTTTAGTTCTCTTACATTCAAGACATCTCTTCAGCCAACTCCTGCTCCTTTTCGTTTCATGCCTTTTATCGTGCTGCTCTGCACGCAATTGTTATGCAGAGCACGGCTTACAGTGCTCATCTCTAACCCAAAACTGCGAGCCGAGCACTTGCTTGAGCTGCGACTGAAACCCATAATTAAAAAATTTCAACTTTGTCTGAAATTAATTTTGAATACGCTCGGGACAGACAAACACTTGACTTGACTTGCTTTTGATGACGCGCCGATGCCGCCGCCGCTTAAATTGCCTAGACCCCATCCAAAGAGGTCTCACACATCCACATGAGAACCAGAGCTGCTGCTGCTGCTGCTGCTGCTCCTCCTTTTCTAGCAGCTCAGAGGGAGAGTGACGCACGGATTAAGTTGAGCATTCAAATTGAAACTGACAGTTTGGCTCTGACTCCAACTCCAACTCCAACTCTGACTCCAACTCAGAGTCTGACTGCAGTCAGCAGCTAAGCAGCTAGTAGGTTGTGTGTCCTGCCCATAAAAGTGCCAGGGCCCATTTGAGAATCTGTTACTTTGTTCGCACGCACTGTAAAATGGTAAAAATAGTGCCAAAGCCATAAAACGTGGTGGCTGGCTATAAAGCGCATATCGAATTATATGATGGCATAAATTCAACTGTTCCACAAGTCTGATTTCAACGTTATCTTATCGTGAGCTTGCTTGACTTGGCTCTGGCATGCCAAAGGGGCTAATAATTAATTGCACATAAAAGCTAGCTCAAACAGCAACCACGGCGATCCACTGGCTGCTGCTATTTGCATAGTGCACAAAACAAAGCAACAAATTAAAGGCGGCGCTAATTTAATTAGCTAAAAGTGCTAATAGTGAGTGCAAATGAGGGGCGAGACGGGGCGAGGTGGGGCGAGTCAAGTCGAGTACTCGTATTAATGTTGTGTGTTTGGCTTTGTACTTCAGTTTGAGGTGTTGCTGCTGCTGCTGCTGCTGCTGTTGTTTGCATTCACTAATTGCCACAAACAACTTGAGGAGGTGTTGGCTGTGGGCCGGACGACCGCCGGTTACGCAATCAGGTCAGCAACATCACGATTTTCATGTGCAGGCACTTGATGGACACTTCAGCCAAACAAAGCCCCCTATTCACTTGACAGAAAGAAAACATAAATAAAAACTGAAGACTTAGGACACGAACTACACCACACAGCACACTGTCAACCATCACATTTATGTTTGGTCGCTTTACGAGGCTCTTAAACTGATATGCTTTACTTCCTCATGGTGTCAAGAAGTCAAGAAGAAATGTTAAACATAGAGAGATCTAAGCTTTTAGCTTCTGTGGGAGTTAAAAGACTATTAAGATCTAGGTTAACACGAGTCCCATTTCAGTTTTATTAGTTTAAATAAATCTACGACGATTTTATTTATTATTGTTTTTATCATAGCTATGATTTATTTTTAATATATCAGTCAAATTTTTTATATACATTTCCTAACTTTCCTACCTCTAACTATATTAATATAATAAAATATAAAAACCATATTTAAAATCACTTTATTTTAAGCTAAAAAAAAAAAAAAAAAAATGATGTTTTAGTATTTTATATAGCTGAATAAAATAAATATCTCAAATGTGATTATAATATATAATACAATATTAAAAAAAATATATTTTACAAGTTTATATCATATGTAATAAAATAATTATATAACGTTTTTGTAATTTTGTTTTATAATAATATTTATTATTATTTATATTCATAACATATTCATATAATATAATATAATATAATATAATCCATTTTATGTGATTCATTAGGCTAATATCTCACGAGGTATTGTTGACTCTGCTATAAGTGTTATAATTGACACATCATATTAGTTATATAATTATTATTCTATGTAATTATAGCCTCACCCCAATTAACACCTTTTCACTTTTTCGCCTTCCTCTCTCTACTCAATTTCTATTTAAGTCAGCTACTTAACAGTTCTACCATCACCTAAGTTATAAATTTAAATGACTGAATATATAAACAAAGGTTATAAAAATTCAAAAGTAAAAAATTAATTACTTTTAATATATGCTTAATTATCCTAGCCAATAATACAACTCGATTGTTAACATAGACAAATACATCGCCCTATAATAATACCTAAAATTACTCTAACTTAAGACACGCGTTAATAATAATAAAAAATTCTAATCATCTTAATAAGTCAAACATTTGGCATTACATAATTATAATTTCATGGTGAGCTTGAATTATAAATCACATAATAATAGCGGCTTTACATGATGTCATTGTACCGGGCGATGAAATCAAATCAAAATCAACCAAAATTTGACACAGACCATTAATAAGCGTATGGATTTATGCTGAGTGGAGGGCAGCGAGGGCAGCGGGCAACGTGTGGCGACACGCAGACGTTGGAGGACACCCACGCTGGCGTTGATTTTAAGCCGATTTCAAAGCCAGACAAATGTGAGGCTTAGCAAAAGAACAACAATTTGCACGGCCCCAGCGCAAAGATGAAATTCAATATCATTTTTTACTTTTTTTTTTTCTTCGTTTTTCCTATGCCATTTCTGTGCGTTTTGCTTCAACACAGTTTTGGCTTCGATCAGCTCAAGTCCACCACAAAACTCACCACGACGCAGCTAGCGACTGCGCCGCGTTGCTCATTGCCAATTGGAAGTGTCAAAACGATGACGTCACAGTTGTAAACAAAGCCAGGCCGGCAAGCAGAGCCGAAGCCGAGCCAGCACAGCTTCAAAAACCAAAACAAACCGAAGCCGGCCACGTGATGCGCGCCAAACGAAAACTCGTTCCAGCTGTCAGTGGCTGACACTGGAACGCGTTTGTTTACAAGAGAGAGAGACAGTGAGAGAGAGAGAGAGGGAGAGAGAGAGAGATGGTAACCGATCGAGAGAGCGAACAAGTTGAGCTACGCTCTCGCCTCTGCAATTTGTGCATTTGGTCAAGTTCAAGAGTGCTGGCCACTGGTGAATTTCTCTCCGCTGTTCGTTTTCGTCTAATGCGCTGGCTCCGCCGTCTCGCCAGCTCCAATGGCAGCGCCAACGTCTCCATCTTTTATAATTGCAGTCTGGTTAGGGGCTCGCGCTCAGTCTTGCTGCGCACCTCGTCGTGTGAAGTGTGGTCGTCGTCATTGTAGTCGCCCGCTCGACTACTTCATTCAGTAAGTCAGTAAGTAACGAGTGGGGCATCTTAGCTCACCTCAGATCCGCTACGTCAATTCGCTGTCTCGCTTCAGCTCGGCTTACGTGCGCCGTTCGTTGACTCGCGCTCGCTTACGTCATTCAACGCTTACGTCGTCTCTCGCTGGGGGTCCGTGAAGGCAGCGCCTGCGCATCTTGCCACATTCCGAGTCGCGCTTACAACCGAGCCACAAGTCGCACACGGTGCGCATCGCAGCCCAACCCACTGAGAGAACATAGAATAGAACTCTCCATAAGAATTTGCGAAAATCTAAAAATCTTAAACTGTGTGTGCGAATTTTCTATTAATTTACTTTATGTGCGTCGGTCTAACAATAATAATTTAATAATCAACTGAATAAAATATATTTGAAAAATTATTTGAATACTAAAATTAAACATTTTCGATAATGTAATAATAATCTATCGATTAATTATGAGTGCTCCACAATGTTCTAGAATGCAACTGCAAACGATTTTCGAAGTGCTTAGAAGGCAAAAACATATCGAGTGTTCCTTAAGATCCTAGAACTTGTATTAAATGGATTTTTGAATTGGTCGGAAAATATTTTAAGATTTCTAGATTTTTTTTTTCAAATTTAAAGACATTAAATTAAATAATTTAACTCAATTACCAAATGTTGAAAAATATTTTTGCAAAGTTCTTTTTATATCACTGATTCATAATTATATAAAAATATTTAACACAGCTTAAAAAGTTAACTTAATTAATTAAAATAAAATATAAATACATGAAAAAAAAGTTTTCAAGTAGTTTTCATTTAAAATACTTTTCATTTAAAAAATAAATACAAAAATATTGTATGCGTTTTGAAATAATGAAAAATTCAATATTAGATTAATTTTATTTTTTTATGAAAATTCAAATAATGGTTTCTTAAATTAAACAAAGATTTTAATTTTTTGTAAATTAATGTTACTAAAAAATTTGGTGATTAATTTTACACAAATTTGTAAACCAAAAACTGTCTAATTATTAAAAGCCAAAGGATTTTGACTTATATATTTTTTTTTCGTGAAATTATGCCTGTTTTAAGGCATAGTTATTAATAAAAAATAAAAAATAAAAATATTTGATATAAATACTTTCTACTGACAAAAAGAAAAAGTTGTTTCCTTCAACCTTTCACTATTTAAATACATAAATAATTCCCATGCGCGCACAGACCTTTTTGCATACAAAATCTTTTGGCTTTCTAGAATTTTGCATAATCTAATCAATATGAAATATTGATATCCAAGTGACTTAAGTAGACCGAGAATGTGTGTGTTTGTGCTGTGTTCTTAATAAATAATGTAAATGCCGTCAGCAGTTGGCATATTTCGCATTTAACATTGTGGACATAAATACAATTAGCTAAATTGGCAGCAATAAAATTAAAGTGCAGCGTGAGGAGAGCAAAAACGCGAAGATCGAAATCAAATTAAAAAAAATAAAGAAAAATACAATAAAAATCAGAAGGCAATGCGAGTGCCAACGCCAACGCCAACGCAACCAACTGAACAACTTTATAAAACTAAGCACGAGCCGCCCCGACAATTGGCATGAGTCGGCAGCTGGGTCTTGGCTGTAGCAGTAGTTGTTGTTATTGTTGTTGTTGTTGGCCTGCTGCCACCTTGGAATAGGCAAAATTAACTAAATTACAACATCAACGAAACACGGAGAGGCAACAGCAGCCAGCAGCAACTAAAATTTGTTGCACATGCAAATTTATGTGTAAGTGAAGCAGCAGCAGCAGCAGCAGCATCGAAAGAATATGCAACAGCAGCAACGTCTTGGCCGAGGCAAATAATTGTGTTTAAATAAAGCTGTAGCCAAGAATTTCGTCTAGGCCTGGCCAATGGCCACTAGGCAACTATGTTGCTGGTTACTGTTGCTGTTGCTGTTGCAGTTGCTGTTGCAGTTGCTACTGCTGCATTAAGCCATATCCGGTTCAGCTTCAGGTTCGGAGCACTATGGGCACTGCCTGTCTAAATTTAGCGCTTAATGAAGCTGCTGCTGCTGCTGCTGACGCAGCCGTTGCTGATGTTGCAGATGCAAATTGTTGCAGCACAAACAGATCAAGAGTCGCATTCACAGCCTCTCAAGCCCTTGTGCGCTAGTTTGTAATAATTCATAAAAATTGGCAAATTAAACGCCAACACAACAAATGATCCGCGTGGCGACTGCAATTTGTATGCAATGCCCTGGCAACGTACAATAAAAACAAATAATGGCCAGCAACTGCCGCTGCTGCTGCTGCCGTTGGGGCATGCAACAACGAAACAGTTGGGTTTCTGTTGCACAGTCCACGGCGATGATAAATGTGCGCCCACTTTGCTTATTTATGGCCACTCAAATTGAATGCAATTGATTTTCTCCTCTTCTGCGGCTTCGCTTGCCTCTCGCTCGCACTCTTGCGTTGGCGTTGCATAACTCCAGCTAAACTCCTAATTCATCTCTTACAGACCCTTAAGGAAAACTGCATGAAACAATTCAAACAACAAAAGAAAATACTCGTCCTATGCGCGTGTATTGTGCCTGTGCCTCTGCCTGTGCATGTGTGTGCGTGTGCGTTGTGTGTGTGTGTGTGTAAAATGATTACACACTGAGCACCAAAAATATTTAACCAACAAATATTAAATACAAAGTGCGACAAAGTGTTTAACCACAAAATAATTCAAATTCAAAAGTTTCGAGTAGCTGACATCACATTCAAAGCGGACCAAGATTTTGTTTTTTTGCGGAGAAATGAGTAGCAACAAATTATTGGTAAGTCTGACAATCTCTATACGAGCCCAAACCACTATTAATTCGAACAGCATGTTATTTTCACAGTGCGCAATGTTTAACACACTATTCTGTCAATACTACTGAAGATAACACATACCAATGCGTTTCGTCTTAAAGAAAATTTTATTCTCTTCACGATGAAAAAAAAAATTGTTGCTCTATTTACAACAACAACAAAAATATGAGTAATTTACTAAAACGCTTGGCTTATGAGATAAGAAAAAATTGACCACTATTAATTCGAACGCTGCCTAATGTGATTTTCTATCATACTTAAAACAATAATTTAATTAATATTCGAATTGTGTTACGTCGCCCATGGCCTGCATTACGCATTTAACTCATTTTAGAATTGATTTTAAAAAATTTTTGCAATGCTCTTGAGAAATTGAGTCCCACATCTCTTGCAATTCGATTTTCAAGTCAGAAATGTTCATTTTTGCTTCATTTCGAAGCTTGCTCTTTAATGATGGTGGCTAATGCCACCAAATATTCTCAGTTGGGCTTAGTCTAGGCTAATTAATGGCCAATCTAAAACCTCCACTTGATTCCAGCCATTTTTGGTGCGTTTGGCTGTGCATATGATGCTCTGCCCTGCTGAAAAGTTTTGGTTCTGGTGTTGATGTCCGCAAATTACATTTTAAAATATGAATGTATTTTTCAGCATTAACCGTCCTTTCAATGAAATGAAGCTTTCCTTATCCTTTGGCACACATACATCCTTATACCATAGTGCTCGCAGGAAACTTTACTCTTTGAGGCAGTATTGAGGGTATGTTTCTGCACTCTTACGAATGACACGTTTTCTCGTATCGCCGACACTAACATCAAATTTTGCTCCATCGCTAAGTGTGATGGTATCCCATTGCCTTTGGGTCCAAGACATCCTTTCCCGAGCCCATTGCAAGCGTTTCTTTTTTGAGGAAGCGAAAGCAAAGGTGTTTCCGTGGCCCACGAGTAAGATAAGTTATTGGGTACGAATCCATAGGTAATAACAAAACATACTTTATAAAAACCATATCCAATATTTTTAAAATGCAATCGCGTCCTTTTTTGCTTGACAGCTTTGGAAATTTCCTGCGACCACTTAGAAGCCAAATTTCTTAAAGATTGGCGACGATCAGCCTAAACAATTTTGGCTAGTTGTCTTTTGTCGCGGGGTGTTATTGCTGATGTTCGGCCTCTATTCGCAATGTTCACGTCAATATTCCCAAATTTTTTTTTTTTAATTTGTATCACCCCACGCATAAACGATTTAGACAAATTTAATTGCTTAGTGATCTCTTTAAGATTTAAAATAATCTCTAAGCAAAACTCTGATTTCGTTGCAAATAGGCTTACCACGTACCATCGTGGTTGCATCGTTGCATCTGCAGCAATTTTAAAATTTTTGCCACTGTATTGCGATATTATTCGCAGACTATAATTAGATAGTTATTCTGTTTCATTGGTTGCTTTTTTTTGCTTTTATTTTTAGATAAAGGTAAGCTTACGCAGCGTTCGAATTAATAGTGGTCAATTTTTTCTTATCTCATAAGCCAAGCGTTTTAGTAAATTACTCATATTTTTATTGCTGTTGGAAATAGAGCAACAATTTTTTTTTCATCGTGAAGAGAATAAAATTCTCTTTAAGACGAAACGCATTGGTCTGTGTTATCTTCAGTAGTATTGACAGAATAGTGTGTTAAACATTGCGCACTGTGAAAAAAACATGCTGTTCGAATTAATAGTGGTTTGGGCTCGTATATGTAGATATGTATATTATTTCTAATTTCGTTTGTCGCTAATGAGCCCAGCATTCAATATGCAACAATTAGAAGCAAAGCCACAAAATCTAGCCCCAAACAGCAACCGCAAACAAGTTGCGTATCTAGAGCCGTTTTGAGTAAATGCTGCGGACTGACAATTTATTTATTGCTTTCAATTAGTTTAAAATTTTTATTGTGTTTATTGTCGCTGCGGTTGCCAGCATAACTTTTATATTAATTGAAGTTTTGACTGTAATTTGAATAATTCATAAATCTGAGTAGTTAAATAGATTTCAAGTAGTTTACATGATATTAAATTAATTTTAAATAATAATAATAATAATTTAAAATATTTTCGTAATATTAATAAATGTGTTATTAAATATAAATATTAATTTATTTGTCATGTTTTTTAAGATTGGTAATTTTATTTAATTTTTATACCCTGAACCCATTGAATATGGGAAATCAGGGTATAATGGTTTTGTTAAAAGTATGTAACAGGCAGAAGGAGGCGTGGCAGTATATATATTCTTGATCAGGGCGACGAGATAAGTAGATTTAGTCCGTCTGTCTGTCCGTCTGTCCGTCCGTCGATTTAGCACGATTCGTCTGTCTATTTCTTCTAAGTATTCCCTCTACGTATTTCGAAGTATTTCTTCCAAGTATTTCCGCTAAGTTTTTCCTTTACGTATTTTCTTTACGTAATTCCTCTACGTATTCCCTTTACGTAATTCCTCTACGTCTTTAATACTTAGCTGATCGATCACACACTCTGCTTCACCTTGTTGCGCACACCGCCACCAGGCCTGGGTGACTGAAGACTGACTGAAGAAATGCTGCAGCTGCTGCCCTTTATATACGGCCACTTTTGCTCAAGCACTGCCTCTCCCAACTGTTGAGCAGGTAGAGCTCGTTGCAGTCGAGCTTCAAGTGAGCAAGGGGAGCGCTCTCTGCTGCTGTGAGCATTCTAGCTCGTGTGTGTGCGTGTGTGTGCGTGTGTGTGCGTGTGTGTGCGTGTGTGTGCGTGTGTGTGTGTGTGTGTGTGTGTGTGTGTGTGTGTGTGTGTGTGTGTGTGTGTGTGTGTGTGTGTGTGTGTGTGTGTGTGTGTGTGTGTGTCTATGTGTGCGTGCCTATGTGTGTCTATGTATGTGTGTGTGTGTGTGTCAGAAAGACGCGAAGAATTTTTGAAATATCAGTTCTCCGAAGGGTTCAGGGGATTTCCTAGTCGAGCAGTCTCGACTAGAGCTTTCTTACTTGTTTTATTTATTTTTATTTTTATTAATTTTTTTTAATAAAAATATAGAACAATTTTTCTAAGACTTCTCTTGTCCATACACAAATATGTCAAATGATTTGTACATCCAACTGAGTAAATTGATTATGCTTAAATACTTACTAGCACAAGTATTAATTTCATGTTATTTATCCTATGCTCATGCAGTCAAGAAATATTTGTGTTTATCATATTTTGCAGCTGATGTGCTGTCAATCAAACAGTCACTCAAATCACTCAGTTTGTCTGCCATTTTTGCTTATTTTTTCTTCTTCTTATTTCAATTTCTATGTTTTTTTGCTGTCCATTCAAGCAGCACGGTAATATCTACCGCCCCTTGAAGGTCGGCAAAATACAAATAAATAAAACAAAAAAACACTTGAGGGCGGCACATGATTAAAAGCAAATTTTTAATTTTTATTGTGTAGACAATTATTTTCCTATTTTTGACTTGGCCAAGTTTCTTAAATAGTATGATGAAAATAACAATAAGTGAAGATTTTTTAATTTAAAGACAACAATTTAGAAAAGAGCTCTGGCTGCAGTTTGAACTATGATATACCCTCGACATGTGCAATGTTTGTTAAATGAGTACTTTATTTTTTAATAAAAAAAAAAAAGAAATTTTTAAATGAGAAGAATATCTTATCTACTTCGTGGATTCTTATGTAAATACAATTCTTAATCACTGAGAAAAATATATGAATTAAATTGTCTACTTGAACACAACAAGTTTTTTAAATTTATATTCAATTATTATGACAATGAATATGATAATAATGATGCTTAAATTATATTAATAAAAAAATATAAAAATTGTTAGGGATGCAAGGTATCTGCCAGTTGGTCTCATCCTAAAACATCTCGCTCTCTTGTTGATTTATTTATTTATTAATTTTATTGTTCTTATTTTTGTGAATATTAAAAAAAAAAACTTGTTTGCTGCTTTGTTTTTGTTTGAAGAAAGAAAAGTATAAAAAAAAATAATTGCGCGCTTGTCTTGTCTCAATGCAAACACAAGAGAATTGCAAACAAATTTCGCATTGCCGCCTGAATAGCTACGGCCTTGAGATAAACAGCAAACTTTTGTTTAAACAATCCACAGCCGCCTTCGATATTAATTCCGTCTATACATATTCATATATACGTGTATAATAGAGGTTAACGTGGCACTTGCACGAACAATCGACCTAATATTGAGTAATTTTCCGATGGGGTCTTAAAAATAAATCTATTACGCAGATGCTGCGAGAGGGTCGTAAATTGCAGCAGCTCCTAATTGAATTAAAGTCATTTTGAGGAGGCGCAGCGAGCCTCCGTTGGTGTCTCGACAGAGAGAGAGAGAGAGACATAAATTCCGCCACCTTCGAAGCGCGTTGCTATTTTTGGTGTCCATGTGCGGGCAAGCGGCTCATGCCCTGGACCAGCAATATATTTATTGTAAAGCTCGTTGAACATAATCATTAAGCGTAATTTACCTACAAAGTTTCGTGCCGCCAACAGCGTTGGCAGGGGGACGAACAGACGGATGGGTGAACGGACAGGCCGGACGGACCGTGCAAAATGATTATTACCATACGCCCCGTCAATGCGAGGGCTGAGCAGGCGACCGGGGGCCATGGGCCAACAGTTGAGCACGAGCGCAACGAAAGACTCAAGACACGAACTTGACTTGCCACAAATTCAAAGTGTGGCAAATTCAACTCCGCACTCCACATACACAAATAAATAAGGTAAATCAATAAATAAATAAATAAACAACTGCAACTGCAACAGCTTGAGTGAAGTGAAGTGAAAGCTGCCGTCGTTTGGGGCTGGGTCCATCGAGGCATTTGGCATTTACGAAACGTTTTTTCTTCATCTCCCCCTCTCTCGCTCTTCAGCTGCACATAACGGCCAACTGTCAATAAATAATCAAAATAAACCAAAGCCGAATTGCCCCAAAACGGACAATTGACTATTTTTGGTTACTTGTCGCTTGTAAAAATACTCGAATATACAATATATACAATAAAGCGCTAAAAGGAAACTCGAGCAGCGAGACATTTCATGAATTTGTGAAATTATCCAATGATGCAATCGCTGCGCACACAATATTTACAGTTACAATAACTGTATTGAGTGGGTGCCAACAAAAGGTGACTACATACATGTAGAACTGCCGTATGCCTTGAATCCAGTTGCTTTTCACGTTTTAAATGTCAGCAAACAGAAACACACAAAAATCGAATGAAATACAACAAATTAAACAAAAGGCTAATGCAAATGGCAAACGAGTTTTTGGCCAAATACAATTTGCATATGAGAAAACGCAACGCCGAAAATTAAATTATATTAAATCACCGTGCAGCGAGCGCCAAGCACTGCTAGCACTGCTTCCAAGTGGCTTGCCTTGAGTTCACATATCTCGCTACAGTTCACAGACTTGGCAAAAGTATACGAATCAGTCGTAGTACTTGCGTCACAGAACAAAAAGTGCCGCTCACTGGGCATTAGAAGCGGCCGCAGGCGCTGAGCTGACCGCCTCTGATCTAAGCAGTGAAGAATGCCAGACTGCCAGATACCTTAGAGCCACTAACGTACATATATTATATTGTAGAGGTAGCATTACTGTTACACAAAGTTCCGCATAGTTCAAGTCTAAAACTAACATATATCCCATATATTACATCCATCAAATTTACAGGGTATATGAAACACACATCAAATTACAAATATTATTAGTCATAAATTCAATGTATAATCAACAATGACCTTAATTATAGGCCACAATTCCGTTTGTAATTTATTCGAAAAGACTTAGGACACAAACTTGCCACTGTTTATGCCAGAGTAAATGTTTATGACATCTTAATTAGATTAATCGATGCATAAAACAGCTGCTGGCTAGCAGCATCCACCGAGCACATTCTCGGCTCGCCGGGACATCCCGACCAGAAAGCAGAATATTTATTTATGGTTCGCATAAAATTTAAGTGTTACATAAGTTGAGCTGCGGCCGGGCTCGGCTTGGCTGGGCTCGGTTCGGTTAGGTTCGCTGTTCGCTCTTTCTACAATATTTAAGCCATTTTTATTATAGTTTGCCTTCAATGATTAATGCTTCTTGGCTGCTGAGCTGCTGAGCCCTTCTCGGCATTCAATGTAACGGTAACTCGTTGTATTATTAAACGCAATTACTGTCAATAGGTTTTTAGCCTTCTTTCATTCGGACCATAATGAATTGCACGATTTCTCGGGTCCGCCAAAAAGCCTCAAATGCGAAAGTTCAAAGACACGCACCACTCACGCCGAGGGGGAGTTACGTGTGGGCTAGCAGGGGAATATTTGCCATTCGTTTTGCCATTAAGAAAATAAATTTACGCCTGTGCTTTGTATTACATTTGCTTTTGTTTTTGTTTTTGTTTTGAAAGCTTTTAATAGGATTTTTATTTAACATATGTTTTCTTCTGCTTCTTCTACGCGTTTTTGGTGCCCTGAGACGTGACTTGAAAACTTGAGGCTCCATTGATGCGTGCTGATCGTATTGATGATGTCATATCGCACTGACAGAGCACTGCGATCCGCTCAGCCTGCCTTGTGCCTATGCATAATTAAATTGACATTAAGTTCGGCTTGTGGGAACTAACAAAATTCTGTCAATCAAATGAGAGAGTTACCAAACTTATCAATCAAGCACTTAATATCTTAATTTTAACTTTCTGATATAAAAACACTTTCATGGGTGTGTCGACAAAAAAAAAAAAAAAAAAAAACTAATACAAAACTGAGCCTATTTTTGGGTCAACGGAATCAAAGAGCTGCTCGACTAGACCGTAATTTATGCTACTACTTAAACATTTCTATTATTGAGCATATCTTGTTCAACACTTAACAAATTTTGTTGGTCTGACAAATACTTGAATATGACTAAGCTATTTGCTAATACCCAATCGTTTTTATTGGTACTAAATATGTAAATTATTTTCATTTAATACTCTGAACATGACTTCCATATATATTTGCTTTATTTTTTATTTCTCAACTTTTTTATTTGGCCCAAATCAAATGTTTGGAAAGACCGAAAAATGACTAAGAATATGCTAAACAAATATTAATATAAGTAGATAATGAATGTGATATTATGAAAAGGAATTTAATTCATTTAAATTATATTCTATGCCTTTAAATAGATTGATCAATATACAAGCATATACAGTTATTGGTAGAGTTGAGTAACTTGAATAAATTATTATGCAAATGCAATTAACTGTAAGCAGTTAATAATATTAAAATTTATGCAAAAGATGATTCGAGAATCTAATTAAAGCACTAAAATTTAATAAAGCGAATCAGTGTTAAATATCAAATATATTAATTTATAAGGCTATGAACTTGCGTGAGTCAGCTGAGTTGTTCTAGACTAGTCGGACGGTCTCTGACATGGAATTGCTCCAAATGTAACGCCCACGACACCAAGCAACAGGCAACAAGCCACAGGGAACAGACAGCGAAGTAGACAGAGAACAACTTGGTCTTAAAAGCAAAAACTTATAAAATACGCCAACTTATGCCACACACACCAAAGCCACAAACATTTTTATGGAGACATCAAAATCACAGCTCAGCAACAGGCAAGAGCCAGAGTCAGCCTTGCTGGGAGTGTGAATATTGGCAGATAGTTCACAGGGGTAGCTGGGAACCTTTGATGGGATGTGAAGCGAGCAGGATAGCATATTGTATGCCTGCATTTAGGCAGAGCCCATTATCATGATGATTAAAACTTATTATTGGAGCTGTATTACTATTATTAGTTGCGAGCTGGGCCAATGGCCGGGGAGGTTGCACGCACGCCGCTGCTGCTGCCGCTTCACGCTGCCGTTGCAATTGCGTCCTTTCATAATTCTTTGGTGGACCGTGAGGCCTCCCCGCATGCGCCGCATATGCATATTTTTAACCAGGCTGCGATTGCATCCAACATGTTATTAATACGTAGAAACAAATAAGCAAAAACAATAAGAAAGAGCCGTTTGCGGGTCGCTGGCTCAGGCTGAGGCAGCAACAAAAACGCGTTACAATTCTGCGGGCTACACCCCAGAGTCAGTGGCTGAGACGAAGCTGAGGCCAACTAAGAGTAGCAGCAGCAGCAGCGGCAGCAGCAGCGGCAGCACATTCACCTGGAGCTATTGGCTGGAGACGTAGCTGGATCTGTGGCTGGAGCTGTTGCTGTAGCTGGAGCACGACGACGACGTCTTTGGCTTTGGCTATTGTTTAGTTCGGTTCGGATTTACCTTGATGGTCGTTCACTCTACATACAACGGCAACAACTTTTACTACTAACACACACATGGACACACACACGCACACACAGAGAGAGACTCCAACACATGTGCGCACCGGGTTGACTTTCAGCGCGCCATCAAAACAAAATATGAGCGAACCGCGCACAGTCGCGCAGCCGGCACTAAAAATCGCTCAATAATATGTACACTGGCCAACTAGCAATTGAGCCAACTAGTTGGGCCACGGCCCCGTATCTGATAAATAGAGTGGTTCACAAAATGCTGACCGGGCCCAGTCGAACATCGAACATCGCCCAGTCGCCCAGTCGCCCAGTCGCCCTGTCTCAGCGGCAGTCGCAGTTGTAGTCTCAGTCCTGGGCCATTTGTTTGTTGCCGTGGCCAAGCCTGTTTTTTTTTTCCTTCTTTTTTTTTTGCGTTTTCACATACCCTTCAAACTCTTAGGTATTGTCAATTTGTGTCAATGTTGAAATTTTCCGCACAAAAAAAAATTATTATTATGAATAAGTTATTATTTAATATAATTTATAATTTATAATAATTTATTTTAATTATTCACTCTATTTTTTTTTGTTTATTAATATTTTATTTTTTTTATTTATAAATTTAAGTTTTTATTTTTTTTATATTTATTTATTTATTTTATTTTATTTTTATTTATTTATTTATTTTATTGATTTATTTTTTTTTTTTTTTTCAAGCTGTTCTATACATATGTCTTGTATCGAGATCACATTTAATATATTTATAAACATCAGTTAAGGTCTCTTCAATTTCCATATGATATTCTCCCCCCCCCCTCTCTCTCTCTCTCTCTCTCTCTCTCTCTGTCTCTCTCTCTCTCTCTCTCTCTCTCTCTCTCTCTCTCTCTCATTTACATTTTCTGCTAAAACTCATATAGAGCATCCGCGTTTCGCTTTAGTTATGTGAACTCTGTTATTTGTTTGCTGTTGTTGGCTGGCAATGTTTGCGAATAACTTTTTGTGCCCGGCGTTGCTTATCACGATTTGTGGCCATATTATTTCAGTTTTTGCTTGTTGGTGCTGCTGCGCCGGCTGCTGCTGCTGTTGCTGGTCGTGTCGAGTTATGCGGCATGCATTTTAACGCATATTTTGTAATTGTTGCTGCTGCTGCTGCCGATGCCGCTGTCGCTGTCGTTGTGTGACCTTTCGCCAGGGCGCTGCCTGAGATACATTTGCATGCACACACACACACACAGAGATAGACTCTCGCACACACACACACACACACACACATATACACACAGAAAGTCGTAGACCAAATCAAGTTCGTTGGACGGGCGCAGTTCATTGGCCCATCCCGCAGAGCCAACCGCAATTCTTAAGCTGCTTTAGCTGGCTGCCTCAATGTCTAATTACCAAGTGCGCTTTGCTGCCAGCTGCTGCTGCTCCCGCTGCTGCTGCTGCTGCTTTCTGCTTGCTGCTGGCTGCTTCATAATTACCAACAAATGAATGTTATAACCATAAAAATTAA
Organism: Drosophila aldrichi; assembly: GCA_035045965.1. Taxonomy (NCBI): domain Eukaryota; kingdom Metazoa; phylum Arthropoda; class Insecta; order Diptera; family Drosophilidae; genus Drosophila; species Drosophila aldrichi. The sequence continues at coordinate 740,900 of JAWNOM010000551.1, forward strand.
CTTGACGCCGCTTAAGTTATGCTTCAGTAATATACCTTTTTTCGGACTTGGCCACAGCAGAACAATGAGAACCACAGCAACAAGAAATGAACTTCAAAAAAAAAGAGACAAAAACAAAAGAACTTCTTAATCATTGCTCGCTTTTCGCTTCGGCTTCGGCTTCGGTTTTGGCTTTGGCTCTGCCTTTGACTCTGCCTTTCTAGCAGCTATTCTTCGCGTCTAATTATTTACACGCTCAGTGCATGCATATCGCTTACCATTATTATAGCCAGCGTCATAGCCCTGGCCCAAAGTGTCCAGAGCGGCCAACGAGCCGGGAGGGAGCTGAGGGGCAGACGAGAACAAAGTGTTTAAAATCTTGTACAGTTTAGCAGATTCAAACGCTTCGCTGAGCTTCAAGTCGAGCGGGTTGCCTGCTTGGCGTGAGGAGTGAAGAGTGCGGAGTGAGGTGGGGCTGCAGCTTGCATTACATAATTTCGTTTACCGTTGTGTGGCCGTTTGATTAATTTGCAGCAACAACTTTGAATGTTGTCTCTGTTGAATGCGCAGCCAGCTGAAAATTTATGCATGTTCGTTGCCTAAGTCTTTTGTCCGCCTAACTGTTCTAAATGCAATTGCGCAAATGTCCCGCTAATTTTTCGTGTGCCATATTGGCAGCTGCAGCACAGTGGTGCCGAGAGGCGCACAGAAATAATGCTTGGGAAATATTAGAAAATAAAAAAACAAATATTTAACTAAATTAGCATGACTTGCTGATGGATTCAAACTGTAAAAAAAAAAAATGTACAAAAAAGAAATCTCAATAATCAATTAGTTTTTGCCAGCTTTTCGACCACTGTGCAAATCTCATTGCCTGAGAACCTTTTCGCTGCCATTGAGCCAACGTTAAGCAATAAGGAAATGCAGCGCCAAAGTTTTAGTTACCAATTACCGCAGCAGTCGGCTCATATGCGACTCGTTAACATGCGCGCCATTACATGCTTCAGATGGCCAACAAAATGCTGTTATTTATATTCTAATTAGAAGAACATTTCAAAGTATCCATCAAAAGTCACGCCACTTACAAATAGGCGGTCTACTTTTCTCACTCGCTCGCCTTGTTACCGGCTCACGTAAACGCTGATTAGGCAATTTTCACATGGACAAATCTCCGGGAAACTCCTGAGGCAGCTAGATCTTCTTACACATAAACATAAATATAATCGTGGCAGCGTTGTGTTTGTAGGCGTTGCAGCAATGTCCCGCTGGGGAAAACTGAAAAGCGGCAATGTCATGTCATGGCAGTGTTTGCTACCAAAAAAAATAAATAAGAAAACAACAACAACAACAGCAACAACTATCAACTGGCGATGTGACGATGATGATGATGCCTTTATAAGCAAGTGTCGGTGTCTCTAACTAAGCCGCATACACGGCCAATTTCCATTGCCAAAAACAACAACAACAACAGCAATAATAGATAAAGAAAAGGCTAACAATTCTTTGCTTTTGTTGTGTGTGGCATCCTTTGAGCCAACAAGTTGGCGAAGCGTTCTGTGTGTGTGTGTGTGTTTGTTACTTCAAAGGAATTTCCATAACCGCTAGCATTCCATGTGTGTTGTTGCTGTTATGTTGCGCCTAATGGCCAAAGGCAACAACAACAACAGCAACCACGCCAACAACAACAAAGGAAACACGTACATATTTCTATCTTTCTCTCCTTTGCGTTCTACTCTTTCAATGCCTTTTGCTTTCTGCGGCTGTACGTAACGAAATTGAGCTCAAACAATAATGAAAAATAAAAGGCGGCAGGAAAAACACATACGAAAAAGCAACAACAACAACAAATACCAAATGCACCACAAGATGAACAGGTTTTCAGGGCAGCTTGAAGATGCGTGCGTGGAAAACTGTGGAAAATACACAGAGACTCTGAGAGCGCGCGCGCGAGAGAGAGAGAGAGAGAGAGAGGGAAGAAGCTGCTCCACTCTGTGCAACCGCAGCTGGCCAACGATCGGACGTGCATTGGCCGCGCTTGACCCTCAGCCAGACCAATTGACACAATTCAACTGCAAAAAAAAAGGCAAAAAATAATAAACAAACAAAAAAAAAAAAAAACAACAGCGAATTAATTTTTTTAGGTTTCTGTAATTTATAGTCGTTTAAATAATTTCAATTGAATTCAATTTGTGGCTGTAAATCTTTCAAAATATTTGATTTACCTGAGAAGACGAATAATACAGTTATAGCCATATATAAAATAGGTTATCGATGTCTTTGCGTCCACATATTTAACGTCAGCTTAGCTTTGATAAAACGCGCATAACTGAAAATTCTCATAAAATCATTGATACATCTATAATTAGCTACAGCATAATCCAATTAGTCGGCTCGAAATGAGCTCAATTGATATGGATTTAGGCTATCGCAGCAAATTGCCAAACAGGGTATATCGAAGACACAGCTTTTCAATTAACAAACTTCTAGGGTATCTCCCAGCCAATGGCATAGTTTCAGCTGGCTGGCAATTATCTCATCGCTGCTGCATTCCACATACGCATGCGTCGTCGTGCATTAGGCTGCTTAGCATGTTAGAGTGCGAATACGGATGTGAGTGTGAGTGTGAGTGCGAGTTTGAGTACTCGCTGCTATGTAGGTTGGTGTGGCAAGCAACGGTACTGCAACGACGGCAGCCAACTGACGTCGGCTTTCGGCTGACTCCCAAGCAATTTGCAAAGCTGCCAAGGCGGGAAGAGAGCGAGAGGGAGAGGAGGCAGGGGCTGGGGCTCATCACTTGGCCATCTAATGTCTAACTGCATTTGGCTGTCAAGTTGACTTGTTTACGCTGCATGCATTTGGCAGTTGCTGTCGTTGCTGCTGCTGCTGCCGCTGCTGCTGCTGCTGCGTTGGCGTCAACAACCGTAGCCAAAGCTGCTTTTTGGGTCAGCACGCGTCGCACTTTGGCGCTTATATAATTGCAAAAATAAAGCAACAACAAGCGTACATCATATGACGTGCGTATGTGCCTTATGCAAGCCAGCTAATGGGGGAAAAGCGGCAAACAGCGTCGCCAAAGTCAACAAAAAAAAAAGTGCAACAAACGTTGCTGTTATGTTTTTATTTTGGCTTTCCTTACACTTAGTTGTTTTTTTTTTTTTTTTGCTGAACCGAAGCATAAATAAACAACCGACATTAACATTTACGATGTCTACGTGGTCCAGCGACGCGCAACGTGACTTTCAGCTCAAATATATATGTATGTATGTATGTATGTGCAGCATAAATTAAATTAAGCGACTGCACCGAAATTACAAGCCAAGTTATCTTCAAGATATATCAAAAGATCTCCCCCGCCCCAAAACAGCCACGAAACGTGAGCGGGCACTTCCAATGAGCGCAGCTAACTTTCAGCATGGGCTACTATGGAGACATAGAAAATGAAAGATATATAAAGTTGTATATAAAGATATATACATATATATAAAATATATCATTTAATAGAAATTAATAGATTTATATAAAATATATAATATCTAAGTTGATTAAAATATTTCACACCTTTGACAAGCGTGAGGGAAATTCATGATCACAAGCAAAATCAACTATAGATACATATATATTTATTTATTGAAAGTGATATCACTCTGGCTTAGCCTTAGCTTATATATGTGGACATTCGCTCATCAAAGTTCTCATTGTTAAACCAAATTTCAACTCTCTCCAAAGTTTCGGATTATAATATATCAAAAAGTTTCTTCCACTGCCGATTGCTAACTTTGGCCCACTTTATTCATACGTTAACTGTACTATGCAGATTAAGGTCAGAATAATATGCATGTAAAATAAATGTCTCACAAGCAATAAAACAATTTGTATGCCAATGGATAAAGATTGCAAAAAGTTTGTTAATCGTGATTGTTCTGATTGGACTGAATCTGAAACTGATTTGAATACGAAAAAAACTAGTCTCGCGCTGCGAAATCCATTTATTATATTACTTTCGATTTATGAGCAATTGATGATCGACAAACCCGTTTGCTTAAGGTTTACAAATGAATTGCATTTTTTTTTCTTTATTGGACGAGTATATGTCGATCTTCTTTTAAAAAAAATCGTTTTCGTGTTGCTGTTCCAATTTATAGAGCCATAATTAATTTATTTTCAATATCAACTCAATTTATCAGTTGACTTGACAAACACAATAAAAAAATACAAATTATCCAGCGACAAATGCGACTGCCTCTAACTGCACACTCTCGCGAGCAGCAAGCCTCTCCCTCTCTCTCCCTCTCTCTCTCTCTCTGACTGTTGCTCTCTGGTAGCACAGTTTGGTGAGCAACTGTTATACGCGCAAACTGAAACTGATTTTCAAATGCCCAGAGACATTTCAACGAAACTAGTTTTCCTTTAGTGTGTTTGCCCATTAGAGACGTCAGCGGGGAGCCGAAGGCCGACAAATGCCGTCAGCTGTTTGGCTACAGACTTGGCCCAAACGCTTCGCTGCAGCTCGCTCGCTCAGTTAGTCTTAGCCGGCACGTCGCGTCGTGTGCACCTCGTCTAAAGTTGCTTTCTGAAACGGTTCGTTATTCCCTCTCGCGCAATCCCCTGCCCCGACTCTCTCTCCACACACCTACAAATTGTTATACAATACACACGTTTGCACAGCTGTTCAGTTTCTTGGGCATTTGTTGCTCTTCTCTGTGGTTGTTGTTGTTTGCTTTGATAGTGTTCGTATGCAAAATTCATCAAAATTAGCAACAATTTCTATTGCTATTTGTTTAATTTGTTGACGCCATGCAATTTGCTATAAAAAAGATCAGTAAAAAAAAAAACACTGAAACAATCAGCGCTTACGTAATGCATAGATCAACTATTTGCCGTTGTTGTGCGAATTCTATATTTTTGCAAATTTTATTTTGCGAATTTTTCGCAAATGACTGCGTCGATTTTCCAGCAATTTTATTTGCTAAGTGGGGCAGAGCATTTAAATAAATGTTTTTTTTTTTTTTTGGATGGTGATAAATAAATTACAAATTGCCGGCAACATCAGCTACGTATGAGTTGCTTTCCAGAGCAACAGGTGCAAAGTGCATACAAAAGACTTAAGCAACAAACTTTCCCCGATCCCCGCCTGCATGCCACAAAAGGCGTTCAACGTTTTGCCATAGTGTAATGCTAATAAAGCAATAAAAAATAAAAAGAAAATCGTAAATAATCATAAAAAATAAAACAACAAACTTACATCATAAGCAGCTCGCAAGTTGCTGGCACACTTTTCGCAGCTGCAACAGCTGCAACAGCAACAACAACAACAACGAAGTTGAAGTAAAAAAAAAAAGCGCACAGTCGTTGCATTTAATTAATCAAAAAGAGCTTTTGCTTTTATGAATGAGCCGAGTGAATCAGTGAATACCAGACTGTGAGTGAATGAGTGAGTGACTTATTGTGTAGCCCTGCCCTTGCATCAACTTTTGTCATCCTGCCTCAATGGCTTCGGCTGCTGCTGCCGCTGCTGCTTCACTTGCTCCACAACATAAATTATGAGCGGCTCCTCCAGCGACGGCGCTGTATTCATAGTATATAAAAATATGACTTATTAATAAAAACAGACAACAGCAGCAACTTAGGGCCCGAACGTCAGCAGCAACAGCAACAGCAACAACAACAACAACAACTTAATAAAGCCAACAAGCTGCTGGCGCCAGCGGCTGGCATCGAGAGACTAGAGCAAGTTCGTCGATCGGAGGCGCTGCCGCTCGTCGTAAATGTTGATGTATTGTTGATTTTTCATAAAATGTGTTAAATATGCCAAGTGTAGGACGACGCGTGTGGGTTTTTTCTACCTATCTCTCTCTCTCTCTCTCTCTCGGTCTCTTGCCTGCATGAGCTGAAGCCCTGCACTGGCTGCAGCTACTGCATTGCGCTGCTCGAAGCTAGTTTTTTAGACAGCTTTGACATTTCTGTTAGAGCTATTCCGAGTCTAGACAACAATTTCTAATTGGCTTCGATATTTTATAGCTAATTAAATAAATATGGCTTGCAGTCAGCGCTTTTTCGCGCAACCCTCGCTTAGCTGACTACATTTTTAATTACATCTGCCAGTCCATACCCTCACCTCGGCTCAAAAGTACTTTGTATGTGGCACACGTTTTGCGCTTATGTTTTTTCATACTTCATTTGCAGCATGCAATAATTACGGGGCGTGCAAATTAATGTGCGGACAAGAAGCTCCAAAAAAGCGATAAGAAGAAATGACTTTTACAAAAAAAATACCGTAAGGCAGTCCTGCAGGACGGTCAGTAAACCTTTTTTTTTTTTGGGTGTATACGGAAATTGCTTAATTACCAAAAAGAAAAGGAAATTATGAAAATAAATTGCGAACCCCCACTGCATAAATCAGCAGCAACTATGTAGTTGATAAGGTCTCGCAACAGTTCACTGGAGTCAAGCCTTTGGGAATGTTTTTGAATGGCCCAAATAGTGGCTCACCCACGCCCAAGGTCATGCCGAACTGCATAAACAAGTTTGTTGCCTAAGTCATTCGCTTTGGTTTAAAGAGCAAAGTTTAGGGCGTTTGATTTACATGGCAGCCGAGCAAGTTGAATGAGTCAAAACTCACGCGTTTATAGGTTGCTACGCCCATAATATGCCCACTCGCAGCGCTCGGTGTTGCTCAGCGAAAGTTCAGCTAAAGCTCGAGAGACTTCATGAAACATATGTATAAATAAAAAATTTTCAAAACGCCCACGAATGCTATCGATTGCTGTGTGTGTCTGTGTGCGTCTGTGTGAGTGTTGTGGGCGTGCAATGTGCGCCTGACACCAAAACAGTTAAATGTGGAAATACAAGAAATTCAAGTGAATATCAAGCGCAAAAATTACGTCAATCAAAAAGTCAAAGCAACGGGCAGCCAGCAGCCAGCAAATATCAAAGCTAAAGCTAAGAAAAATATTTTCTGCAAAGGCGTCCATACAGCAAAGGCTGAAAGAAATAATAATATATGTGTATATGTGTGCACATATATATTGGCCAGGTCTTTTTTTTTTCTCTGCTGAGCGGTCCAAGCCAAAAATGGACCATGCAGAGCCTTAGCAGCAGCAGCTGCGCCGCAGCAGCGCAGCGTGTGGGCAGCAAAGTTGCCTAACAACCAACAACCAACAACTAACAACACCAACAGCAGCACCAAGCCGAACGCGCAAACACGAACACGAAGACTACTCTCAAGTCTCCACTGGTCGTCAAAGACGACATCGTCAGTGCTTCGGGATCGAGCGCAGCCTCAGTAGCTTCAGCTCGAACCAAAGGCGAATTCGCACTCTGTTTCAGTTCGTTTTAAGCGCGCGTGCGGTGCGGTTCTCTCTCTCTCACACTTACTCATTCGCTCCAGTGGCTCTCAACGAATCGATCCAAGTGCTGAACAGCTGAACAGTGTGCGGATCTGTGAGGTCTGCTGTTATAGCCATTCAACAGCATCCATATCCAAAGCAAACAAATTCATTTGTTTTCCTTAAATCTGCACCGTTTAATTACAGTGAAAGTTTTCGTGAGGCGTGCGCAACGAAATTAAAAATAAATTTTTCAAATTTTAACCGTGAAAATCGAAGGAAAAACCAAACCCATACGCAGCGCGACGCGTGCAAATCATCGGCAGCAGCCAAGTGTTAAAAGAAAAGCGATAATATTTCTTAAATATAACAAATACCAAAATACCAAGTGTCTGTGCACAGCTCAGTGTGTGTGTGCGCGCCCATACAGTGCCTGAGTGTGCATCTCTCTCTGTGTGTGTGTGAGAGTGCTTGTGTGTGTGTGTTTAAGCGCTTTTGGCGGCTCTGCCGCAGCCAAAACCAAAGTCTTGAAACAAATTGTTGCTGGCGTTGTGTTTCGTTGGCAGCTGTTGGCAGTATGAACTGATTTTGACCGAAATTTTATGAAGAAAATGGTGAGCAAATGTTTTTTACCTATTACAGGGTGTAAAATTTAAGTGAAGCCAAGAAAATTCTGTGTTCAAATTATTTTAAGCTAAGCATAAATAAATGCAAAACATCTGTTGAGAAATTTTGAATAAAACTTTAAATATGTATATATAATGAAATATAAATAAAAAAAAACTCTAAATATAAATAATAAAATTTTAAAAATATATGTAAAAGTTTAAAACTAAAAAATAAAACTCTAAGTATAAATAATAAAATTTTAAAAATATATGAAACAGTTTGAAAAAAAAAAAATCTCTAAGTATAAATAATACAATACAAAAAAAAAAAAAAAAATGGATAAAATTAAATAAGAAAAAACATTTACATTTATTATTTAAATGAATTAGTTAGCATATAAGCATATATCGATTTAATAAATATAATTAAAATAATAATAAAATAAATTAAAATAAATATTAACCTATTTATTTAAAAAATATATATATTTTGCTTAAAGAATGTATAGATATAACAAAATAAAAATTGTAAGCAAATAATTTGATTTAAGAAATCCATTAAATTCAATTGCCAAGTATTCGTTGTGTAGCTCCCAGATCCGCAACCAAGCCCAAAGCAAGTAAACATTTCACTTTCGTTTGTGCAAATCTCTCTCCCTGCGCTCCCTTGGTTATTGTTACCTTGAAGATTGGGAGAAGCGACTGAAGATGTGGATGGAGATAAGTGTGTAGTTGCTTTGTCACTAATGCTGTTTGTTTTCTCTGCAGCGCAAATAGGGGAAAATATGACAAATAATCATACGAAATACTCGCTTGACACACTTAGCAAGCTGTCAACCAAATAGAAATTCAAAACATTTGCCCAGCAAATGACGAAAGAAACAAATACCAATAATAATTTTTACAAGTGACCAAAAATAGAGTTTCGAGCTAAGGTCGCAGCAGCGAAGTCTGTGAGTGCTGCGGCTTTGTTTAATGTGGATTTGTGGATTGGTGGCTTGGTGGATTGGTGGCCTGAGAGTTGCTGATTGAAAGCTCGAGTATTGTGGCTTAGCGACGCACATTGGCGAACTTTTTGTGTGTTACCCACGGTTTGGCAAACTTTATTGATGGAATTGTGGGCTTATCGCTGCTTTTGTTTTCATCTCATTTTTATCTTTTTCGTGCTTGACTTTTTTCGGTCAAATGCAAAAAATACTGCCACTGCTTGCTGCTTGGACTGGCTGCAACTTGAGCTCATTTGTCAGTCGGCGCCAGCGTGGACTTGCTGCTAGTCATTTGTAAAATTCATTGTTTAGCAATCTTCGCAGTCGCAGTGGCAGTCGTGTGTTGAGATTTTTTTCTCAGTCTTTTACTTTTTCACAAGTTCGTGGCTCATCTGTTTGCCATAGCGGGCAGATTCAGCCAGCCAGCCAACTGACTGACAAACTAACTGACTCGCTTTGGCTGCTTTGTTTTGTTTTCTTCAGCTGTTTAAATTGTTGCGTTGTTTTGGCCGTGGCGAAGGTGCAAAACTTTCACTTTATGTATTATTGTTTTGCGTGCGAGCTGCGGCTGAAGGCAGCCGCGGAACTCAAAAAGAAATTACAATATTAATGACCATAAATTATGAGCCTGACTCAGTTGGCCCCTTCCCATGGTGCGTGGGTCGAAATTGCAGCTATTAAAACCGCACAACAAAAAAGTCAGAGAGCTAATGCATGCAATTCTACCCAAAATCCAAGAAACTCTGACCCAGACTGCACAACAATGTAGCGCTCATAAAAACGAAAGACTCCAGCAACGAATTCGAGTTGTGAAGTAACTTAATAAAATCATTTTAGTGCGGGTGCGCTCATCAGAAAGCTAAAAGCTGAAGATTTCATGACGTCAATTAGTTTTACGACTTTAAGCTTAAGTAACAACATTTTTTCTGAACAGCTAATATTTCGAAGAGTTATGACATAGCCAATTCGATCCATAGGTTTTGCTGATTTTTAAGCCTTAGACTTATTTAAATATGGATATAATGTTTTTAATTAAAGCTTTAAATATTAGTTCATCTCTAAACATCAACTCATTTAACATATTCAATCTTAGTTCCTGTTTGTATTACCTAACATTTATATCAAATTTTTATGAGCATAAACGTGTTTTTATACTCATTCACGAAAGTGAATTGAGTATATTGGTTTTGTGCAATGTCCGTCTTGTCCGTCCGTCTGTCCGTCTGTCCGTCTGTCCGTATGAACGCAACTTTTTTCGCCGCTATTGAAGCTAGAGACTTGAAATTTGGAACACATACTTGTGTATAGCTCCCATTTATAAAGTGTTAAAATTTTCCCGATCCGCCCACTAGGGGCGTGGCAAATCGGAAAATGCATTTTCCGATATTCCAGAAATCATGTTAGTTGAAGAGCTAGAAAGCTGAAATTTTGTATGTAGGTCCGCGTTGACCACCCAAGTTCAACAAGCTATGGCGGATATATCTCCGCCCATTGGGGGCGTGACAAATCGGATAAAACTGTATCTCCTAGAGTTTTAAAGCTAGAACGTTGAAATTTTGCAGGTGAGCTAATGTTATAGTGATTTTCCCGATTTGGCTATATTTTAGGCATTATGGATGCTAGAGACCTGAAATTTGGTATATATACGCGGGTTGACCACCCAAGTCCAACAAGCTATGGTGGATATATCTCCGCCCAAAGGGGGCGTGGCAAACCGCAAAAGTTTATATCTCCTAAAGTATAAGAGCTAGAAGCTTCAAATTTGGATGGTTGTGTTACTGGTTACCTCCTCTATCGACTCCTTAAAAATAATTTTTACGCCTCTTTGGGGGCGTGGCATATCGAAAAATACCCTGTAATTTTCACATTTTTGGAGCGTAAGCATCCAAACTTTACAGTTAGACTACCGTTAGCTCGTTCTACGATCTGGCCAAAAATGAGATGCCTACGCCCACTAGGGGCGTGGCAAATCGAGAAAAACTGAATTTTCTGCAGTACTAGAGCAAAACTTAGTTACTAAAGTGCTGATGGGATGTGAATGAGTATCCCGCAGTCGGTAACGCCCGACTGCAACATTCTCACTTGTTTCTATTTCTAAATGTCAGCTAAATAAAAAGACTTAGGCAACAAACTTGAACAACTTTTCATTCTACTAAAAAAGTCAACAATTTAGGCCTCTATTATAGCTGCAGCCATTTTCAAAAAATCGAATTTCGAGCTTCCAGAAAATCATTGAGCTTACTAACAAAACTTGATTTAGCTAAAATGAAGAAGAAAAAAACTAATTGATTCAAGCTAAGCAAATAAAAAGCCTTCAAACTGATTCATGCACCAACTTTGGCCACATCAACTTGTTGTGTGCACCCCACACAGTCTGTTGAACCTTAGTGGCTGCGGCCACTCAAGGCCATTCCCACCAGCAGCGCAAAAAGTCGCACAAAAAGCCGCAAGAGCCGCAAATTCTAATAAATTTTGCAGAAAAACCAAATCAATTTTTTCTCCACTCGGTCTTCTTTTTACGGCGAGAATTCTCATAAATTGTGAACGACCAAAAAAGTCAAAGTGTGGTGGGCGCACCACAAACAGATCAGCGTGCGTCAGTTCAATATTGGACCCAGACGCTGTTTCATCTAACAAAAGCAGCAGCATCAATCGCATCATCATTAGTCAGAGTCGAAGTCAGCGTCAGAGTCGAAGTCAGCCAAGGCTGAAGTCGGCATTTACAAGTAGTTTGGCTAAATGGGTGTGTGGTGGGCGTTGTGCTGATTGGCAAAGATTTTGTTGCGTGGGCTGTCGCCACATGACACAATCGTCCAAAGCTGATGCCACTTCACTCGCTTCTTTTATTGAGGTTGACTTGCACTTGTTATGCGTTTTCGATTTCTGGACACGAGGGCAGGCTGGCAGGTATTCAGCCTACTTTCACCAGAACTTGGTTTCGTTTTCAATGCCTTATACGAGTGGAAGTCCCAAAAACTTTTGGGCTTTCAGCGAGCTGTCAGCCACTGCAAACCGCAGACAAAACCAGAAAGAAAAAAAACTGAAACTGAAATACGCGAGCATCAGCAGATCAGCAAAAAATGAAAAAAATATGCGCCGAAAAGAGCAACAAAAGCGAAAGTAAAACAGAGACCAGGTTTTTTCCTGGTCTTTTTTTTTTTTTTTTTTTTTTTTTTTTTTTGTAGGGCTGCAGACTCGAAATGATGTCATGACTAAAAAGGAATTGCCAAAAATTAAGTTTTTCGTCTGTGCGGCCATAGTCTGCAAAATCTTGTAGCAATGAAAGGCTACAGAACGGACTGGCGGACGGACAATTGTGTTGTGTTTTATGCAAAATCATGCAAACTGAATCTGAAACTGAACTGTGAAACAAATGCAAAAGTAACCAGACGACTTTGGCCCAGCCCAGCCCAGTTCCAGTTACAGTTTCAGACTCGTCAGACTGTTTTTTGTTGCCGTTGTTATTATTTTCATGAGCTTATGCCAGTGCCAGACCCTGAGCCGAAACGACGCCTGCATATAACTAGCCGTAATGCCGTTTCTTTATTTCATTTTTAAGAAATCAACAACAAGCCTTTAAATTTATGACTCATATTAGTTGCCACAAGCAGCAGCAGCAGCGGCAGCCACAATTGTCTAAGAGAAAAAACCAACACGGAACCTTTTAGATTGCAATTTGCAACAGTTTTAGCTGCAACTGCTGCAGAGACCCAAAAAAACCCGTTTAGACTGTTCAGATTGGCGCCCAATTAACGGCGTCATTTAGCTTTCAAATACAATAGCAAACGTAGAAAGAGAGAGAGAGAGAGAGAGAGAGAGAGAGAGGGGCAATTGCTACTTGTCTCTTGTATCTTGAGTGTGTCGTGTGCGCGGTAGCTGTGGCAAGTTCGTTGCCTAAGTCTTTTATTAGCGCCTGTCTAAAGCAATCGGGCCGACTAATAACTTCATTTAAATTAATCTAGCTAATCGCCTCGATGCGTATGTCAGCAATTTAAAATTCAATTACCACAGCCGCTGCGTTTGAAGTTGCCACCGCACAAACAATTTGCATATGGCCCCCATGTGTGTGTGTGTAAGTGTGCGCCCACTGTGGCTGCCACATCCTGTCGCCAGCTGACCGTCATATCCTGTGAGCTGGCCGTAAATTGCAAAAACCGCACATGCTAATCAACTGGCATAGAGGCTGGAGCAAACCGCAATTATTAAATTACATTTACCTGCCTATGCAGTCGGCCTAATCGAATTGCCTCAACTGGAGGAGGCTGAGGGTCGGCTCTGGCTAGCAGAGCTCACTGATACCAGCCAGCAGTTGACGCTTCTCGCTAATTAAGCCAGCTGGACTTTAATAGGGGTTGACAGGCGTTTGCGGTAGTTTGTTAAACAAGTGTATGCATGTACATATGTATTATAATTAATAGCCAGACGGTCGAAAGACAAAAGAATATTGTCTAGGCGTTGAGAGCGCCCAGTTGAAGTGAGAAGTTGTGACGAGCTGTCAGCAGAGCTGCTACTTTAGTCCAAGCAATTAACTTGTTCTGACAGAGATTGATTTTCATATGATATCTACAACTGTAGAGGCGCTGACTCTCTGACATCAGCCTAGCAAATTATATCATGATATATATTTAATTATAAACAATTATAGTTATTATATGAATTGATGCATGTGATAGAGCTTGAACTTATTTCAGACTAGTATATTTTTGCATAATTAATTATTTATGCTTTTTTACTGCAAGTGAACTATGATAACACATTTCAGAGAGGCAGTACTTGAGTAAAAGTAAAATCAAGAAGAGAAGAAGTGCAGAAGATCGTTAAAGCAGTTCTCATTTGGTATTTGTATTAAGGTAAATTGGAGCTAGGAAGCTCACAGCAGCAGAGAGCGTTCCCATTGCTCACTTGAAAGTCAACTGCAACGAGCTCTACCTGCTGTTGGGCTCAACAGTTGATAGAGACAGTGCTTGAGTAAAAGTGGCCCTATATAAAGGGCAGCAGCTGCAGCATTTCTTCAGTCGTCCAGGCCTGGTGGAGGTCAGCGCAATAAAGTGAGGAGGAGTGTGTGATCGATCAGCTAATTATATAAGCATTAAAGACGTAGAGGAATCACGTATTGGAACTACGTAGAGGAAATACGTAAAGGAAATAAGTAGAGGATACTTAGCGGAAATACGTAGAGGGAATACTTAGAAGAAATAGGCAGACGAATAGTGCTCAATCGACTCAGCCCTGATCAAGAATATATATACTTTGTGGCGTATGCCACGCCTCCTTCTGCCTGTTACATACATTTCATCAAAACCATTATACCCAGATTTCCCATTGAAAATGGGTTCAGGGTATAAAAATAATAAAATAATTATAATATCAATGGAATTCTTATTTGAAGTCAAAGCAAAACAAATTTTCTTCTATATTACATCACACATTACTCAATTGGCAATGCATCAGCATGTGAGAAACTCTAAGAGGAATATCTCATTGCTGTACTCTTAACAGCATCAGCAATTTCTAGTTAACTCGCTGACATCAGCAAAATACCCAAATAAAATCAATTTTGAATCATAAACTATATATAGAATTTGATTTATTACAGCTAAAGTTAGAGTTCATTACCTCAAGCAACTCAATTTTTAATTATAATTTTTAACAGTTTTGAAGGAATAAGCTCTGATTGAATACTTCGTTTATTTGTGCTTACAACTTGGAGAATTATGTCTTAGCTCCGGCTACGGCTACGGCTACGGCTACGCACCGAAATGTCATGACTCATTGACGACATTGCGAAGGTCAACAACTGTTACAGCTCGAAGCATTGGCGACAATTTGTGCGCCTCACACACACACACACACTGAGAGCGTACCACACATTGTTTGGCCTTAGGCCGTGCGTAGGTTTTATGGCTCAGTTGGCTTGATTAACGCCAATTGGCTTATTACCAATAAGCCGTGCTAAGAGCGAAGAAAAACCCGATTTGCATATGAATCAAAGCGCGATTCTAACAAGCGAGCAACAAACAGCGTACATTATATGCCAGCACACATTTGCAGAGGCGTTGCCGAGGGGCGTGGGCCGTTGAGCAGCCTTCAAAATCGACACTCAGGCACACTTAGCGAGCTACCCACACAGAAGAGAAAAATAATGAGAGATAGAGAAAGAGGGGAGAGGCACGGGGAGAAATACAAATACTTTGTAATTAAAAGCTGTTACACGCAAATGTGGAGTTGATTGATTTTGAAAGCTAATTGAAGAGGCTTTGAGCCAAGCCCAAAAGTAGCCACGGAAAGGGACGAGTCACTTCCTTAAATGCACACAGAAGAGTTGTGAAGAAAACAATGAGCCATGGGATTTGATTGATGTGCGGCTCATCAGCTAGCTGTTCTAAGACTTAATGTGGTCTTTCACAGTTTACCATTATTCTTGCAATACCCTGTAGTTGAAATAAGACATAGCGAGTGTATTGCTCACGGGAAAATATAAAGTTTAAATGAGATTACTACGTACTAAGTCTGCGCAGTCAAGCCTAAACTAAATTCTTTAGTCTAACAAATTTGCTAACTGTTCTTCATTATATAGGGTATTTGCCAGCTAAATACATTAATTTAAATTACATCTACTAGTTTTTGTAAAGTTAGAAAAACGGCAAAGTGAATCGGCGTGCAGTTCAGTTCGTTGCCTGAGTCTTTCGTTTCGGGTAAGGTGGCCAGCCTGGCTGGCTAATTGGTGAGCAAAAGAGCGAACAAGACCAATAATGTACCGCCAGACAACAAATAACAACATGTAATGAACGCAGCTTACAGTTCACTGTAGTTCGGGTTTTCTTTAGTCTTTTTGTTCGCTCAACTCAATGAAAAGTAAATTGGTCTGGCCGCCTGCTTTGTACATGGACATGGACATGCACAACATCCGAGGAGGTCCACAGCACTACAAAAAAATAAAAAAATAAAAATAAATGTATACACACATACATGTATGTATATACATTTATAAATGTATGCTTGTAGTTTTGTACGGCGAATAAATTGTTGGCATGTTGCAGCAAGGCTGGGCACATGAAATTTATGCCATTTTAAAGCGAGAAATGAAACACGCCCCAAGTGCATTACAATAAATTATATAGAAATATGAGTGGCGACCTCTCTCAATCTGCCTGATGTCCCTGATTTCCGTCTCGCTCGTTTTGGGGCATCATCTGTAGTGATCTCAAGTGCTCCATTATAAAGCAATTAATGCTGGCGACTCGCTCCACTTTGCTTATTTTAATAATTCATAAAAATAAGCGCATAATTAGGATGCCTGGGTGGGCCGCATGATGGCATGATTCGAGCACTTCCTTTGGCTTCTTCTTTTGGCCTCTGCTCATTAAAAATGGCAATCTCTAAAAATAGCTAGAAACAAACATTTTGCGCCCTCCCGCTCCCGCTCCACTCCACACCACTCCACTCGCCACATATTTTCATATTAATTATCCTAGCCAGCCACTTGTACAGCTGTCGAACTGCTGCACCGCTGGCCGTCCGGCTGGTCGTCTATTCTCTGGGGACACAGATGCAAAGTGCTTGTCGGGCAGATGCCGATATGGCGACAGTAGCCAGTAACCGGGCCAATTCGCTGTTGGCCGTGCGCAGATTTTGCCGATTGGCTGCCATTGACTTTTAGCGATAATTAACACCTCGCTACGAGCCCTAAGCCAAATTGAAAGCCAAGTAGGGACAACTGCCAGTGATGCTGCTCCTGCTCCTGCGCGACAAAAAAAAATAAGCAAAACTAAAGAACTTGTCGAGTTTTTGTTGTTGCTTTTTTTATTTTTAATGGTCGATTTTACATTTATTTTATTGCTAGAGCAAACTGGAACTTTACTTATTGATTTGCATTTTTACAAGCGTCTCCTTGTTCCCTGTCCACTGTTTGCTATTTTTGTATATTTAAATTTGCACAACATGTCCGCTGTTTTTTTGTTTATTGTTTTTTCCTCTAGTTAGCAGCGATTTTCAAGGTCTTTGGGTATGACAACTTTAAAATTCACATAAATCGAAAATATGCAGGAATTGCAAGCTAAGCTTTAACAGAACTATTTGAGGCTGCTCTGTTTTTTGTCTTGCTTCAATATAATATGTATTTTTAGATTGACTCATTCAATATGAAATATATTAATTTCTGAGAGTTGGCAAAGCTCAATAGAGATGAGTAAATGGGGGACCCACAGCTAAAATTTTCTTTTTTTTTTTTAAAGGGAAATATAATCTTCATTCCATATCACATAACGCACTGCCTACTAAATTGAACTTTAACTTCTATTCAATAGCTCGTGAGCAGCATTTTCTTCTTCTTTTCTTTTTATACAAACGACTTTCAAGTAGGAAACATGATTCTCTGGCATGGCTCAAAGTTGGTTGACCATGCTGGTCACATACTTGGCCACATGCGCTTGAGCCTGCCACTGTGCAACGAGACAACTGATTCATGTCTCTGGCCCTTGGCCGAATCGTATTGCGTTCAATCAACGCATAAAATACACTCACTCACACACACACACACACACGCACATTGTCAAATCGCCCACGCCGTCAGCGACGCTGGCGAAGGGACAGTCAAAAGGCAGACACAAAGGTGATTGGGCATGGAATTGGGAATTGAAAATGGTCAAACGGCAGCATTGGACAGCATTTTTCATAACATGGCCGTAAAGGCGAGGGCAACTTGGCAGGCGGATCAAAAAATTATGCAGAGCACATACCACGCACACAAGCGCGCCGTTGCCAACACTATTATACAATAGGCAAGCCAACAACAACAGCAACGGCAATTGCATAAAACTCTTTTTACAATGCGTCGTCGTCATCGTCAGCGACAGCGCTTTCAGTTGTGGCATAAGCCCAAAAGAGCTGAAGAGAGGATCGCAATGGCGACGCCGGGTCCGGGCACGTACGCAGCGCCAACGGCCAACTAATGCCCAAGTATATATAAGTTGGTCTTGTTGTTCTTGTTGTTGTTATTATTGTTGTTATTTATTGAAGTATATGGCAGGGCACGTTATGTTTTTGCTCAGCTGCCCCCGCCTTAAACGCGCGCATTTGCAATTTACAGCACAAATAAACTTGGCCAAAAGAACTGACAGCAGCAACAGCACCAATAAAAAGAAGAAGGCGAAAAAGAAGCAGAAGCAGAAGAGTACAGCAACAACAACTACAACAACAGCTACAATGGTTTACTTCCGCCGGATAAATACGTAAAAATCATATAAATTAGAATTGCAAGCAGGCAACCATTAATTCGACGCTGCACTGTACGTGTGCGTGTGTGTGTGTGTGTGTGCCGTTCATTTAAATAAGTTTCCGCTAGCTTTGATTGATTCAGGCGCTGCTTAGTCATCCCTAACTGTACAGTTAAGCACAGGCGACACTTGCAATTGTCTCTTCCGCGTGAAAAGAAAAAGAAACAAAAAAAGCAAAAGACTTAGGCAACGAACTTATGCAGCCACCTCTCTATTGGCCTCCCATGCCATTTACGGTGCAGACGCTGTGTCCATATGTGGAAGTCTGGCATGCCGCCGCCAACAGCAATCACTGCCAGTTGCCGGAGCAGTTCACCTCGCCAGGCGTAGGCGCAAATTGGAAAGTCCAAAAGGCGCCAATGGGTCGACTGACTTGACTGCACTTAATGACTCTGCGGAGGGGCAAAGTTCACACACACACACACAGATATGGGAATGTGATTGTGCTGCTGCAGACAATTTACGACAGATTGGACATTTACGAGGCCCAGGCTTAGACACATTTTCTCATAAATTAAGGCTCAGATTTATCGTCCCTTCCATATGCATAAAAAAATATTGACATTTATGTTTGACACTGCTGAACTTTATTTTTAAACCAAAATACCATTAAAAAAAAATACTAATTAACACCTGTGCCATTGAGAGGTGGCCGCCAGAGCTGCCAGCTAATTTCTGGGTTAAATATTGAAAGAGAAAAAGAGAGAGAGAGAGGGCGGGCGAGAGAAAACAACAAAGTCATGCAGTCAGCGCAAGCAATGAAAGTGAAGTCGCATCGCTCCTCAGACTCCCGTTTACCGATGGGCTGATTGCCGACACTCGACTCTCGATTTGCGATTCTTAACTGCCGACCCGACTACTGACCATACCTAAACGGAAAAAAAAAAAACTAAAAACGTAAACGAAAACGAAACAAAAAACATGCGTCGCTTGCAGTCGACATTCTTTTTAACAAGTTGCCCGTTGACCAAGACCTGAAAAGGGTCTGCTGCGAGTTGGCAACGCAGCGCAGTCAAGTTAAATACGCCCGCCGTGTCCACTTTGGGCCCGGCCGGGGCCCGGACGGAGGCTGCAAGAAAATATCAGAAGATCAAAGGCATTTTAACAGCATGCGCTGAGCGTCCCAATGCAAACAATCAACACGACTGCGAAAGACTGAGTGAAAGAGAGTGCCAGACAGAGTGAGAGAGAGAGAGAGTGAGAGGGATCACTGCCTGTGGCACCATGGCCAATGTGGCATGGCTTAAGGCCGGAACCCGTGCACTTAGTTGGAGGACACGTACAGGATAAATTAGCAAATATTTGTTTTCAGTTTTGCTGTGGCTGTTGCTGCTGCTGCCTCCTGCTCCTCCTTCTCCTCCTCCTGCTGCTGCTGCTGTTGTTCTTTAGCAACGCGTCGCAGATTTTATTTCTTATTTAAGCAAAAATTGCATTTAAATTGTTTTTGTTGCAGTCGTCGTCGCAGACATCGTGCAGCTACTTTGTAAAGGTTAAACACTTAACCTTGACATTTTCACTGGCCATTGGCCAGTTCTTGCAGCAGTTGAGCAGTTGCACCCTCAGTGCTGCACCCACTTGTTGCAGATGCCCAGGCACAATTAATCGCATTTCGCAATGTCTCAATTATGTCAAGCGATTGTCACAATCTTGGCACCCACTTTTAAGCCATCTTAAGTTGTGCACTAAAAATCCGCACAACGCGCCCGAGCAGCTACATAAACAAAACAGTCAACACACCATAAACAAAGCCAAGCGCTACCCCGCTCACCTCCCACTCGGCAGCCAGACAATAATATATCAAGACATTGCTACTACAAATAAGTTGACTACACGAGCTGCTGCTGCTGCTGCTGCTCCTACTCCATTGTAATGGAATAAAGAGATTTAGTAGCTTTGCCTAGCCACAGATCGAGGCTTCAGATTCAACAGCGCCCAGCCCAGCCCAGCCACTCTTTGTGTGTCCTGCTGCGCCCTTCGACAGTCCTGCTCTGCACTGTCCTTCTGTGCGTGCAATGCTCCCGCAACTCAACTGTTTTGCATGCCTAAGCTTAGGGCCTGCTGCCGCATATTAATCTTATCAAAAACTTGTCAACAATCCCATACCAGCCCGACCCATCCCATCGGCTGCTGACAACAAATTCGCATTGTTTCTGCATCTGTAATGTCTTCATTGTATGCATTTAGCTGATGAAGTGCCGCATCGGGTTTAAATTTGGTAGATCTGATAATATAACAGCAGCCTGCGCAGCATATAAAATATGTTGAAGACCTTCAACAGATGCTAAACTGACAGCTGTTGCATCAATTTCAATGAATTTGTATTTCAGTCTACATAAATTCCATGATGGAAAGTCATCAGGAATTTTACATAGCACTGAGGCTAAGATATATACATAGATAAGATGGATGGATAGTATATTTATATATGCTTATATCATAATAATTAGATTATCTAGATTAAAAGAACTCTTCAAAGAGTTCAATAAAATTTCGCAGAAATATTTTCTATGCTCTTTGTATATAGTAAACCTCTCTGCTATGCAACAAGTAATTCTTAGCTTTTACCAAGAACTACCCGTCTCATGGCTATCCATAGCTGTCTAATGACATTGGAATATTCAAGAACTGGTTAGCTGGCTAGCTGGCTAGCTGGCTTGTGGTTTCCTGCGATTCGTTTCGTTTGAAATGATTTGTGGCCATTCCGCACCCAAATTCTTTGGCCCACTAATGATTTCCTGCTTGAGCGCAGGCTCACCTAGAGACCCAAAAAATAAAGGTAACAAAAACAACAAAAATAAAATTGGAGAGGTAGAGAGGAGAAGCAAGCCAGAATGATTAATTATGGGCCAATGTAGGGTATTAGATCCTGGCCGGGCGATGTGGCGAGTGAGCGGTTAGCCTACAGCCAGTTCGTTGCTTAAGTCTTTCGTTGCGGTTCAACAGAATTTTATGTATTTGGGTTAATGTTACACAAACCCGAGCAAAAATGTTGTTGCTGTTTGGCATTTGCATTGCTTTAGTTTGATTTGAACACACACAAAAATTTCCAGGTATTTATTTAATGTGCACCGCAACAAACGGCGTCGCTCGACTGCAATTTCCTTCCGTCGAGCATCGAACTGCGCATCTTGATCGGACCAGAGCAGCAGCGAGCTGTGTGTTGTGGTGCAGCAAGCACAATAAAAATAATAGTATAGAAGCATTGGAGCTGAGTGCGTTCTCAGGCCGGCGGAGTTAAGCGGCTAAGAAACTGGTATGCTGGCTGCCGCTGGCTATTTCAAAATCTAACTGTTAACTTGAAAAGTTGAACGTACTTGCAGCATGCAACATGCAACGGCGGCTGCACCCACGGCACAACAGCTATAACCGCAGAGCGCCGACCAACGAAACGAGTTGAAAGCCGTTTTCCCTGTTAGCCAAGTTAGCCGAGCCAAGCCGAGTCAAGCCAAGCAGCAGCAGCAGCAGCTCTTGAAAGTGGTTTCTTGTCTAACAGCGTTAGTATTGCTTTAAATTGTGCGCCCAAGCAGGGACCAATTGATTGCACTAACCGAGCACCAACACCAACCCCAACCCGTGCCCGTACCCGCACAAGCAACCGTACCGCTGCCCGTACCCTTGCCGCCGCCAGACCGGACTCTAATGGCTCCGCTCTGAGAGAGTTCTCAGCCAAGTGTCATAGCGGCGGATGCTCACAGCATTTATCATTAATCAAAAGCCCAAGCAGATGTCAATATTGCCAATGCGGAAACTGCATGGCGCATAGCGGGTACCGGCCCGGCATCGACACCGCTTTACCGGTGTGCCACTGACGATGCCGACAACAGCAGCAGCAACAGTTGCTAGCCAGGTGGCCATTTCCGTTGGCTTTAGCTGGGTTCCTTATTTTGACACTGCCCTCGCAAAGGCAATTATTATTGTTGTTGCTGTTGCTGCTGTTGTTGTTGTTGCTGTTGCACTGATTTATGAGTTTTTAATGAGCGGCAACTTTACACGAATTGTTAACAACACTCGACTGTCGTCCGCAATGTAATGCCATAAAGTAGCTACTCTTAGCCAGTCACTCCGACATTTTAGCCGTACGAATACGAAATGTTGTCTCTGGGTTGAAGATGCGCAAATGATACGCCAATGGGCGTTGGAATGCGCATGAGCAATTTTATTTTATTTCATTTTTGCTTACCCTTTTTTTTCAACCCTGGTCTATACCTTTTTGGGGCATAATAGCCAAGTCATTCAGTCGCAAGATTTATGAGCTGAATCTGGGAGCTTTAGTTTTGTGGGTTTGTCGAATGTTTTGTAGTTGTTATTGGATTATCGTAAGACGATCTGGCTGGAATTTTGCTGTCTGTCTGTCTGCTTATCGGCATCAATGAATGATGAGACCGCAGGCTGCAAACATTTAATATCATTAGAATGAAATGTTGGTAAAGAGAATTGATCTGATTGGAACTTATGGGAGGAGTACGTGTTATAATAGCTTAAAATGAGGTTAGAGAGAACATTATCAAATTTAAGATATATGATAAGAAATATAAAGAACTGATATGAATTTTAGCTCATTACTAAAATATTCTTAAAAATTCTCTTGTTCTGTATTTCTCATTTTCTCTCTCTCTCTCTCTCTATCTCTCACTCTCTCTCTCCCCTTCAAGCTAAGTGCATGCTGCATTCGTTGCTTAGCCTCAACATTTTTAGTGCCTCTCACAATCAATCTATATAACCACTCCCTCTCGTCCGCCACCCTCCCCCCCCCCCCCCTCACTCTGTTTTGTTGTCGTTTGGCGTGATTGATTATGCATTTTCATATGAACTGGTTGGCCACTTGCAACTTGTTGCAGTTGCCCATATCAAAAGGCGTGCGGCATGCGGGCAGAGCCGTCGCCGCCGCAGACAGTGAGTCGATAATTCCGCTGAAGCAATGAGTTACAGCCCGCAGCCAGTTGAGACAGGCCGGCGGCGCAGTGTCAGGCAGGCGCAAGCTGCTGTCTACGGCGCTGTCAGTGACCTTCAGTTGGCGGCACTCAACCCGCAATTAGACAAACTGCACCAGCACCAAGCTAAAGGATGGACCCGACAGCAGCAGCAGCAGAGGCTGAGGCAGAGGCAGCGCCCAGGCGCCCGCCGCCTGCCACACAAGATTTATGTGGCAACTGCAGCAGATCCTTTGAACCGACAGCTCTGACATTGAAAAACCATAATTAATTGATCAGCCCACCAGCAGGTGGGCGTGGCAGGGAGTATGCCTGGCCTAAGCACGCCGATCGTTGGCTAGATTTATGGCGGCAAACACGAAACTGGGCCGCAACGACTGCAATTTGGAAATCAGTCAAGAAAAACAAATGTTAATAAATAAATGACAAGTCGTGACATGCAAATACGAAATGTTTATCGACAGGCAGCAACAACGGCAACAACAACAACAGCAAAGTGACTACTGTTAAATGAGTTCAAATAAAAGCAATGTAACTCGCGTCAGCATCCGGTTGAGCAATTGAATTTTTATGGGGTGTGTGCACAGTACGTGTCTCAGAAAAAAAAAACCTTAGAAATATACACATACACACACACACACACACACACACACACACACACACACACACACACACACACACACACACACACACACACACACACACACACACACACACACACACACACACACACACACACACACACACACACACACACACACACACACACACACACACACACACACACACACACACACACACACACACACACACACACACACACACACACACACACACACACACACACACACACACACACACACACACACACGCACACACACACACAGACACACACATACACACACACACATAGGCACGTACGCATCATTTGAGAGAGAGACAGTACTTGAGTAAAAGTAAAAGCAAGGAGAGAAGAAGTGCAGAGGATCATTAAAGTTGTCTATGTGTATGCAGCAGTTCTCATTTGGTATTTGTATTTAGGTAAAACAAAGCTAGAATGCTCACAGCAGCAGAGAGCGTTCCAATTGCTCACTTGAAGCTCGACTGCAGCGAGCTCTTTCTGTCGTCAGGCTCAACATTTGGGAGAGACAATGCTTGAGTAAAAGTGTCGCTATATAAAGGGCAGCAGCTGCAGCATTTCTTCAGTCGTTCAGGCTTGCTGGGCAAGTGAAGTACAGTGTGTGATCGATCAGCTAAGCATCAAAGACGTAGATGAGTTGCGTCGTGGAGTTACGTAGAGGAAATACGTAAAGGAAATCTACGTAATGGAAATATTTAGACATACGAATAGTGCTAAATCGACTCAGCTCGTCACCCTTATATACTATACATATACATATATACTTTGTGGGGCCTGCCACGCCTCCTTCTGCCTGTTACATACATTTGAACAAAACCATAATACCCTGATTTCCCATTTGCAATGGGTTGAGGGTATAAAAAACACACACACACACACATATTTTTCACGCTATCAGCATTTATTTTTAATAAAGATGCGATCAGCTCAGCTCAGTCTGGCTGTGAATATTTATATATATACACATACATATATTTTTTATTTATTTATATAGTATATATTGGGGCTCGCATTTATGTTTTTTTTTCGGCCAAATTGTGTCACTGGCTTCTTTGGCTTTGATTTAGTGGCTAGACAGGTTAAAACAAGATGAGATCATCGCATGGTGACGCTCTCGACGACGACGCTAAACGGTTCTCTGATTTTTGTTGGCCTTCGTTCAAAATGTTGACATTGTAAAAATATTTGATACGTTGCCATCAAAAATCTATTCAAAATAAACAATGGAATTGCCGTTACTTCAATTGCTGGCAACAAGTTTGAAAAGGTGCTTCAATACGTAGGTGATTGCCATTTCAATAAGATTTGGATTAGAGCATCATTACAGCGCGAAGCACATCGAATAGAATTACTGGCAAGCGAGCTAAAGCTAAATAATTAATTCTAATTGTGCAGAGCGTCTTGAACTGCTGCCTGACCTTTGGCTAAATGGGAAAACACGTTTCGCAGGGTGATAAAAGAAAAAAAAAATCAAATAAAATAAAATAAATATTTATATCCGGCCTGGACTAGACCAGCAGGCACTTAAAGCTTTATCCAATTTAGTTATTTCATGCCAGTTGCCAGTTGCAGGGCTTTGGCTTGGGCTTGGGAGTTTATAGCACTTGGCATTGTTAGATCTTCAATCAGGCTTAACGAACAGCCAGAGCCAGTCGAGCCCAGGAACACATTCACATTTATCACGCACATTTATCTGCTTGTCAGCCGGAAGGGAGTCGCTAATCCCCCAGCTGCCCAGCCTCCCAGCTGCGCCCAGTGACCAACCAAATTACGCTCATTTTGCGGCTAACATAAATTTATCAAGCATCACAGAAAAATATATTCGCCAACTACAATGTAGTGAGTGCACATAAAATGTAAGTGCGAGAGATCGAGAAACTCGAGAGCGGCAGAGGCCATGGCTCCTGCTTTAATTAAGTGATCATGAACATGGACAACACACAAAAGCGCCCAAAGGCCACGGCCGCGGCCATGGTCATAGCCGTAGCCATAGCCATAGCATAAACGGCCAAACAAGATTAACCGAAAAGGCGATGGCCTTCAACATGGGCCGGGAACCGAGTCGAAAGCGTAACCAGAATCTGAGCCTGGATCACTTCAAATGTCGTTAGAAGCCAGTGAATCTATTGGCCTGAGCAGTGTTGGCCAAGCACTGCAGTAGTTATACCCTGTAAATGTTGTGAGCAATGGAAGAGGGTTTCTTGGTGGCTCAAATTGTAGAGCTTTGAGTGGAGACTTCAATCGAGATTATTACAGCTGTATTTCCTTTGGCTGGTGGCAGTTTTACCCTATATATACTTCGTCTATTCTAGAGCTCTAAGTGGAAACTTCATTTTGTTATCCTTACAGGGTATCTCGTAGTAAAACTAACTGCTCATTGGCCTGCGATTTGTTCCAGCTTTATTTCCCCTGGCTGGCAATCGTGCAAAGCGCATGTAATTTAGCTTAGAGTGTGTATTTTATTTAAGCGTTTATTAGCTGATAAACCGAAATAGATAAATCGTACGACCACAGCCAGGCCAGAGCCAGAGCCAGAGCCAGAGACACAGCCAAGGAGCAGGGCTTGGACTCCGTTGAAGGTTTTATTGTGTGCCCGGGGCGCGATTTATATGTGTTTTCTGTGCAGAATACACGCAGATAATGGCAAATATTTTAACATATGCACACACGTTAACGCTCACGCCAAGTTAAGAAAGTTGTTTGTTGACGCCCCGATGAAAGGGCGCCCAGGCCAAGCCATGCCATGCCCACAAAACTCATGTACATATTAATGGACAGTATCTTCTGCTAGCTGCCCCTTCTCGTCTTTTGCTTTATGCATGCCGCACGTAAGTTCTATCTAACGTAATGTGCGCCCCGCCACGACGATGTCGGCTTGACTTCCGGCTGGCAGCTGTTGTTTGATTATGTCATAATTATACGGCCACCTACCTGACAATCCGACCATCGGCCGACTACCATATAAAGATGCTATCAGTTTTCACACAAAATTATTACGTTTTTCCTACGGCCGGCGACAATTTTGTATTGCGTTACGACTATTCTACCAATTAAGAGGCATTGCCTTGCCTTGCCGTGTCCACTTCTCTCCGTCCAAAAGTCTATGAAAATCCAAAGCAGCTGAAAACTGAAAGTGGAAAATGAATGCGTGAGAAAACGTGCAGCAGCAACAGCAACAACAACAATGGCCTATGGCCAGTTCACATACCTATATATAATAAAAAAAAAAAAAAAAACTATATAAGTGTTTTATTTTTTTGCCAGAGGTGTTTTATCTTTCTCTCTCTCTCTCTCGTTGACTGTTTGCTGTAATTTTTATGCTGGTCTGTGTTTGCAGTGCCGTTGTATAAATTTTACAGAGAAAAGGCTGAAAGATAAGCAGAGACGCTGACGCTGACGTCGACGTTGACGTTGACTCTGCTCATGTTTGCGCATAAATTTCAAGTGTCATTTACCCGTCTTCGCACTTGCCGCACATTTTTTTGTAAGTGTATTTTTATTTGCTGTTGTTGTTGCTGTTGTTGTTACTGTTGTCTTTTGTTTCTCTCTTTGGTTTTTTGGTTTTTGGCACCTGTCCCTGATGACCAGGCCAATTTTTGCAGGGTTCTTGAGCAGCGTGTTTGAAATTTTAAGTTAATTATGTGTGTTTGTTTTTTATTTTTTGCTTATTTCTGTTTTTGTTTTCTTTGCTTTACGCTCTTAAGCAGGAAATCGCATTACAATATAATTTAAGTACAGCCTAGCCGTACGCATGATGTTTACTTGACTTGCTTTTAATTGTGTTTTGAATCATTTTTAATGTGTGCCTTTTTCTCTCTCTCTCTCTTCTCATTTCAGCAAAAATGAAAATATTTTTGCCACTAGTCACGTGGATAGTGCTACTACTCTCGAGTACAGTAAGTATAAATAGATGTTAATCAAAACTTATTTCTATGCCTTTCTAATGTAGCTAAGCATCAGCATTCAATACATCCAATAACTTTAGATTCTTCACTAACAAAAGAAGTCAGCCTTTTGTGATACTTAACGACCTGACTAATCTCATCAGCTGAGAACAATATGGACTGATAAAGGTGTGCCTTGCTCCGGGTTCAAAGGAAAGTCAGCTTAAGGTCAAGCCATCAAAATTAATGGGCTTCGATTAGAGCTGAGGCATTGTCAGTTAGCACATGAACAATAATTAATTTATGACTTTGTCCAGAACTATTGGCTGAGCTTTCACACAATGCCCGCGGCTATTGACAAATTTACGAGCTGACAACTCATTATGAAACAAAATTTAATACAAGCACTAAAAAAGCAATACATAGAAATAATATATATGTATACATCTTTTTTTTTATGAGAAATGAGAAACAAATGCTCATAATGATGCAACCCGGCGCGGCCAAGATGTTTGATGGCCTAACGGTACATGTCCGGCCGGCCATGCAAATGAGCCATAAACTAGAAATTATAGCCAAAGAGCTTTACTTTTCGATTCAAAGACTGGAGTCATGCTCTCAGATTTATTAAATTTAACAACAAACTGTGAAATGAGAGAAAATACGAAGCGATAAGTCCGAAGGTAAAGGAAAAATTTGACTTGTTGCTTGGCAAATAAATTGGCAGTTTAGACAAGCAGCCGGCAAATGGCATTAGATAGTTGACTTGATGGCGGCTTGAACAGAAAGAGAACGGGAAAACATGTTTGTGCGGGCAGATGGTGTAATGATAGGACAGAACAAATATTAAACAAGAGAACTTAAGAGAGAAGAACATTTAGATACTCTATTAAAATTAAAAGTACTTTTGAAAAAAAATTGTGTAAAAATAGAAGATAAATATTTCTTTGTTAAAACGAAGGCTTCACTGGCATTTAATCCTATTTAGAGAGTTTCATCATCTAGAGTCACATTTTAGCTGCCAAGCATTGTATACCCTTGCTCAAGAAATTAAAGTCCCAGACAGCCGGCAATTCAATGGAAATGAGAAATGGGCAACTCAGAAGACCACGCGGGCCACAAATCGATGGTAGAAAGCCGAAAAACGTAATGAATAAAAATAGCCGCATTAGCTGTAAAAATGCTTTGATAGTCATCGATTTATGCAGCGGTTTAAAAAGAGTGAAGCAGAGAGAGGGAGAGAGAGACGGACGATGGCGGCGGTCGGCGGTAGAGCCTGAACCGGTGCTTTATAAATTGGCCAAAAGAATGCTTTAAGCCTTAAGCCAAGCCGCAAGTTCATTGACATTCAGCAGCTCACGCATTTGTTGGCTTTTCGCGACACTGTCTCAATGGAGGGAACTTTTTTTGATTTGTTTATTTTAGCTTTTTTCTTCTTTGACGTGCTTTGCTTTCTATTTGTGCGTTGTGATTTGATGATTAATGTGTGCGAAAGGTGTAGAGATGTTTTTGCTTTTCATTAATTTGATTAGCCCGGCGGGCAGGCAGGCAGCAAAACAAAAGACTTAGGCAACAAACTCGCCTGGCTGACTTAGTGATACACAAAATGCGAGTGCGCAGCTCAAATTTACCCATCGACAGTTAGTTATTATAACGGATGCACTTGAGCGTTGACGGGCGCTGTCATTGTCTCAGTTAACTTGGCTAACAACAAAAATTGCATTGTGCTCCAACGTCGCGCCGCTCAATGTCATGGGAGTTTCGCTGCAGCAGCAACAGCAACAGCAGCAGCAGCATCATCTTCATTGCAATACACTCACACCTTTAATTGCTGCATGTGATGATGCGACTGCAACTGCTGCTGCACTTGAGTGCATGCGCTGCTTATTGTGCGGCCTGTCAATTGATAAACTAGCTGGCTGGCAGGAGGCGGCGGGTGTCTGCTGGCGGTTAGCTGCTGCCGGCTGCTGATAGCTGCATCTATTGTTCAGCAAGGCCGCTAGCGTTGCATGGCGTGAAGCGAACACAAAACAAAACCAATTGAGAAAAAATAAAACCTCATCTCACACTCACACCGAACGTGTGGATAGAACTTCCACACAAAGTTTGCTTTTTTTTTCTATCTTGATAAAAATCTACCTAAAACAATTCTCAGACTCAACTTGAACTTGACAGCAGTGAGTGCTTCATGCTCACACCTTAGTTTTTATTGCACTCTTTAGCCGTGGTGGGGCTGCTGCTCATTAGCCGGCTAGAAAGGTGGCAATGCGATTCACGTGTCTTGGGGCCAGCTTCACAGTAATTGGTTTGATCAGCAAACTGAGCAATCCTGAGCATCTCTCTAGTGCCATCATAAAACCTTTTACGGCCCAATTGTACACAAGATCTAGACAGGCAAACATTAAATAAAAAACAAGCTAAAGACTTAAATGCGAGCTTTTATGACGGCACAAAACAGATAACACAAATTGAGAAGTTTTTCCTAACGAAGTCTGATAAGGACTAATTTAAGCTTGATTCTAATACTATTTAAGACAACATGATTTTTTCTATCAACAGCATTTATTTAACATTTACTGTTAACTTTTATGCAGATAAGTCATTTGAGTTAATTAAAATATATTTATATTAGTTATGTAAATCGTACGGCAAGTTCAAGTTTATGCTCCGAGATGACACAGTCCAGTCTTCGGTCAGCTGTTTACCTTTGGCCCGCTTTCTAGCATACATTTGTAGCTTGTTATGGTAAATTAAGATGTGGAGATATCAAAAAGTTGTCAAATGCCATTAAAAACGTAGCAGGAACTGAAAAAGTCGGCACAGCCATAATGATTTTATTGGAATGGAACGCCGAAACGTAGGAAGTGATCGAGCAGCGAGTACAAAGCAAATCGAAAGAAACAAATGCGAAATATAAGAGCCACACACACACACGCACACACACAATGTGTTACCCAAATGAAACTTGTTTTAATTCGTTTTGCAGTAGCGCAAAAAGGTCTTAAGTGACAAACTCGTTTTTCTCCATAGCTATCTAATGTTGAGTGCTGGTAACAGTAACAAACCGTAGCGTCAGTCACTCAGTCACTCAGGCACACATACATACATATATCTGAGAAAATATGGCAAACAACTTTTGTTTTTGTGTGTGCTTATAAAAGTAAAATCAACGAAGTGTAACAATTAAGCGTTGGCAAAACAACACAAAAAGCAGCAACAAACAGCAACAACAACAACAGCAACAGCTAAAGACGCTATACGCTATATGTATAAGCCATGAATGCAAACCTGTATGAATTTGCTGCCCATATGGACCGCATCGGGCTGCGGCTGTCGGTTAGGAAATCTCGTTGAAGAAGCGCTGACGTTGATACGCCTGCTAACTTTAGTGTATCTAATTTGAATTTAAATTAGTTTCAAGCCCCACTTAAAGCACAAAATACGAAATGAAACTTGGTAAACACTGCGAAGGTTGCTGGGCGCTGCTGCTGCTGCTGTTGCCTTTGTTGTTTGCATGTTAAATGGGTTAAGCTCTGGCTGGAAAACTGTCTTCGAAATGTCAGCTCAAATTTAGAATCTTCTTTTGTGTTCCACATTTTAAAAACTAGAATGTTAAGCTTGAATATGATGAATAGGCAATGTTGCATTTAAATAAGATTTTTATAACATTTTAGGCTAGATTTATTACTAATTAATTACCC
Organism: Drosophila aldrichi; assembly: GCA_035045965.1. Taxonomy (NCBI): domain Eukaryota; kingdom Metazoa; phylum Arthropoda; class Insecta; order Diptera; family Drosophilidae; genus Drosophila; species Drosophila aldrichi. The sequence continues at coordinate 772,229 of JAWNOM010000551.1, forward strand.
AGAGAAAATATGCATTTAATTATTATAACTTTGTCAAATTTTTTATCTTAACAAACCTTTTATAATCAACGCTAATTATTATGGTAATATCCCTACGAAATACCAATTTTACTATTATAACTCTGTCTCATTTTTCATACACATAATCATGTTTATTTATCAACGATAATTACTAAGATAATACCCCAACGAAATACCCATATTACTATGTTCTTTTACTCATCTTCATCTTTTCCCATCTTCCAGGTACATTCACAACACCAACAAATACAACCCTTTAAGACAAATCCAAACAAGCATAGTCGATTTCGAGGCGAAGTGTTCTTTCTGAATCTCGAAGATGGCTATTTTGGCTGCCAAGTTAATGAGTCCACAGACTATTTGCAACTATACGATCTATCGAAAATCTGCGACGGCAATCAAGACTGCTTTCTTGGTTCTGATGAGCTGAGCAAAGAGCTCAAATGCACAAGTAAGCACCGTTCTAAGTTCCTTCCTCTTAAAGATAAGCTTTTGTTCTCATTGTTGTTGTTGCTTACAGATGACTGTGATAAGGATGGCACACAGTGCACAAATGGTGTTTGCCTGAATGGTGTTTGCCATTGCAATGACGGCTTCGGCGGCTGCAATTGCGTCGATCCGGGTAAGTCCTTGGTCCAATGTGGGCTTGCCTCACCTTGCATAACCGTACAAATTACATCGAAACAACTAAAACCTCTCTCCTTCACAGATGAGAACGAATGCAAGCAACGTCCATGCGATGTGTTTGCCCACTGCACAAACACATTGGGCAGCTTCACGTGTACCTGCTTTCCGGGCTATCGCGGCGATGGCTTCCATTGTGAAGGTAAGTGCCAAGCCGTATTGTTAGCATAAGCATAATGACCGACCGACCGACGGACTGAGCGACCAGCCCAACGAGATCCAACAGCAACAAATGATTGTTGTTGCCGTTTTGGACTTCCGTCAACGTCTGTTATATTATTTGTGCCCGGTTAGCCGCCGCCAGTCTGGGCAGCCCATAGATCTTTATGCTAACGGTTTATTTCGCTGGAAATCTGTGAGCCAAGTCATTTCGAATCGTCTCAAGTGCCAGCCCAGCCTCCATTTGAAAATGTAACAAAAGACGCCACAGCAACAACAACAACAACAGAAATAATATGAAAGCTTTTCACTCAGCTCACAATAGCAGCCCAGCGCAATGGGATCCCCTCAGTATACTTGGCCAGCGAGGTAATAATAATGACCGTGTAGCGATTACACTTGAGTACCTTATAGCGTCTTTGTTGCAAGTCTGTTATTGTTGGGGCTGTGATCATTGAGATGTACCAAAATGGACCTCGTAGACCAAGCACCGAGAACAAGTATTATATAATCCAAATTACACCCAAGACTTTCTAATTGTGCAAAGGAAATGCTGCTCTATAAATCAGCCTGTTAGCTTAAAGAGTATTAAATTGTATTGCAGCCGCTGAGCTTCGAGCAAACATTCAGCTTAATTTCATGTACTTAAATTACATTGATATGATTATCTTAAATGTATTTGGATATATTTACTACAAAATATTGATAGCTGCCCCTTTTCGAGCATATGTCTGGCAGTTGCTTTTGATTTGAGATTGATATAGTTTGTTGTTGGGGTCCCAGGTTAATGAGCTTTTTTCATCGTCTTGTTCGCTCTTTAAATTGCTCACAGCGTGGGCCCAGAAACCCTTCTGCGCACCTGTTCGGCTGTCTCGTCCATTCGACAGTGAAAAGCTGGCAGCCATAATTGGACTCGGCCTAATGTTGCGTAATGAAAACACATTATGGCAACGCAGAGGCAAAAACGAGTACAAGAAAATCACAAAAAAAGTAAATAAAAATCTGAAAGAGAAAAAAAAAAAACAATAATAACTAGTAAAGCAGAAGATTCTAAGCCAAGGGACCACTTACCTTAGCAAAAATCTCTTCCTACATTTGCTGCTGCTGTTCTTGATGATGATGATGATTGTAATGATGGCGGTGGTGCTGGTGGCTGGTTGCTGGCTGCTTCTACATAGAAGAGAAAAACCACAAGATTTGTAGCAATGCTTTCGCGCCATGGAACAGACATAGACATAATCGTACTTACGAGCACACACGTCTGTTAGACGAGGAATCAGTGTCATGTAATCTGACCCCAAACATGGACACGCCAGAACTTTCAACACTCGAGAGCATGTGTCTAGCTGTGGCTGCTGCTGCCTCTTCCCTATGCCCACCTTCCACCATCCGCCTCTTGCCTGCCGCCTGCCGCTTCTGGTTGCCAGCGATGCAATGCGATAACGAGCGCAAATTTCACAAACGCTCTGGCATTACCCCACTAAGTATGAAGACGTTGCCGAGATTCTAGATTACATGTGACGACTTCTCGCAGCGACTGTCAGACGGCTGGGCGGGCACATGGGCGGTCGGCGCTGGGAGGGTGGAGTCACTGTTTGCAACGACCGGCAGGCATGCATAAATTCTGGGCAGTGGCATGTAACGCCAGCATCGCATTGCAGTCATACGAGCATTATCTAATTCCACTTCCAGCTCCTCTCCTTTTCTCTCTCCCTCTTCCGCTCACGCCTCTTGCACGTATTCACGATGCATTTGATTACGACAACGTCCGAGTTCCATAGAACAGCTCAAACTGCCTGCAATCATTTGAATCAACCTGTTTTAAATACGCTGAGAAAGTCTCGCCCGTCCATGTGCGTGGCCCGAGCACTTGAACTCCGTGAAAAGCCACAGACACGCACCCTCGGCATTCCCACCGTCTGCATTCAATCAGAATTACCACGAGTATATCTAATTTAATCTTGATGAATTGACTTCAAAACGCCTGCGCGTTAGTACGTAATTACTTTTAATTATTCCCTGGCTAATTTCTGCTTCAACCGTAAAGTTTCTCAAGCTGCAACTTTGCCAAAACTAAATAGAAACAAGATTTACTTTTTTTTTTTTTTTAAATATACCTTTTTCTTATATTAGTTATTTTTATTTTTTTCAAAATTAAGTATTTCTTATTTAATATTATTTCTTAATAATAAATTAATAGTTAATATAAATATTTTGTAAATATTTTTCAAAAATATTTTTATTATTTTTAAATTTTTTTCTTTTTTTTTTTTTTTTTTTGTCAATTAATAAAAAACTAAAATCATTATTATAATTACTCTTCGGCAACTTCAACAGTCAAAATATTTTGCTTTGACTAGATCTTAGATAACTTTATGATAATTTCATATAGCTAAACTCAGCTCCGCTTTCTGCTTTCTCTAGAAACAGTTACAGCATATCTTTTATTTGTCTGCCACATAAATCGCATGTTTCTTACTATTCCTTTCGTATGCGCTGTGCCATATCCATTAATTTTCCCTGACTAGCATTTGACTTTATTACTCGTAAATATATCCAGTTTGCATGGCTCGCTCAAGTTCACCCAATAAACTTTGCAATACAAATCATGGCCAGCTGTAGCCCCAGCTCCAACTCCAACTCCAGCTTCAGCTGCAGCGACACATTTTGCGTGGAGGGAGATCTGGAAGCGCCTACCTGTTTGGCTGGCAGGTGTAACGGTATCAAGTGGTGGTGCTGGCTGCAACCTGTTGCAGGCCTGGTGGCACATTCCCATTATTTCATGTTCATAACTCAGATGCGTGCATTTGGCGATGGCTTCGTTAACGCATCGTCAAAGTCCAGTTATGCAATGAAGTCTTAACTCTCAAGACGGCAACACACAAAATTGCAATACACACACACACACACACGCACACACACACATTGGCACCCAGTTGTCTGTTGGTTTGTGGCAAGTCAATAGTTGCTTCTAATGTATTTGTCTTGCAACGCGCCAACCAGAAAAATGGAGTGAGTGCCTCGAGTTGAGTGCTAAATTTATAACCATTTTTGCGGCAGCCAAGCGACAGCAGCAACAACAACAACAGAAAATAATCTTACAACGTTGTTGCAGCTGTTGTTGTGCTACGATTTTTTGTTTCTCTCTGTTGGAGTTGCTGATTTTTGTTTGTTTGCCACGTTCACCAGGCGGCTGCTCCCTTTCGTTTCGCTAACTGGGGCAGATCATTAAAACGGATAAAATAGATTGTGGCCCACGTAGCGCAGCTTTTGGCGGCATTGGCAACGCATGAGGCGGTAGCATTGTCGGCGCTTAATGCTGTCCTCAAAAGCCGCAAACGGCACTGACTTTACCAGCTCTAGCTCCAACTCCAACTACAACTCTCAGCTCTCAACTCTCCGCCAACCAGTTCGACGCACAGTTCGTGATCAACGTCAGCTGATAAGCGTCGCTAGCGAACGTGTTTAATCTGCCAATATATATATATTGTATATAGTAAATATATATACATATATATATATTTCTTTTTTCTTAAGGTACTTTGCACTTTTTGCATATCAAAAATGGCAGCAATTAATTGCCGTGTCCGATAAGCCATGAAAATGGCCTAAAGCGTCGGCATTGACACGCCTCATTATGCCGGCCGCCCCGTGTGTTGCCACATTTACGCGACCAGTAGGCGGTGGTGCCGCTGCCGTTGCCACCAATTGAGCCACCCATGACTCCAGCTTCGACACTGACGTCGACGCTGACATCACTTGCCGGCGACCTTGATCTTTGCGCCCCGCACACATGGCTAAGAGTGTGAGCTTATATGGAAATACTTAACGCATAATTGCGCCACAAATTTGTTAGCTAATTTCATTTTTCCTTCATCTTAATTTTATGCCCCATTTATGTTTTTTTCTTAAATACTCAGTGTATAAAGTAGAGCAGGTATATAAGTTTATATATATAAATTCTTTGAAATATATCAATTTAATTTATTTTATAATTCAAATGGATTTTCATCTACATATTAAAAAAATAAAAAAAAATAAATTATTTATATATAAAATACATAAAATATATATACATACATATATATTTATTTTAATATAATTCAAACTCAATATTTAATTTTCTGCAGTTCTTAGTTTAGGTTTCAAATCATAATCATAATTTCAAGTTAACTTCAAACTTGTATACAGGGTATCTCAAAGTCATGCACATGAAACTGCGCCACATTGACTTCTAATTTACTTCAGTTTTTTGCTCGAATTCAAGTTCAAATGTTAGTGAGTTATGCTTCACCATAAATTAGTCGCATATACTTGAAGTTTTGTGTTTCTATCTCTGTTGTTCTGCTCTTCTCGCTCATCATCGTTCAGCAGTGGAGCATGAAAGTCATGTCCGCTCATAAACAGCTGCTCTTCTATAAACACATATACAATATATTTTTGCAGCTGAGTTGACTCGGCGACTATCTGTAAAAATAGTGCACAAATTTGTGGCACGAATGTCATAACTTAAATGAAAAGCAACAACAAATTTGCAAATGCTAATTAGCGCAACAATTACATAGATTTATTAGATGGACGCCAGCCAGACCAGACTACAACAGGCAGGCAGACGATGCTCCACGATTTATCAGCCATGTAGATTTTTGTTTGGTTTTTTTTAGTATTTTATAATAGTCGAACAGACGCGACTGCTAATTATTTTTGATTAGTGCATTGAAACAAAGCGCAGAATTTCAACTAGAGTAGAATCATAGATGTTGAAATATTTTCAATACTCTCCTCAAACTTTGGTCAGCTAATTCAATTATCGGCCATGAATGTCATAGAACTCTGAGACTCTCAAATGCTGCTTGAACATCAACTAAAACAAAAAGTAATCAAAATGGGGTTCTAATCATGCCCGCAGCCCAACCGGAAATCTGAACAGACTGGGCCTGAGAATACGATTCAAATTATGTCAGCATCGTTATTATTTCTCTTTTATTTTTTTTGAACATGCATTGAAGTTAATTACGTTTAGTCACGCATATTTGATTGGTTTTCAAGTGCTGCAGAGCCGCACAACATTTGGCCCAAGGCTGGCCCACGCCCACCTCGCACAGCGTAGAACTTTGCTCCAAAATTTTTATTATAATTAGCCGGTGAGAGAAAAATAAATTGAATTTTGCACCTGACGTGAAACGGACTGTAAAATATTATATGATAGCTGGCAGCAGGAGCCACAACCAGTTGGCCAATGGCCTTTGGTCATTGGCCTATGCCTGGGCCAGGGCTTGGATCCGAGCCTGGGACTGAGGCTGAACAACCTTCTGTCTCAGCCTTCTGTAACTGCATTGCATAAAGTAATTAAACTGACATTGAAACTTAGAAGAACATAGAACGCTTCCTGCTTCTGGCTAAACTTCTGGCCAATGCTACCAACTGCCAACTACCAACTGCCAACTGCCAAGCGGCAGACAGGCGAACGAAGACGATGACATTGAGTAATCAGAGTTAGCAATTGCTGGCGTTGCGGCAGCAAAACATGGAATGCTGCCATATCAGTTTATCTCTCTCTCTCTCTCTCTCTCTCTCTCTCTGTGAGAGACAGAGAAAGAGAAAGAGGGAGAGAGAGAGCCTTGGTGGGGAGGGAATACCAGTTTTAGAGTGATGATCCTCTTAATTTATAAGCTAAAAACTAGTAATTATAACTGCGCAACTTGCTCGACTGCTCATAATTATAAGGCACTCCACTCAAACACACACATAAATAGAGGTGTGTGTGTGTGTCTGTGTGTGTGTGTGTGTGTGTGTGTGAGTACATCTCACTCCCTATTCGCGTCCTTGTCTTTGGCTTTTGCCAACTTTTGTACTTATGTCATATTAGCTATAAATGTACAACATCTCTTATCCACAAGCCCAATGATTAATGGCCCACAGTTAGCCGAAGAGATCGTTCATCGTGTTGTTTTCCATTTGTATCTATGTATCTAGCCTGGCCTGGCCCTTAGACTGCCATCGTTTGCCAGTTGCCGCTTCATTGGCTCCGGGGCACTGCGATTGAATTCTCATTGCGGTGCGACCTATTGGAGCGGAAAGTTCCAATGTGATGCTTCCGCATGAGCTGGCCATAGATACGTTCCATTAAGAGATAAAACTAAAGCTGAGCCGAATCGGAACAAACAAAAAAAGAGAAAAAAACTATTTTAAAAAAATTAAAAAAAAAAATTAATTTAAATCTCAGCGGGAAAATCAATGAGTGCGATGGGCACCTATTCAGCTTGGGAAGCGTAATAACCTATAGAAATATATATATATATATAGAAGAGTTGTAAAATGTTCTTAACAACTATTTCTAATAGTTCTTTTGAAAAGGTCTATAAAATAACCAAATTTTAGCTGCTAATAAAACTAAAATTAATAAAATGTGTTAATTAAATAAAGATTCATTCATATATACAGAAGAGAAGCATCAATCGTCATTAGTTGGCCAATGACCTAGAATTTGGCTTGGCGATTTAATTGGTGCGCTAAATGTATGCAACTGGTGCATCCTGTGCGCATTGACATTGCTGCTTGGTTTGGCTTAGCTCCACATGCATAGATTAATGCGGATGGCACTGAAATGTCATGCGTAACATGCAAATTTCAAATGCCAAAGCCATTTGATGTGGGGCTGCGCAGTCAGGCGGTAAATGCGTAGAGTGATTTCAAGTTTGTTGCCTAAGTCATTCGTTTGGCTGGTCGGGCATTTCATTAATCATGCGTCTCCACTCATATGATTGGTTTTCTTTTTATGTGTTGCAGACATTGACGAATGCCAAGATCCGGCGATAGCATCGCGCTGCGTGGAGAATGCCGAGTGCTGTAATCTGCCGGCGCACTTCCTCTGCAAGTGCAAGGACGGCTATACGGGCGATGGCGAGGTGCTGTGCACGGACATCGACGAGTGCAGCAATCCGCTGGCCTGCGGCGCCCATGCCCAGTGCATCAACACGCCCGGCAACCACACGTGCGTCTGCCCCGAGGGCTATGTGGGCAATCCCTATGACGGCTGCCTGGACATCGATGAGTGCACATACCCGAATGCGTGCGGACCCGGTGCCATATGTACGAATCTCGAGGGCAGTTATCGCTGCGACTGCCCGACGGGATACGATGGCGACGGACGTGACGCACAGGGCTGCGTCGATCTGGACGAGTGCGCGCGCACTCCATGCGGCCGCAACGCGGATTGCCTGAACACCGATGGCAGCTTCCGCTGCCTCTGCCCCGATGGCTTCAGCGGTGATCCCATGAATGGCTGCGAGGGTGAGTACCAACGAAATGTTTATGCGATTTGCTTTAGGAATTTTTACTCATTTTTTTCCGATATATTTGCCATCATTATTTTTGGTATATTTTTTGCACATGTTTTATTGTGGCGAAATTCGCACACACGCACACACACACATACACACACATGCCACATGCCACTTGCCACTTGCCACATCAATGCACCGCAATTTGAAACATTAATACGATTAATGCCTAACACGAATAAACAACGCCAGCAGATGTCGATGAATGCGCCATTAACAATCCATGCGGTTTGGGTGCTCAATGCGTGAACTTGGGCGGTAGCTTTCAATGTCGTTGTCCACTGGGCTTTGTGCTTGAGCATGATATGCACGCGGAGGCGCCACTGCCGGCCACACCCACACTACAACTGGGCTATGCCGATGGCGATACACTGGCCCAGCCGGCGGCCACGTCGGGCGCCGGCCTGGCCTGCCTGGACATCGATGAATGCAATCAGCCGGATGGCGTGGCCAAGTGCGGCACCAATGCCAAGTGCATTAACTTTCCGGGCTCCTATCGTTGCCTCTGTCCGAGCGGATTCCAAGGACAGGGCTACTTGCACTGCGAGAGTTAGTATTTGCTTAATTTGCATGCTTTGGCATAAAAGACATAGAGATGGGCGCGTCACGAGACGCGATGCAGAGATACACGAAAATTCAATTAAATTAAATGAATTTTAAATTATTTATAGTTTCATTTGAATGCCGATCCGATATTTTGTCACGCGCTCATCTCTAGCTTAGATTATAAATGAGCGTAAAAGCTTAGCTTTGGATTTGCATGGCGAATCATGGATCAAGAACAACGCATGAGCTACGCTTTTACACTCTGTTCGCTCTCTTTGCTCTCTGCTTCCTCTTGCTATACGCTTTCAGATGCTTCTCTATAAGTTTTGAGAGCTTTTCAGCTGCGCTTTTCTTTCGATTCCCGCTTCTTTTGCTATTCAGCCAGCTTCTTCTATCAGTATTCTCTATTTTCCCCTCCCCAAATCCTACAAAGCTCCCCCACTTTCACGCTATGATTTCACAACTTCCATAGACTTGTATGACTTGAGATATGATTACTAATTTAATTAATTGCAATATATTTAACCCACCTCCCCCTCAACGAAAACGCTACAAAACACGTTGCCTGCTACCCCTAAAAATATATAAATACACAAAACGTACCCCTCCACCCCCCTGCACGATCAACGTGATCAGACATCAACGAGTGCCAGGATAATCCGTGCGGTGAGAACGCCATCTGCACAGACACCATCGGCAGCTTCGTTTGCACGTGCAAACCGGACTACACCGGTGATCCGTTCCGCGGCTGCGTCGACATCGATGAGTGCGCCGCGCTGGACAAGCCGTGTGGACAACACGCGATCTGCGAGAACGCCGTGCCGGGCTACAATTGCAAGTGCCCGCAGGGCTACGACGGCAAACCCGATCCGAAAGTGGCCTGCGAACAGGTCGACGTGAACATTTTGTGCCGCACCAACTTCGATTGCACCAACAACGCCGAGTGCATAGAGAATCAGTGCTTCTGCTTGGACGGATTCGAGCCGATTGGCTCCAGCTGTGTGGACATCGACGAGTGCCGGACGCACGCCGAGGCCTGTGGCCCGCATGCCCAGTGCTTGAATACGCCGGGCTCATATCGATGCGACTGCGAAGCCGGATACGTGGGCAGCCCGCCGCGCATGGCATGCAAACAGCCCTGCGAGGATGTACGCTGTGGAGCGCATGCCTACTGCAAGCCGGATCAGAATGAGGCGTACTGCGTGTGCGAGGAGGGCTGGACGTATAATCCGAGTGATGTGGCAGCCGGGTGCGTGGATATCGATGAGTGTGATTTGTTGCACGGACCCTTCGGCAGCTGTGGCCAGAATGCCACCTGCACGAACTCACCTGGCGGCTACAGCTGCGCCTGTCCGCCGGGCTACTCGGGTGATCCGCATACCAAGTGCCAGGACGTCGATGAGTGCCGAGCTGGAAATAAATGTGGAATTGGCGCCGAGTGCATCAACATGGCAGGAGGTGGCTATACCTGCCGCTGCCCCGATGGCACTCTGCCCGATCCGGATCCCGCGGTGCACTGTGCGCCCATCGTCAGCTGCTCCAGCAACGAGCAGTGCCCTGGCAATGCCATCTGCGATGAGACCAAGCGCTGCCTCTGCCCAGAACCGAACATCGGCAACGACTGCCGGCATCCGTGTGAGGCGCGCGACTGCGGTGCCCATGCCCAGTGCATGCTGGCCAACGGGCAGGCGCAGTGCCTCTGTGCGCCCGGCTACACCGGCAACGCTGCACTGCCAGGAGGCTGCAGTGACATCGACGAGTGCCGCGCCAATCCCTGCGCAGCCAATGCCATCTGCACCAACACTGCTGGCGGCTATCTGTGCCAATGCCCCGGAGGCTCCACAGGAGACGCTTACACCGAGGGCTGCGCCACGCCCAAGATTGTTGGCTGCTCCGATGCCAATCCGTGTGCGCCAGGAGAAAGCTGTGTGCAGGACGCGTTTACCGGCAGCAGTGTTTGCATTTGCCGCCAGGGCTACGAGCGCAATCCGGAGAGTGGCCAGTGTCAGGATGTGGACGAGTGTGCCGCACAGCGTGCGAAATCCGCGTGCGGCCTGAATGCCTTGTGTAAGAATCTACCCGGCAGCTACGAGTGCCGCTGCCCGCAAGGCCATACCGGAAATCCATTTGTCATGTGCGAGATTTGCAGCAGTCCGGAGTGCCAGTGCCAAGCGCCGTACAAGCTGCTCGGCAACAGCTGCGTGCTAGCCGGCTGCTCCACGGGCCAGCCCTGCCCCAGCGGCGCGGAGTGCATCTCGATAGCGGGCGGCGTCAGCTACTGCGCCTGCCCCAAGGGCTACCAGACGCAGCCGGACGGCAGCTGCGTGGATGTCAACGAGTGCGAGGAGCGTGGTGCCCAGCTGTGCGCCTACGGAGCTCTGTGCGTCAATCAGAACGGCGGCTACAGCTGCCACTGCCCCGAGGGCTACCAGGGCGATGCCTACAACGGACTCTGTGCGCCGGCCCAGCGCAAGTGCGCCGCGGACAAGGAGTGCTCCAGCAATGAGAAATGCATACAGCCAGGCGAGTGCGTCTGCCCGCCGCCCTATTTCCTGGATCCACAAGACAACAATAAGTGCAAGAGTCCTTGCGAGCGTTTCCCGTGCGGCATCAATGCCAAGTGCACGCCCTCCGATCCGCCGCAGTGCATGTGCGAGGTGGGCTTCAAGGGCGATCCGCTGCTTGGGTGCACAGATGAGGATGAGTGCGCCCACCTGCCCTGCGCCTACGGCGCCTACTGTGTCAACAAGAAGGGCGGCTACCAGTGCGTCTGCCCCAAGGGCTTCACCGGCGATCCCTACAAGAGCGGCTGCATCCTGGAGGACAGCGGCGTACCCAAAAGCACCTGTCTGAGCAACGAGGACTGTGCCAGCAATCTGGCCTGCCTGGACGGCATCTGCGCCAGTCCCTGTGCCAGTCTGCTGTGCGGCTCGAATGCCTACTGCGAGACGGAGCAGCACGCCGGCTGGTGTCGGTGCCGCGTGGGATTCGTGAAGAACGCCGACGGCGACTGTGTGTCGCAGTGTCGGGATGTGATCTGCGGCGAGGGAGCGCTCTGCATACCCACCAGCGAGGGACCCACCTGTAAGTGCCCGCAGGGCTACCTGGGCAATCCGTTCCCGGGCGGCAGCTGCAGCACGGATCAGTGCACGGCCTCCAGGCCCTGCGATGAGCGACAGATTTGCATCAATGGACGCTGCAAGGAGCGCTGCGACGGCGTCGTCTGTGGCATCGGCGCCACCTGCGACAAGACCAACGGCAAATGCGTCTGCGAACCGAACTTTGTGGGCAATCCCGACCTGCTCTGCATGCCGCCCATCGAGGAAGCCAAATGCTCGCCGCTCTGCGGAGAGAACGCCCACTGCGAATATGGAATAGGCCAGAGCCGCTGCGCCTGCAACCCGGGCACCTATGGCAATCCGTACGAGGGCTGCGGCGCCCAGAAGAAGAACGTCTGCCAACCGAATAGCTGTGGACCCAACGCCGAGTGCCGCGCAGCCGGCAACCAGATCAGCTGCATCTGCCCGCAAGGCTTCAGCGGCAATCCGTACGTGGGCTGCCAGGACATAGACGAGTGCGCGAACAAGCCGTGCGGCCTGAATGCCGCCTGCCTGAACACGGCCGGAGGCTTTGAGTGCCTGTGCCTGTCCGGCCATGCCGGCAACCCATACAGCAGCTGCCAGCCCATCGAGAGCAAATTCTGCCAGGATGCCAGCCAGTGTCAGTGCAGCGAACGAGTCGAATGCCCCGACGGCTACAGCTGTGAGAAGGGCCACTGCAAGAATCTATGCTCGAATACGGCGTGTGGACCGCGCGCCATTTGCGATGCGGGCAAATGCCTCTGCCCGCTGGGCTACGTGGGCGATGCGTACGACCTGAGCCAGGGCTGCAGCATACGGGGGCAGTGCGGCAACGACGCCGACTGCCGACACACGGAGATCTGCTTCCAGCTGGGCAAGGGTCTGCGCAAGTGCGTCGATGCCTGCACGAAGATCCAGTGCGGCCCGAACGCGCTCTGCGTGGCCGACGATCATCGTTCGCTGTGCATCTGCGCCGATGGCTACTTTGGCAATCCGAGCAATCTGCAAGTGGGCTGCCAGCCCGAGCGGAAGGTGCCCGACACCGAGAGCAAGTGCACCACGGACAAGGACTGTGAACGAGGATTTGGCTGCCAGGCGGACGCGCTGGGCACACGGGAGTGCATTCATCTCTGCTCCAACGTTGTGTGCGGACCGAACGAGCTCTGCAAGATCAATCCGGCCGGCCATGCCGTTTGCAATTGCGCCGAAAGCTACGTCTGGAATCCCGTTGTCTCCTCCTGCGAGAAGCCCTCACTGCCCGACTGCACCAGCGACGAGAACTGCCCGGATGCTTCCGCCTGTCGGCCCGACGTGCTCGGAGTGCTCAAGTGCGTTGCCATCTGCGACGCCTTCACCTGCCCGGCCAACTCGGTGTGCGTTGCCCGCCACCATGAAGGACGCTGCGACTGCCTGCCTGGATTTGTAGGCAATCCCAACGACCGCAACGGCTGCCAATTGGAGCGCAAGCACCAGTGTCGCAGCAATGCCGAGTGCCCCGAGTCGGAGGCTTGCATCAAGGATGAGAACACGCAGTCGCTGAGCTGCCGCCCGGCCTGCGAGAGTGTCAAGTGCGGCCCGCGTGCCGTGTGCATTACGAACAACCATCAGGCGCAGTGCCAGTGTCCGCCGGGACCCTATGCCGGAGACCCGTACGATCCGTTCAACGGCTGCAAGAGCGTGCCCTGCGTCTACAATCACGACTGCCCCAGCAATCAGATGTGCAATCGCATGACCCACACCTGCTACGATGTCTGCGACGAGGAGTCCTGCGGAGAGAATGCCATTTGCCTGGCCGAGGATCATCGTGCCGTCTGTCAGTGCCCGCCCGGCTACCGCGGCAATCCCCTGCCCGAGGTGGCCTGCGTCAAGCAAAGCGGCTGCGCCCCGGGCAGCTGCCATCCGACGGCCATCTGCGAGGTCACGCCCGATGGCGCCATCTGCAAGTGCCCGCCCCTGTTTGTGGGCGAGGCCGAGCCAAACACGCGTGGCTGCCGTCCCGACGGTCAGTGCCCCAACGGCGACGCCGACTGCCCCGCGAACACCATCTGCGCCGGCGGACGCTGCCTGAATCCCTGCGACAATGCCTGCGGATCGAATGCGGACTGTAAGGTGGTCAATCGCAAGCCCGTCTGCAGCTGCCCCTTGCGCTTCCAGCCCATCGGCGACTCGGCCAAGAATGGATGCGCACGCAGCGCCTCCAAGTGCCAGACGGACGTCGACTGCGGCGGAGAGCTGTGCTACAATGGCCAGTGCCGTGTGGCGTGCCGCAATGCTCAGGACTGCTCGGAGGGTGAGCGCTGCGAGGGCAATGTCTGCGTGGTGGCCTGCCTGGATCACAGCCAATGCTCGAAGGGATTGGCCTGCATTGAGGGCCAGTGCGCCATCGGCTGCCGCAGCAACAAGGAGTGCAAGCAGGAGCAGTCCTGCATCAGCAACAAGTGCGCCGATCCCTGCCAATCGACAACGAGCTGTGGCCCCAACGCCCTCTGCAGCATTGCCCAGCATCGCAGCCAGTGCAGCTGCCCGGACGGCTTCGAGGGCAACCCAACGCCCGAGCAGGGCTGCGTGCGCGTGCCCGCCCCCTGCCTGGCCAGCAACCAGTGCCCCAGCGGACACATGTGCATCGGCAACCAGTGCAATCTGCCCTGCACCAAGACTTCCGCCTGCGCGGTGGGCGAGCGCTGCTACCAGCAGGTCTGCCGCAAGGTCTGCTACTCGAGCAACAACTGTCTGGCCGGCGAGATTTGCAACAGCGATCGCACCTGCCAGCCGGGCTGTGAGTCGGACGCGGATTGCCCGGCCACCGAGCTGTGCTTGAATGGCAAGTGCAAGTGCGCCAATGGATTCATCGGCACCCCCTTCGGCTGCTCGGACATCAACGAGTGCACGGAGCAGCCGTGCCACGCGAGTGCCAAGTGCGAGAATGTGCCCGGCTCCTATCGCTGCATCTGCCCCGAGGGCACCGTCGGCGATGGATACACACAACAGGGCTGCGCCAAGCCGAGGGAGTGCAACAGGCACGAGGATTGCGCAAATAGTCTCTCCTGTATCCACGGCAAGTGTACAGATCCCTGTCTGCATACCGTCTGTGGCGCGAATGCACTCTGCCAGGCTGAGGCCCATGAGTCCACCTGCAGCTGCCCCGCTGGCTACCTGGGCGATCCCAATGACCCTGGCGTCGGCTGCTTCAAGGTGGAGTGCATTGATCATGTGGACTGCGCCAGCGATCGCGCCTGCGACCCGGAGACGAATCGTTGCATCAAACCCTGCGACCTCACCAGCTGCGGCAAAGGCAGCTGCCAGGTGTCGGACCATAGAGCCATATGCGAGTGCTACGAGGGCTATCAGCTGACCAACGGCGTCTGCGTGGATACCAACGAGTGCCTGCAGCAGCCCTGCCACAGCACCGCCTTCTGCGACAATCTGCCCGGCAGCTACCAGTGCAAGTGCCCCGAGGGACTCATCGGGGATCCGCTGCAGGCGGGCTGTCGCGATCCCAGCGAATGCCTCAGCGACGCCGACTGCCCGCCAACGGCCAGCTGCCAGAATTCCCGGTGCCGCAGTCCGTGCGAGCGCGAAAATGCTTGCGGCCGGAATGCCGACTGCCTGGCCCAGTCGCACAAGGCTATCTGCAACTGTCCAGCCAACGCGCGGGGTGATCCGCACGTGGAGTGCGTGCACATCGAGTGCGAGGATAACGGAGACTGTGGAGCTGACAAGGCCTGCCTCGATGCCAAGTGCATTGATCCCTGCTCGCTGCCGAATGCCTGCGGCGCCCTGGCACGTTGCTCGGTCCAGAACCACATTGGAATCTGCGCCTGCGAGTCGGGCAGCACCGGAGACGCCAAGCAGGGCTGCGTCCAACTACAGTACTGCCAGCAGGATGCGCAGTGCCCGCAGGGCAGCATCTGTGCCCACGGCATCTGCAGTCCGCTGTGCAGCAGCAATCGGGACTGCATCGCGGAGCAGCTGTGCCTGCAGGGCGTCTGCCAGAGCACCTGCAAGTCCAACTCCACGTGCCCCCAGTTCCAGTTCTGCCAGAACAACATCTGCGCCAAGGAGCTCGAGTGCAGCACCAACAGCGACTGCGGCGAGGACGAAACCTGCCTGGTGGATGCCTACGGACGTGCGCGCTGCGAGCCCGTTTGCCTGGGTCGCGCAGCCTGCGGACGGAACGCCGAGTGCATTGCGCGCTCCCATGCCCCTGACTGCGTCTGCAAGGAAGGCTTCATCGGAGACGCTCGGTCGGGCTGCCGCAAGATCGAGTGCAACACCGACGACGACTGCTCCAACGACAAGAGCTGCGACAACAACATGTGCAAGATTGCCTGCCTGATCGGGCAGCCGTGCGGCGAGAACGCCCTCTGCACCACGGAGAATCATCGCCAGGTCTGCCACTGCCAGCCCGGCTTCAGTGGCGATCCGCGTGTGCGCTGCGACGTCATCGACTTCTGCAAGGATGCGCCGTGCGGACCCGGCGCCCGTTGCCGCAACTCGCGCGGCTCCTACAAATGCACCTGTCCGCTCGGTCTCATCGGTGATCCCTACAACGAGGGCTGCCGTAGCTCTGTCGAGTGCGACTCGCACGACGACTGCCCCCCGCATGCTGCATGTGTCAAGACAAACGGTGTGCCCAAATGCCAGGATGTGTGCGCCCAGCTGCAATGTGGCCCCAACGCGGAATGTGTTCCGAAGGGTCACGTGGCGCACTGTGCGTGCCGCAATGGCTACGACGGCCAACCCGCCGACCGGGTGGCCGGCTGCAAGCCACTGCCAATGCCCTGCCAAATCACTAGCGACTGCCCCACCAATACCTACTGCTCAGATAGCGTATGTAAACGTAAGTACTAACACCAAACTAAACCACAGCCCACTCCAAGGCCCAGGTAGAGTCTAAAACCGACTACTACTACTACTACTAGTACTATTACTACTACTACTACTACTAGACAACTAGCAGCTAGCTTAATTCGCAACACACTCACACAATTGGCACGAATATTAAGTGTGTCCAGCCACGGTAATTACTAGACCTAGCTCAATATATAACTATGGACTGGCTTGGTATACAGTAGCAAGCACTAACTGTAAACTAAAACAAAAACAAAAACAATATACAATACACACGCGACAACAACAACAACAAACAGCACACGTACAAGGCAAAAGACTGAAGAAAAAAAAAGCTAGGCAATTCAAGATTCAATTTCAAGATTTACTAATTTATCCCTGCCCACTCCAACAGCCGCCTGCCTGCTGGACACCGAGTGCGCCTCCTCGGAGGTGTGCCAGGGCGGCCAGTGCTTTGATCCCTGCCTGCAGCCGCTGGCATGCGGCCAGAACGCCCAGTGCCGGATGCTGAGCCATGTGAAACAGTGCCATTGCCCGGAGGGCTTCACCGGCGACGCGACCAAGGAGTGTGTGCGCGTGCCCGTCGCCTGCGACGGCGACTGTGCACCTGGCTACACCTGCCGCGACTCCATGTGCCTGCCCGTCTGTCACAGTGATCTGGAGTGCGCCTCCAACGAGAAGTGCCTGCGCGGCAACTGCATGCGTGAGTATTCATTTGCATATCATTCTTCATTCAAATCAGGCATTCGCTAAAGTCGTAATTAAAGAGACTCGTTTGCTTGAATATATTCACTTTGATTGTAATATTATTCAAATATCATCAAGGAAAACAGATTTATTTTAATTGTTTTTTTTTAATCCCATAAATTTCTATATCCTATAATAATCCTCTTCACGCAGTGACCTGCCGCGTTGACAACGACTGCTTCCTGGGCCATGTGTGCCTGCACAATAAATGCGTTTATGGATGTCACGTGGATGATGATTGCAGCGCTTCCGAGTCCTGCCGCAACGATAAGTGCGTCAATCCGTGTCTTGAGAATCCCTGTGGACCCAATGCTGCCTGCTCGGTGTCCAATCATCGCGCCAGCTGCAGCTGCCTGGACAACATGGTGCCAAATCCCACGGCCCAGGTGGGCTGTGTCCGATCGCCGCCGCTGGAGTGCCACGAGAATCGCGACTGCAGCAATGGCCTGGCCTGCTTCGAGTCCGTCTGTCGTCCGCTGTGCGCCGACGACGCCGGCTGCCTGACCAACGAGCGCTGCCAGCAGGGCGTCTGCAAGCCGCTCTGCCGCCACGACAACGAGTGCGCCAACGGCGAGGTGTGTCTGGGCCTCAACTGCGTCACGGGCTGCCGCTCTGACCAGGGCTGCCCCAGCCACTTGGCCTGCATCGGGCAGCAGTGCGTGGATCCCTGCTCGGAGCCAACTGCCTGCGGCACCAATGCCCTCTGCCAGGCCGTCGATCACCGCAAGCAGTGCAGCTGCCCCGAGGGACTCAGCGGTAATGCGGACGTGGCCTGTAAGACGCCACGCATCGCCTGCGCTCGCAACGAGGACTGCGGCGCGAACCAGCTCTGCTATGCGGGCAGCTGCCAGGGCAAGTGCCGCAACGACCAGAACTGCCTCTCGGATGAGCGCTGCATGCGCGGCACCTGCCGCACCGTCTGCAACACGGACAGTGCCTGTGCCCAGGGCCAGATCTGCGAGAATCGCGTATGCCAAACGGGCTGCCGCAACGACCTCAGCTGCGCCAGCGACGAGGCCTGCATCAACAAGAAATGCCAGAATCCCTGCCAGACGCCCGGCCAGTGCGGCCAGTGCGCCGACTGCCTGGTGATCAATCACGGCGTGCAGTGCCAGTGCCCGGCCTCCTACATGGGCGACGGCCTCACGGGCTGCCAGCTGCCGCCGGTGCGCTGCCATCCGGGCTGCGAGTGCGACGAGAGCGGCGCCTACTGTGCCGCGAAATGCAGCCGCTCCGAGGACTGCGAGTGCGGGCAGCAGTGCGCACGGGGCAAGTGCCGCAACAAGTGCGGACCCAAGCGCCAGTGCCCGCTGGGACAGCTGTGCGAGCGCGGAGCCTGCATCGCCGGATGCAAATCGAACGGAGACTGTGCTGCCGACCAGAGCTGCCAGAATGGCAAGTGCGTGGATCCATGTGCGGATGATCGTGCCTGTGGCCGGAACGCCCTGTGCACGGTGTCGGAGCATCGCATGCTGTGCTACTGCCCCGACGGCTACGAGGGCGAGCCCAGCAAGGAGTGCGTCCAGTTCGAGTGCCGCGAGGACAGCGACTGTGAGACGAGCAAACGTTGCGATCAGGGCAAATGCCGGAATCCGTGCCTCGAGTACGGCGCCTGCGGCACCAATGCCCAGTGCCGGGTCATCAATCGCAAGGCCCAGTGCTCCTGCCCGCCGGACTTCTTTGGCAATCCCGCCACCGCCTGCCAGCCCTTGGACGGCGGCTGCTCGAACAATCCCTGCGGCGTCAACTCCAAGTGCATCGAGCTGCCCGGCGGCTACGAATGCGCCTGCATGGATGGCTGCATGGGCGACGCCCACAAGGGTTGCCTCTGCGAAGGAAACCTGGTGAATGCCTGCCACGAGCAGCCATGCGGCCTGAATGCCGCCTGCCGTGTGCTCAGCAACAATCAGGCCGAGTGCTACTGCCCCGAGGACTTCCCCAACGGTGATGCCTATGTGCAATGTGAGTGGCTAGCGGGAGCAAACGAGGCCCTAGCGGATTCTAATTCCCCTTCCCCTTGACTCCTTGCAGGTTATTTGACGCCACCCCAGCAGGACTGCCGCACGCGCGGCTGCGAATCCGGCAGCTGTGTGCGCTCGGGCTACGACTATGTCTGCCAGCAGGGTAAGTGGGCCAAGTCTATGTCATTTGCAATACGTTTAGTAACTGCTAGAGTACAGCTAATGCTAATAATGTTAACCAGCGTTGCTGACAAAGTTCGCGTTGGCTTAAACACATACCATACATACCTATATCTATATGCATATCAATATATATTTTTATTTTATTGGAGTAATCAGTTAGCGTAATCAGTTGAGCGTTATTTATATCGTTTATTGTTGCCGTTCTTATTGACATTATTGACTACATATAACCGGAGATCAGACAGTAACAAAAACCAAACAAAAACCAATATTGTTGTTATAATATGTATTTGGTTTGATTATCTAGCTATGAGTTGTTTATAAAACAAACAAATTAAAAACCAGCTAATTTCACTAATTTGACAGCCTTGGCAGCTGCCACAACAAAACTTAATTCAAAGTTTCAGTGTAGTGTGTGTTTTAATGAATATACATATATCAATTTATAATAATTTTAAATTTATTAATTACCATTTTTTAACAACCTATACACATGTTCCAAGTTACCAAATGTATACGTGATTTTTGTTTCAATCAGAATCCCTCGCACAACAAACACACACACACACACACGCAAACAAAGACACTCCCACACACACACACGAAAAAGTTCCAGAACGAATATAAAAACCAACAATTTACTTTAGTTTCAATGCACTAGTTTTACAGTTGAACTGAGCGATAGTTTATAAGAAATGTTTCCGTATGATATTCATTTATATACAACATATATTATTATTGACATTCTACCCACAACTGCTATAAAATCAAAATCGCATATGAGAGATCGTGGATTGTTGCTGTCGCTATCGCGGTTACCCAATCTGTGCCTAGTATTCATTAATGCAAACCCATTCCTCGCAATATAACTGCAGCGAAAACTCAAATTTAATATTAATACAAGTACATTTTGTTTAACCAAACGGAATATACTACTAAAAACGACATTTCAGTGCATTCTTGGACAACTTTCGTAATCGTCATTGAGAGTTGACAGCCCAATTTCATAAAGCTTTCAAGCTTGCGTTTATCATTTAGCATTCATTCAGCATTCATAAAAATCAGTCAGATAACTCTCTCGTACAATTGGCTTTCAATAACTCATTCCTAATTAATTATTTATTTATTTTAATTTTTTTTTTTTGTTGAGTGTTGCATGTTGCAACACGAATCAGCTCGGCGGCATACATTATGTTATGTTTGTGAAACCGTTTAACGCACAGATCACTAGACAAGTTGGTTCATCTATAATAAACATCGTATAGTCTTAAATATCTATTGCCGCGATAGCGATACGTAGCTATTAAACACAGCTGAAATCGCGCACTGAAAGTGTGGAAAGTGTACAACAAACAACAACACTAAATGCAACGCTTATTATTAAAACCGAAAGAAATTTATTTAAAAGACAACATATCCTCAAAACACATCCTTGCTACCCACGAAAAAAAAAAACGAAAAGTATCATCATCGATATCCACGCTCTCCCTGATCCCATCCTGTGACTCCTATGCTCTATCCGACCGACCCCAGAAAATAACCCAACGTTGTTATTCACTATTCTGCTACCCTGCGTCTGTCGTTTCCCTTCGCTAAAACAAAGTAAAACAACAATCAATTCAAAATCAAACAACGAATTTCACATAAGTCTCTTGTTACATTTCTTAAATGAACAAAGTCTCAGATTGGGAACTGTGGACGGGACACTTCTCACACATGGTTCACATATGCTTAAAAAATATATATATTTTTTTTTTTGTATTGTCAGTTCAAGTTGTACTATATAAGTACTCAAATATAAGTCTCATTAAATCGTATGTATAGATAAATTACAACAACAACAACAACTACTACTACTACTTTTCAACGCATTCCTTACAAGCAAGCCTTAAAACACTTGAAATTAACCGAATAGAAAAGGCTGTTTATTTTTTTGTACAAAGCTCCTAATTACTCATAAATTTTAAGATCCTACGCTCTGAATAGCTTCTACTGCCTACCTAGCACACTTTAGCTCGTCTATTGGTTGAAAATCGCTTCCGTACAGATGAATTTCTAAAAAGAAAAATAAAACAATAAGAATTCGAAATTAAATTAGCAGAAAAAATAAAGCAAAAACAAAAAAAAAACTGTAACTAAATTTAACTAACACTATAAATATATTTTGGTAAATTTGACTAGTCTTTAAGTTGTATATACACAAATTTGTATATGTGATTAATCACAAATGTACATATATGCGTATACAAATGTGCCGTGTCTTTGCGGCCGCCCAACTAACCCAAATGAAAAGTATAAAACCAACCTGTAAATATTTAAATACCAAAATTATCAATTGTGAATTATGAATAACAAAGCATAAAAAAAACCTTCCCAAAAAATACAGTAAAGCTACATAACGTATTACCCTAACGTACTTTTCCAAATTGTACTTACCCGATTTTCTACTATTTTCCGCTAATATCGCTTTAGTCAAAAGTTGTACCCTCTCTATCTTTCCGTTTGATGTTTATCATTCCTATGCCTGCGTTCAGTATCTCTACCTATCCTGCTCATTTCGTCTTCCTCTTCTATATATATCTTTCTTACCTTTATCATGCCTTATTCACTCACCCAATCAATGACCAATAACGTGTCTCTCGTGAGGGCAGAGCGCATGTGTTGGATGTCGTGTAATTTTCACCATTACTCAACAAAAATTAAAAATAAAAACTGCATTAGACCAAGAAGATCATTGCGAAAAAAATAAAATAAAAGATAAAAACATGTCCATAGAAAACAATTAGTTGGGCAATTTAAGCGCAAATCTCTCTTTCTCTACACCCGTATACACACACTCGTCTTGTAATAATTGGTAAATCATTAAGGATTGTAACTATTGCTCACTCGAACTTATTATTATCTATAAGGCTGCTCGCTCACTCGCTCGCTCGCTCGTTTGCCCGCTGCTCGAAGACTCTTATCAAATTCATACCAATCGACCAACAAAAGCAATTAATCACCATACCAATCATAAGCAGCTACTTTAATATTATAAATACATATATTGACAATTTGCAAGCTTATAATAATAAAAAAGGAAAAAAAAATATATGATTTAAAAGCGACCTGTTTAAATGTGAGACGTTCCCTTCACAGTTCTGCAATTTGATGTTGATGTTGACAAAAAATTCACCTACAAATAAAATACAATTGTGTCTACTAAAACGCTATCTTAAAGATCACTAACTGCACCGATCTGATATTGTTTGTTTCTTTTCTTTTACGATTTCCTAACCCCTTTCTGGTCACAATTCGTCAAGTCTCCCGAAAAATATATTATCTACTACTGTAACAAATCCCGTGCACATTATCCAATTCCAAACAGAAAACCACAGCAATCCCACTGACACAACTTCTGAACACACCCCAACAAACCCCCACCACATACACAAGTACTCAAAACAAAACCAAATTAAATCAAACCAAAGCCAAAGAATACCAATCGAACCAACCAACACTGAATTATACTGTTTATATATTGTCACAATTAAGTTTTTCTACTTTTGTTTTTAGAAAATTATAGCTTGTAAGTTTCTTATCTGAGTCCCCCACATCTACCTCCCATCTTGTCTATGTACACCAAGTACCCCTTTCCCGTCATGTTTCAACCCAAACTTTCTTGCCTCATTTTCAAAATCCGAAAAGATCTCTAAATCTTTGAATAATTTCGATTATGCACGCCCATTTCTACTAAAAGTGTACCAAAACTTCGTGATTAGAAGAAAGCAAGAAGAACATACAACAGGGAACGAATAAATTTTATAGGGACCTATCTATCGTATATGCCACTGAATAGTTGAGTGCACCCAACGATTAACATAGTATAAACAACCAACAACCTGTCTATCTCTCTCTCTCTCTCTCGTTCTTCGCTGCCGCTGTAACGTTACGTTTTAGACACCGAACAATGCTACTCAGATACGGATTGTCCCAGTGAAAAATCATGCCTACAAGGACACTGCACCGATCCTTGTACAATGCGTGGCGCGTGTGGCACAAATGCGCTGTGTCAGACTGTGCTGCATCGTCCGCGCTGCTCGTGTCCGAGCTGTCATATAGGTCGACCCGAGGTCGAATGCAAACCGGATCCGAAATGTGTGTCCGAAGACACAGACCCCAAGACAAAGGAGCAAATACCCTGCACAAACGATGCCGAATGCCCAGAAACATTGCAGTGCGGCCAATATGGTCAATGCACAGATCCATGCAACAATCCCCTATTCATTTGTGAGAGTAACAAAAAGTGCGAGACTCGCCGCCACCAGCCAGTTTGCATATGCAAATCGGGCTTCATAGTCAACGAGTACGGTGAGTTGACCTGTGCGCCGGATAAGCGCGAATGCTATCGCGATGATGACTGTGCCTCGAACATGGCCTGCACGGATGGCAAGTGTCGCAACCCATGCATAGTGCCGCTGGGCCGTGCCCCAATTTGTGCCGAGAATAAGTCGTGCGAGGTGCAAGACCACAAGCCCGTATGCATTTGCATGCGAGACTGCCAGCCATCGATATCGATATGTTTGCGTGATGCTGGCTGTCCAGCGGGCTTGGCGTGTCGTAACTATCAGTGCGTCGATCCGTGCAAGTTTGCCACGTGCGCATCCAACTCGCCATGCATTGTCGAGGATCATAAGCCGATATGTAAATTCTGCCCAACTGGATTTATAGCCGATGCCAAATATGGATGTCAAAAAGGTAAAGCACAAACGTACTCTCTCTCACAACTCTGTCACGTGAAAGTACCTTATGTCTCTGTCTCGTTTATCGTTATCTCTGTTTTCTGCCTCTCACACGCTCTCACCTTTTTGCTAGATCTGCCTTATTGTCTGTCCCCTCACCAGCCAAACACACAAACACACACAAAATATTACCATGCGAAATCTATTGACCGAAGCTACTATAAATACATGAAATTGGTCATGCCTCGTCAATTCATTTCGCAAAGTAATGTGTAAATGTATATAGAAGTGAGGAATTAACAACCTATTCTTGTCTTAAGCTTTTGCCTGACCATAAGAGGTTTAAATCAATATCCGAATATCAATTTCGAAAGCTAAATACAACGAACCCAATTATCGAATCAGGAATACTCTTAATGCCCGTGTAGCTTCAAACCAAAGCGCAATAACAAAATAAGAAAAACTGTTATCAAAATTATTGATGCTGATCATACGTGATCAAAGCCCCCAAATTGGGGATGACACACAAATAACAGATACAATTACAAAGATACTCTTCTGAACATTCACACACGCTCATGCTCACAATGATATTAATAAAATCAATTAATCAAAATGCCTCTTGAAAACTATCAATATTTTAACCCTTGATTCTAAAAAAAACGGTAAATAGATGTACTACTAATGGTATAAACAAGAAAACAAAACAAAAAAGCAAAATGCAAAATGTAGCTAACTAATAGTAAACAACAATCGTTCCTAATTTGAAAATATCTAACCGTAAAGTAATTTGTACTAAATTTATGTACTGAAAGTTTTTGTCACAGCTTCGATTGTACACAACAAATTTAGCTGAAGCCCTGGAACGTATGTCGTAACACCCCCAGGTACCCCTGTATATATAGTGCACATTCCCCCTTTGCTGTAGTCATACACTTATTTATTTATATCAAATTAATATGTAAATATTTTAACGTATTGTATTTTTTTAAATCTTATAATTTTATTTGAAATATGTACAAAAATACTCCACTTACAAAATTAAAAACAAAAATCAAGCAGCTAAGCCAGGTGGCAACTGTACCACAAACGAAGATTGCAGTGATGCACATCAATGCGGATCGTCTGGTCAATGTATCGATCCTTGCCGCACGAGTTGCGTGGGCGCAGTAAAATGTATAACAAAAGCACACCAAATTACGACTTGCATTTGCTCAACAAATTCGACAAAGACTGTGAACTCGGACTGTATTCCGCACATTACTGAACCAGAACCAAACGAAACGACGACACCAGATGCAACAAGCATTAGGTACACAATTATGGCATTAGCAAACCAAACAGAGATGCGTACTCATTATACTGATATAGAAGCGGAAAGTGAGACTACCAGTTCATACGATAGCACAACAGAGTCCTTTAAAACCACAAAACAGTTGAGCATTGATGCTGAGCAGCAAAGTACGTTAGACACGCGATCACGAGATACAACAACATCTGCAATCATCACAGAATATTCACCTCTTCCGGAAATAACAACCATTCACCCCAAAACATATTCAACCTCCCAATCTCAAGAAACATTTCAGCCAAATCTTACGATAGCTTCCTCCTCGACAAAAATACATTTGACTACTCCCAGTATAACTGAAACTCCTTATTATACCTCTACAAAACCGACTGTTTCTGGGGAATCTTTCATTTCAACAACTGTTTTAGAGACAACAACAAGAGAATCTTCACAAATGACTCCATCCGGACAAATAACAACACCAGCACCTTCAGTCACATCAAGCAGTCAATCTGATGAATATCAAAAAACCACAGAAGAGATAACAACAACGACCCCAAATGACACAACATCCCAAGGTCCATTTTCCGATACGACCATAACAACTGACTCTAGAGAATCTACTCCTCTTTTTACTACAACCGAATCAATAACCTATGTATATCCAAAAACTACTGCAACAGAACGGACAACAACCCCATCGGAGGGTCCCGATTCCACTATTACAACAACAACTCTCTCCGGAGAATCCACTCCTTCATTTACCAATATAACAACCATGACTCTTCATGATACGACATCATATCCACCATCTTCTGTTACGACCGCAATAACTGATTCCGGAGAATCTACTCCTCTATTAACTACAACTGTGTCAACAATAGAAGAATCTCCTCAAACAATTCCAATCGAACGGATAACAACAACTACCCAGTCGGGACCCCCTTCTGCTATTACTACAACTGGAGAATCCACCCCTTCATTTACAACTACTGAATCGACAACCCGTGCATATCCAAAAACAACAGAAAAGATAACATCCACGACGCTTTCTGATACATCATATCAACCATCTTCTGTTACGACCACAATAACTGACTCTGGAGAATCTACTTCTCCATTTACTTCCACTAAATCAACAACCGATGAATCTCTCAAAACAATTCCAATCGAACGGATAACAACAACTACCCCATCGGGACTCCCTTCTGCTATTACTACAACAACTGAAGAATCCACCCCTTTATTTACAACAACTGAATCGACAACCCGTGAATATCCAAAAACAACTGAACAGATAACAACGATGACGACGACGACAATAATTGAATCAACAACCGATGAATCTCCCAAAATAATTCCAATCGAAAGAATAACAACAACTACCCCATCGGAAACCTCTTCTGTTAATACTACAACAAGTCCCATTGCAGAGTCCACACCTTCATTTACTACAACTGAATCGACAACCCGCGAGTATATAAAAACAACTGAACAGCTAACAACCACGACCCTTTCTTATAAAACATCACATCGACCATCTTCTGTTACGACCATAAAAACTGACTCTGGAGAATCTATTCCTTCATTTACGACAACTGAATCAACAACCGATGAATCTCCTAAGACAATTCCAATCGAACGTATAACAACAACGTCCCCATCAGGACTTTCATCAGGTATTACTACAACTATTTCTGAAGAATCCACCCCTCCATTTACAACTACTGAATCGACAATACGTGAATATCCAAAAACAACGGAACGCATAACAACAACGACCCTTTCTGATACATCACAACGTTCATATTCTGATACGACCATAACAACTAACTCTGGAGAATCTACTCCACTTTTTACTACAACTGAATCAACAACCTATGAATCTCCTAAAACGATTCCAACAGAACGCATTACAACAACGACCCTTTCTGATACATCAGAAGGTCCATCTTTTGATACGACCATAAAAACTGACTCTGGAAAATCTACTCCTCTTATTACTACAACTGAATCAACAACTTATGAATCTCCTAAAACTATTGCAAAAGAACGGATAACAACCCCATCGGAGGGTCCCGATTCCACTATTACAACAACAACTCTCTCCGGAGAATCCACTCCTTCATTTACGACAACTGAATCGACAACCCGTGAATATCCAAAAACAACTGAACAGATAACAACGATGACGACGACGACAACAACTGAATCAACAACCGATGAATCTCCCAAAATAATTCCAATCGAACGAATAACAACAACTACCCCATCGGAAACCTCTTCTGTTAATACTACAACAAGTCCCATTGCAGAGTCCACACCTTCATTTACTACAACTGAATCGACAACCCGCAAGTATATAAAAACAACTGAACAGCTAACAACCACGACACTTTCTTATAAAACATCACATCGACCATCTTCTGTTACGACCATAAAAACTGACTCTGGAGAATCTATTCCTTCATTTACAACAACTGAATCAACAACCGATGAATCTCCTAAAACAATTCCAATCGAACGTATAACAACAACGTCCCCATCAGGACTTTCAGCAGGTATTACTACAACTATTTCTGAAGAATCCACTCCTTCATTTACGACAACTGAATCGACAACCCGTGAATATCCAAAAACAACTGAACAGATAACAACAACGACCCCATCAGGACTTTCATCAGGTATTACTACAACTATTTCTGAAGAATCCACCCCTTCATTTACTACAACTGAATCGACAACCCGCGAATATCCAAAAACAACTGAACAGATAACAACCACGACCCTTTCTGATGCAACGTCACATCGACCATATTCTGATAAGATTTCAACAACTGATCTTGGAGAATCTACTCCGCCATTTACTACAACTGAATCAACAACCGAGCAATCTCCTAAAACAATTCCAATCGAACAGATAACAACAACGACCCCATCAGGACGTGCTTCAGGTATAACTACAACTATTTCTGAAGAATCCCTCCCTTCATTTACTACAACTGAATCGACAACCGATGAATCTCCTACAACAATTAAAACAGAACGGGTAACAACAACAGCCTCATCTGA
This sequence comes from Drosophila aldrichi, assembly GCA_035045965.1. Classification (NCBI taxonomy): domain Eukaryota; kingdom Metazoa; phylum Arthropoda; class Insecta; order Diptera; family Drosophilidae; genus Drosophila; species Drosophila aldrichi. The sequence continues at coordinate 800,888 of JAWNOM010000551.1, forward strand.
CACAACAATACAAGGGCTTTCCTTTATTACGAAAACAACAACTGACTCTGGAGAATCTATTCCTCCATTTACTACAACTGAATCGACAACCCGTGAATATCCAAAAACAACTGATCAGATAACAACCACGACCCTTTCTGATGCAACGTCACATCGACCATATTCTGATAAGGTTTCAACAACTGATTCTGGAGAATCTATTCCTCCATTTACTACAACTGAATCAACATCCTATGAATCTCCTAAAACAATTCCAATCGAACGGATAACAACAACCACCCAATCAGGACTTTCATCAGGTATTACTACAACTATTTCTGAAGAATCCACCCCTTCATTTACGACAACTGAATCGACAACCCGTGAATATCCAAAAACAACTGAACAGATAACAACGACGAGCCCATCAGGACTTTCATCAGGTATAACTACAACTATTTCTGAAGAATCCACCCCTTCATTTACTACAACTGAATCGACAACCCGTGAATATCCAAAAACAACTGAACAGATAACAACCACGACCCTTTCTGATGCAACGTCACATCGACCATATTCTGATAAGGTTTCAACAACTGATTCTGAAGAATCTATTCCTCCATTTACTACAACTGAATCAACATCCTATGAATCTCCTAAAACAATTCCAATCGAACGGATAACAACAACTACCCCGTCGGGAGCCTCTCCTGATATTACAACAACTCTTTCTACAGAATCTACTCCTCCATTTACTACATCTGAATCAATAACCGATGAATCTGCTAAGACAATTCCAGTCGAACGGATAACAACAACGACCCCATCAGGACTTTCATCAGGTATAACTACAACTATTTCTGAAGAATCCACCCCTTCATTTACGACAATTGAATCGAAAACCCGCGAATATCCAAAAACAACTGAACAGATAACAACCACGACCCTTTCTGATGCAACATCACATCGACCATCTTCTGTTACAACCACAACAACAGACTTGGGTGAATCTACTCCTCTCCTTACTACAACTGAATCAACAACCCATGAATCTCCTAAGACAATTCCAGTCGAACGGATAACAACAACGACCCCATCAGGACTTTCATCAGGTATAACAACAACTATTTCTGAAGAATCCACCCCTTCATTTACGACAACTGAATCGACAACCCGTGAATATCCAAAAACAACTGAACAGATAACAACCACGACCCTTTCTTATGCAACGTCACATAGACCATATTCTGATAAGATTTCAACAACTGATCTTGGAGAATCTACTCCGCCATTTACTACAACTGAATCAATAACCGATGAATCTCCTAAGACAATTCCAGTCGAACGGATAACAACAACGACCCCATTAGGACGTTCTTCAAGTATAACTACAACTATTTCTGAAGAATCCACCCCTTCATTTAAGACAACTGAATCGACAACCCGTGAATATCCAAAAACAACTGAACAGATAACAACAACGACCCTTTCTGATACAACATCACATCGACCATCTTCTGTTACAACCACAACAACAGACTCCGGTGAATCTACTCCTCTCTTTACTACAACTGAATCAACAACCGATGAATCTTCTACAACAATTAAAACAGAACGGGTAACAACAACAGCCCCATCTGACACAACAACACAAGGGCTTTCTTTTATTACGAAAACAACAACTGACTCTGGAGAATCTATTCCTCCATTTACTACAACTGAATCGACAACCGTGGAATCTCCTAAAACAATTCCAGTCGAACGAATAACAACAACCACCCAATCAGGACTTTCATCAGGTATTACTTCAACTATTTCTGAAGAATCCACCCCTTCATTTAAGACAACTGAATCGACAACCCGTGAATATCCAAAAACAACTGAACAGATAACAACAACGACCCTTTCTGATACAACATCACATCGACCATCTTCTGTTACAACCACAACAACAGACTCCGGGGAATCTACTCCTCTCTTTACTACGACTAAATCAACAACCGATGAATCTCCTACAACAATTAAAACAGAACGGGTAACAACAACAGCCCCATCTGACACAACAACACAAGGGCTTTCTTTTATTACGAAAACAACAACTGACTCTGGAGAATCTATTCCTCAATTTACTACAACTGAATCGACAATACGTGAATATCCGAAAACAACTGAACAGATAACAACAACGACCCTTTCTGATACAACATCACAAGGTCCATCTTCTGATACAACCACATTAAACGACTCTAGAGAAACTTCTCCTCTTATTACTACAACTGAATCAACAACTTATGAATCTCTCAAAACAATTCCAACAGAACGGATAACAACCCCATCGGAGCGTCCTGATTCCACTATTACTACAACAACTCTCTCCGGAGAATCCACCCATTCATTTACGACAACTGAATCGACAACACGTGAATATCCACAAACAACTGAACAGATAACAACAACCCCATCAGGACTTTCTCCAAGTATAACTACAATTCTTTCTGAAGAATCCACTCCTACCTTCACTACGACCGAATCGACAACCCGTAAATATTCAGAAACAACTGATAATATAACATCCACGACTCTTTCTGATACATTATATCAACCATCTTCTGTTACGACCGCAGTAGCTGACTCAGGAGAATCTACTTCTCCATTTACTTCGACTGAATCAACAACGTATGGGTCTCCCAAAACGATTCTAACAGAACGCATAACAACAACGACTTTTTCTGATACAACATCAGAAGGTCCATCTTTTGATACGACCATAAAAACTGACTCTGGAAAATCTACTCCTCTTATTACTACAACTGAATCAACAACTTATGAATCTCCTAAAACTATTGCAAAAGAACGGATAACAACCCCATCGGAGGGTCCCGATTCCACTATTACAACAACAACTCTCTCCGGAGAATCCACTCCTTCATTTACGACAACTGAATCGACAACCCGTGAATATCCAAAAACAACTGAACAGCTAACAACCACGACCCTTTCTTATAAAACATCACATCGACCATCTTCTGTTACGACCATAAAAACTGACTCTGGAGAATCTATTCCTTCATTTACGACAACTGAATCAACAACCGATGAATCTCCTAAGACAATTCCAATCGAACGTATAACAACAACGTCCCCATCAGGACTTTCATCAGGTATTACTACAACTATTTCTGAAGAATCCACCCCTTCATTTACGACAACTGAATCGACAACCCGTGAATATCCAAAAACAACTGAACAGATAACAACAACGACCCCATCAGGACTTTCATCAGGTATTACTACAACTATTTCTGAAGAATCCACCCCTTCATTTACTACAACTGAATCGACAACCCGCGAATATCCAAAAACAACTGAACAGATAACAACCACGACCCTTTCTGATGCAACGTCACATCGACCATATTCTGATAAGATTTCAACAACTGATCTTGGAGAATCTACTCCGCCATTTACTACAACTGAATCAACAACCGAGCAATCTCCTAAAACAATTCCAATCGAACGTATAACAACAACGACCCCATCAGGACTTTCATCAGGTATTACTACAACTATTTCTGAAGAATCCACCCCTTCATTTACGACAACTGAATCGACAACCCGTGAATATCCAAAAACAACTGAACAGATAACAACAACGACCCCATCAGGACTTTCATCAGGTATTACTACAACTATTTCTGAAGAATCCACTCCTTCATTTACTACAACTGAATCGACAACCCACGAATATCCAAAAACAACTGAACAGATAACAACCACGACCCTTTCTGATGCAACGTCACATCGACCATATTCTGATAAGGTTTCAACAACTGATTCTGGAGAATCTATTCCTCCATTTACTACAACTGAATCAACATCCTATGAATCTCCTAAAACAATTCCAATCGAACGGATAACAACAACTACCCCGTCGGGAGCGTCTCCTGATATTACAACAACTCTTTCTACAGAATCTACTCCTCCATTTACTACAACTGAATCAACAACCGATGAATCCCCTAAAACAATTCCAATCGAACGGATAACAACAACGACCCAATCCGGACTTTCATCAGGTATAACAACAACTATTTCTGAAGAATCCACCCCTTCATTTACTACAACTGAATCGACAACCCGTGAATATCCAAAAACAACTGAACAGATAACAACCACGACCCTTTCTGATGCAACGTCACATCGACCATATTCTGATAAGGTTTCAACAACTGATTCTGGAGAATCTATTCCTCCATTTACTACAACTGAATCAACATCCTATGAATCTCCTAAAACAATTCCAATCGAACGGATAACAACAACTACCCCGTCGGGAGCGTCTCCTGATATTACAACAACTCTTTCTACAGAATCTACTCCTCCATTTACTACAACTGAATCAACAACCGATGAATCCCCTAAAACAATTCCAATCGAACGGATAACAACAACGACCCAATCCGGACTTTCATCAGGTATAACAACAACTATTTCTGAAGAATCCACCCCTTCATTTACTACAACTGAATCGACAACCCGTGAATATCCAAAAACAACTGAACAGATAACAACCACGACCCTTTCTGATGCAACGTCACATCGACCATATTCTGATAAGGTTTCAACAACTGATTCTGGAGAATCTACTCCTCCATTTACTACAACTGAATCAACAACCGATGAATCTCCTAAAACAATTCCAATCGAACGGATAACAACAACGACCCAATCCGGACTTTCATCAGGTATAACTACAACTATTTCTGAAGAATCCATCCCTTCATTTACGACAACTGAATCGACAACCCGTGAATATCCAAAAACTACTGAACAGATAACAACAACGACCCTTTCTAATAGAACATCACATCGACCATCTTCTGTTACGACCCCAACAACTGACTCTGGTGAGTCTAGTCATCCATTCACGACAACTGAATCAACAACCGTTGAATCTCCGAAAACAATTGCAATTGAACGGATAACAACCACGACCCCATCGGGACCTTCTCTTGCTATTACTACAACTCTTTTCGGAGACTCAACTCCACCTCCATTTACAACAACTGAATCAACCACCTATGAATATCCACAAACAATTCCAATAGAGCGGATTGCAACAACCACATCAGTCGTCTTTCCTGATAGCACAACACCCCAAGATATTTTAGATAGAACTACGGTAGGCCTAAGCTTAGAGAAAACGACACAGGCTAGTTATGCTTCTGCTAATGCCACAGACATGACTCTGACAGCTGTTGACGTAACAGAGACTTTATATAATTGTACGATACCAAATGATTGCTCGGACGATGAAGTATGTGTGAAAGCAAATTGCATTAGACCCTGCGAATATTATGATAACCTATGTAATGTTGCAAATTATACTGTTTGTCGTACTTTGAACCACACCGCTATGTGCTATTGTGATATCGACGCCGATGTAAATAAACCCGGTTGCTCTATTACTGCAGGTAACTAAAGCTGTGTTTGTAAATGTTAAGTCTAAATATTGATCCACGTGTTCCTTATAAATTGAATGAGTTGCAAACCACATGGTTGTGGTGATTTCTTTTTGGAATCCGTGGCTCCAACTACTTTAATCGCCAATGCATCTGGCAATACGTAGCAGCCTACTTCAATTTGATGTCATATTGTCTACTTTATCTCTTTTTATGGACTTCTTATCATATCTCCTTCCACTTGTGCCATAACTGACCAGCCGAACCTGTTGGCTGGCACGTGCATGTTTTATTTATTTCTATTTTTTTTTTTTTTTTTCGTTCGGTTCCTTGCAATTCAATCCCAGTGCTTTTTGTGCGCCAATATGATGGCCATCAGAAAGCTTACTCTCTACTGCATTTGTACTTTTTCCCCTCGGCTCTTATCACTGGCTCTTCGCTGTTATTCGTATATGTATGTATATGCCTGCACTCACCACAACCACCACGCATCACCAAAAAATACCACTCGGATTTCCTCTTGAACTCTATGTATGTGTTCACAAATGGAGCAATAAATGTATTCACCAAAGTTTGAATGCCAACTAAATACAGCTCACTCTTTCTAGTTCCTGTTCTCGTTCATGTTAGTTGCCTGCTTATGTTTGCCTGCCTGCCTGCTGCAAGTACTACGTGTATCATCAAGACCTATATCATATAACATTATGTTGAATGTCTCTCAGAATGTTTCGTTTCGGACTGTGCTCGATGTGCATGTTATATGTCAGTGTTACGATCTCATCATCTTTGTGTAATACAAATAAGAAAATATGTGTTGATTTTTGTTGTATTTAGTACATATGTTTGTTTGTACATACATATTCATATACCTTACCGAACTGTACATATAATTGCGTACAGTACGTTGTATTTATTTGTATATACTAGTATAATTAATCAACTGCATGACTGGTGACAGTACTAATCGGTGTTTTATTATCTAAGGCTTACCTAAAACTGCACTAACCTCCAATAATCGTATCCTTATTGCTTGCTTGCTTGCATGTGTATATGTTGTTTTGCGGCAACACTAAAAAAAAGAAAAAGAACAACAGCCAAACAATAATATAACAATATATTTTAATGATAACTATATTTACTTAGATGTGCTAGAATGTGCCGCAACTAGGTGCATAAGAGAATAAAATATTTGATATATAATCATAATGTACTAACAGTATTGAAAAAAGTCAAGAAAAACTACCTATCAAACAGGTTTCTTAAAGAAAATAAACACTGATAATATCAATTAAACATATCCTAACGAATGTCTCAATCGAAAATCTTATCTTATACCTTAATTAATTCAAACAATTTGCTTACTTTGCAACGCTAATCCCAAATCCAATATCAGAAATTGGTTGTGCCTCGAGCGATGAGTGCCCGACTCAACAGGCCTGCGTGAATGCACTTTGTGTGGATCCCTGCGCCTATGAGAATCCCTGCGGCCGCAGTGAGGATTGTCGGGTTATTGCCCATCAACCAGTTTGTGCCAGCGGTGCGTTTCTCTGAAATCCAGCCAATCGATCAATATAAATAATATATGCCTTGCTTTCAGTCTGTGAATGTCAACGTAAATCTGACTGCCGGAAAGGTTTCGAGTGTGATGGATGTAACTGTCGTGACAGTAAGTGCAATTTGAAAGCGCTTCAATTTTGGAATTATGATTATTAATTTGAGATATTACAGCAACAGGACGCACTCCTGGCTGCGAGCACTGCCCGCCAGGTGCGAATTGTGATCCCACAACTGGTGCCTGTATTAAAGGTATGTTTTGACTTTCAATTAAATCTAGATAACTATGGTGTGTTCAGCGTTAATCATTCATAGGCATTGCCTAAGCACTAACAAGTGTAAATATAATACCATGTACATATTTGTATTATAAAATAACCACCCTTTACCCATGTAAATATATCTCTCTCCCTAGCTAATGTAACAATAACAACTAGTACTACCATGAAAACCACAACGAAACCAACAACAACATCCATACAAACAACAACAACAACAGCTAACCCTATCACTGGCGACGATATGTCGCCAATCTCAAGCAAGGGTACCACCACTAGCACCACCACCACCACCACCACAACCACCATCATTACTAGCACAGAAATAAGCACTAACAAGACAAGCACGAGTAAGCCCGACATTGAAACAACAACCATGAAATCGGGTCACACGAAAGGCTATCGGGATGGTGAGAACAATATAACTGATACGCCAACGCCAAGGCCGGTGTTCACAACGACCACACTGACCAGCAGAGATAGTGGCAGGCGCACCACAACGCCAAAAATGAAGACAACTCGACTGGATACCTCAAATGAGATCCCAGACACAACGACGATGACCAGCACGACGCCTTGGCCAACGGAGCTACCGACTAGAGCGGGCACAACAACGGAAGTCTACGATCTAATCACAATGCAAACAACAACAGCCTCTACTCCGCTGGCCAACACAACAGCTATCACAGTTATTAACCCATGTACAATAGATACTAACTGTGCTCCTAATGAGCACTGCAAACTGGGGCAATGCACACTGAAAGGTATATACAATTGTCTATAGGAGAGATTATGCTGTCGTCACTTTCGGTACCCAAAATAGAAATATTATCTAGAATTTCTATGTATATATTTCAAATAATTTAATTCCTTCTGCATTTCATACATGTACATACAATACATACATAGGTACCAAAGTGACAACTGTGCATTTCAACTTCCTAAATTGTGCAAAATGTAAAGTGAAATACAAAAATTACTCTGGCAGTTAATTAACATGAGCAAAAATTATCGAAAATGATAGAAACATGTAACACATTCAACTTAATTTATAACTAAAGCATTGGTCTCACTTGCTTATATTAAATTGACTGCCATTGTATGCCATCTGTAAATATTTAAACAAATACCTGATAGCCATAAACAAATATAATATTATATATGGATATTTATTTGTTCATTGTACATATGATCTCCCTCGGACTGCTGTCCTTAACAAATTTATATGCCAATCATATGTTAATCAATCAATCAATTAATCAAAATGCTAACTAACTTATTAATTTCTAACAAGTAGAACCGTCAGGCACAGCAAAAACACACGAGCCCTGCCAATCGAACAATGATTGCATTGAAAGCGAAGCTTGCTACATGGGCTTGTGTCACGATCCCTGCGAGTTTGCGAAAATCTGCGCTGCCACGGCCAAGTGTACGGCAAAGAGTCATCGACCCATTTGCAGTTGCCCGCAGGGTCACGAGGGCAATCCGATGGTCAAGTGTGTGCCAACGCAAAAGTCAAGTAAGCAACTAATAAATTAATCAACAATTTCATTCATCAATCGAACTTAATCCAACTAAGAATAGCTAGCCCAACCTTTAATGGAATATCGAGAATATAATATACTCATGCTGTGCATTTTTTCACAGTTGAATGTACTCACAACTCAGATTGCGGAATCACAGAAGCCTGCATCAATGAGCGCTGCCAGCATCCTTGTGACGTGCATAATCCCTGTGCCCAAAATGCGGTTTGTATCAATGCTAATCACGCAGCCGACTGCAGCTGCCAGGATGGCTATCAGGGCAATGGGCTGGTTGGCTGTCAGCCAGGTGAGTAATATAATATTTCCGGCACTTTCTGCACTGTTGCTCATCCTCAAGTTATAGTGTGTCCATTCTAATATAACACAAAATGTTTCAATTCCCAAATGTATCTCTCTCTCTCTCTCTATTTCATACACTGTACAAATTCCCCGTACACCTGCCAACACTTGTATAAATTTTGTACCGCCCCGACTCACGTACAAAAACAACAACACGAATCGAATTATAAATACACGAAACAAATCGCACCGTAACCCTAACCAAAAATACCATAGCACGCACCCACGTCTGCCAATACAACGAGGATTGTCCATCAAATAAGCTGTGCGACCGCCTTAACCGACGCTGCATAAATCCTTGTCAAGAGGATTCGTGCGGAGAGAACGCCGAGTGTGTGCCGGTCAACCATGGCATCAACTGTCGCTGCTTGCCCGGATATTTGGGCAATGCATACGTTCTCTGCCAGCAATCCTTGGGCTGTCGTGCCGATTCCGAGTGTGATGCCAGTCAGGCGTGCATCAATGGCAAGTGCACATCGCCTTGTCAATGTGGTGCATTTGCCCTGTGTGATGTAATTGATCATCGAGGCATATGCAAGTGCCCACCTGGATACAATGGTAATCCCGAAGTTGGCTGCAGTCCACCACAGAATCCGTGCGACCCCAACCCATGTGGTCTGAATGCTCAGTGTGAACTGGATAATGGAAATCCAATATGCTTCTGCCCCAAAGGTCTCACTGGTAACCCCTTCAAGAATTGCAGTAAGTATTCAGGGTTTTGACAATCAACAGGGGAAACATTGAAACATTCCTCATTTGCAGTTCCTGAGGGAGACGAGTGTACACCCAATCCGTGTGGACCAAACTCTGGCTGCCGCCGGGTTAACGGTGCTCCCGTTTGCTTCTGTTTGCCCGAATACGAAGGTCAGCCTCCACAAATACCTTGTGAGCTTCCAACAAATCCATGCGAGCCTTCGCCTTGCGGTCCCAACACGCAGTGCGCAGTCTTGAGCAACGGTTTCTCGAAATGCACCTGCCTGCCCGGCTATGTGGAGAGTCCCAACACTATTCGCGGCTGCGTCGAACCGATCAATCCCTGCGAACCCAATCCTTGCGGCACTGGCGCCATCTGTGACTCGTCGCGTCAGCCCGTCTGCTATTGTCCGGATAACAAGATTGGAAATCCCTTCAGGATTTGCGAAAAGCCAGCCGTGTCTATTGAGCTGTGCCAGCCGGGTCCATGTGGCCGCAACGCTGACTGTTACGTGGCGGGCAATCGCGAGGAGTGCTACTGCCGCTCTGGCTATGCCGGAGATCCCTACCAGGGCTGCATTGAACCAAGTCGAACGGTATGCGATCCCAATCCCTGTGGACCCAATGCTGACTGCGTTGTTGCTGGCGATGGCCAAACTGCTTGCGTCTGCCCCGAGGGCCTGTCTGGCGATCCAACATCCCTTGTGGGATGCCACGGCTATGAATGTCAGGTGGATGCTGATTGCCCACAGAGCAAGGCCTGCATGGGTTTCCGTTGCTACGATCCTTGCCCCGGTGCCTGTGGCTACGGAGCCAATTGCCGTGTGGAGCAACATCATCCTGTCTGCTCGTGCAATGCTGGCCTAACCGGTAATCCTGGCTTGCGTTGCTTTGCTCTGGACCAGCCTAAGGGCAACCCATGTGTGCCAAGTCCTTGTGGCCTGAACAGCGAATGCAAATTGCTGAATAATCGGGCTGTGTGCTCATGCCTGCCTGGATACTTGGGTGATCCCAAATCTGGCTGCCAGCCGGAATGCGACATTAACTCTGATTGCGGAGAATCGCTCTCCTGTATCAATCACAAGTGTGTGGATCCATGTGCCGGCACCATCTGCGGCATCAATGCCATTTGCAACGTACGCCAACATACACCAGTGTGCCATTGCCTCGACGGATACGCCGGAGATGCGTTCCTACAGTGTGTGCCGATAGGTATCTTAAAGAACATCTCCCGTGATCCATGCGCCCCGTCACCTTGTGGACCAAGTGATGTGTGCTCTGTATATGGCGATGGTGTCGCACTGTGTGATCCCTGCTTTGGCCCCAATGCGCAGCAAAACCCACGTTGCCGACCGGAGTGTGTTACCAATTCGGACTGTCCATTTGACCGCGCCTGTTTGGGACAACGCTGCTTGGATCCCTGCCCTGGCTCGTGTGGACGTAACGCAGTTTGCAACGTCTACGAACACAACCCAATATGTACTTGCCCCACTGGACTCTTTGGCAATCCCTACGAACAATGCGCACCACCCTCCCCAATCGTTCCAACCCCTACGGCTAGCTGTGCCAAGCTGCAGTGCGGACCAAACGCCGATTGCAAACGGCAAAGTGGCGGATTGGCCTGCATTTGTCGCAAGGGCTACTTTGGCAATCCCTACATCGGCTGTCGCCCCGAGTGCGTGCTCAACAGTGACTGTCCCGCGGACAAGGCGTGCCTGAACTCCAAGTGCGTGGACGCTTGCTCGGGAGTTTGTGGCATCAATGCAGTGTGCCGCGTCGTTAATCATGCACCAGTTTGTGTGTGCGCCGATGGCTTTAGTGGCGATGCCTTCCTGGCTTGCAGTCCCTATTACTTGCCGCCACCTACCGAAAGTCGCAATCCATGTGAGCCGTCGCCCTGCGGTCCCAACTCAAGATGCTTGGCGTCCGCAGATGGCTATGCCGCTTGCTCGTGTCTGCCCAACTTCAAGGGTGCACCGCCCGTCTGCCAGCCGGAGTGCGTGGTCAGCTCGGAGTGCGCTCCCAGCCAGGCGTGCATCAATCAACGCTGTGCAGATCCCTGCCCTGGCACTTGCGGCATCGGAGCGCGCTGTGAGGTACTGAATCACAATCCGATTTGCTCATGTGAATCGCATTTCGAGGGTGATCCATTCGTGGCTTGCTCGCGTATACCAGAACCGCCACCAGATGGCAAATCCCCACAAAATCCTTGCGTGCCATCGCCCTGCGGTCCCAACTCAATCTGCCAAATCAAACAGAATCGACCAGTCTGCTCCTGTGTTGCCAACTATATAGGCAGTCCGCCCTATTGTCGACCCGAGTGCACCCTGAGCAGCGAATGTCCCGCAGACAAGGCATGCATACAAGAGAAATGCCAGAGCCCGTGTGCCAACACTTGTGGCCACAATGCCCGCTGCACGGTCGTTGCGCACTCAGCGCATTGCAGCTGCGACACGGGTTACGAGGGCGATGCCTTTGTGGGCTGCTCAAAGGTCATAACACAGAGTAAGTTGAAAGTGGTTTACTGATAATTTGTTGCCTTCTATTAAATCGTTCACCTAATGCAGAACCAGATGATCACTATAATCCCTGCTATCCGAACCCTTGCGCCGAGAATGCAGTGTGCACGCCGCATAATGGAGCCGCTCGCTGCAGCTGTATTGAGCCCTACTTTGGAGACCCGTACAGCACTGGCTGCCGACCGGAATGCATCTATAATTCGGAATGTCCCTCATCACTGGCCTGCATTAAGCAACACTGCCGCAATCCTTGCACCGGCGCCTGTGGCCCCAACGCCGAGTGCGCTGTGGTCAACCACCTGCCCACATGCAGTTGTACGCGCGGCTTCGAGGGCGATCCATTCGTGGGCTGCAAGCGCACTCCTGTGGGACCAATCAGCGTCTGTGAGCCCAATCCATGCGGACCGAACAGCATCTGCCGCACTGTGGAGGGCCATCCCACATGCAGCTGCCAGGTTGGCTACTTCGGTGCCCCACCCACATGCCGGCCCGAGTGCGTGGTCAGCTCTGAGTGTGCACAGAACTTGGCTTGCATCAATCAGAAGTGCGCCGATCCATGCAGTGGCACATGCGGCTTCAATGCCAAGTGCCAGGTGAACAATCATAATCCCATATGTACCTGCCCCAAGGACTATGTCGGAGATCCATTTGAGCAATGTGTGCCCAAACGTAAGTCACGCCAAACTACAAGCAAGTCAATTCAATATGCCTCAACTTTTATTCCATTCTTCTTGCAGCTGCTGAACGAATACCGATTGTTAATCCCTGCCTTCCCAATCCGTGTGGACCAAATGCCTTGTGCCGCGACATCAACAATCGCGCCGAATGCTCTTGCGCGGCGGGCATGTTCGGAGCGCCCCCCAATTGTCGACCCGAGTGTGTTATTAACCAGGACTGCCCCTCGAACAGAGCGTGCATACGGCAACGCTGCGAAGATCCCTGCGTTGGCACCTGCGGCTTCAATGCGCTCTGCACCACACAGAACCACCAGCCCAAGTGCAGCTGCCTTGATGGCTATGAAGGCGATCCGTACACGGGTTGCAACATGCATCAAAGTGAGTCCATTCCTTTCGATTATTTGCTATCCTTTCCAAACAAACAGTTAAACTCCTTTGTTTCAACTGTAGCGCCTATTGGCTTCTTAATGTTAAATGTTTTTTTCAGTGGTATTTTAGATAAAGGGGCATCTGGTTCTATCATTATGCATGTTTTTCTATTGTGTACATACTCTTTCCATACTCTTTCATCATTTACATATATCTTGTGCCCATGAACATGTCTAAAAGCTATTTCAAAAGCTGTGATAAATTCAAGCTGCTTTAACTCCATGCCAAAGAGATTTATAATGAAAAGTAATTTGCTTTTAGATGTAGACATGGGTACAGGATATATTACATATTATATATTTCACGACTCTGGGAAAATCAATTTTGTACTTATTGTATTGTATTATATTTCTAGTCTTAAGCCTACTCTGTATATGTATGTATGTATATCTTTAATTTATTGTATGCATTATCCACTCGCTTCCCACATCTATGCCTACTTTCGTGTGCTCATAATTCAGTTGTGGTACCCGATGTACCCTCTGATCCATGCTATCCATCGCCATGTGGTGCAAATGCCGTTTGTCGCGAACGCAACGGTGCTGGCTCATGCAGTTGCATTCTGAATTATTTCGGAGATCCATACATCAATTGCCGACCCGAATGCGTGCAGAATAGTGATTGCCCCGGTAGCAAAGCCTGTATCAATATGAAGTGTCGCGATCCCTGTGCGAATGCCTGTGGCTTTAATGCGATTTGTCGTGTTGCACACCATCAGCCCGTGTGCAGTTGTGAGCCAGGCTTTACAGGCAATCCCCTACGTGCCTGTGTGGAACGGCCCACAAGTATGCAGACCCAACTAAATAATAGAGAGTCTGTTAATAAGTTAAGCTTCCTGATTTTAGACATGTACTTACCACTGCCCAAAGATCCATGCAGACCCTCACCCTGTGGCCTCTTCAGTACTTGCCATGTGGTTGGTAGCCGTCCAGTCTGCGCTTGTTTGCCCGACTATATGGGCAGCCCACCCAACTGCAAGCCCGAGTGCTTGACAAGTGCTGAGTGTGCCCCAGACAGAGCCTGTGTGAATCAGAGATGTCGCGATCCCTGCCCCGGCACATGTGGCTACAATGCGCGTTGTCGCACAACAAACCATGCGCCCATCTGTAGCTGCTTTGACGGTTATACTGGGGATCCATTCCATCAGTGCCTGCCAGAGAAAAGTAGGTCGTCCCCCAAACACTCCGTTAGAGAGCAGCAATTAAAATGTTTCAATCTTACCATGCTTGTAGAGCCAATAGTGGTACCTGATCCCATTAGACCCTCAAATCCTTGCGTGCCATCGCCCTGCGGTCCCAACTCACAGTGCCAAGCCTCAAGTACCGGTGCCGTCTGTGCCTGCCTCAACAATTACATAGGACGTCCGCCAGCTTGCCGTCCTGAATGTACCATTAACTCAGAGTGTCCGACACGCATGGCATGCATGAATGCACGCTGTGCCGATCCATGCATTGGATCCTGTGGCAATAACGCCCTCTGTCATGTCAGCTTCCATGCGCCCGTGTGCATGTGCCAGCCAGGCTACACTGGAGATCCATTCTCAGGCTGCTACAAGATTATAGAAAGTATGTCCCGTCCTTAAAGCAAACATTTCCCAAACATCTTATGTCAATGCATTCAATTATGTTGTCTGTTAAATAATAGTACCTGTCGAAACTACACAACCCTGCCGACCCAGCCCCTGTGGTCTAAATGCCTTATGCGAGGAACGTAACCGCGCCGCAGCATGTAAATGTTTGCCCGAATACTTTGGCGACCCATATGTCGAGTGCCGACCCGAGTGCGTGATCAACTCCGATTGCCCCAAGTCCCGCGCATGCGTAAATCAGAAGTGCGTCGATCCATGTCCGGGCATGTGCGGACATAGTGCCCAATGCGCCGTATTCAATCATGCGCCCAACTGTGAATGCTTGCCAGGCTATACAGGAAATCCTATCGTCGGTTGTCATCTCGTTCCCGATATACCGCGCTGTAAGACTTGAGTCGCGTTGAAAACACAACCCATAATTAATAGCACACTTTACAATGTGTCTAGATCCCGATCCCATTGTGCCCGAAAATCCATGCCAACCTTCACCATGCGGTCTATACAGCATCTGCCGTGCAGTTAACGGTCATGCCGTCTGCTCGTGTGTGCCAAACTATGTGGGCGCACCACCCAACTGCCGGCCGGAGTGCATGAGCAGTTCGGAATGCAGTCAAGACAAATCGTGCATCAATGAGCGCTGCAAAGATCCATGCCCTGGTACATGCGGCCACAATGCTTTATGTCGCGTCGTCAATCACAATCCCATTTGCTCCTGCAGTCCTGGCTACAGTGGCGATCCGTTCGTACGCTGTCTACCTCAAGAAAGTAAGAAAACACAGTCTCATCACATCATAAAACAAAAGCTTGCTTTGGCTTGCATCTCTCATTTCAACCCATACACAACATCACCTCTTTATGTCATACTATATATTTCTAAATATCTTTCTTTTTTATATGTACAATATTATGTGGCTTTTATTGTGGTGCATGCTGTTATCATATTTGGTGTATTTGGTAAATGTAGAGCGACCTATTGTAAAAGATCCCATCGATCCGTGTGTGCCCTCGCCATGCGGACCCAACTCGCAGTGCAGGGTGTCGGCTAATGAGCAACCGGTGTGCTCATGCTTGCAACATTATGTGGGTAGGGCGCCAAATTGCCGGCCAGAGTGCACCTCGAACTCCGAGTGCCCTGGCAACTTGGCTTGCATCAATTTGCGCTGTCAGAATCCATGTGTGGGCACCTGTGGCATTCAGACCACATGCCTTGTAAATAATCATAGACCAATTTGCCGTTGCCTTGAAGGCTATGTTGGCGATCCATTCTCTGAATGTAGTCCACAAAGTAAGCGTTTAGCGCTCAATCAACGTGCAACTTCAAACTACAAATTTCAATTTTTCTCAGTTGTTGTGCCGCCGGAAATCGCGGAGCCCTGCAATCCCAGTCCGTGTGGTGCCAACGCTGTTTGCAAGGAACGCAACGGCGTCGGGTCCTGCACGTGTCTGCCCGATTACAGTGGCGATCCGTACACTGAATGTCGTCCGGAATGTGTACTCAATAGCGACTGTTCCAAGAACCGCGCCTGCCTCAATAACAAGTGTAGAGATCCCTGTCCAGGAGTTTGCGGTGTGGCCGCTGAATGTCACGTCATCAATCATTCGCCCAGTTGCAGTTGTCCAGCCGGCTATACGGGCAATCCCTCACAGTATTGCCGTGAGATACCCAAATGTAGAGTATTCCAAACAGAAATAGGGCATCTAATAAAGAATAGTTTAGTAATATTTCACCCCCAAATTCTTATAGTGGCACCGCCTGTGCAACCATGTCAGCCATCGCCATGCGGCCCCTATAGCCAGTGCCGCGAGTTGAATGGGCATGCCGTCTGTTCGTGCATTGCCAATTATATTGGTGCACCGCCCGCCTGTCGTCCCGAGTGCTCGGTTAGCTCCGAGTGCGCGCAAGATAAGGCGTGCGTGAATTTGCGCTGTGTAGATCCATGTCCAGGCACCTGCGGTAATGAGGCCGTGTGCAAGGTGACCAATCACAATCCCATTTGCTCATGCCCAGCTGGCTATAGTGGTGATCCGTTTGTGCGTTGCACACCGTGGCAACCGGAGCCCGAAACTCCAAAGTCCAACGAGAATCCATGCGTGCCCAGCCCTTGCGGTCCCAACTCACAGTGCCGCGTGGTTGGAGAGACGGGTGTCTGCTCCTGTTTGCCAAACTATATTGGACGTGCACCAAACTGTCGTCCAGAATGTACGCGAAATTCTGAATGCGCTGGTAATCTGGCTTGTATTAACGAGCGTTGCAAGGATCCCTGTCCCGGCTCGTGCGGTTTCAATGCTTTCTGCAATGTTGTAAATCACTCACCTGTTTGCACCTGTGAGAGCGGCTACTCGGGCGATCCGTTTGCTGGCTGCAATCCGCAACGTAAGCATCCAACTCTATCAGCTTGCTGTGACTAGACCTAATAGCCTGTCTGATATGTATGATCCTTAGCTATTACCGTGCCCGACGAACGCTTAACACCCTGTGTACCCTCGCCCTGCGGCCCCAATGCAGAGTGCCGTGAACGCAATGGCGCCGGCTCCTGTACATGCTTGCCAGAATACTTTGGTGATCCGTACAGCGGCTGCCGTCCAGAGTGTGTGGTGAACAGTGATTGCCCACGCGATAGATCTTGCATCAACCAGAAATGCGTGGACCCTTGTCCAGGTGTTTGTGGCTTGAATGCAGAATGCCGCGTGTCCAATCACTTGCCCAGCTGCCTCTGTCTGGCCGGCTACACTGGAAACCCATCAAGCGCCTGCCGTGAAATAATCGAACTGCCTGAAACACGTAGGTTATTTAATGCAATCGAGAGCCCCCCAAACGACTGACCGTCACTTACCCTTTATCGTTCCTAGCCAAAGTCAATGATAATCCCTGTGTGCCTTCCCCTTGCGGTCCATACAGTCAATGTCGGGAAATAAACAACCATGCCGTGTGCTCGTGCCAGCCCGGCATGATTGGCTCAGCGCCCAATTGCAGGCCTGAGTGCATAGTTAGCTCAGACTGCGCCCAAGATCTCAATTGTCAGAATCAGAAGTGCGTGGATCCGTGCCCAGGCACTTGCGGCATTGAGGCCCGTTGCCAGGTCATTAATCACTACCCTGCATGTTCCTGTGCCCCAGGCTACACTGGAGATCCTTTCAATCGATGCACTCGAATTATATGTAAGCATGAGTAGTCCATACAGATGCTTAGGTCAGTTGGACAGAGAGCTAGAAAGAGAGCGAGAGAGGGAGAGGGGTATAGAGATTAAAGTTTATTTGCAAGTACATATATGTATTTCTGTCCAGCTGGCGTTGGTTTTCTGTTTCTTTCCTGCATGTATATAAATCCTTCACCTTAATCTTTTTCTTTATTTTTTCTACTTTATGTTTTGATTTTATGTACACTCTACCAATTACTCTACACTATCCGAACTTCCCAACTGTACTATGTATTTGTATATGTGTAAATGTGTTTGTGTGGGTATACACTTACTTCAACTATCTGGCATGTCTGGCTTGGCTATGTAGTGGAGGAAACACCCAAAGAATCTGGTAATCCCTGTGTGCCCTCGCCCTGCGGACCCAACTCGAAATGCGTCGATATACGCGGTTCGCCTGCATGCTCCTGCCTGCCCGATTATCTCGGCCGGCCACCCAACTGCCGACCCGAGTGCATGACTAGTCCCGATTGTCCAGCCAACTTGGCATGTGTTAACCAGCGCTGTGCAAACCCATGTATCGGTGCATGCGGCATACACTCGCAGTGTACTGTTATTAAGCATAATCCGAACTGTCAATGCGAGCCTGGTTACACCGGAGATCCTTTCTCCGGCTGCTCTATTATACACCAAAGTATACAAATTTAACCTTTTTCTCTGGCACATTTCTAACATTTATATTTGCATATTATATTCTTCCCCACTAAACATATTCTCTAGTCACGCCAACGGAAGCCTCACGCAATCCCTGTAATCCAAGCCCATGCGGCGCCAATGCCGTATGTCGTGAACGTAACAACGCCGGTTCGTGTTCCTGCCTGCCCGAGTACTTTGGTGATCCGTACAGCGGTTGTCGTCCGGAATGCGTACAAAATCCCGACTGCGATCGCTCACGTGCTTGCATCAACAACAAGTGCCAGGATCCATGTCCGGGTGCATGCGGCATCAATGCCGAGTGTCGCGTATTGAATCATGCGCCCAATTGTATGTGCTTCGATGGTTACACTGGAGATCCGCATCACTCTTGTTCGATAATTGAAGTCGTTACCCGTCGTCCCGAAAATCCATGCCAGCCGTCACCTTGTGGACCCAATAGCCAGTGTCACGATACCAACAGCCATGCGGTCTGCAGCTGCTTGGAAGGTTATATTGGAGCACCGCCGAGCTGCAAGCCTGAATGTGTGGTCAGCTCCGAGTGTGCACAGAATCGTGCATGCATCAACCAGAAGTGCGCTGATCCGTGCCGCGGTGCTTGCGGAGACAATGCCAAATGCCAAGTGGTTAACCACAATCCCATCTGCAGCTGTGTGCCAGGCATGACAGGTGATCCAATCTCCGGATGTGTACCAGATGTGGGCAAGAGCACAGAAAATCCATGCGTGCCCTCACCTTGTGGACCAAACTCGATTTGTCGTGAAATCGGACAGCAAGCTGCCTGCTCCTGTCGGGCCAACTATATTGGACGTCCGCCCAGCTGTCGGCCAGAGTGCACCACCAACGACGAATGCCAGAATCATCTGTCCTGCCAACAGGAGCGCTGCGTTGATCCTTGCCCAGGCTCGTGCGGCAGCAATGCCATTTGCCAGGTGGTTCAACACAATGCAGTTTGCTCCTGCGCCGATGGCTATGAGGGCGATCCACTATTCGGCTGCCAGCTCATACCACCAGTATTACCCACGCAACCACCATCATCACCATGCGAGCCTTCGCCCTGTGGTCCACATGCCGAGTGCCGTGAACGCAACGGTGCCGGCGCATGCTACTGCCATGACGGCTTCGAGGGAAATCCCTACGATGCGCAGCGAGGCTGCCGGCGCGAGTGTGAGACGAATGATGAGTGCAGCCCAGCACAGGCATGCGTGCGCTTCAAGTGCATTGACCCATGCGCAAATATGTGCGGCGAATATGCGATGTGTACGGTAGACAACCATGTGCCCACCTGTGTTTGCCCGGACGGCTACAGCGGAGATCCATTCTTTAGCTGCCGACCTGTGCCGGTTACACCACCGCCACCTATGAATCCGTGTGTGCCATCGCCTTGCGGCCCCAACAGCAATTGCCGCAGCATGAACAACCAGGCTGTGTGCTCTTGCCAATCAGGATTCGTCAACCAACCACCAAACTGCCGTCCCGAGTGTGTTGTCAGCGCTGAGTGCGCCCCAGAGCGTGCTTGCGTCAACAACAAGTGCGTGGATCCCTGCCTGCATACGTGTGGCATACGTGCCATCTGCAGCACCAAGAATCATAGTCCCATTTGCACCTGTCCGCGCGGAATGACTGGCGATCCGTTCGTACAATGTACAAAGATACGTAAGTAATCAGTAGAGCTTTTTGTTAACTTGTACATATATTCTAATACGATGTATTTTCAACTTACAGCGATTACACACGATGTGACCACGCCCGAACCACCTGCTCCTTCCTGCGTGCCCTCGCCTTGCGGCCCCAATGCAAAATGTCAAATTGTGGGCGGCAGTCCAGCATGCTCTTGCCTGCCAGACTTTATTGGCGCACCGCCACGTTGTAGGCCTCAATGCGTTTTGAATTCAGAGTGCGGTCCCACGGAGGCGTGCATCAATCAAAAGTGTCGCGATCCCTGCCCTGGCTCGTGCGGCTTTGAGGCCAAGTGCCATGTGCTTAACCATCTGCCAATATGTAACTGCATCGATGGCTTCACTGGCGATCCGTTTGTGCGCTGCAGCAAGCTGCCAGAGGAAAAGGGTGTCTCGCGACCCGATGATCCATGCAATCCCAGTCCCTGCGGACCCAATGCCGATTGCTTTGCCGGTGAGTGCCGCTGTCAGAACAACTATCAAGGTAATCCCTACGAGGGCTGTCGTCCCGAATGCACACTGTCTGCTGACTGTTCACGGGACAAGGCTTGCATGCGCAACAAGTGTGTAGATCCCTGCCCAGGCACCTGTGGAAATAATGCAATTTGCGAAGTTATGAATCACATACCCGTCTGCTCCTGCCAGCAAGGCTATGAGGGTGATCCGTTCACTAATTGCCGACCAAAACCAATCGAACCTGTGGAAAAGCCCAAGCCCTGCTCACCCTCGCCATGCGGTGCCAACAGCCAATGTCGCGATATCAATGGACACGCCGTGTGCTCCTGCCTGGAAGGCTTCATTGGAGCGCCGCCGCAATGTCGACCAGAGTGCGTCGTTTCCAGCGAGTGCTCAGCAGTGCAAGCGTGTGTCAACAAAAAGTGCGTAGATCCCTGTGCTGGTGCATGTGGCATTGAAGCGCGCTGTGAGGTTATCAATCACAGTCCCATATGCGGCTGTCCTCCAGGCACAACTGGAGATCCATTCAAGGGCTGCACCGAAATACCCATGCAGAAAGATGTAGATCAAAAGCCGCCGCCCAGCGATCCTTGCGTGCCATCGCCCTGTGGACCAAACTCCATATGCAAAGCGGATGACAAGGGACCTGTTTGCCAATGCCTGCCAGAGTACTTTGGAGCTCCACCCAACTGTCGAGTCGAATGTATCATTAATCCAGATTGCCCCTCGACACAGGCATGCATAAACAACAAGTGTCGCGATCCCTGTCCCGGCTCCTGTGGCACGAACTCTGAATGCCGCGTTATTGGCCACTCTGTTTCGTGCTCATGTCCGCCCGGATATGCTGGCAATGCCTTCGTCCAGTGCGTGCAGCAGCGTGAAGAGCAACCGAAGCCATGCGAGCCGTCCCCATGTGGCGCGAATGCTGAATGCATTGAACGTAATGGCGCTGCCGCTTGCAAATGCATTGACGAATATCAGGGCAATCCCTACGAAGGCTGCCGACCAGAGTGTGTGCTCAGCTCAGACTGCTCTACGGATAAGGCATGCATAAGGAACAAGTGTCAAGATCCTTGCCCGGGTATCTGTGGCTCCAATGCTCAGTGCTATGCCATCAATCATGTGCCCAACTGCGTTTGCAACGACGGATATACGGGCGATCCGTTCTCCAATTGCCGTCGTGTTGAAGTAACTCCGCCACCAGCTGTTGCCGATCCATGCAGCCCGTCGCCTTGTGGCCCTAACAGCAAGTGCCGCCTGGCCAATGGCCTCGCAGTATGCTCTTGCCTGGATACCTTTATTGGTGCACCGCCCAACTGCAAGCCGGAGTGTACAGTGAATGCTGAATGCCCACAGAACAAGGCGTGTCATAAGTTCCGTTGCGCAAATCCATGTGCCGGCACTTGCGGCATTGATGCCAAGTGTGAGGTGATCAATCACAACCCCATCTGCAGCTGCCCCATCGACATGACTGGCGATCCGTTTGCGCGCTGCTATCCAGCACCAGAAGTTGCTGAGCCAAAGGACGCCCCCAAGAACCCATGCCAGCCCTCGCCTTGTGGCCTTTACTCCGAGTGCCGTGTGCGCGGTGATCAGGCATCCTGCTCTTGTTTGCCAAACTACATTGGAGCACCACCCAATTGCCGACCCGAGTGTGTTGTGAACACTGATTGTGCCTCAGATCGTGCTTGCATTGCAGAGAAGTGCCGCAATCCCTGTGAAGGATCTTGCGGTATTAACTCCGAATGTCGCGTTCAAAATCACCTGGCCATATGTACGTGCCGCGGCAGCTTTACCGGCGATCCGTTTGTGCAATGTGTCGAAATTGTTGAAAAGACAACGCAGCCACCTCCCACATCACTGGATCCATGTGATCTGCAGCCATGCGGTGCCAATGCTGAATGCAATAACGGAATCTGTAGCTGCCTAGCTGAATATCAGGGTGATCCCTACACAGGCTGCCGTCCAGAGTGCACGCTCAGCACAGATTGCTCGCCAAATAAGGCTTGCCTGAACAAGAAGTGTGTCGATCCGTGCCCCGGAACCTGTGGACAGAATGCACAATGTGATGTCTCAAATCATATACCTATCTGCAGCTGCCTGCAAGGCTACACAGGTGATCCGTTTGTCCATTGCCGTCACGAGACGCCGGTGGCCAAGGATCCTTGCCAACCGAATCCATGTGGACCCAATAGCTTATGCCACGTCTCTGCTCAGGGTGCTGTTTGCGCCTGCCAACCGGGCATGTTGGGCTCACCACCCGCTTGCAAGCCCGAATGCATTGTCAGCTCAGAGTGTTCCCTGCAAACGGCCTGCATTCAAAAGAAATGTGTCGATCCTTGCCCAGGAGCTTGCGGTCAGTTCGCTCGCTGCCAAGTGATCAATCACAATCCGTCTTGCTCATGCAACACTGGCTATACGGGCGATCCGTTCACACGCTGCTACCAGGAAGAACGTAAGCCTCCACCAGAGGTTCCCAGCCATCCTTGCGTACCATCGCCATGTGGACCGAATTCGGAGTGCAAGGAACTTAACGGAAATCCAGCCTGTTCGTGTGCGGCAACATTTATTGGCACACCACCCAACTGTCGACCCGAGTGCACCATTAATCCGGAATGTTCGCCAACTAAAGCTTGCATACGTCAGAAGTGCGCCGATCCATGTGTGGGCGCCTGCGGCTTCAATGCCCGCTGCAATGTGGCCAATCATCAACCCATCTGCACGTGCGATGTGGGCTATACAGGAGATCCTTTCACCGGCTGCCAACAGGAACAAGGTAGGAACCCGTTTTCATTTATTACACACAATACACCCGTAGTTAGGTCAAGGCGTAAACTAGCTTGGTTAAGGTTGCTTAAATAAATGTCCACTGCCCAAAAATGTTGAACACCCGCCTAAAAGACAAAGCTTTACTGAAGATTCACTGCAATTACACGTATTCGCATTTGTTTACGCCTTGATAGGGAAATCCGAATGTGAAACTGAAATAAAATACCTTTAAAATCGTGCCATATTATCATAAATTGCCCCTGATCTCAACTTACATATATTTGTTTTTCCCACAAGACCCAATCAGTTTCACATACATACATACATACATATGTATTTTAAGTGCGCATTAAAAAAATTTACAAGTGCAAAATTGATTCATTCGTTTTTGACCAAATCTTTAAAAATATACTTAAAATTCATATTCATACGATAC
Organism: Drosophila aldrichi; assembly: GCA_035045965.1. Classification (NCBI taxonomy): domain Eukaryota; kingdom Metazoa; phylum Arthropoda; class Insecta; order Diptera; family Drosophilidae; genus Drosophila; species Drosophila aldrichi. Next base: position 825,141 of record JAWNOM010000551.1, read on the forward strand.
GTTTCTTATGTAACATCCCATTATATGTCATATTTAAATAATTAAAAAACAAACGTATCGCATATTTGCTAATTAAGTTACCGCGATGTTTTGAATTTGAAAAGCAAAAATATACCCACATTTTATTTATCACATTAAACAAATTAGTCCCAACACTTTCAACTTTTTTTAATGCGCTTTGATTTTGAGATTTTTATACACACATTTTACACGAATTTACATTAAAAGTTTTGTTTATTGCACGCACAAGCACACTGCATTGCAAAATATGTGTTTTCAAATATATCATCATTTCATTATTGTGTTTATCAACACTGGAGCGAAATGCAAATCTAAGGTCGCACAGTTCTGTACGAGTTGTCTGAATTGTTGCTGGCCGAGGAAGTGTTTGTGTGCGGCAGTAGGCAATATTTTTAATTAGTTTAAGATTATATATTTATCACCATATTATATATGCTTTTAAACGCCTTTAACGCCTCAATACAATATGCAAACTTGCCACGCCTCCTTGCCACACTTTATATGTATGTTTAAGTAAAATGCCTCAACAAAACGCCTTGAATTACCCTAACCCCCTGACTCTGTTGTTTTTGATGCTTTGGGAAGTAATTTTTTGGCCCTGTTGTATGAATTGAATTCGGACCCATGATATGCTTATACTTATACCTATCTATTTGCCCAAAATGCGTACAATGTATCAATACTTAACCTCTGAGTTCGAAAACTTAACCCGAAATCGAAAATTCGTAAAGACAAAAAACTTCCTTCGAAATTGAATACTGCGTCGTTATCGCCCAAAATTTGTGCCCTATTTATACCATAATTTTAACATCGGCTCGCCAAAGGATTATCAACAATTACCAAAGGCTACATGAAACTAAAAAGCGCTTATTGATTACTAGTAATTAGTTAATATATTATGTTTTAGAATTTAGATTTGTAACTCTGTAGTGCCAAACATTTAATTCGTTTAACAAATGCAATAAATCGATTGATATAAGATGACACGAAACACTTGTTTTAATGACGTCACAAAACGTATGAAACCATACTGCGCATATTAGATTATGCAACCCTGCACACACACTGCGCACTGCACCACAATATGCAACTCACAGCAACGCACTGCGTTTAACAACACTAAAAACTAAAACCTGCCGCGCAAAAAGAAACTTTTTGCGTAAAAATTCAAAATAAATTAATTGGAAACTGCCAACATTTAATCCGTGCTCTAATCTCACTGCCAACAAAATAAAAACCAAACACCCAATTGGAATAATGAACTGCAAATAAAATGCTTAAAACTAAAGCAATTGACAGGTGTGTTTGTTCTTACTAAACCCGCAAAACTAAAGAACAGTTATTAAAGTTATTGCAAAACTCTCTTTTCTTCCACTCCCGCTCTGTTGCTCTTAACGTCGTTCCCGAGTACAGAGAAAATAGTCAATGAACAGATCACACCATGTGAACCAAATCCTTGTGGATCAAACGCCGTTTGCCGTGAACGCAATGGCATTGGCGCTTGCCAGTGTCTGCCCGATTACTTTGGCGATCCGTACCAGTCGTGTCGACCGGAATGCGTACGTAATTCCGACTGTCCATCGAATAAGGCATGCCAGCAGCAAAAGTGTCGCGATCCCTGCCCCGGCACATGTGGTACAAATGCCGATTGCCGCGTAACGGCACATCTACCCACATGCACGTGCCGCAGCGGCTACACCGGTGATCCGTATCGTTACTGTCACGTGGAACCTGCTCAACGTAAGACCCATCTCTACCCATGTCTGCAGATTAACAACGACTACAAAATATCATTTACAGCTATACGGCAAGCCGAACCCACTCAACCCTGTCGACCTTCACCTTGTGGCCCCAATTCCCAGTGCCGCGAGCTTAACGGCCAAGCGGTTTGCTCTTGTCTTGAATTGTACATCGGTCTGCCACCCAACTGCCGACCCGAGTGTGTATTGAGCACCGAATGTCCCACTGACAAAGCATGTATAAGTCAACGTTGTCAGGATCCTTGCCCGGGCACTTGCGGCATTAATGCCGAGTGCCGTGTGCGTAATCATAGTCCACTTTGCCAGTGTCGTCGAGGTTTTACGGGCGACGCCTTTACTCGTTGCTTTGCTATGCCACGTAAGAAATTTAGTTGCAGTCGAAGACGATTCTCCCATTGTAATATTGATTCTCTCAATCTAGCACCCGCACCAGTCATTGAACGTGTTGAACGCGATCCTTGTGTACCCACACCCTGTGGGCTCAATAGTCAGTGTCGCAATGTGCAAGGAGTTCCATCTTGTACCTGTCTACCGGAATATATAGGCACGCCACCAAATTGCCGACCCGAGTGCACTATCAGTGCAGAGTGCGCCTCGAATATGGCGTGCATTCGCGAAAAGTGTATAGATCCATGTCCCGGTTCTTGCGGCTATGCTGCGGAATGCAATGTTGTCAATCACACACCCATATGTACTTGCCCAACAGGTTATACAGGCGATCCGTTTAGCAGCTGTCGCCTGGCTCCACCAGAGCCTGTATTAAGTGAGTTTTCGAAAAAAATGACTAGGATCACATATCCCTAATTGTTTATGATCTTTAGACGAATACGTTGACCGCTGTCAACCATCTCCGTGTGGTCCCAATGCGCAATGCAGAGACGGAGTATGCACATGTTTGCCTGAGTTCCATGGGGATCCCTATGCTGGTTGTCGTCCAGAATGTGTCCTCAATTCCGACTGCCCGCGCGATAAGGCCTGTCTGCGCAGCAAATGTCTCAATCCGTGCCCGGGCACTTGTGGCGAGAACGCTATTTGCGATGTAATCAATCATATTCCCATGTGCAGATGCCCCGATGGTACCGCAGGCAGCGCCTTTATACGCTGTACACCCGTTCCGAGTACGTCGACCTTGTTATTCTTAATTTGTTCTCCCTTACTTATGGTTAAAACTTATCTACAGAAATTGTTGTGGACACTAATCCTTGCCGACCATCGCCTTGTGGTCCAAATTCTCAGTGCCGCGAAGTCAACCAGCAGGCTGTATGTTCTTGTTTGCCAACCTTCATTGGCGCCCCACCCACGTGCAGACCAGAATGTACTTCCAATGCTGAGTGTGCACCCACTCAAGCGTGCCTCAATCAGCGTTGTGGTGACCCATGTCCTGGTACTTGTGGCGTGGGCGCCAATTGTGCGGTTGTCAACCACAGCCCCTTCTGCACCTGCCCCGCGCGTTTCACCGGAAATCCCTTTATACGTTGCCAGCCACAAAGTAAGCGTACATGTCATGTGAAGCTAAAGAATCTTCTACAATAATAGCTTATCCCCAGTTGAACCTGTGCGCGATGTGCAGCCAATCGATCCATGCCGGCCATCCCCCTGCGGCCCTTACTCGCAATGTCGACCTATTGGAGAGGCGCCCGCCTGTTCTTGTCTCGAAACTTATATAGGGCGTCCACCAAACTGCCGACCGGAGTGTGTCACCAGCTCAGATTGTAACAGCCAACTGGCTTGTATCAACCAGAAGTGCGTTGATCCATGCCCAGGCCGCTGTGGCGTCAATGCTGACTGCCGCGTCGTCAGTCATGTGGTGCAATGCATCTGCCAGCAAGGCTTCACTGGTGACCCATTTGTCCAATGCAGTCCAGAAATCGAACGAGATATCGAAGTGCGTACGCCATGCAGCCCGAGCCCATGTGGCGCGAATGCTATTTGTCGCGAACGAGACGGAGCTGGATCTTGTCAATGTCTACCTGAATACTTTGGCAATCCCTACGATGGTTGTCGTCCCGAGTGTGTTCTTGACTCCGATTGTCCATCGAATCGTGCCTGCCAACAGCAAAAATGTCAGGATCCGTGCCCTGGCACCTGCGGTCGAAATGCCAATTGTCAAGTAGTCAATCACCTACCATCCTGCAATTGTCTGCCTGGATTCATTGGCGATCCGTATCGTCTTTGTACGCGTCCTGTGGAACGTAAGCAACTCGCCGCCAACTTGTGAAAATCACAATCATAACTTTTGCACATCTTATTTTGCTGTAGCTATACGCAATGAATACACTAATCCATGTGAGCCCACGCCGTGTGGTCCCAACTCGCAGTGTCGCGTTACCAATGAGCAGGCCGTCTGTTCTTGTCTACCCCAGTTCATTGGTGCCCCACCAGCCTGTCGACCTGAGTGCACCATCTCATCGGAATGTGCTGCTGACAAGGCCTGTCTAAATCAGAAATGTGTCAATCCCTGCGTGGCCAATACCTGTGGTAGTAATGCAATTTGTCGAGTACGCAACCACAGTCCAATCTGCAGTTGCATCAGTGGATTCACTGGTGATGCCTTTACCCAATGTTTCCCTATACCACGTAAGCCCAATTCTTTGCCATAATGTTATGTGGACTGTACCCAAATCTACTTCTGTACTGTAGCCCGGCCAATAGAGGTGCAACCAGAGCCGTTGCGCGACCCCTGCGTGCCCACACCCTGTGGTCCACATTCGGAATGCCGCAACATTAATGGAGTTCCAGCGTGTTCCTGCTTAGCTACGTTTATTGGTCAGGCACCCAACTGCCGTCCAGAGTGCACCATTAATTCCGAGTGTCCCAGTCAGCAGGCATGCATTAATCAGAAATGCCGCGATCCCTGTCCAGGCGCCTGTGGATTAAATGCAATTTGTAGTGTTATAAACCACACACCGCTCTGTGCTTGCATTGACGGCTATATTGGTAATCCGTTTACAAACTGCAATCCAAAGCCACCTCAACGTATGTGTTCAGCTAATACTCCAACAGGATTGCAACCATGTTCACCATTTATACTTTTTACAGCAACTACACCTCCTGTTAGGGACGATCCTTGCAATCCATCGCCATGCGGTGCCAATGCACAATGTAATGATGGTAAATGTACCTGCATAGCCGAATACCAGGGTGATCCATATGTTGGCTGTCGCCCTGAGTGTGTTCTCAACACAGACTGCCCACAGAGCCGTGCGTGCATTCGTAATAAATGCATCGATCCTTGCCCAGGCACCTGTGGAGTGAATGCAATTTGTGAGGTGACAAATCATGTGCCCATCTGTCGGTGCCCTGATCAAATGTCAGGCAATGCATTCTTTGAATGCCGCGCAGTGCCAGCACCTCCGCCACAGAATCCCTGCCAACCGTCACCTTGTGGACCTAATAGTCAGTGTCGCGTTGTGCAAGAAACCGCCGTCTGCTCTTGTCTGATTGATTATGTAGGCAGTCCACCGCAGTGTCGTCCAGAATGTGTTACCAATTCGGATTGCGCAGCCAATCAAGCATGCCAGAACATGAAGTGCCGCGATCCTTGTCCCGGCACTTGCGGTTTCAATGCGCTTTGCAATGTGGTGAACCACAGTCCTTTCTGCAGTTGCCCCGCTGGCATGTCAGGCAATCCATTCGTGCGCTGTGAACAGATTAGTAAGCTATCTCGCATTTTTGAATACTTGGCAGGCATACAATATCGATTTCTTGCAGTAGTTCCCCAACGTGATGTCACACCTCAAAATCCTTGTCAACCCTCGCCATGTGGCCCCAACTCTGAGTGCCGTGTCTCTGGTGATTCGCCATCCTGTTCTTGTTTGCCTGAATTTTTGGGGTCTCCGCCGAACTGCCGACCAGAATGCATATCTAATTCAGAGTGCGCTACCAACAAGGCGTGCGTTAATCAGAAATGCGTCGATCCTTGTCCAGGACTATGTGGACTCAATGCGAGCTGTCGCACTTTCAGCCATACAGCCATGTGTCTTTGTGATAGCGGATTCACAGGCGATCCATTTGCTCAGTGCAGCCCCATAAGAGAAACACAGATCGAACGGATTCAGCCCTGCAACCCAAGTCCGTGCGGCATCAATGCGAAATGTGAAGAACGTGGTGGAGCTGGCTCATGCCAGTGTCTTCCGGAATACTTTGGCAACCCTTACGAAGGCTGCCGACCCGAGTGCGTAACCAACTCAGATTGTCCTTCGAATAGAGCTTGTCAGCAGCAGAAATGCCGCGATCCCTGCCCTGGCACATGTGGACAGAACGCCGAATGCCAAGTTATTAATCACTTGGCCACATGCAATTGTCTAAATGGCTACACTGGAGATCCGTACAGCATTTGCCGCATTATAGAAAACGAACCACGTAAGCCTACCCTGCCGAACCTTGCAGTGGAGCCGACCTTTTATAAAACATTTCTTATAGCCGAACGTGTCTATGTGAATCCCTGTCAACCATCTCCTTGTGGACCTAATTCGCGCTGCCGCGAAGTTAACGAACAAGCTGTCTGCTCCTGTCTAGCTGAGTTTATTGGCAGTCCACCAGCTTGTCGGCCCGAATGTACCAGTAGCTCCGAATGCGCTGCTGATAAGGCTTGTGTGAATCGAAAATGCGTTGACCCATGCCCCAATGTCTGCGGCCAACAGGCCGAGTGCCGTGTTCGAAACCACAGTCCTATCTGCACTTGTATAAATGGATTTACAGGCGACGCTTTTACACGTTGCTATAAACTGCCTCGTAAGCCCTCTACTATCAACTCAAAGTACCCAAATCTAATGGATACTTTCAAAACATTTTTAGCTCCGCCTATTGTGACAATTGAACGAGAACCCCTTGATCCCTGTGTTCCTTCGCCTTGTGGTGCCAACTCACAATGTCGCGATGTTTATGGAACACCATCATGTTCCTGCCTGCCAAATTATCTGGGCACTCCACCAAACTGCCGACCAGAGTGCTCTATCAATGCCGAATGCCCGAGTCATCAGGCATGCATAAATCAAAAGTGTCGTGACCCTTGTCCTGGTTCCTGTGGCCTGAATACACAGTGCAATGTGATTAATCACACACCGATTTGTAGTTGCCTGGTGGGTTATATTGGTGATCCGTTTGTTGTCTGTAATCCAGAACCACCTCAAAGAAGTAAGAATGTTATGAAATTCAATTAAATAGCAGAAAATTTAATACTTAGCTTATCCATCAGTTGAAACTCCTCCAGTACCTCAGGATCCTTGCAACCCTTCGCCATGTGGGGCCAATGCTCAATGTCGCAATGGTCAATGCACCTGCATTCCTGAATACCAAGGAGATCCTTTCGTGGGTTGTCGCCCAGAGTGTGTGCTGCACACAGATTGCTCCCGCAATCTTGCCTGTGTGCGCCATAAGTGTGTGGATCCATGTCCAGGCACTTGTGCGACCACTGCCATTTGCGAGGTGCTCAATCACATACCCAACTGCCGTTGTCCAGATGGCATGGAAGGCAATGCGTTTGTCTCTTGTAGCCCAGTGCAACGTAAGCCATCATCAACATCGTGTTTCCATTTCGCCTCTACAGCGTATTATCATTTTTTTAGAACTCGACGTCGTTCAAAATCCTTGCCAGCCAACGCCTTGCGGACCCAACTCACAATGTCGCGTGATAAATCAACAGGCGATCTGTTCTTGCATTACGTCTTTTATTGGCAGCCCACCATTCTGTCGACCTGAATGCACATCGAACTCGGAATGCCCACTGAACTTGGCTTGTCTTAATCAGAAGTGTAGTGATCCATGTCCCGGTGTCTGCGGCCGCAATGCCCAATGCCATGTGACAAACCACAGTCCATTCTGTCGTTGTCTGGATCGCCATACGGGCAATCCATTCGTTAGCTGCCAGCCGATTATTGAGCCCCCAACGCCTCCACCGCGCCAAGCCTGCCAACCATCACCTTGCGGGCCTTTTGCCGAGTGCCGTGAGGTAAACGAGACACCTTCTTGCACTTGCTTGCCAAACTACATTGGAGCACCGCCGAACTGTCGACCAGAGTGTCTTACTAGCTCGGAATGCCCAACAAATCAGGCTTGCATACAACAAAAGTGTCGGGATCCTTGTCCTGGCTTATGTGGGCAGGGTGCTATATGCCGAGTACTTTCACATACTCCAAGCTGTTACTGCCCCGACAATATGGAGGGTGATCCCTTCGTACAATGTGTGGAGAAAAGAATTCAGCAATTGGACCAGTTGGATCCATGCAATCCAAGTCCATGTGGCGCAAATGCTCGATGCACATCCCGACAGGATGCTGGCTCATGTCAATGCCTGCCAGGCTACTTTGGAAATCCGTACGAGGGATGCCGGCCAGAGTGTGTGCTCGACTCTGATTGTCCATCGAACCGTGCTTGCCAGCAACAAAAGTGTCAAGATCCGTGCCCCGGTACCTGTGGACCGAATGCTGTATGCAATGTGCTCAATCATGTGCCCAGCTGCAGCTGCTTAATTGGTTACAGTGGTGATCCATATCGCCTATGCCAACAAGAACGGCAACGTAAGACTACTCATGGCTCTCTCATTGGAACAATATTAGTCATTAATACCCTTTCCATCTATAGCTATCAAGCAATATGTGAATCCCTGCCAGCCCTCTCCCTGCGGCCCAAATTCTCAGTGTCGAGAGAGCAATGAACAGGCTGTTTGCTCATGCTTGCCCGAGTATGTGGGTGCACCACCAACCTGTCGACCTGAGTGTACCATCTCGTCTGAGTGTGCGGCAGACAAGGCCTGTGTGGCCAAGAAGTGTGTTGATCCCTGTCCAGGCACTTGTGGTGATCAAGCTTTATGCCGTGTAGTTAATCATAGTCCAATTTGTTCGTGTCGCACTGGTTTTACGGGCGATGCTTTCTACCGCTGTCTACCCATACCTCGTAAGTTGTCTGCTTGCCTTCAGTTATACGATTCTAACCATTCCATTCTGGATGTAGCGGCACCCCCTACTACAATTGTGCAAAAACAACCGATTGACCCGTGTGTGCCCTCGCCTTGCGGCTCTTACGCTGAGTGCCGTCCACGCGGTGAAGCACCATCCTGCTCCTGTTTGCCTGGTTATTTGGGAGTACCACCCAACTGCCGTCCCGAGTGTCGAATCAACTCAGACTGCCCCAGCAGTCAGGCCTGCATTAATGAAAAGTGTCGCGACCCCTGTCCAGGCTCCTGTGGCTTTGGTGCCATTTGTAATGTCATAAATCATACACCCAGTTGCACTTGTCCAGCTGGTTATACCGGCGATGCCTTTAGTCACTGTCAACCGGAACCACCACCAAAACGTAAGCTAGGCAATGAACAAACAGTATCAGCAGCTTCATTATTGTTCAATTTGTAGCTGTAGAATCCGACGATCCTTGCATTCCTTCGCCATGTGGTCCAAACGCTGTATGCAATGCCGGCGTCTGCACCTGTCTGCCAGAGTATCTAGGCGATCCTTACAGCGGTTGTCGGCCTGAATGCCTTACTAGCTCGGATTGCCCGCGAGATAGAGCATGCGCTCTTCACAAATGTTTCGATCCCTGTCCAGGCACATGCGCTCCAAATGCGCTGTGCACCGTGCTCAATCACATACCGATGTGTACATGTCCTGAAGGCTATGCAGGAAATGCATTCCTGCAGTGTCATCCAATACCACGTAAATATTCTGCTCTTCCAAATTGACCAAACAGAGCCGAGATTTCTATACATCATTTACTTTACAGCACCTGCCATTGTACAACCCTGCCAGCCTTCTCCATGTGGACCGAATTCACAATGCCGAGAGGCGAATCAGCAAGCTGTCTGCTCCTGTGTGCCTGGCTATATTGGCACACCGCCACTTTGTCGTCCAGAGTGCACTAGTAATTCGGAATGTGCTGCCCAACTAGCCTGTGTCAATCAAAAGTGTGTCGATCCGTGCCCGGGCGCTTGTGGTCGCAGTGCCCAGTGTAGTGTAGTCAATCATAATCCCTTCTGTACCTGTTTGCCTCACTACACGGGTAATCCGTTTGTGGGCTGCCAACTAATTGTTGAGCCTCCTCAACGTGACATTGAGCCCCAAGATCCATGTCGTCCATCACCTTGTGGCGCTAATGCCGAATGTCGCGCTATTGGGGAGACGCCATCATGCACGTGTCTAGCAGGATATGTGGGCTCACCGCCTTATTGCAAACCCGAATGCGTCGCAAACTCCGAATGTCCCAGCAATCGTGCGTGTATAAATCAAAAATGCCGCGATCCGTGTCCTGGTCTTTGTGGAGCCAATGCCATTTGTCGTGTTGTCTCACATACGCCTATGTGTGTTTGTAACGCCGGACTAACTGGCGATCCATTTACACAATGCCAACCAATAGAAAAGGATGTGGAAATTATCAATCCCTGCCAGCCATCGCCATGCGGCTCCAATGCCGAGTGTATACAACGCAATGGTGCCGGAGCCTGTCAATGCCTGCCTGATTTCTTTGGCAATCCCTACGAGGGATGTCGACCGGAATGTATACTCAATTCGGATTGCCCTTCAAATCGTGCGTGTCAACAACAAAAGTGCCGCGATCCCTGTCCTGGTAGTTGCGGACAAAATGCTGAATGCAATGTGGTTAATCATACGCCCATGTGCTCGTGCTTCGCGGGATATGTTGGAGATCCGTATCGCTTCTGTAACCAGCCAGCAGAACGTAAGCTAGTTCCAATTTATTATGTAGATTCGTCTAACCAGCTCGTAGCCGCATTGTAGTTACTAATTGAAAACTTACTTATCTATTTGCCTAACCCAACCGCTAGCGATTGTTCATGAGTATGTAAACCCATGTTTGCCCTCGCCCTGTGGCTCGAATGCCCAATGTCGTGAGGTTCAGGGCCAAGGGGTTTGCTCCTGTTTGCCCGAGTTTAAGGGAGTGCCACCCAATTGTCGACCCGAATGTACCTCTAGCGCTGAGTGCTTAGCCACCCAGGCATGCATTAATCGCAAGTGTGTTGATCCATGCCCGGGTGTTTGCGGCCAACAGGCGGTATGTCAGGTGCGCAACCACAGCCCAATTTGTATGTGTCCTCCAGGTCTCATGGGTGATCCATTCGTTCGCTGCCTACCCCGACCAACACGTAAGACATGTTTTGTGTATATAATTTATGAGTTGATGTAACGAGTATTTGTGTTAAAATTAGCTCCACCACCAGTTCGAGATGTGGTGCCCTATCGCGACCCTTGCGTACCCTCACCATGTGGTCTCTATGCTACATGTCGTAATCAACATGGTCAAGCCATTTGCTCTTGCCAGACTAACTATTATGGTACCCCACCCCATTGTCGACCTGAGTGCACCATCAATGCAGATTGCGCCAGTCATCTGGCTTGCATTGGTGAACGGTGCCGCGATCCTTGTCCAGGAGCTTGCGGCCAGCGCACAGAGTGCCGTGTTATCAATCATACGCCCAACTGTGTTTGCCTTCATGGCTACGTGGGCGATGCCTTTGTGGCTTGCCGGCCTGCACCACGTAAGCTATACGGAAAAGACATTAACGTACAGAGTAGATCAACTCCTAATACCTTCCCTACAGCGCCCCCAACTTATAACGAGCCTAGAGATCCTTGTAATCCCAGTCCATGCGGTAGCAATGCTATCTGTTCGGGAGATGGGCAATGTGCATGCATTGCCGAATATCAGGGCGATCCCTACATCGCGTGTCGTCCAGAGTGCGTGCTGAGCGCTGAATGCCCTCGAAATCTCGCCTGTGTTCAACAAAAGTGTATAGATCCATGCCCAGGTACCTGTGGAGTAAACGCAATTTGTGAAGTTGTCAATCACGTTGCCATGTGTCACTGTCCAGTGGCAATGACTGGTAACGCTTTTATTCAGTGCAGTCCCATACAAAGTAGGTTTAAAAACTCTAACTGAAGTGACAAATTGACTAATCAAGTGAAATCACGCTTTAGCCCATGTTTATCAGAATCCTTGTCAGCCGTCACCTTGCGGTGCAAACTCCGAGTGCCGCGAACGGCAAGGTCAAGCTATTTGTAGTTGTTTACCAAACTATTACGGCGTGCCACCATCTTGCCGCCCAGAATGTACCACCAACTATGACTGTGCACCTAGCCTGGCGTGCCAGAACCAACGATGTGTCGATCCCTGCCCTGGCACGTGTGGTGCTTATGCAGAATGCCGTGCAGTTAGTCACAGTCCCTTCTGTAGCTGTCAGTCTGGCTACACAGGCAATCCGTTTGTTCAGTGCCACAGAATCAGTAAGTTTTCACAGTTCATCAAAAGAATGTATATAATTGACGAAACTGTTAAAACTATAGTGGAACCGTTACGAGATGTAACACCTCAGGATCCATGCCAACCTTCACCTTGTGGTCCCAATAGTGAATGCCGTCGCAATGGAGCTGCTCCCTCTTGTTCATGCCTAGAGAACTTCTTTGGAACGCCACCCAACTGCAGGCCCGAATGCTTGACCAACTCAGATTGCGCTTCATCGCAGATTTGCAGAAACAATCGTTGTACGGATCCTTGTCCGGGTCTTTGCGGTCTGAATGCTGAGTGCCGTGTACTTAGTCATAGCGCTATGTGCTTATGCCAATCAGGCTATACCGGCGATCCATTCATTCTATGCAAGCAAATTCAATACGAACCACCTGAACTGGCCCAACCCTGCAATCCCAATCCTTGCGGTACATTTGCCGAGTGTCATCAACGAAATGGCATTGGTTCATGCCAATGCTTGCCCGAGTATTTTGGCAATCCCTACGAAGCTTGCCGACCAGAGTGTGTCCTGGATTCAGATTGTGCATCTAATAGAGCCTGCGTTAATCAAAAATGCCGCGATCCTTGCCCGGGAGCCTGTGGCTACAATGCCGAATGCTTTGTTCGCAATCATTTGCCTACTTGTAATTGCCTCAACAACTATGTGGGCGATCCATATCGTTACTGCAGTCCAGAAGAGAAACGTAAGCAGTTGGTTTGCCTTCAATCCCATTAGAATACATTGCAATTTTTATTTAGCCATTCGCGAGTATATTAATCCCTGCCAACCGTCACCATGTGGTCCCAACAGTCAATGCAAAGAGCTCAATGAGCAGGCAGTCTGCTCTTGCTTACCCGAGTATGTGGGCAGTCCACCTGGCTGTCGTCCTGAGTGTACACTTTCATCAGAATGCAGCTTCGATAAGGCTTGCGTACAACATAAATGTGTTGATCCTTGTCCAGGCGCATGCGGCAGCAATGCACATTGTCATGCCACAAATCATGCTCCGTTGTGTACATGCCAGTCTGGATTTACTGGAGATCCGTTCACCCGTTGTTATCCCATACCCCGTAAGTCACTTTATGTCAACGAATTGCCCCACTTCTACTGACCCATTTATATGGTACCTTATCTTAGCGCCTCCCACTCAGCTGCTGCATGAACCTGTGCGCGATCCCTGTCTGCCATCGCCCTGTGGAGCTAATGCCCAGTGTCGTCGGTCAAATGATCAAGCTGTGTGTAGCTGTCTGGCTGGTTACTTTGGAGTACCACCGAGCTGTCGACCTGAGTGTACGCAAAGTGCCGAATGTCTGCCCAATTCGGCTTGCATAAACCAACGTTGCGTTGATCCTTGCCCAGGCTCTTGTGCATACAATGCCATTTGCACTGTGCGAAATCATGTCCCTAGCTGCCAGTGTCCAGACGGATTCATTGGTGATCCATTTTCCTTCTGTCAGCGTGAACCACGTAAGAATAACAGCATAGATGATAATTCCATCGTTGTCAACTATTTCGCCATTTTGTCAATAGCTAAACCCGTCGTTCCCGATGATCCCTGCAATCCATCACCCTGTGGATCTAATGCAGAGTGTCAAAATGGCCAATGCACATGCATAGCCGAATATCAAGGAGATCCTTATGTAGGCTGTCGACCAGAGTGCGTGCTTAATACCGACTGTCCGCGTGATCGTGCCTGCGTTCGCAACAAATGTATCAATCCCTGTCCAGGAACTTGTGCACCCAATGCCATATGCGATGTACTTAATCATATAGCCATGTGTCGCTGTCCGGACGGAATGATTGGCAATGCCTTCATTCAATGCAATACACCGCCAGTTCAAAATCAACCGCCTATAAATCCTTGTGCACCCTCGCCATGTGGCCCCAACAGTCGATGCCGCGTTTTCAATGACAACGCCGTTTGCACTTGCATTGAGGATTACATAGGCACCCCACCAAACTGCCGGCCGGAATGTACACGGAATTCGGACTGCCTGCCAAGCTTGGCATGTCAGCAACAACATTGCATTGATCCGTGCCCAGGCACATGTGGCTATAATGCTATCTGCCAAGTAGTAAATCATGCACCAATATGTAGTTGTGCTCCACAATACATAGGCAACCCCTTCCTTGGCTGTACACCCATTCCACCGCAGCGCGATATCATTCCTGTAAAGCAGCCCTGTCATCCCTCACCCTGTGGGCCGTACGCCGAATGTCGTACTGTAGGTGATCAGGCCCAATGCAGCTGCCTATCCAACTACATTGGACAGCCACCAAATTGTCGACCGGAGTGTGTTACCAATTCAGAATGCAACTTTGATCAAGCGTGCGTAAACCAGAAATGCGTGAATCCGTGTCCAGGCTCTTGCGGCTCCAATGCCATCTGTCATGTGCTGAGCCATGTTGCCATGTGTTACTGTGCTCCTGGTTATACGGGCGATCCCTTCACCATTTGCCGCCAAGAGCCTATAATTCAACAAGAGGAGCGCATCCAGCCTTGTTATCCCGATCCGTGCGGCGCCAATGCGGTGTGTCGTCAGGAGGGAAGCGCTGGATCTTGTCAATGCTTGCCCGACTACCATGGCAATCCATACGAGGCTTGTCGACCCGAGTGCGTCACTAATAGTGACTGTCCGTCAGACAAATCCTGTCAGCAATTGAAATGCCGCGATCCCTGTCCTGGTGTGTGCGGCCTAAATGCCGCTTGTCGCGTTCTTAACCATCTGCCCACATGCCATTGCTTAAGCAATTTCGTCGGTGACCCATATCGTTATTGTCAGCTTCCCGAGAAACGTGAGTTTACAGTGAACCCAAAATCAACATCATATATGGATTCTAAAGCCTGTTTTTTCCTTTAGCAATTTTGAAAGAATATGTAAATCCTTGTCAGCCTTCACCCTGTGGTCCCAATTCCCAGTGTCTCGAAAAGAACGAACAGGCTATCTGCTCCTGTTTGTCAGAGTATGTGGGAACTCCTCCCAACTGTCGGCCCGAATGTGTAACCAGTGGCGAGTGTCCATCAGATAAGGCCTGCGTTAATCAAAAATGTCGAGATCCATGCCCTGGCGTTTGTGGTACAAACGCCGATTGCCGTGTTTACCATCATGCACCAATTTGCAGTTGCCGCCAAGGCTACCAGGGTGATGCGTTCACGCGCTGCTATCCCGTGCCACGTAAGACTTACCGAGTTGTCTGTAGAGGCTTCATATCTCATATTTACTTAAACTGTTCACAGCCCCATCCCCTGTACAATTGGATACTTATAAGAATCCCTGTATTCCATCGCCATGTGGTCAAAATGCCGAGTGTCGTGAGCATCATGGCACAGCTGTTTGCAGTTGCATACGCAACTATTTTGGTAGCCCACCCAATTGTCGACCCGAATGTAGCATCAACGCGGATTGTGCCGCTCATCTGGCTTGTCAACAACAGCGCTGCCGCGATCCCTGTCCAGGAGCATGTGGCTTCAATGCACAGTGTGTGGTCATTAATCACATACCAGTGTGTCAGTGTGCACCAGGATTAACTGGCAATCCGTTTGCTTCCTGTCAAGCACCAGCACCAAAACCTCCCGTGCTGGCTGATGATCCCTGCCTGCATGTACAGTGCGGAGCCAATGCTATTTGTCGCCAGGGACAATGCAGCTGTCTACCCGATTTCCATGGCAACCCATTGATTGGTTGTCGGCCCGAGTGCATATTGAACACGGAATGCGCCCAGAATCTAGCATGCGTGCGCCAAAAATGTATTGATCCATGTCCAGGCACATGTGGTTCAAATGCCATTTGTGAGGTACACAACCATGTGGCCATGTGCCACTGTCCAGCTGGAATGACAGGCAATGCCTTTGCGCTGTGCTCACCATTGCCGCCACCACCGCCAATTCTGATATCCGATCCTTGTCAACCATCGCCATGCGGAGCAAATGCACAATGTCGTAACATAAATGGACAAGCCGTTTGCTCTTGTCTGCCACAATTTGTTGGAGTGCCACCATCTTGCCGTCCTGAATGTATTAGCAACACGGAGTGTCCGCTGCACTTAGCTTGCCTGCAACAACGCTGCATTGATCCTTGCCCGGGTGCATGTGGCCAGAATACTGAGTGCAGAGTGCTAAACCACAGTCCAATCTGTCGTTGCATAAACTCTTACACGGGCAATCCCTTCATAGAATGTCATCAGCAGCCGGCACAGCCAATTCAACATGATGTGATTGATCCCTGCAGGCCGTCGCCCTGTGGGCCCAATTCCGAATGCCGCAACGTTGGAAACAATGCTCAGTGCAGCTGCCTTGTTGGATTTATTGGAACTCCGCCAAACTGTCGGCCCGAATGCGTAAGCAGCGCTGACTGCCCCACGAATCTGGCTTGCTTTAATCAAAAATGCCGCGACCCTTGTCCTGGTGTTTGTGGCAGCAATGCCGAATGCTATGTTATTAATCATACACCCATGTGCAACTGCATTAGTGGACACACTGGCAATCCGTTCATCGGCTGCGACGTACAGCGTGATGTGATCGAACCCCTAACACCTTGTTCACCAAATCCCTGTGGCTCAAACGCGATCTGTACCGAATCGAACGGCGCTGGAGCATGCCAATGCTTGCCAGAGTTTTATGGCAATCCCTATGTTGGCTGCCGACCGGAATGTGTTTTGAATTCAGATTGCCCCAGTCAGTTGGCATGTCTTAATCAGCACTGTCGCGATCCTTGTGCGGGTATTTGTGGCCCCAACGCCATATGTCATGTCCGTCATCATCTGCCGCAGTGCAATTGCCTTAGTGGCTATGAGGGCAATCCTTATAGCTACTGTAGTGTCATACCCGAACGTAAGCTAATCCATTATAGAATGTCTTCAACGCAGCGTATTTACCCAATGACTTTACACATAGCTTTACGAGAACCTGTCCCAGTTCATCCCTGTCAGCCCTCGCCATGTGGACCCAACTCAAAGTGCCACGAGGCCAATCAGCAGGCCGTTTGCAGTTGCCTACCTGACTTTGTGGGCACACCACCAGGCTGTCGACCCGAATGTACCATTTCCAGCGAGTGTCCCCTAGACAAGGCCTGCAATAATCAGCATTGCGTTGATCCCTGTCCAGGAGTCTGTGGCCGCAATGCCGTTTGTCGCGTTATTAATCACAGCCCCCATTGCAGCTGCTCGCCTGGTTTTACCGGTGACGCATTTGCCGGATGTAGAACTATACGTAAGACGGTGTCCCCAGTTCAAGTTAATTCAATTAGCCTAACCCAACAACTTTCAGCGCCAGCTATCACTTATGACTATCCAAAGGATCCCATTCGCGATCCCTGTGTGCCGTCCCCATGTGGCACTTTTGGACAGTGTCACTCTGAACACGGTCAAGCTGTGTGTCGTTGTCTGCCAAATTACTATGGTGCTCCGCCCAACTGCCAGCCTGAATGTGTCATAAACGCCGATTGCGCTTCACATCTGTCCTGCATGAATGAAAAGTGTCGAGATCCTTGCCCCGGCTCCTGTGGTTTTGGTGCCCAATGTAGCGTCATCAATCATATGCCCATTTGCAGATGTCCCGTTGGCTATCAAGGAAACCCTTTCACTAGCTGTGCACCAATACCACCATCATATGAACCACCTCCACGAGATGCCTGTAATCCCTCACCATGTGGCTCAAATGCCATTTGTACCAACGGACAATGCTCGTGTCTTCCCGAGTTCTATGGCAATGCCTATATAGGCTGTCGACCTGAATGTGTTCTTAACTCAGACTGCGCACGCGACAAGGCATGCCAGGGCAGTAAATGCGTTGATCCATGTCCTGGTGCATGTGGCGTGGGTGCTATTTGCGAAGTTCGCAATCATGTGCCAATGTGTCACTGTCCGCCAGGCACATCGGGCAATGCGTTTGTGCAGTGTGCTTTAGTACAACGTAGGTTTCATTGTGTTTATCTCCAAAAGATGCATTTCCCTAATGTATATTCCAAAAATTTAGCTGATCCGATCGTACCCGCCAATCCATGCCGTCCCACACCCTGTGGCAGCAATTCTCAATGTCGTGTGGCAAACGAGCAGGCCGTGTGCTCCTGCCTGCCAGACTTTTACGGAACACCACCGCACTGTCGACCCGAGTGCACCATCAATTCAGACTGTGCCCCTCATTTGGCTTGCCAGAATCAACATTGCCGCGATCCCTGTCCTGGGGCCTGTGGGCAAAATGCACTCTGCCAAGTCATACGTCATACACCACATTGCAGTTGTCCGACTGGATATACAGGCAACGCATTTGCCCTGTGCCAACGACTGCCGCCGCCTCCAATTGTACAACGTGATCCAGTCAATCCTTGCCAGCCGTCACCGTGCGGTGCCAATGGAGTGTGCACGCCTTCACCAGATGGCAGCCAAGCGCAATGCAAGTGCGTGGAAAACTTTATTGGAACCCCCCCTAACTGCAGACCTGAATGTGTTACTTCAGCGGAGTGCTCCAGCCAATTGGCATGCATTGGGCAAAAGTGTCGCGATCCTTGTCCTGGTGTCTGTGGCCAGGCTGCAACATGTCAAGTGATCAGCCATGTGCCATCTTGCATTTGCATAGCCGATTATATTGGAGATCCTTTCACGAAATGCTATCCACGCCCGCCACTTGAACAAGACCAAATTAATCCCTGTTCTCCAAGCCCTTGCGGCAGCAATGCTGTCTGCAAGCAACAGGGTAGAGTTGGTGCTTGCCAATGCCTGCCGAACTATTATGGAAATCCCTACGAAGGATGTCGACCCGAATGTGTCCTGAACTCTGACTGCTCCAGCCATTTGGCCTGTCTTAATCAACATTGCCGTGATCCCTGCCCAGGCAGCTGTGCGCCCAACGCACAGTGCCAAGTCGTTAACCATGTTCCCCTCTGCAGCTGCTATCCCAACTACGTTGGCGATCCATATCGCCATTGCCAACTGCGTCAGGCAGAACGTAAGCATTCTCAGCACCCGTTGTCAAAAATTTGCACTAACTCAATGAACAATGCATTATTTGCACCCATTTGCACCCACCCCACAGCCATCAAAGTGATATATGTGAATCCCTGCGAGCCCTCGCCCTGCGGTCCTAATGCACAGTGCAAGGAATTGCAGGGCAATGCAATTTGTAATTGTCTGCCAAATTATTTTGGTACGCCACCCACCTGTCGACCCGAATGTACAACGAATTCCGAGTGTCCCACTGACAAGGCGTGTATCAATCAGAAGTGTCAAGATCCTTGTCCCGGCGTATGTGGCTACAATGCTATCTGTCAAGCTGTACACCACCGTGCCCAATGCTCTTGCCTCCCAGGCCAGACTGGCAATGCATTTGTGCGTTGCTTCCCAATATCTGAGTCCATTGTGGCGCGCGAACCGTACCGTAATCCGTGTATACCTACGCCATGCGGACAAAATGCCCATTGTCGTGTGATCAATGGCCAGGCAATCTGTAGCTGTCTCTCTGAATATTATGGCACGCCCCCACACTGTCAACCCGAATGTACACAAAACTCTGATTGTGCTGCTCATCGTGCGTGCATAAATGAGAAGTGTCGGGATCCGTGTCCTGGCGCTTGTGGCCTCTATGCTCAATGCACTGTCTTAAATCATGTGCCCAGCTGCACATGTCCAAGCGGCTATATTGGCGATCCATTCCATCGTTGTTATCCAGCACCACCTATTCCCACTCCAGTTGCCGACGATCCTTGCCAACCATCACCTTGTGGTGTTAATGCCCAGTGTGCGGGCGGCAAGTGCAGCTGCTTGCCTCTTTACCAGGGTGATCCGTATGTGGCATGTCGCCCAGAATGTGTGTTGAGTACGGAGTGTGCTTTAGACAAGTCTTGTGTACGAAATCGGTGCGTAGATCCCTGTCCTGGCACTTGTGGTTATGGTGCCATATGCGAAGTCCATAATCACGTGGCAATGTGCCACTGTCCAAGTGGCTTACAGGGTAATCCATTCATTTTATGCCAAGCTCCGCAACCTCAAATACCGACTCCACCGCCACTTCAGCCATGCCAGCCATCACCATGTGGGGCGAATGCAATTTGTCGCCCATCTGGAAATCAGGCGATCTGTAGCTGTCTGCCAGGTTATTATGGCAGTCCGCCAACTTGCCGGCCCGAGTGCACAACTAATTCAGAGTGCTCTCTGAGCTTGGCATGCATTAATCTGCGCTGCCGCGATCCCTGTCCGGGAGTTTGCGGTCATCGTGCCGAATGCCATGTCATAAATCACAGGCCTCAGTGTGTATGCCCTTCAGGCTATACGGGTAGTCCGTATGTACAGTGCCAACCAATAAAACCAGTCGCAATCCAACATGAGCCACTTGATCCATGCGTTCCTTCGCCTTGCGGCCCTCATTCCAAGTGTAGCAGTGATCAGAGCGTAGCAACCTGTCGTTGCCTACCCGAATATATAGGCGTGCCACCCTACTGTCGCCCAGAGTGCATATCCAACACTGATTGCCCGAGCGATCGATCATGCATCAATCGCAAGTGTCAGGATCCATGCCCTGGTCTGTGCGGCTTCAACGCGATATGTCGAGTCAGCAATCATCAGCCCAATTGTGTTTGTGCCCCTGGACTTACTGGAAATCCATTTACTTCCTGTCAATTGCCACACCCACCCTCAATACCACCTCCCGCAACGACGGCTATACAAACACCACAGTATGAAGAGCCAGTTAGTAATCCATGTGAGCCCAATCCTTGTGGCGCCAATGCGCTATGTAGTCACCACCGAGGCGTTGGCTCTTGTAGCTGCCTGCCTGATTACTACGGCAATCCTTATGAAGCCTGTCGTCCCGAATGTATACTCAACAGCGACTGTCCCTCGCACAGAGCTTGTGTACAGCAGAAGTGCCGCGATCCGTGCCCTGGCACATGTGCCTTTAATGCAGAGTGTCATGTGGTTGATCACCTGCCGCAATGCAGTTGCTTTAGCGGCTATACGGGCAACCCACTGATACACTGCAGGCCTCTACCAACAGTAGAGCAATGTAAGCAACCACTTGCAATGAATTACCATAACATGTGTAACAAATTTATATTTATCTTTAAATCAGCACCTATAAGTCACCCCAATCCCTGCGCACCATCACCTTGTGGCCCCAATGCTCAGTGCCGTGAAAACAACGAGCAAGCGATTTGCTCTTGCCTTCCTGATTTCTATGGTAGCCCACCCTATTGCCGACCCGAGTGTACTTTGAATTCTGAGTGTCCCTACGATAAGGCTTGTGTACAGCATAGGTGTATTGACCCTTGTCCAGGCACCTGTGGCATTAATGCTGAGTGTCGTGTCCATTACCATAATCCCATTTGCTATTGTCAGCTGTCTTACACGGGAAATCCATTTACTCATTGCTACAAGACTCAATCAAGTAAGATACAATGTAATACAACGTGCAGTAGTTCACTTAATAATAATTTTTTGGAAAATATAGCTCCAACAGCTGTCGCACGCCCAATATATGACACACCAGCACCACCCTATCCGATTATCATACCTGGCGTGATATATGTTTCTGCTGACCCACAACCAACTATAAATTATATTCCATCGCCACCACCGGAGGTTCTTAATATACCTTCGGTGTCCCAACCGACTTATCCAACAACACATGCACCTGTATTTGTAAAAACACCAAGTCCAGCAGCTCCAAATCCACAGCCGGGAGTTATCAATATACCTTCTGTACCACAACCAACTTATCCATCACCTAAACCTCCAATCTACGATGTTAACTACCCAACACAGCAACCCATTCATAAGCCAGGCGTTGTGAATATTCCTTCGATTCCGCAACCGTTGCCACCAGCTCCACAGCCCCCTATATTTGTTCCGTCACCTCCAGTTTCTTCAACACCTTCG
Organism: Drosophila aldrichi; assembly: GCA_035045965.1. Classification (NCBI taxonomy): domain Eukaryota; kingdom Metazoa; phylum Arthropoda; class Insecta; order Diptera; family Drosophilidae; genus Drosophila; species Drosophila aldrichi. Next base: position 847,020 of record JAWNOM010000551.1, read on the forward strand.
CCACAGGCGGAAGTTGTCAACATACCGTCTATACCACAACCAACTTATCCATCACCCCAGCCTCCACACTATGATGTCAATTATCCATCTCCGCAACCAACTCCTAAACCAGGAGTAGTGAATATACCTTCTTTGCCACAACCGTTGCCACCAGCTCCACAGCCACCTATATTTGTTCCGTCACCTCCAGTTTCTTCAACACCTTCGCCACAGCCGGGAGTTGTCAACATACCGTCTATACCACAACCAACTTATCCATCACCCCAGCCTCCACACTATGATGTTAATTATCCATCTCCGCAACCAACTCCTAAGCCAGGAGTAGTGAATATTCCTTCGATACCGCAACCGTTGCCACCAGCTCCACAGCCACCTATATTTGTTCCGTCACCTCCAGTTTCTTCAACACCTTCGCCACAGCCGGGAGTTGTCAACATACCGTCTATACCACAACCAACTTATCCATCACCCCAGCCTCCACACTATGATGTCAATTATCCATCTCCGCAACCAACTCCTAAGCCAGGAGTAGTGAATATTCCTTCGATACCGCAACCGTTGCCACCAGCTCCACAGCCCCCTATCTTTGTTCCGTCACCTCCGGTTTCTTCAACACCTTCACCACAGCCAGAGATTATTTACATAACTTCCGTGCCGCAACCATCACCACAGCCCGCTCCAACTACTCAGCCTCCTCGACCAGCTATTTATGATGTATACTATCCACCACCACCACAAATACCAGGAGTTATTAATATTCCGTCCCTACCACGGCCCATACCTCCGATACCAATACCACAATCACCAATTTATATTCCGTCACCGACACCCTCACAGCCAGGTGTTATCAACATACCATCTGTTGCTCAACCTACAATCCCTACACATCAAACACCGATCTATGATGTGAGCTATCCAGCACAACCAACACCCACGCATAAACCTGGAGTTGTGAATATCCCCTCTGTACCGAATCCGGCACCTCCAACTACGCAGCGTCCAATATACGTTCCATCTCCTTACGCAACTTCAACACCTGCAACAAAACCGGAAGTTATTAATATACCATCCGTATCTCAACCAACATATCCGACGCCGCAGCCTCCAGTATATGATGTGAATCGTCCGAATGAGCACCCAATTGTTGTCAATATTCCTTCGATACCACAACCGACGTACCCAACATCTCAAAGACCGATCTACAATGATCTGCACCCAACACCTCAAACACCCTCTGAAAAACCTAGTGTTGTGAATATTCCTTCACTCCCTGCACCATCAACAAATTTCCGTCCAGTCAATGACGTTGCGACACCTAGTGTAGACATTAATCCCTGCTATCCATCGCCATGTGGTCCATATTCGCAATGCCACAATCGCTTCGGTGTTGCTGCGTGCATTTGTCTACCCAATTATAGTGGAACGCCGCCTAATTGCCGTCCAGAGTGCATTGCGCACTCGGATTGTCCTGCTCACTTAGCATGTGTAAATGAAAAGTGTCGCGATCCCTGTTTAGGATCTTGTGCATACAATGCGCTATGTAGGGTGCACAACCATGTACCCAACTGTTTCTGTCCGGCAGGTTTTACCGGCGATCCATTTAATTCATGTCAACGAACGCCGCCAATAATCGTGCAACGTGAACCTACTGCAACAAAAGATCCTTGCTATCCGTCGCCTTGTGGGCCAAATGCTATTTGCAACAATGGTATATGCAGTTGTCTGAGTGGATATCAAGGAAATCCCTATGTGAGCTGTCGTCCCGAATGTGTGCTGAACACAGACTGTGCGAATGATAAGGCGTGTAGACGGCAAAAGTGTGTGGATCCTTGTCCGGGCACTTGTGGAGAAAATGCTGTCTGCAAAACATACAATCATATTGCCTCCTGCTCATGCCCAGAACAAATGCACGGAGATGCCTTTGTACGCTGTGATCCAATACCATTACCAATACCAAAACCGCCTGTTTCAACTGTCAGTACAGTTCCGGCTGTTATACCACCACGACCGCCAATCCATCCTTGTCATCCCTCACCGTGCGGACCGAATGCTCAGTGCCGTGCTTATCATGAGCAAGCGATTTGCTATTGCTTACCCGGATATCTCGGCACACCACCCTCTTGCCGTCCAGAGTGTACTAGTAATTCAGATTGCGCTCTTGACAAGTATTGCTCGAACCTTAGATGCCAAGATCCCTGTCCAGGCGCCTGTGGCTTACGCGCTATATGTCATGTTTACAATCACAGTCCCATATGCGTGTGTCCGCCCTCGCTAACGGGCAATCCCCTGATAGCTTGCCAGCCCATAGGTATGCCACATCCATCTAATAACGTACAAACAATATCTAATTCAGTTTTTTCAGTATTGCCACCTGCAAAGGATCCCATCGCAGTGAATCCTTGCCAACCATCTCCTTGCGGCCCATACTCAGAATGTGTGGTCATACAGCAAGGTGCACAGTGCACATGCCTCAGAGAATTCATTGGTACACCGCCGCACTGTAGACCTGAATGTGTTAACAGTGCCGATTGTGCCACTGATAAGACTTGCCATAATCGCAAGTGCATTGATCCTTGTCCGGGTAGCTGCGGTCATTTGGCCTTGTGCCGTGCTATAGCTCACAGCCCGCATTGTTACTGCCCGCCAGGCTATGAAGGTGATCCCTATACCGCATGCATGCGACCCAAGCCACCTCCTGTGCCGACTTTACCCAGACCGGTGCCATGCAATCCAAACCCTTGTGGTGTAAATGCCATTTGTCAGCCGCAATATGACCAAAGCGTCTGCAAGTGTCTGCCTGAATACTATGGTAATCCCTATGAGATCTGTCGACCCGAGTGCACACGTAATTCGGATTGTGGTAACAATCTGGCCTGTGTAAATGAGAAATGTCGCGATCCCTGCCCTGGTGTCTGTGGTCTCAATGCCTACTGTCAGGTTATCAATCATGTGCCCGTCTGCGAATGCCAGCCCCATCATGTGGGCAATCCCTACCACAGCTGTCACTATATCCAGCAAGAACGTAAGAACAACTTGGAGAGATTACAAACTGAATTAATAATGCCACTAAAATCTGTCTCCTATGCCTCAATTCCTCTTCTCTCTGTTGAACACTGCAGTACTCAATTGAATGGGTTGTCTTTTTGTCTAGCTTTTCATAATACTAAAAAACGAAATGTTTTTGATCTCCTTATCAGTTTTATGACTTGTTTCCTCTTCTTTCAATATGCATTTAACCCCTTAAGCAATAAGTTATGTCAGATCGCAATAACTCTACGCGCCAGCTCTGCATTGTCCCTCAGGCTGTTTCTGTCTCAACAATTAATATTTAGAGGTCTACGATTTCTTGCTCTTTGCCCTTGGCCCATCGCTGTCTCTCTCTCAAATCATCGCATCATTGAACACTTTAACTCATAATAATTTTGTGAGACATATCTTGTTAAATAGCTAAAATGCTTTTGATTTGCTTTGTGCTTTTAGAAAATGCTTTGCTTTACTTTTGCCATCAAACACGTATGTGAGCTAATCCCAACTTTTTCCCCATTTAGCCACGCCCCCAGTTTATAAAAATCCATGTGAGCCGTCGCCTTGTGGCGCCAATTCTCAGTGCCGCGAATCACAGGGTCAAGCGATTTGCAGCTGCCTGCCTCAGTTTATTGGTACTCCACCTGCATGTCGTCCAGAGTGTGTCATCAGTGCCGAGTGTGCCGCGGACAAAGCCTGTATCAATCAGAAGTGTGAAGATCCCTGCCCTGGCGCCTGTGGCCTCAATGCGCAGTGTCATGTGCGCAACCATAGTCCGTTATGCTCCTGCCAATCTGGCTACACAGGCGATGCCTTCGTCCGCTGTTTGCCGATACCACCACCACCCAAAAAGGCAGATGAACCTAAACAGCCACCTACGCCGTGTGTGCCATCGCCATGTGGGCCCAATTCTCAGTGCCGTGAACAGAATGGAGGCGCCAGTTGTAGCTGCTTGCCCAACTTTATTGGTGCAGCGCCCAATTGCCGCCCTGAATGCACCATCAATGCCGAGTGTCCCAGCAATTTGGCTTGCATCAATGAGAAGTGTCGCGATCCTTGCCCTGGTGCCTGCGGCTTTGCAGCACAGTGCAATGTAATTAATCATACGCCCACGTGCTCGTGCCCCGCTGGTTATACAGGCGATCCCTTCACTAGCTGCCGTCTCTTGCCACCCACACCGCCACCGGCACCAACAAGTATGCTCAGTCTCTTACAATTGACGATAGTTTCCCCTAACAGTAAACCCAACTCTTTTATAGTTCCTGCTGATCCATGCAATCCCTCACCGTGCGGCAGCAATGCACAGTGTCGCAATGGTGTATGCTCATGCCTGCCCGACTATCAGGGCGATCCCTACATCGGTTGTCGTCCCGAGTGCGTGTTGAACTCCGAGTGCCCCAGAAATCGTGCATGTGTACGCAATAAGTGCATTGATCCGTGCCCAGGAACATGTGCCCAAAACGCTCTTTGCGATGCCATCAATCACATTGCCATGTGTCGCTGTCCCGAGCGCATGACTGGCAATGCGTTTATTGACTGCACACCGGTGCGGGATGAGCCAATTGTCAATCCGTGTCAACCATCGCCATGTGGAGCCAATTCGCAGTGCATTGAGCGAAATGGAAACGCGATCTGCTCCTGCATTACTGGATATCTGGGTCAACCTCCCAATTGTCGGTTAGAGTGCTACACCAGTTCGGACTGCTCCCAACAGCACGCGTGCATCAACAACAAGTGCGTGGATCCCTGCCCAGGACAATGCGGCCTAAACGCAGTTTGTCAAGCGGTGCAGCATCGTGCTCACTGCGAATGCATCGCTGGTTACACTGGAAATGCCTACAGGCTCTGCAATCCTATTGTTATAGAACGCAAGCCCGAAAAGGCTCGTGATCCATGCTACCCATCGCCATGCGGACCAAATGCTCAGTGTACGAACGAGAACGGTCAAGCGCGCTGCAATTGCCTGCCGGAGTTCCAAGGCACGCCGCCCCGTTGCCGACCCGAGTGTTCTTACAATGACGAGTGCCAAAATACCTTGGCCTGTATAGGTCAGAAGTGTCGCGATCCGTGCCCCGGAAGCTGTGGTCAAAATGCCATCTGTCGAGTTACCCTACATACGCCCAATTGCCATTGTCCTGTCGGTATGACGGGTGATCCGTTCCGACTTTGCCAACAAGTTCAACAACGTAAGAACCAATTTTCCAACCAAACAAGTTTGCATATTGTATATAGGCAGGGCGACCTCTCTTCACCACCCCACCCCACCCCAAATCTAGAACTAATTTATACATTTCATATTGCTTTCACAGCTGTGCCAACGCCAGTGCCCACGCCGAAGAACCCATGCCAACCATCGCCGTGTGGCAGCAACACCGAGTGCCGCCTGCGTGGCGAAAGCTATGTTTGTGAGTGTATACAGGAGTACATAGGCAATCCGTATGAGGGCTGTCGTCCCGAATGCGTGGGCAACTCGGAATGTCCAGCCAATCGTGCCTGCATACGCAACAAGTGTGCCGATCCTTGCCCCGGCACCTGTGGACTGGAGGCTCTATGCAACGTCAACAATCACATTCCAATCTGCTCCTGCCCGACGGGTTATACAGGCAACGCCTTTGTGCAATGCACACGACAGGTGACACCACCGCCGGCCTCGGATCCATGCTATCCATCCCCGTGCGGCCTAAACTCAGTGTGCCGCGTGCAACGAGATCAAGCTGTCTGTGAATGCCTTCCCGGCTTCTTTGGTAACCCATTGGGCCAGGGCTGTCGACCTGAATGCACACTCAGCTCGGATTGCGCCAAGGATCGAGCCTGTGTAAATAACAAGTGCGTCGATGCCTGCATTGGAGTGTGCGGATATGGCGCTGTCTGTCAGACCATCAATCACAGCCCGATTTGCTCCTGTCCCGACAACATGATTGGAAATCCATTTGTGCAATGCGAAGCGCCACGCAACGTTGACGTTGACGTGTGCCAGCCATCGCCTTGTCGCAGCAACGGCATCTGCCGTGTGCACAACGGTGCTGCCACTTGCAGCTATCCGGAGTGTGTGACGAACGAAGACTGCTCCCGCGATCGCGCTTGCGTCAGCCAGAAATGCCGTGATCCGTGTCAGCAGGCGTGTGGCCTCAACGCAATTTGTCGTGTTATCAATCACAAGGCCATTTGCAGTTGCCCGCCAGAGTTTTATGGCTCTCCGTATGCTCAGTGCGTGCGTCAAGTGCCTCAACTGGATCCGCCTAAGCCGGAGTGCACCAGCGATAGCGAGTGCACCAACGATAAGGCCTGCATCAATCAAGTCTGCCGCAATCCTTGCGAGCAATCCAATCTGTGTGCCCAGCAGGCACGCTGCCACGTTCAGCTGCATCGTCCGCTCTGCGTATGCAACGAAGGCTACACTGGAAACGCACTGCAACACTGCTATCTGCTGGGCTGTCGCTCCGACGGAGAGTGTGCACCCACCGAGGCCTGCGTCAACGAGCAGTGCGTGGATCCCTGCACCTTCACTCAATGTGGCACTGGAGCTATCTGTCGCGCGGACTTCAATCATCGTGCCCGCTGTCACTGCCCTGACGGCTATCGTGGCAATCCTCTGCTGCGTTGCGAGCGACCCGAGTGTCGCAACGACAATGAATGCGCCTTCCATTTGGCCTGTCGCAACGAGCGTTGCGAGGATCCCTGCAATTGTGGCATTGGCGCCCAGTGTCGCGTGGACAATCATCGTGCGCAATGCCGTTGCCCAGCCGGCTACAGCGGCAATCCAGCAGTACGTTGTGAATTGCTGCCAGTCAAACCCGAAGGCTGCACCATGGATGCGGAATGTCCCAGCAAGTTGGCCTGCTTCAATGGCGAGTGCAAGAACCCATGCGATGTAACCCATCCATGTGGAGCGAATGCCATCTGCGAGGTCGTCGACACACTGCCCCTGCGCACAATGATCTGTCGCTGTGAGCCTGGCTACGTGGGTGATGCAGACATTGGATGTCGCAAAGGTAAGCTCACAACAAACAAGAAAACAATTCCAGAAAGGATTGTAACGCTTATTTTGCTTTATGTCGAGTTTGCTTCTATCATTGCAGCCAAAAGTATAAAAATAATAATTATTTATGTAAATTATGTTCAATATATGCTCCCCGTTCCATCCGTTTGCAGAGTTGCACATTGTATATTTTGTATATGCACTCTATAACCTCTATATAACTGCAGCACGCTCACTTGAATTCCCTGCTTAGCCAATTCGCAACTAATCTATGATCTTTAATTCATAAACAGAACCCGTACGTGACCAAGGCTGCGTGTCTAATGATCAGTGCCAGGACACCGAGGCCTGTCGTCGAGGCAATTGTGTCAATCCTTGCCTGGATTCATCGCCCTGTGCGCGTACTGCTGAATGCCTGGCGCAACAGCATCGAGCCATCTGCAGCTGCCCAAAGGGCACTCAGGGAGATCCCTTCACCAATTGCTACCAACCACGTAAGTGACTTTTAGACCCACACATCCTGTTGATTTTATTAAGCTCCACTCTTTTCATGCAGCTCAAATCACAGCTGGTTGCACCCACGACTCGGAATGCACGCCCACAACAGCTTGCATCAACAAACGCTGCCAGGATCCGTGTGCTGAGGCCAATCCTTGTGCTGGAAATGCCGAATGCCGTGTACAGAACTCACGACCCATTTGCTACTGCCCCGCTGGTTGGGGTGGTGATCCACAAGTGCAATGCTTCAAGCGTAAGTATTGACGAGCACATAAATCAAATTGAATCTAACTAATTAATGATTCATATCATTTTCACAGCCGAATGCAAGATAAATGCTGACTGTCCCTATGACAAGGCCTGCCTTAATGAGAACTGCGTCAATCCGTGCACCCACGGTCAGGTGCGTTGCGGCAGCGGCGCCGAATGCCTGCCACAGAACCACCAGGCTGTCTGCCGCTGTCCCGAAGGCACCCAGGGCAGTCCCTTCATCGCTTGCATCACTGGCCATTGTCAGTACAACGAGGATTGTGCGGATAACGAAGCCTGCGATCGCTTGAATCGCATTTGCCGTCCAGTCTGCGAGCAGGACACATGTGCTGTGAATGCTCTTTGTGTGGGTCGTCGTCATCAGCCACGCTGTGAGTGCCGTACCGGCTACCAGGGTAATCCGTTCGTGTTGTGCGAACAGCCCAAACAGGATCCACAGCCGCAGTGCACCCAAGACGCTGACTGTCCATCGAAATTGGCTTGCATCAATCAGCGCTGTGCGAATCCATGTGCCACGCCGCACGTGTGCAGCCCACAGCAGAGCTGTGCCGTTCTGGATACCCTACCACTGCGCACTATGATCTGCAAGTGTCCCAGCGACACTGTGACTGACAATTCCGGCAATTGTGTGCCCATCCAGCCGGTCATCGTCTCTGGCGGCTGTCAGCATAATGCAGAGTGCGCCAGCTCTGAGGTGTGTCTACATGGCAGCTGTCTGGATGCCTGCCACCTGGAGCGTTGCGGTGTGAATGCCCAGTGCAATGCACGCGATCATTATGCGCAATGCAGCTGTCCAGCTGGCTACCAGGGTAATCCACGCATCGAATGTTATACTACTGACGTTGCCATACCGAAGATTCCGGGCGCCGAATGCACACGCAATGATGATTGCCCTCGAGATAAGAACTGCCAGAACGAACGCTGTGTGAATCCATGCGTGGCTGATGCCTGCGGCCTGGGCGCCTACTGTCATGTGCAGAATCGCGCCGCCATTTGCCGTTGCCCGCCTGGCTACACGGGAGACGCACGCACTCGCTGTCTGCCACGTAAGTCGACATAAATCAAAAGTTTTTAATTTCAGCTTGATCTAATTCTGATTCCATTGCAGCATCGGATGTCATCACTGTGGGCTGCAAGTCCAACTCGGATTGCCCCATTGCGGAGGCGTGCATCAATGCGCAGTGCATCAATCCATGCAACTGTGGACCCAATGCCGAGTGCACTGTCAAGAATCATCATCCGATTTGCTATTGCAAGCCTGGCTTCTCAGGCAATGCCCAATTCGGCTGCGCGCCTATTGGCTGCCAGTCGGACGATGAGTGCGCCGGTGACAAACAGTGCACAAATCATGAGTGTATCAATCCCTGCCTAATTGCTGATCCTTGTGCTCTGAATGCTGAATGCTATGGCCGCAATCATCGCGCTAGCTGCCGTTGCCCCACTGGCCTTGAGGGAGATCCGTTTGTGCGCTGTGTGCGTCTGGAATGTCACTCGGACTACGACTGCGCCTCCAATTTGGCCTGCGTTGCCAACCAGTGTGTGAATCCTTGTGCTCAAAGCCCCTGTGCTCAGAATGCCATCTGCCAGGCTCTACAGCACCGTGCCGTCTGTCGCTGTCCCGAACAAATGCCATTGGGCAATCCATATGCCTACTGCGAGCGCCGGCCCGTGGAGCCAGTGTGCCGCGACGACGGTGACTGTCCCAGCGGCTTGGCCTGCATTGATGCCAAGTGCAAGAATCCTTGTACCGAACTGTCGCCCTGCGCACGCAGCGCTCACTGCAGTGTGTTGGACAGCGTGCCCGTACGGACCATGGTTTGTGAGTGTCCCGAATCTCAAGTACCGGATGCCAGCGGTGAATGCCGTAAACTGGTGCTACAGAGTCCGCCAGGATGCGAAAGTGATTCGGATTGTGGCGATCAGGAGGCCTGTGTCAATCGCCAGTGCCGCAATCCCTGTAACTGTGGCTCCAACGCCGTTTGCCAAGTGCAACAACATCGCGCCGTGTGCAGCTGCCAAGATGGCTTTGAGGGCAATCCCTATTCCGTCTGTCGCTCCATTGGCTGTCGTGTCGATGGCGAATGCGACTCCGGCAAGGCCTGCATCAATGGCAACTGCATCAGTCCCTGTCTGGTCAACGATCCGTGCGGACCCAATGCCGAATGCTACGTACAGTCGAGTCGTGCCCAGTGCCGCTGTCTCAGCGGCTATCGCGGCAATCCCTACGAGCGCTGCCGAGTCATTGGCTGCACTAGCAACAATGACTGCCCCACGGACAAGACCTGCCAGAACGAGCAATGCGTAAATCCATGCGTCTACCGTAATATCTGTGCGCCACGCGCCGAATGTCGCCCACAGAATCATATGGCCGTTTGCCGCTGCCCATCAGATTTCATTGGCAATCCCTATGTGGACTGTCGCCCGGAGCCGCAACCTGTGTGCAAACTGGATACGGACTGTCCTGCTCGTTTGGCCTGCATCAACGAACAATGCGTCGACCCCTGCTTGGTACTGGAGCCCTGTCAACGACCTGCCCAATGTCAGGTGACCCCTACGGCACCTGTACGCACCATGATCTGCATCTGTCCAGATGGTTACATCAGCAGTGGCAGCGGTAGCTGCAAGCCCACCACTAGCGTCGTGAAAGTAGGCGGCTGCATCTCCGACTCCGACTGTCCGGCCGACAAGTCTTGCGTGAGCGGCATTTGCCGTAATCCATGCAATTGCGGAGTGAACGCCGAGTGTCGCATCAAGGATCACAAGCCAGTGTGCACCTGTCGCCAGGGCTACGAGGGCAATCCAGAATTCGAGTGCGCCAAAATCGAATGCACCATCAATTCCGAGTGCCCAGCAACACACGCATGCCGTAATCAGCTCTGCATACCCGCCTGCCAGGGCGAGCAATGCGGACCCAATGCCGAATGCCTGGCCATAAATCATCGGGCCGTCTGTGAGTGTGCTCCTGGACATGGCGGAAACGCGCGTCTGGGCTGCACACCGCTTGGCTGCCGCAACGACGACGAGTGCCCATCCGACAAGGCCTGTGTCAACGGCAAGTGCACCAATCCATGCGAGACCACTGCCATTTGCGCCAACGACGAGCTCTGCAAGGTTTATCAGCATAGGCCGCAATGCGCCTGCCCGCCCGGCACTCTGCCCGGACGCAATGGCTGTGAGCAGGAACGAGTCGTGCCCATTTGCACCAGCGATGGCGACTGCCCAACTCAACGCGCCTGTCTGCGAGGTGAATGTGTGAATCCCTGCAATGCGACGCAGCCGTGCGGCGTGAATGCCGAATGCCGCGTCCTGGATACGCTGCCTGTACGTACCATGATCTGTGAATGCCTCGAGGGCTACACGGGCAATGCAGCCGTGCAGTGCGACAAGCGCTCGCTGTGTGTCATCGAGAAGGGCTTTGTGCGCGATGTCGATGGCCAGTGCGTGTGCCCACCGGGCAGCGCTCTCGACATCTACGAGTACTGCACACCGTGCCTGGTGGAACAAGGCTATCGAATCGATGAAAGCGGCCATTGCGTGTGTGCCTTGGAGCGCGGCATGGTAATCGATGAACGTGGTCGCTGCACATGTCCCATTGACCTGGGCTATCGTCTGACACCATTGGGTGAATGCGTGCCCGTTGAGCAACCCGAATGCGTCACCAATGAACAATGTGCGGACAATCGCTTCTGCAATCCGGAAACAAAGACCTGCGAGGATCCCTGCCTGACCAAGACGTGTGGTGTGAATGCCTTCTGTAATGCTGTGAACCATCGTGCCCAGTGCCAATGCATCACCGGCTACACGGGTAATCCCGAGCTGCACTGCAATCACACCAACTTCCGTACGGACTTCCCACGCCCCGACATGGTTGTCAGTTGCTTGGCTGATGGAGTACAAGTGGAAATCCATATAACCGAGCCCGGTTTCAACGGCGTACTGTATGTCAAGGGACACAGCAAGGATGAGGAATGTCGTCGTGTTGTCAATCTGGCGGGTGAAACGGTGCCACGTACCGAACTCTTCCGCGTACACTTTGGCAGCTGCGGCATGCAAGCCGTTAAGGATGTGGCCAGCTTTGTGCTGGTCATACAGAAGCATCCCAAGCTGGTCACCTACAAGGCGCAGGCCTACAACATCAAGTGCGTCTACCAGACCGGCGAGAAGAACGTGACGCTAGGCTTCAACGTATCCATGCTGACAACAGCCGGCACAATTGCCAATACTGGACCACCGCCGATCTGCCAAATGCGAATCATTACCAATGAAGGCGAGGAAATCAATTCCGCTGAGATTGGCGACAATCTACGCTTGCAAGTGGACGTTGAGCCAGCCAGTAAGTAACTAAAACTTTGCTCTAATACCCAAAAACTCATTTCTTGAATTCTCTTTTGTGCTCTGCTCATCTAGCTATTTATGGCGGCTTCGCGCGCTCCTGCATAGCCAAGACAATGGAGGATAATGTACAGAACGAATACCTAGTGACCGATGAGAATGGCTGTGCCACAGACACAAGCATCTTTGGCAACTGGGAATACAATCCGGATACCAACAGTCTGCTGGCCAGCTTCAATGCCTTCAAATTCCCCTCCAGTGACAACATACGCTTCCAGTGCAACATACGCGTTTGCTTCGGCAAATGCCAGCCGGTCAACTGTGGCGGCTACAATGCCTTTGGACGCAGACGTCGCTCCATTGCGGACAACTCAAGCGATACAACGGCAATTGCCACAAGCACTGGCGTGGAGGGTCAGCTGCGTGAGGAGATCACCATCTCATCCAATGCCATATTGACATTCGAGAAACGCAGCGGTCCAGGCCTGAACGATGCCAACAGTGAGTACCCCCACTTATCTACTTATTTACCTACCAAATTTTTCATGTTTTCTGTTTATTTCAATACAGTCAAACCTGCGGCTCAGCGTGTTGAGGATATTTGCGTGTCCATGGTGGGCTTGATCATAGCCTTGGTTATCACGGCACTGCTGGCGCTTGTCGCCGTCGCCGTGGCCGTATCCTGCTGGCTAATGGCCTACAGAAGAAGACCCAAGACGTTGGCACCCTTGCCACATCCACCAGAGTTCCCCAATCCGCTGTTCGCCAACCCGGACGCTGCGCCCGAACCAACACCGGACTATATCTCCTAAACTGTAAAGTAACTAAACACAGAAAGAACAACAACAACAAAACACACTAGCTATAATTTTAGTTTGTAACAAAAATATTTGAGATGCTCGTGCAAAAAGCTAGAAACGAAATTAAATTTCGCGCAACAAATGCAATGAAATGACAGAAAGGAAAAGCAAAAGTACAGTTGTGAGCAGAAAATGTAGTCGTCGGCGTTTATGAAACACTGACGAAAATAACAAAACGAAACATTAAAAGAAATTGTAAAAAGCAAAACGACATGATAGAAATGCCACAAAGCGCATTGCAAACATTTATTTAATAACTTAAGAAAATAATTTTATTATTTTGTATTAACATTTTAGTATTTTTTCCTTACTAATATGAGAATTTTGCGTAGTTGCCAAGCAATAGAAATTTTTTTTTAAAGGCCACCATAGAATTTTCAATTAACGAAACTGCCAAAAGTGAAACAGAAACAATGCAATAATGCAGAGAGAATATTTAGATTTTAAAGTGCAGCTACAAACGAATTCTCGTCCTCTAACGACAACTTCTTCATTAGTCGAGTATAATTACATAATGATATTTTGTTATATACATACATATACATATATATATATATATATAACTAAAGATTTCCTATAAATGTTTAGGGTGTGGGTAGTAGCAACGACACTTTGTATTATAGCACAGAATACACACACAAACACTACTACTATTTCGAGTGTTATTTAGGACTTCAGCTCGCCTTTAAAATTGAAAACTGCCTTACCTTTCCAACACACACACACATACACGAAACGAACAATGCACCCATAAGAATACTCTTTAGCAGTACGTAAACTTGAAATGGAACAGCGTATAGCCACAGCAGACATAAATATAAACACAAGACAATATCTCAACGATTGTCTTACATAGTTTATATCAAAAGATCAGAAGTTTTACACACACACACAGAGAGAGAGAGAGAGAGAGCGAAATAGATCACAAATGAAATCATGCTCAAGGCTAGAAGCTGCTCCTAGAAAAAAAAAAAAAAAATTAAACTACATTATATAAATGTAAAATGAAAAAAAAAAACAAAAAAAAACTGCCACTGAGGCGTTTACAGCGCACAAAAGATTAATGAATAGGGGAAGAAAAGTATATAAGGTTTGTTTTAATTTTAAATGCAAAACAACGACTAATGGAGGATTTGAACTATGACTATAACTCTACTTACTACATACTACCTACTACTACTACTATGATTAACCAATTATTTTTGTAGTTTTTTAGTCAATTAATATTAAATTGTTGTGATTGTTTTAAAATGCAAATGAAATACTTCCACTAACTAACTAAATAGTACAGAAAGTACTTAAAAAATAAAAGGCAACGAATCGGCGAGTTTTCTTCCCCCGCAGCCAGCCAAGAGCAGAGCGCAGCTGTTAACGCGCTTGAAGCTATGCAGCGAAATTTTTGCTTCTCGCGCCTGTTCACAGTGCGCCACTGCTGCTTGGGGGTATGCGGGCAATCGTCGCTATATATGAATTATTCAAAATGAAGTTTTTAATTAATATTATTAAACATAAACAAAATGTATAGTCACTACTTTAAGCCGAACACGTTTTTTTCATTGTGGAAATACCATGAAAACTCGCACACACATACACACCAACACACTTAGACAGAAAGAGACCAATTGTAAATAATACAACACAAAAAAAAAATCGATGATATTTTTAGTAGCGCATATTTTGTGTATAGGTTTCTAAACATTCTGCAATAGTAATATGCCAGGAAAGAAATAAAATTATTTTCTGATTTCAAGTAAAGCAAAACATATTTAAAGCTCTGACAACATTTTGCTCACAATTAACATGAACAAAACTCTTATTTTTTCTTTAAAAACAAAAACCGTTTAACACAGCTTCCACAATATCAACTAGAATTAAGTTGAACAAACTTTTTGCACTGGCAGCAAATATTGATAAAGAAAAATTAAAAAAAAAAAAGAAATGTAAAAAGAAAACAATAGTTAAATTGTAATTATAATGAAATGTATTTAAAACGAAATTTAAAAAAAAAAAAAACATAATTGTAATCGCTTATTGTAAACTAATAAATATTAAATGAATATAAATAAAGTAAATAAATATAGTTTTTTTCTTCACCATTCAAATCTAGCGAACACCAGCTTAGTCAGTCACTCAGTTCATCATTATTCATATTCAAATCTTACAAAATCCAGTTTTGTTCTTGAATCTGGTGATATGATTAACATTTATACATTTATTATTATCATATTATTTGATAATCAAATAAAAAATATATTCCCATATTGCCCGCTTGCCTTGACATACGCCGCTGCAAATCAATTCGCCGTCATTATTATTAATCAGCTTATCACAGCGTCTGTCGCTAAGTGATAAAAGAATGCAATTATCTAAAGCTGATCGCAAAAAAGTAAGCTAGACTGAAACACGAATCAATTTTGGTTGTTTGAAAATTATAATAGCTTCTTCTTTATTGTCGCATGATAAAAAAAAAAATTTATGAAACCATTTGGAGGATAAGCCGCATATTAGCTGCATTTCAATTGAGTTCTGATTATACCCTGTTGATGCTCAACCGAGGGGGTTTAATATATATGGAAATACTTATGTGATACGAATTGGTCTACTGATATTTTTCTGTAGAAAGTTGAATAAGCTGCAAGTGAAATAAGAAGCCTTTGCTATCTTAAAGCCTCAAATGAATTACCTTACACAAAACCTATTGCCTCCAGAGTATATCGCAGTCTATCATAGTAAGCGCCAGTGTTTATTGTGATTACTGCGGCCCACTATCAGATGCCGCGCCGGAAAGCATAAACGAGTGTACGACAAAAACCAAAACCAAAACCGCAAATGCTCGCACGCTTGCTCACGGCGCCGGGGTGAGCGAACGAGAGAGTAAAGCGGACGAGCAGACGAGCGGACAAGCGGACAAATGGACGATCGGCTGAGCGTGAGCCGTGCGCCGTCAGCCGTGAGCCGTGAGTCGCTGGCGTCCAAGCCCAAGTGTAAACGATATTCGCGAACGTGGATCAGTTGACATTTGACAGCGCGCGTGTTTGCACGTTTTTAACGGCAGCTCGGCGGGCGCATAGTATATGGCGGCATTATAGTTCGACGATTGGATAGACGTGGCGAGGTGACGCGTCGTTGTCGTACATAAATCGTGAATGCGAGAATCGTTTGGCACACAAATGCGTGTTTCAAGAACTGTTTAAAACTACTTAAATTCCAATTGGAGCACACGCATCGCGTATACGCAGCGTTATCTGAGCGTTTCGGGTAATTGATATATAAAAATATCGTGCCAAGTGCTGATTATGTTATTAAGATTATGAATTATGATTAAAATTGAAATAGAGCTGGTCGGGCCTATTGTAGTGCACATTAATACAGCATGAATGAAATTTGAGTGGAGTCAATTGCAAATAAAATCTAATTGAAAAGAAAATCAAATGTGACACAAAAAATCACGGCAAAGCGTTTACTAAATTACCATATAGCAACAAAAAATAAATTTGTAATATTATAATCATTATTGGCGTTTGTTATTTTTGCTGTTTTGTTTGTGAAAGTTTGTGACTCGGGCCAAGTGCAAAAAAAAGTTTAAATATTTTACCTTATTGTTATTTTTATAGCTGATAAACAACAAAAGCAATTTAGAAAACACACACAACTTATTTATAGGAAATCGCTTTACGTTGTTTGATGGCAAAACGATAATTTTTTTTCCCCTTGAGTATTTGCTATGTATGGACTCTGGTTTCATTAACGCGACAGTCGTGTGCTTAAATCTAACTATTTAATATATGTATATAGATGGGATTCCATCTATGTATATTTTAACTAGACATTAGTCGTTGATGATTATCTCAATATTTAAAATATTTATAGAGAAAAGTACAAATTGAATCAGATAGCAGATTAGATACCAGAATTCTAGATAGAAAAGTGCATTTCCTACATTTATTTCTTATCTTAGCGTGAGAGAATATCAAATTTAGTATGAGAGGCCTCTAAACGATCGTGCTCGACTAGCAGATACCTTGAAGCTCGTGATGTTATTTTAAATAGATTTGTTACCCATTTTGGAATGCCTTATTGAGAGGAAGATGAAGAGAGTATAATTTTAAATATTATTTTTGCTTTAAGACATTTCAGGCATGCCAAAGAGAGTTCGGAGAATAAATTAAGCGAATTTATGGAATGGGAAAAGGTCATAAATTATATTTAAATAAACAAACTGTAGTTAAGTATGCCTAGTTGAAAAGTTTCTAGTTTATAGCTCGAATACCGCATATTGATGGATAGCTTGTTTGATTAAGAATAATTATGCATTTCGGACTCCTGTTGCCTATTAGGTCAATCTAAATTTAACCTAGCCAACTCTAAGCAAACTAGTTATAATGCATTCAAGTTATTAATAAAATAATAGAGTAAATTTAAAATAATTCCTCAAAAAATAATTATAAACAATATTTGAAAATAGCTAAGCAAATTTGAGAGCTTAGCTCATGCATAGAGCATTACTGAGCTGTGCTCATAAAAAAGTGTATAAATAAAATTTACATATGTATCACATGGTCGGGCATTGGGGCTGTTCTATTACAACGAAGCCCCATAAAGTGACATGTGCAATGCATACGAGTTGTCTGTTGTCTGTAGTCGATAGAAGTAATGGTAGTAGTAGTAGTATGAGCAGTAATATATCGCTATAAGATGCGTAATTAATAATTCTGAACCCATTTCAATGACCTTTGCGCCCGCTCAAAGAGTCAGTGGAGCATAGCGCCATACGCATTGATCATCCGCATAGATTATGACGTGCGGCTGGAATTTATCAGCGAGGGGGGAGGGGCGCCTTAGCCAGTAAGCAAATATAAGACACTCGCATTCACAAAAATGAAAGCCAACAATGCATTATGGAGAGGGGGTGGGGGTAACCTTTATCACAGCTCGATAAGATACAGTTATGCAAGTGAAGTGCGAGCTCTGTTGGCGATCTGAAGTGTGAGAGCCACTCTGTCAGTCAGTCAGTCAGTCAGATAGGAGTGTTTATCTCCATGTCACAATGATAAAATATAAAAGAAAACAAAACTGGAATATACACTGCACATGTGCTTGCTTGTTTATTTATATAAATATTCAAAAGTAAATATCATGAAACATTTTTTGCTTAATTGCCCAGATGACTGAAGGGAAACGGTGATGCGCATGATTAATTATGAGTGTAAAATTTTGCAGGTGTTTCGCAAATTAGGAAATGCAAATAAAGTTTAGAAAATATATGAATACATACATACATATGTATGTAGATACTATTTCAAAGCTTACGCAAAATGTATGATAATCTAACATATTTCACAAACTAAATATTTTGATTACCACAAATATTAGAAAGTTATTAACAACTGCGTTTCTTATATACATTAAAATTATATAAATTTTTATTTTCATAAATAATTTATGTAGATTTTTCTAAACTGCTTTTTCGGCTAATTTGTAATTATATATTTTTATTAATTTTAGTTATTATTTATTTGGTTTCTTTTATCTTTTGTATTTTACGTCACTAGCTCAGAGTATTTTAAGTGCTGAAGAAATTAAAATAATAAATAAGATTAATGAATGTTGAGAAGGGAAGCCCCTTAAATTTAAAAAGACTCTAAATGTTTTCATTCAATAAATAATTTGTTGAGCGCATAGATAATCTACAATTATTTATCTTTTAATAGTAAAAATCAAATAACATTTTAATAGATTTTAAAATTAATTACCTTTATTTTTCGAAAAGCTGGGAAAACGGAATTTACTTAATTAAATACAATTATGACATTAATTAAGATTTCGAATCTGAGAAGATATATTATATATCTCAGCTTATCTAGCTAAATTTCGTAAATAATATTTAATTCTAAACTAAAAATTCCATTCAAGCTGATTATATAGAGCATGAAGCATGAAGTTAAACAAAGAGAAATCGCAATTTCTTGGTTTTCTCTTTATTTTATTTTATTATGATTTAAAAGCTTTAGAGCACACGCACAGAGCCAGACACAAATACAGCGAGAATAAGCATAATAATAATGGCATTGTATTGTTCAAGGTTTTAATGTGATTTAAAAATATGACAACCGCAACAACAACAACAACAACAACAACGAGCTTTATCAACAACAAGCTGTGCGGCACCAGCTACAAATTATGAGCATTAAAATGATAAATAGGCACACATCAGCACAGCAGCCCAAACAAACAAGTGCAAGCCAGAAGCAACATTGGAGAAACATGATTTTATGATCCTAAAAACAACAACAACAACAACAGCAGCAGCAAGAGAAATAGCAACAGTAGCAACAATATTTTGCCAAAATGGCAGATCAAGATGCAAGCAGCGCCCGGAAGGGCGATCGCCAGACACTGGCTAAGACAGCCTCCTCGCCCACTGCCCTGAATCTGGTGACCAAACGCAACCCGCCCACAGCGCTGGCGCCGTTGCGGCTCAGCCAATTGTCGGACAGCGGCGCCGAGAGCTGCGGAGATGGCGACGAGCAGACGCGACTCATACGCGGCCCATCCGTGCGAGCACCCAAGTACATCATTATACCAGCCACACCCGGGACGCCGGTCAGCTCCACAGCGGGGGCGCCGCACTTGCCGTTTCGACAGACCAACTCCACGACATCGCTGGTGGCCATGTCGGCGGCCCTGCACAAGCAGCCGCTACGCCAGACCTCAGTCAAATCGCGGCCCAGCTCGGATGTGATTCAGCCGGCGCAGCTGCAGCAGCAACTGCAACTGCAGCAGCAGCAGCAGCAGCCGACGACATCCACATCGACGGTTACCTTTACCATAGATGACTATGACACGACAGCTGCTCCCGCTGCCGCACCACCCATACCAGTGGTTCAGTATACGCCCGCAACACTAACCAGCACCACCACCACCACAATGGCTGGCCTGGATGGCCTGGCCGTCTCTGCTCAGCCGCTCAGCTACGATGTGCGCTCGCGCTTGGGCAGCCATCACAGCAGCATGAGGTCTGTTGTATCAGGTGAGTTGAGACTTGAGGCGCCAATCGAGGATGCGTAGTGTTACTTTTATTTGCATGCCACGCCCATAGCTTACCTGCCCGGCCTGAGCGACAGCAGCTGCAATCTGGCAAGCAGCTCGGCCGCAACAGGCGGACTGCAGCCACCCAATCCGCTGTACATGCAGCCACAGTCCTCGCTCAGCGGCAGCTCCTATCACTTCCACGAGCTAGCCGGCAATCAGATCTACTCGGATGTCACATCGGTCCGTTCGCTGGCCTCCATTGGAATTGGCTCCACGGATGGACGCAAGCTGGTCATACGTCGTGTGCCAACCACAGCGAATGAGCTCTTCGATATGGTCAATCCACAGACGCCGCCGTAAGTTAAAACGAGATAAGTGTGAATAGAGGAGCGAGTTAGAAGAGTTTGGGATATTTAATGAGATTAGAGACGTGTCGAAATTCTCCTTATTAATAAAACAATGAAGGACATACATATATCCCTAGAAAGGAAATTCCACAAGATTATTTAGGAGTACTTGAATATAGCTCTATATTTTTCCTGTTTCATTCTCATTCTGCGTAGGTTCTGTAGAGTTCCCTCCAAGTCGTTGACCTGATCTGATCTATGTGCACTGCGAATTATGTAGTTAACAGATTTCTGAGCATTCCATAGTCTTACTAATTCAATTTAATTTAAGTTTAACTAGATTGCACGACATTAAGCAGAGTCCATCCTTTACTCTAGCTGTCCCATCATCAAGACAGATTTATGCTAGCATTTCAATATATTTAACCAACAATTGCTCCATTCTCTTTATTTAAGTGATCATTTAAGTCAGATTTGAACTTTTTTCACATACTATATAATCATATAGACAGCATACATTAGCGATTCACAAACGCGCCCCTTGTCAAGCCAATTGACGGCCGCATAAAACACTTAAAATTCATTGCAAATTTTGGCACCATTTCACACCGAAACATAAAAAGCAAATGTTATCATGCCTAAGCACACACACACACACACAAATACATGCACAGTGTTAGTAAATAATGAAATTTTAACACCATCTATGTATGGGGAGCACATGATGCCTTTGACACGAAACGTGAACATCGTTGAGAGGGATCGCCGCTATTTTTAAAGTAAATGTTCCTTAACGCGATCAATAGATCTACATAAGTAGCTAAGTATAACTGTTGACTTGATCAATTTACATGTAGATCAGATCACAAATAGTTCGATTCGCAAGATTAGCCCCAAGCTGGCAGCGAGAGGCGCCATTCAGTTAGTTGGCAACCCACGATCGGTGCAGTTGTTCCACAGCTTCCTCATCGCATCGAATCCTGCGCGAAGTGTTGAAAAGTGACAGAATTCCAATCTGCATGGATAACGTTTATCTAGTGTAATTTATTATCTCACATATATCCTGAGAGATTCAAACTAGTTCAGCGAGATGCCCCATCGCAACGATCTGGATGCACAGTCATCCAAGCACTCGGAGCAGTCCTTTTTCCGCTACAATCGCGTGGCCAAAGTGTAAGACCCCCAGCGCCTAGCTCTTATGTAATATACGTGACGGGAATCGTGCCATTTGATTTTTGACCAAGTGCTTAATGGCTTTCAATTCGCATTTATATGGCCCATTATGATTGAATTGTGTTTGCATTGCTCATTAGCGAAATGCCGCTGATTGAATATTAACGTTTATTTAATGGATAAGTGGCCTGCTTAAGCTCGACCCGAGACTATATAATTTATACACATTATTTATGTTCTCTGTGTGCATAATGTATATCAGGCGGCACGTGTCAAAGACCGATTTTATTTTCTTGTGAACATTCGATTCTGTTATTTATTAATGGGATCTGCTTGAGACTGAATCTCTTATAAATAAAATTGACATAAAATATGGAGCTGCTGTCCGTTTGAAATTGAATGGATTGATTGGGCTTTGGCACAAACGTGACAAGTTCAGATACAAACGAAAACCTGGATACTGTCTGGGCAGAATGTCAAAAAATCGATTCACAGATACAAGTTAAAGATATGGAATTGGCTAGACTTTGCAGTTGAAGTCAACTTTATCTCTGTGTCTTAAGGAAACCGATTTGACGAATTTGTAGAGCTTGCCAATGATTGACATTGAAATTTCATTTTAGTAAATGAGTCGATAGTAGATAGACATTGAAAAAGGAGAATTCATTTACGTCAAGTATGACATACTTTATACAGTATATCCAAGATTTATTATGGTGTCATTATTATTTATTATATTTAAAATGAAATGTTTCATTCAATATTTGAAGATTGCAAATTTTTTTCATTTTTTTCAATTTCAATCAGTGTTGTCTCCCCCTAGAAAATGTATGAACAAACACGCCCCCTAATCTGTGATCATGCAACAACAATGCACTGGCATTTGGCACCTAGTCGAGGGCTATTGTTGCATTTGGCATGTGATTACTACAATTAAACCATTTGACACACCAGAAATGCTAGCTGTGGGGTCGTGTGGTTGGTGTCGCGGCAATGGTCATGTAATCAGTGCAATTGTCTGGGCTCCGGGTGCCACAGACAATGCCGCATTACAGAGCGCGAGTGTTGACAACAATTAGATGCGCCTGGCTGGCCAGCATGCAAATGACTATGAAAAGCGAAAACTATGAAAAGCGAAAAATAGATAGATATGCCTAATATATGCCCAAATGCCTGCCTGTTAAACAATAATCGAGCATATCCCCTGCATTTACAGGCCGCTCGGCATCGATGACGATGACAGCTTCATGGACATGTCCGACGAGGCGGCCCATTTGAAGCCACGCCAACAGCACTGGGCCAACAAAATGCAGTTTGTCTTGGCCTGCATTGGCTATTCGGTGGGCCTGGGTAATGTCTGGCGATTTCCGTACATGTGCTACAAAAGTGGAGGCGGTAAGTGTAAATCACATGAAATATTTTAAAGAGGAGGTTCGTTTATACAATAGATTTTATTTTATTTTATTTATTTTTTTGCCATTTCTAATTCACTATTGAAAATTCCAGTAAAATAGAAACTTAAAGAAGCGGAAATAAGTGGGGCATACATATGAAAAGTTTCGGTATAAACTTTGATTCTATATGACATCTTTGGAGGCATTTTGTTTTTATTTATTCTTTTTTCTTTTTTAGAATTTCGCGCTTTATGCGACATTTCCGCTGTAAACGCAACAAAGTCATAAATTAAAATTTGTTTAAGCTCAGCGCAAAATTATGAAAGTCCAACGACAAAATAAAGCGGTCACTGTCATCTGTACATCATCTCTGTGGCCGGCTGGAGCACCGCCTCCACCGATATTTGCCCCCTTGCACGCAAGCCACTTGGCGAGGGGCTACGTCCATCTTCATTTACACGCTCTCACTCTCAGAAGCCAGAGGCCCCATTTACATTTCTCAACCGCATTATACACACACACACACATACAGAGAAAAATGTATAATGAGCGACATCTGCCCAACTGGATAAAATGAGACACATTATATACATACATACATACATTCCCATGTAGCTGACTGTTTGTTTTATACAATTTGCAATTGTTGATCTCAAATATTTATAATTAATTTAATTTGCTTACTTAGCTGTTCTCGTTATGCTATGCTATTTGTAATTACAGGTGTGTTTCTAGTACCTTATTGCATAATACTCTTCATATGCAGCATACCGCTGCTGTTTATGGAGCTATCTGTGGGCCAATACACGGGCCGAGGTCCCATCGGTGCGCTGGGTCAGCTCTGTCCCCTATTTAAGGGTAAGTCTCATAATCTCTTGTCTGCCAAATTATCGCTGCCTTCAAGACATATGTATACTTGAAATTTTAGTATAATATATAAATTAAATAGGTAAAGATAATGACAACAATGATGATTGTACTTATCGTATCGAACTTGTTTGATTCCTCGATAAGATAAGTATATATTCTATATAAGTTTGTCAGACAGAATAACTGGAACTGTGAATATATATCTATATCGATGCGGCGTATGAGTAATATTTGGCAATCCCCCTCGCTCTCCCTCTCTCATTCACTCTCGATCTCTTGAGGCACGCCATTCTCACTTAAGAAGTTAGAAATCCGTTTAAGATTTCGTGAACAGCTCGCTCCTAGTCATATATCATAGAATTGAGTCTCATTGCGTCATTTCGTTGAGATATTTACACGCTTTATAGGTCAGTGCGAGTGCGTCACGCTGTCGCGCTTGGAGTAACTAAATTTAGAAGTGCTCTTTCCGCCTAGTTAATTAGCAAACAAAAAAAGGCATTCACAAAAATATGAATATAATACACATATAGTACAATGGAGCGAAAACAAAACTCCAAATGAGATTTGCGCATGTGTCCATGACAACGCAAATATGGGCGCCGCCTGGTAAAGTTCATTGCCAATGTCAGAATACACAAAGTTAGAGCTGAACAAATAGTTGGCTAACAGTTGGCGCATTGAGCTTACAATTTACAAAGCCGCCGAAAACGGATGCCGAAAAACATGTGCAAAGATACCCTGTAATGAGGTGTGGGAGTATACCTATACTTTTGCTGATGGAAGTGCAGAGATTTTCGTACAAAATATACTTGTGAATATTTATAAAGAGATGAAGAAAATATCGTAATTTATAAAGAGTAAACTATCATTAACTATTTATAATGAATAACTCTGTGTTTTTCTTTTAAAATAAATTATAAAAAATAATATCGTTTAGAGTTTTGACTTTATTGTCCTTTCTACATTAGTAAATTAGTTTTACTGGAATTTCGAAAAATAGTATGAGAAAGGGAAAATTGTACAGAAAAATGAATAGCTTAAAAACTGATCTAAAGAGACACATTTTAATGCATTTACTGAGCCGCAAGTTGTTATTTATTAGCGGACGTATACTTTGTTCCCGACTATTTAGTTTCATTGTTAGCAATTCTTATATGGATATTAGTTGAGTATAAGCTATCTCTAGATCCCCTACAATATGTCATATTTAAACATGCAGGGAGGGTATTTAATAATCGTTCCACTTAGCTCTGCTCGGCTTGCAGTGAAACTGAAGCACTTGCCTTCTCCATCTACTGCAACCAACTGAAATTCACATTCGAATGAGCCGAGACACTTGCTAATTAGTTAGTATCATTTTTATGGGGCTGGCGTGAAAAGGCAAAGTGTAACTTGAAACTGAAACGGAAATGTTTTGAGCGATATACGTACGCGTCTTGCGAGCGTTTGTGAGATACTGCACCACCCGCACCACTCCCTGCCCATTCCAAAAGCAGTCAAAGGCCACACTCATAAATCTCAACAAACAACATTATTTTGACATATTTGCAAAGCTCTTGTTTACAATATTTTGCCAATAGAACAAACAGCCTTGGCACGCCCACACAGGCCCAGGCCCAGGCGCTCGCCCACGCCCACGCTGACGCTCACGCCCACTGTCAAACGTCAAACCTGCAACCAGATGCGAACTAATAAATATTAATAGACATTTCTAAGCCAACAAACAGGCAACAAATGGCTTTAATTGGCTGCAGCGGCACGCGGCCAATTATAATTATGCAGATGAGTCCAAGTCTAGACAAGTGATTCAAGTGAACTGGTCTAAATTACAACTTGAATCCAAAATGTAATTCTGCATGCGTGCTGCAGGGGAATAAATGAAATAGAAGCCATAGCCTCTACTTCCTCTCAAGAAGATCAACAACAAACCATTCACCTATGCAGATCGAGCACAATCTCAACCCATTAGGTATACCTATTTAAACATATAATTAAGACATCAAATTGTTTCTTTGCAGGGGCCGGTCTGGCCAGCGTAGTTGTCTCGTTTCTCATGTCCACCTACTATAGCGTCATAATAGGTTATTCAATTTATTACTTTTTCACATCGTTCAAAACGGAAATGCCGTGGATTGATTGCAACAATAGGTGAGTGGGCGTGGCACTATCCGAATATACATAATAATCTCTTTATTCAAGATGGAACACGCCCGACTGTTGGGTGCCACAGCGCAAGGAGCTGAACACCACTGCGCCGGACACTTCTCGCACGCCCTCCGAGGAGTTCTTTGAGTATGAAGCGAGAGTAGAGAGAGAAGAGAATTTTAATAATAATAATATTTCACATATTTCTTTTGCAGAAATAAAGTGCTGCAGATTAGCGCTGGGCTGGAGTATCCGGGCATGATGCGCTGGGAGCTGTTCGCCTGCCTCGTGTGTGCCTGGCTGATGGTCTACTTTGCCACGTGGAAGTCAATCAAATCGTCGGCCAAGGTGCGCTATTTCACGGCCACGTTTCCCTTCGTGCTCATCATTATTCTCATGTTCCGGGCGATCACGCTGGAGGGCGCGGCCGAGGGCCTGCGCTTCTTCTTCCGGCCCAACTGGTCGGAGCTGAAGAATGCGAATGTGTGGATCAATGCTGCCTCACAGAACTTTAACTCGCTGGGCATCACGTTCGGATCGATGATCTCGTTCGCCAGCTATAACAAGTACAACAATAACATACTGCGTGACACGATTTCGGTGAGCCTGGTCAATATGGGGACCAGCTTATTAGTGGGCATATTTGCCTTCTCCACGCTGGGCAATCTCGCGCTGGAACAGAACACGAATGTGCGCGATGTGATTGGCGATGGACCGGGCATGATATTCGTGGTCTATCCGCAGGCAATGGCCAAGATGCCATATGCCCAGCTGTGGGCAGTTATGTTCTTCTTCATGCTGCTGTGTCTGGGCCTCAATTCACAGTTTGCCATAGTCGAAGTGGTGGTCACATCCATACAGGATGGCTTTCCGCGCTGGATCAAACGGCATCTGGGCTACCATGAGATTGTGGTGCTCTTTGTCTGCGTGATCGCGTGCCTGTTCGGATTGCCAAACATCATACAGGGCGGCATCTACTACTTCCAGCTAATGGATCACTATGCTGCCTCCGTGACGATTATGTTTCTGGCCTTCTGCCAGATGATTGCCATAGCCTGGTTCTACGGCACCGGGCGACTCTCGAAGAATGTTAAGCAGATGACGGGAAAGGCGCCGTCGTTCTATTTAAAGTCCTGTTGGCTGGTGCTGGGACCCTGTTTGCTATTTGTGAGTGCCAAATGGGATTTGCTAAGAAACTATTCTGATTGGGTTGATTGATTCCAGGCCATTTGGATACTGAGCTTGATCAACTACAAGGAGCCCACGTATCACAATGGACGCTACACCTATCCAGACTGGGCCTACGGCATTGGCTGGATGTTTGCCTCCCTGTCCTTGGTCTGCATACCGGGCTATGCTATCATCAACTTTATGCGCAGCAGCGGCGACAGCTTCTGGGAGGTGAGACATTGCCATTGTTATAGCTACAATTTATTTAACAACATTTTCCATATTCACAGCGCATTAAAATTACACTGCGTCCCAATATTTACGAGTGCAAGATCTGTGGGGAGCACCACTGCGAACACGACTATCCGGAGCAGGAACAGTATATGCTGGCGCAGGAGCTGGGCAACGTTTACAAGCCAACTATAAAGCCGAGCCAGAAGACAGCCTACAATGCCATGCATGCATCCAATACAGAACCACACGGCCTCCACACTGAGTACACGTACCAGTCCAATGAGGAGCAAGCGACGCAGCCAGCGACAGATGAGCACAGTGTCAAGTAGACCTTGGCCGGTAGCGAAGAGGTTCTGTTTCCTGTTCAATTGTTAACAATTTCTCTGAGTATTTTTAATACATAATTTGTTTTAATTTGCAAGCAATAAACACAATAATATTTAATTTAAATACAGTTTTGTTTATTTTTTAATACAATATTTTTAATAACAACAATTTGTGATCAGAATGTGAATGAGTAAGAACTTAAAGCTAAATATGTAGTTTGACATACATACATATATGTATATATGATATATGTATATACTACTTAATATATATTATCTTTGAGACTATAGCTAATTACGCTGAAGAAATTAATTAATATTTAACAAACAATTAAACAATTACGTTGCATCGATGATGATTTCTATGAAATTCCAAATACTTGCTCACTGCTGAAGCAGTCTTAGAGCTGCTGCACATAACGATACAACAAATCACTCTCTTCAAACTTGGGCACCGCATTGAAGTTCCGCGGCGTCTTGCAGTATTCGGCATAAATGAGTTGACTCTTGGCGGGCACAATTGGCGGTTTCACACTCAAATAGGAGTCGGTGCCGTAGTCACTTAACGGACGCAGTGTGATGCCTCGCATCATCTTGGCATGTTCCTGTTCCCGTTGAGCAACTGACGTTTGGGTTGGCTGAGCGCCACCGCTAGACAGTTTTCCCATTTGCACGTACTTCTTGTAGATGGCCATGCTCTGTTTCGTTGGCGGACTGATGGTGCAACCATACACCTGTTCCATGGAAGGGAGCATTGAGGCTAGTGTGAATGGTGCTGGCTCAGCTGTTTCCGTTTGCTTGGACTCCTTCTCGGCAAAACTGGCACTGAGATCCTCATCGCTGGAGCTGTCCTCGCCCTCATTAGAGCTGGAGGAGTTACTATTCATGGAACCAGTCGAGCTTTGGCCAGTCATCGATGGATTCTGCCGGGCCTTACGCGACGGCTGTATCTGACGCTGGAACGGACTATAGTTGGTGCGGAACGTGGGCATGTATCGCGCGGCAAGTTGACTGATCTCGAATTCGATGTGCTCGCTCAGATCAGTCCACTTGAAGGACTGATGGTAATTGGAGTAGGCATCAATCATCTCTAACCCGTTGCTGTGCACTCGAAACAGTTCCTTGACCAGCTTGTTTTTGTCTGCGCAGGGGAAAGGCAAGCACTCGCGCACCTTGTGCCGCACCCAATCCGTAATTGAAGCGCTCGATGTGCTCGGCACAAAGGCATTGTGCATATCGTAATCCGTTTGAAGCTCCCATATAGGCTGATTTACTGCAAGTATAGAATATATAAGTGCAAATATAGAACTCGAACAGAATTTATCTTACGTTTTGGCTTGTAGAGACCCAGAAACAAGTTAATGCTCTGCTGCTTCTCCGTGTCGCTGAATGTATTGCTGTAATAGCGACTCAGAGTCTGCATTACGTCGTTGCCCTGCGACGCCCAAGCGGCCGTCTTACGATAGGTCTTAATGCGATGCACTAGCTGAGAGCCACCATACTGCAGAGCCAAGGTATCACCGTGCTCCTCATACAGATGCTCCAGCATGGTCACGCAATCCGAGTCAAACTCCAGTTTGGCTGACTTCACAAACCCCAAACGCTCTAATTGATTGCCGAGGGCGCACTTTCCAATGGCAAACTGGGCCGAGTTGGTACGATCCAGACAATCAACGCAATTGGTCCGAACGATGCCCGTCTGGAAGCTGAGCTCGCTGCCCCGATGCGCCTTATAGAACATGCCCGTCATCTGGATAATATTTGCCGCATGCACGGCTAATTGTTCCATGACGTTGCCGCCGCTAAGACGGCTCTGCCGGGCCATATCAAAATGTATGTGCTTCATGCGATGCTGAGGCGGCAGGAATTGATTGAGATATTTAATGCTGTTCTGCAGCTCCTTGGAAATTATGGACTCATGCTTGCGCCGCTCTCGCTTCTTAACCAAATTCAGCATGATAAGCGGAGAGCCGTAGTGGAAGAGCAGGCGCTCGAAATGACGAGACGGCGTTTGGGCATAGGGATCACAAATGTCCAGCTGTATGGGAGGCTTTGGCACCATTTTGCTGATGTCCTGCGACCAATGGGATGGTATCGATCCGCGCATTTGAGTGAAAGCGCACATGCGTTGCCCGTCACTGACAATCTGCTCTGTTTCGACTTCATTAGCAACATCGCCCTGTAGGTATATGTATAATGTCAGCTCCACATATATTATTTACTTTGTTTACATACCTTAAAGTTGGCACCGCGCTTCAGAAATCGTGTGCCAGCAAAGCGGGAACTGCGTCGTGCTATGAGACAAACATTCACATGTCTGCCAAAGATGCTAATGCAGGATTGGCTAACGTAGCCATGTGTGATCTCCAAGAGCCAATCTTTATGCATAATGCCCTCCATCGGCTGCAGCAGGTAGGCGTTCCATACGAAACGCTTCCGTGAAACGCTGCGAAAGGCGTAGTCAACGCGTTCGTGTGCCTGAGCCACATTGTTCGTCAGCGTATTCCAATCGGGCAGTGGCTCATCCCGTTCCAGATTCAGCTTGGTACCAACATAACGTGGAGCCGATTCGTTATATTGCAATGTTCGGGTCAGGTCATACGAATAGGAGAAGTAAAAGTTGCTGCGTAGATCAATATTCTGAAATATGCGTTTGTAGCGCTCCTCATGTGGATGTGGAGGCCGCTGTGAGGTCACCTCGTTTACGCGGACCATCACCGTATCCTTGATGGTGTACACCAAATGCATGCCAATGTGGGCACAACATTTTCGCTTGGTTACCAGTATCAAGTAGTATCCCTCGAGGAATCGAACAAAGCCCAATACTCCATAAGCAGACGTTACTTTTGGCGAACCTTGTAAAGAAGACACAAATCTGCGTATCTCCAAGTTGTTGAACTCGTTTGCATTCTCCTCGATGCTCAGGCGGTTAAGCGCCAACCGATCGATGGTGAGCAAGCGAAATCGAGTTTCGCGGTTGTTGCTGCCCACCAAATACAAGCGCTGAAAATATAGGTGAACTCAATTTACTTGACACAATCCATTGCTTGCACAAACCTTACCGAGCGGGTTTCATATAGTACCACTTTTTGTATGGAACTTATGAGTGGATTAAATATAATATTTGGATTGTCATTATTCATTTCTGCACAAAGTCGTCGATGCTAATAACAAAGTAAAAAGTTATCGAGCAGCTCGATGTATCGAAGTGGCCGGTATAAAATTTTGCCGTTGAATAAATATCTTATCACATTATCTACTTAAGCTAAACAACAATATAATATGTTGATTATTAAAAAGTCCGATTTTTAAAAGACTTTTTGCTTAATTTCTAAAAAGTTGCAGAATATTAATATTTAAAATTTATCATCTGTTCTTCTTTGCAGACAGGGCTGTTACGCTATAGCAGCTGACT
This sequence comes from Drosophila aldrichi, assembly GCA_035045965.1. Classification (NCBI taxonomy): domain Eukaryota; kingdom Metazoa; phylum Arthropoda; class Insecta; order Diptera; family Drosophilidae; genus Drosophila; species Drosophila aldrichi. The sequence goes on from JAWNOM010000551.1 coordinate 878,089, forward strand.
GGCAATTTTATCACTTTTTTTAATAGGGCAACACTTGCCTTCTTTGTATACTTTTGTTTTGTTTTAAGTAGCGTTAGTTGACGTCGATATTAAGAATTTAGAATAAGCAATATGACAGATTGGGGAAATATTTGCCGCATTTGCAGCAGCCCCGCAGACTATAATATATTTGCTAAGATACCAACGTATTTGCACGGCTCAACAAATGAGTTTCTCAATTTTCAGAAGCCAATTAATGTACTGCTCGAAGAAACATCTGGACTAAAGGTAATAAGACAGACAGAGAGAGAGAAAAAAAAAAACAATTGGAGCTCCAGTTAACTTTTACTTTGCAATCTCTATAGATCTCGCCAGATGACGGTCTGCCCTCTGTTATTTGCGCACTCTGCATATCGTATTTGAAGCACGCCGTAACATTCCGCGAACAATGCATTAAAAATGCACTCAGCCTCAAGTTAATCGAACTATATCAACAAAAGTCTTCAAAAAATAAAACAGATAAGGAGAGTGCACTGATCACGGCAGAACAGTTGCGCTATGTGGAGCAACGGCCAGTGCACAATCTCCTGCTGAACAACAACAGAGTGAAGCTCGAAAGAACGGACAAAGTGCACAAGCAGCTGCTTAATCAGACTGTGCCCCCACAGAGCGGCAACAGCGAACGAGAAATACGGTACTTAAACGATCTATTTAATAAGCAACGAAATGCCGCTCAGGTCAAAGTGGAGATGCCATCGACAAGCGCTCAGACCTGCAGCGGAAATGGCACTGGCGAGGAGGAGGACTACGCTGCGGTGACCTCCAGCGATGAAGAGAACGCCCTGTCGCGCAAACACAAGAATATCTACAACTATAGTGAGACGAATTTCGAAGAGGATGATCCCATGGAACAGGCGCAGCTAAGAGACATCAAAGTGAATATACCCGAACCCATGTGGAAGGAGCGCAAGTGTCCGGCCTGTTTCAAGCGATACATGCACGAGGATTCGCATAAATTACACTTGGAAAATTGTGTGGAATACCAATTTTTTAACTTTGTCGCTGAACTGAATAGGCTGCAGGAGATAAAGCGTCAGAAAATGATATCGCCCCATGAGTTCATTCGACGTATGATATTCGCATTGCACAAGACATGCACCTGGTTGCAGGAACATTCCATTGACAACGAATTGGCTGAGAAACTGAATCAGGTTAAGATCACCAATGGCAGCAGCAGCAGCAGTGCCGACAAAGCTGAGAAAATTGAGCCAATCAAAGAGAGCGTACCCAAGGCATCGACATGCTGGGATAGTTATCCATCTTCAAATGACGATGCGATTTTCGGCAGCAGTTTACTTAAGTTTAACAGCGGCTGTAACACACCCATAACAGCGGAGAACAATGTCCTATATGCCATAGAGCGCTCCGAGAGTCGCAACTCACAAAACACGCCCAATCCGGTAGTAAAGAAGCCCATACCCATCCGGTGCACAGGCCCTCCAGCAGCAGCAGTGACTGCTGCTCCATTGCACCAGGAGCGTGCTCGTGCCACATTTCTGGAAAAGTTGCAACGAGCCACTGGTACGCCACAACATCTGCAGTCGCCTGTGCCGATCACGCCCACCTCAGCAGCCCGTTGCTGCCAATGCAATTTGATATTCGCTGCGGTGAGCGAACTCGAAATTCACAACGTAATGCATCACAATGATCAGTGCAATGCAGGCAATGCTCTGGACGAAGAAGCCCAAAGACGTCGTATTATTGCCCTATTCGAGGACGATATCTAATATAGAATTGGAAACTTTAATTTATATTAATTTTATTCCGTAACATCGTTAAGTCTGAAAAGTTCCCTTTACTCGTGCATTGTTTAATTTTTAATTATTATTTTTTTTTTGTTTTATTTATGTGACGAACCTCTGACGTATATGTATACCAACATTCATTTGGTTTAGCTATATAGTATGTAATTCGACTCTAATACTTAAGTATTTATGAAACACATAATCATAAACTTCAAGAACAAAATTCATTTATGTAGTCTACATACACATCAAGAATAAGAAATACATTTTGGTGTTATCTCAGCCAATTAACAATACAATTTTAATTAATTTAAAGTGCAATGCATTCATTAAACAACTCGCATATATATGCCAAGTGAACATTCTTCGTTATATGAACTTAAGTTCAAAATTTCATCATATTTAAAATTCATTAAACAACTCGTATATAATATATAACACATATTTTAACATTCTAATTCATGCGAACTTAGGTTCAACATTTCATTATATTTAAAAGCTAATTAGTTAGGCATAGACTCGAATGTGTTCCATCAAAAGTTCATTGTCCAACAGTTGAGCTCCGATTAGATTTTTTAGAAGCTGCATCAAATCCTGGGTTAGACTGGGCTCTCGCAAGGCAAACAATTTATTCAAAACGCTAACCAGTTGGTCCGCCTGCAATTCTAATTGACCTACAGCTGGCTGTGTGGCAAAGATGTTGGCGATCACTCGGACGCCGTAAACGATGCGCAGCTTGCCGGCAGCTGTGCTCGGATCAAAATTTACATTTTCCATGAAAAAATTGAGCAAATGCTGAAAGTGAGCAGCGCACAAGTCGGGCTCTCGGTTAACAAGCTCAAACTGGAATACAATATACATATAATAATCGGCAGCAGTCTCGCCTGGCTGCTTTTCGTGCAGGTTCAGGGCAATGTAACGGCGATCCTCTTCTCTAATAGAAGCAGCTGCTCGAGTGGCTATCAAATACAAGCAGATGCCAGCATCTTCTTGATATCCATGGGTGCCGCTTGCAGGCAGTGTATACAATTTCCATAATTTGCTGGCCAATTGCATTTGCAGCAACATGCTAGCCGATTTGCTGCACGTGGCCAAAATGTTGGCCAGCGTCCAAAGGCAACTGCGCTTCAGCCGCGGCTCCTTATTGTCCAAGAACGTCACCAGATAGCTGCCAGCCATTGTTGCTATTTTCTCGCAGACATGTGCGTCGCCCAACGAATAGTTGCACAGGCATTCGGCTGCTTCAATTTGACGATGCATTTGTGTACCTATTTAGCGGACGATATTGAATGATGGATGTAATTCTGATGTGTCATCTGTAGCTACCTGTAAATTCCTTAATAATAACTTGTGTTGCTCCCTGAACTTGAGCAAAGGCGTTAATATTATCGTTGCCATGCAAAAATGCATGGCTTAGCCGGTACATATCCTCGCCTGTGGCATGCTTACGACGCTTTATGCGACTCGCCATTCCTTGAACATCCTTTATTCCAAGATTCTCCAATTCGCTAATTCTATCCTTGATTTGCCCTAAACCAAAGCGCAGTGCATCTGTAGTATTTGTTCGTAATTCTTTTCGTTGTTGGCGAGCATACTCGCGTATTCGGAGCCGAAGAACAGTGTCATTTATCTGAACACTTGTTGCTGGTGTTGTCGAGGATTTTGCCGCTATTTCCATTGTTTTGTAGTAATCTCAACCGACAAAAACAAATTTATTTACACCGCCGGCTTTTGATAATTATATGTATATGCCTTAGTAGAGCAACACTGTTCACTATTGAGATTATGTTCAGTATTTACTTTCTGTTATTTTCGATAACATGGTATTTTTTAAACTGTGTCTTCTGGCCACATTGCTATTTAGTTGCATAAACAGTCGACCAAAAAGCAAAACAAATAGAATGTCGTTTAGTATAATGCAAAAGCTTTCATTGCAATGCCTAAAGGCTGATCAACCGCTTTTAAGTAAGTCAAAAATATGTTATATATAAAGTGACTTACCAGACATTCGTTACTACCCCGACAGCAACAATACGAAACGCCAGCAAAAAGACCGGCGGCAGCACGCGGAATAAGAAGGGCCATCCGCGTCCCAAACATCGTGGATGGCGAGTGCAAGACGGCCACTATGTTTCCCATGGAACCATTTTGGCTACCCAACTAACTACCCGCTTCCATCCCGGATTAAACGTAAGTAAACTTGTTCATTACTGATATCATTGAAAATTGTAATATTTTAACCTTTATTGTAGGTGGGACTTGGACGCAATGGCACATTATTTGCCATAGAACATGGCAAAGTTGTAGTCAGCTGTGAGCCCATTGATCCAAACTGGGATCACACCTGGATTCAGCGCAACTATGCTGGTCGTCAAGATCAAACTATTCATAAGAAATTTTTCAATGTAATTCCAGAGAAGCAGCATCAGCGTTTCCGTCTGGTGGATGAAATCTAAATTGTTATTAAAAATGTATTTAAGAATCAAATATCGCTTTGTATGATATATAACTTTTTATTACTTATTGATTATTAATCAATACAGAATTTGAGTGTGGAGCGAGGAGGACTGATTTTGAGGCCTGAAAGTAAGGGACCTTACGCACAACCAGTGTAGACAAATGGATTTTGAAAATAGGCTAAAACAGTTCGTTAAGTGTTTTTCGTAGATATTTCCTCCAAGTTTTTCTTTTAAATATTTTCGCTATGTATTTTTGAAGTAAATCCTGCAATCATTTCTTCCATTTCCATTTATTTCCACTTCACTTCACTTTACTGCACCGCACTGCACTGCACGACTGACTCCCTACACCTCTACAAGAACGACTGGAGAACTGCTACAGCTGTTGCCCTTTATATACGGCAACTTTCACTTAAACTCAAAGAAGTCGCTCTCATACGTTGCGCTCGTTGCAGTCGAGCTTTAAGTGACCAATGAGAACACACTTTGCAGCTACTTTACTCAATTACAAATACCAAATGAGAACTTCTGCATACATATGTCAACTTAAATGATCTTCTGCAGTTCTGCGTCTCTTGAATTACTAGGGCAGAGAGACAGAGAGAGATCTAGTCTGAAATTGGCTCAACTTGCAGAGCTTTGATCTAAATGTCTATGTAGTGAGTCAAAAAAGCTGGGGAACAATAAAAATTATATTATTATTTGAGTTTGAAGCTTAGACGTGTATGCCTTGGGGCTAGACATTTTTGGCTCTACGAACCGCGAATTAAATTTTAAACTAAACTATCGGTACAGCAGTGTTGAACAGTATCGTAGATATTGGTATCGATTAAATTAATTCTTTTTGCTTTTTTAAATCTATCGATAGCGTAATCGATTCAACAGCTCTATTGCCGCTTGCCGCACACGTGTTTGCACCGCAGCACATTTCTTATTTCATTTGCTTGCAAATAATTTATTACGAAATATAAAATACAATGGCAGAAGAGACTGTAAATGCAGAGGTAAGTGCCGAAGTCAAGGAGGTGGAGAAGAAAGTTGAGGAAGTTGTTGAGTCCGAGCCCGAGACCGGCAAAAATGGTGATGTGAAGAAAGATGACACAGAGGCTCCGGCGGGCGAAAACAGCAAACAAGAGCGCGCAATTATTCGGCAAGTTGAATACTACTTTGGAGATGCCAATTTGCATCGTGATAAGTTCCTTAGCGAACAAATTACAAAGAACGAAGGCGGTTGGGTGCCACTCTCAGTGCTGGTCACATTCAAGCGTTTGGCATCGCTCTCGACAGACTTCGAGGAAATTGTGAATGCATTGAACAAATCCGATGATGGTCTCGTGGAAGTCAGCGAGGATAAGCAGAGTGTGCGACGTCACCCCGAACGTCCCGTTCCCGAGCATAACGAGGAGCGCCGCAAGGAGATTCAGGAACGTACAGTTTACGCTAAAGGCTTCCCATTGGAGTCACAAATGACAGATATTCTCGATTTTGTTAGCCCGTTCGAAAAGGTGGTTAATGTGACAATGCGTAAGCATTACGACAAACCCACCAAGTCGTACAAATTCAAGGGCAGCATCTTTGTCACATTTGAGAAGAAGGAACAGGCCAAAGAATTCCTTGAAAAGGAGAAACTCGCTTACAAAGAACGCGAGCTGCTCCGCAAGTGGCAGATTGATTATCTAAAGGAAAAGCAGGAGGAATATCAGAAGAAGAACGAGAAACGTAAGAACAAGAAGGAGGCCAAACCAGAGCCCGAAATTGAATTGCCCAAAAATGCGATCATTGTCTTTGAGGGAGCCCCAGACACTGCGACACGTGAGGAAATACGCGAGGCTTTTGAAAAAGTCAAAGACTTTGATATTGCCTACATTGAGTTCAACAAGGGCGACACCAAGGGCTCTATACGTCTCACAGAGGCGGATGCGGCCGAAAAATACATTGCCAAAGTGGAGGATGCTAAAGTATGAACTCATAAAGACATCATAATATTATTTGAAGTACTTATTTCTATTTCCATTTACAGCTCAAATTCAACGATGAAGTCTCTCTCACCCTGCGAAAGGCGAACGAAGATGAGGAGAAAGAGTTCCTAGACAAGGCGATTGAGTTCATGAAGAAGCGTCGTGACTTCTCACGTGGCAAGAACAACAAACGCTTCGGACGCAAGCGTCACGGCGGCCACGACAACAAAAATAACAACAAAAAACAACGCTCAGAGTAGCAACTCCCTCACCTGAATGAAAATGAAAAACAAAAAAATAAAAAATGTTAGCTCTAGTTTTTAGCTCTAAGCGACCGCGTTTTGTGACATCCAATTGCAACTATTACTAGTTTTCCAATAACGTAAGTCTAAGATCCGAGTATCAGAGAAATATGTATAGTTTACATAATATGAGACGAACTCTAATTTATTTTAAATTACTGAACATAATATTTTCTTTTATGAATAATTTGGTTACTCTTGCTGAAAGAACAGTTAAAATAAATATCTCAGTTTGTAATCTATCATCTATATAGTCTTTGTTTGTTGTTGCAACGGGAAGCTGTGGGATGACGTATTTCAGATTCTTTGGGTCTTTATTTTATAGCATTCCACTCGCATTTAATTTTCGATACATATGACTGCAAAAATTAAAGAGAATTCATCTTTTTTAGTAGTTTTTATTTTTATTTTTTTCATTGCTGTTTTGTATATTTTCGTTTTTTGTTTAGAGTTTGTATAGTGTGTGTGTGTTTGTTTGTTAAATGAGAGCAATATTAATATACATACAAATGATTTAACTTAAAAACAATAAAAAACTAATTTATATATATTTATATTAACTTCATAAATTACAATTATTAAATGCTTTTATAAATTACAATACGCAAAAAAAAAAAAAAGAAACATAAAATTTTCAAAATTTGTTTTCGTTTTCTTATATCGTTTAGTTAAACTATATTATAATTGCAATTAGGTGTAAAATTATATATAAATTTAAACTAGTCGCAATTTATTTATAGGTATTTATAATATATGATATATGAGAATAGTGAATCAGCTTGAAGGGAATTGGTTTTTAGGAGGGTTGCTAAGTGAATAAACAAAACGAATTTTACTCTTTTTCCAACGAGAAAGAAATTGAAAAAAAAAAAGAAACAAATAAACAAAAAATAGAACTGTGCAAGCACATAATGAATAACAGTATTTCCTCAACTTTGCCTAGTCGCAACTTAAGGATTCAATCTTTAAGGCCTATGCGTATCGAAGGCATAAGCTATGGAGCGCTTTGGATCTGTTTTTGATATTGATAACCTATTTAGAAACGTTCACATATATCTGCTAATGGGGTATAGTAAATCGTTCTATATATATGATGTACTTTTTTTTCCGTTCGGGTCTGTGCATTAATACGAGACCTAATCAACATTTATACATAAATTAAACAATTACAAACAACGTCATCGCATTATATATCGCACGGGGTTTTCATTATCTATATGATTTAATATATATATATTTATAGATGCATTTATATGTTTAGGTTATATCAGTAGAGTATGTACGAACGTATTTATATGGTGGGGTGCGCACTCAAGCATGTCCCTAGTCAGAAGAGAAAGAAGTTCTCAGCATTGCGTTTTTCCCATTTCTCACTTTTGCTAGGCGTTATACACTTAACACTAGACTAACACGATCTAACGATTTACAACGATAACCAAGCGCTTGTTTTTGCTTCAACTCTCTCTCTCTCCCTCTCTACTTCTCTCTGCTCTATTTCACCCTATCTATCTGTCAATCTTATGTATACAACAGTCCATCCAAAATATGCATATGTGAAGTATTATATATATATTTATATATAATGTGTATAATGTAGTTAATAGTGCTGCAGGCCGCCTTCATCTGGTTCTATTTCCAGACAGGCGTCAGATCCAGCGTGAGATTCTGTATCGTCCGATTGCGTGCCGAGCTACGCTTTTGCTTCACGGAACTGGTGATCTCATTGACCAGACCCTGGCAATCATTGCACACGGTCACCTGCTCACCGCGCAGATTTTCCTTCTGATCTTGTTGCGTCTGTGCCAAGTGGCTGCCCGACGAGAACAGCGCAAAGCCGCGCGAGAATCGCGATCTGTAAGAGAGTAAGAGGAGGGGGGTAGGTTAAGTAAATCTCTTCTCTTGTTTGTCTTGCTTTAGAGAGCAGCACTTACTTGCGCTCCAGTGTGCTACTGTTGGATAGAGGCCGATGCGCCGGGCTGTGAACGGGCAGGCTGCGTGGTCCCTCCATGCTGCGGGACATGGCGTTGTTGTAGTGCTGCTGCTTCTGCTGGTACTGATGCACGCCAGAGGGACGCATGGCGCCCGAATAGGAGGCCGACATGGATGCCTGATCGTGCAACGCCTCCACGGCCTGACCAGTGGCAGCGGCTGCCGCGGCTGCTGACCCAGGGCCAACACTAATGCCCGGCGTGCTCATGTTTGATCTTTGGTGCTTGGGCGATGAGGGTGCACTGCCGACCGTGCTGCGAGTCTGTGAGAAGATCAGAGATTAATCTTTAGCTCATTTTAACGTATACTCACACTCACCTTACGATCTGACTCGGAACGCAGCAGGCGCTCGATCAGAGATTTGGGAAACTGATCGTCCATGATGTTGCCCGTCGATGAGGAGTGCATGTGGTGAGCGTGGTGCGATGGCGATGGCGTGTTCGAGCTGGCCGGGCTGGACAGCAACGAGGGTGAGATCAGCACCAGCGGCACATTGCGAAAGTGCTCCGAGGGTATGCGCATCTTGGTGTAGCACTTGGCGCAGACGGTGCGCTGGCACAGCTTGCACTGAATGCCCCACGGGCCGAAGAAGGAGAAGCGCGTGCGCAGGCATAGAAAGCAGACACGACGCTTTTCAACATCCTCCTTGACGCGCACATCCATGGGCAGGCCCTCCAGCTCGGCTTTGGTCATGACGGAACGTATGTGAACGATCTCCGCTAGCGTAACGGACAGACGATCATCCCCACGTTCCATCCAGGTCTGTTTGTCCATAAAGGACTTGTTCCATGGGCCAAGCGAGGATGTTGAATGCGACGCCGTCTCATCAGCTCCAGACGTGGCATGCGGCTGCTGATGCTGTTGTTGCTGCTGCTGTTGCTGCTGTTGGTCCAGTGACTGCAGCTCCTCGGGTGTCTTTTTCAACAGCTGCGCAAAAACAGAGTATTTAACTAAGTATCTGGATGCGTCATAAGATTAATTGCACTCAGGTGTAGCTTACATTTTTGGACGAGCCACTTACGTCATCTGACTGACGCGACTCGGGCCGCGTGGGTGGCATCGAGTGCGTCTCATCCAGGTTGCTCTGGCAACCAACGATAGTGTGACGGCGCACAGAGCTGCGTCTCGCCTCGTTCTGTGCGCTCAGGTCGAAGGCTAGAAGAGGTAGAAAAAGGGAAGAGTTGTCATTAGTTGTGATGCGACATTGAAGGACGGTCAACATTGCGTATGCGTTATGTGTACCATTGAATGTGTGTGTGTGAAAGAGTGTGTGTGGATAAATATAAAAAGTAGAGCAAACGATAACGAAAACGGGAACAAGACATACACAAGCAGGCAGGCGAGTGGAGAAAGCCGAAGAATAAGTTTTAGGTGTGTGTGTGTGTGTGTGTGTGTGTGTGTGTGTGTGTGTGTGTGATACATATGTATATGTATATGCAGAGGAATGTATGGAATGTTTTTACAATATAAAATCAATGTTGAATTATATGCAAAATCAATATGAGACAATTTCAGAAAGAATAACTAACATAGAAATTAGTTTGATGATATATGCATATTGATATTTAACTAGAAATTGTTTAGTTTTCATTCTTTTGTGGCAGGACTAAAATGATTCGATAATGAAATAAATTATAGACAAATAACATACTATTAATTTAGTTTCAAAATGTTATTAATATGAAACCTAACTTGAAATAGGTCAAAAATAAATTTGTATGAAACCAACTAAGTAAATTTATTGAAATGTTGAACATGTACTGAGTTATATGTTATGTATGAACGATGCAAGCAGAGGTACACTGTGAATCTTCAGTTATTCTCGCATATTTACATTCCAGTGCATTATCGAAGCTGCTGCCACATTCGTCCTGTTGCTGTTGCTGCTGCTGTTGCTGTTGCTCCTCTGTGCAGCGCAAACAAACAAAAATCGTGTTGCATAGTTCAAGGCGGCATTAGCAATTTTTTTTCGGATTTTGTTCGTTATATATTTATAAATTTTTTAAGCGTATATATTATGGAAATAGTATTTCATTTCTGTGTTAAGGCACATCAACCAAAAATGTTAGTTTGCTACCAAAAATCAATTTGCTCCAATTCTTCTTCAACATTTTTGTTTTTATTTTGGTAAACTAATTTCAAGTTTATCAACTGCTTTACAAATATTTCGAGATTACTTCTTTTTTCTTGTTGTGTGTGTGTGTTTGTGTGTATTTGTGTGTGTCTGTGTGCATATCCATAACCGGCATCAAATGTCTTCAGCCTGCGCTTACACCAACTACATAGATTTATTCCAACCAACTATAGACTTCAGCCAATTCTCTAGTCGATCCATTATTTCATTTTTGTTCTTAGTGCGTTTCGGCATTTATTATATAATACATTTGATTTTGTTAGCAAAATCATAAAAACAATATTAATTAGCGGTATTTGTGTGCTCAGATCAATAAATAGGCCATAATTTAACAAACGTTTAAATACCTTTGCAAAGTAAGTTTATTGTTTTGGTGTGGTGGGGGAAAGGGGAAGAGGGTTGGAAAAAGTAAGAAACAAAATAATTGTAAATTAAAATTTAAATAAAAACAAAAACCACATTATATTAAAGCATAGTTTAAAAATATTGCACAAGGTATAAAGGAGAAGTTTTTGTGGTCGTTTTTAATGTTAAAAAAAAATTATAACATATAAAATTCTTGGTTTTAAAACCATTTAAACTAGTGTATAACATTTAAAATAAAAAATACTCTAAATAAAAAATACTCTACTAGAAATTTTTAAACAATTAATTAACCAACTTTTAGGGAAGATCGTAAAAAAACTTAGGCTGTTTGTTTTCTAATTTTCATTAAAAACGTTTTCTAAATTTTTCTACAACTTTTTAAGCTAATCATCTATTTATTTGCATATTTAAATATAAAAGCTTTCATAAATTATATTTGCACGTTTCAATTTCATCTTTCATTAAAGTCAGTCTATGTCTATTTTTATTTATTTGTATAATTGATTTCATTAAATTCATCAAGGCCTTCAAATCATTATTCATGGACAATTTTAAAGAGGTCACAGCTTAAGCTGAGACAACAGTTGAAAAGTTTTGCAAGACATCATTACGAACCATGAAAAAGCAAATGACAGAAAATATTTTGAGTTTCCTCAATCATAGGCAAAATAAACTAAATTTTAAAAATAATAAACAATAGAATTACTTTTCCTTGGCAACGAATTAGGGCAACAATATTTATAGATACTCATACGTTAACTTCTTTTACTCCTATATTATAACTCAGTTTTAGGTAAATAATAATCATTAAAGTATAATAATTCCTTCAGCTCGTTCGTAATATTATGCGCTCACTGATTCTGTAAAACACATCTCAACTAGTGCAAGCTATTATCTAAGCTAGCTCAAACTAGTTGCATTCTAACTAGTTTCAGTCTTAAGAAATCGAATCCACAGAGAACTTGTTCCTTCATACCTTGTGCACAAGTGATACATACATATATATGTATATCTAGTTAGCATATCATATTGCAATATAGTTTGACTTACTTGTGCGTCTGGGTCGCAGCAGCATTGCCGGCGAGTCCTGTCTCATCTGGGAGCCAAAGTAGCCGCCAATGGGATATGGCGGCATTTTGGGCTGAGTGAAGCGATGCGATTCGGTGGCAGCTGCTATGGAGGCGTTGCTGCTGCTAATGCTGGATTCATCAAAGTTCAGCTCGTCGTCCTGGTCAAGAGTATTTCGATTAATGTACAATTGCTCCATGTCAGATCTGTGCGATTGACTTACCTGTAGCTTTGAGAAATCCACTTTGATGAGCCGCTGCCGGGAGCGCGACAACGTTGAGTTTGTTGAATTTGGAAGCACTGCAAAAGACAATTGAGGTAGAAGAAGAAGAAGAGATATAAGTCTTGGATTCAAAGCGAAAGTAAATTAAACTAAATTAAAGCTATGGGAAAATTAATGCATATACCACTCTCTGTGTGACGTTGCTTTGATTAGATTACATGCTCGGCAAGTTGTGCAAGTTGTTGCGACTGACCTCCCCCTCCCCTTGTGACTTAACTCAAGACCCCGAGCGTAACCAGCTCCATGGAGCAGTCCATAGAGCAGTCGCCCTCTGCTCGACTCCATTCGCTTGGGTAATTAGACAAACGTCTTGGGCTGCTCTTTTACTTTGTCATCTTAGTGTCGCTTTGTTTGTCTCTTCTTCTTTATGCTTTTAAGTGCTCTGTCTGGGCATTCGAGCGACCGTTAAGTTAGCGCATTTAATAGTTCTACACTCTACACTCCTCTTCCGCTTGTGCAATGCTCGTAAAAGTGCTTGGGAAATTAGCCAGAAGCGAGCGAGCGTCTCTTTCATGTGAGCTCAAACTCTCCATGTGGGGTAATTTTACATTTTAGCATTTAAAATATTTTTATTATTATTATTCAACTTTATAGCACACATTTAGTTCTGCTTGAACTTTTGGTTAACTAACAGCTGTGTACATTATCAAAATATTCAGTTGACAACTGACTTTATGGGCCTAGCAATAATTGTGAAAGTTGAAAGTTGTTGACGAGTTAAGTAAATACAACTTTTTGTTTATTGAAAGATATTTTTAAAATAAATTTTAAGGCCCAAAATTTTAAATATATATTTTAGTTGCTGCATTTAAGACTTTTGCTTTGAGGCCGGAACTTGCAGAAGCAACTAGCTAGCTAAGTATGGAAACCAGGTCAATGCAATGTGTGCGGCAACGGTAATTTGTTTGCTACCTTTTGATGTCCTGACAGCCTGACGGGGTTTTGGTGTTGGCGGATTGACAGCATTTGTAGCAGCAGCAGCAGTAGCACGCGGCGCAGCACGTGGCGTTGGCTGTGGCTGCGACTGTGACTGCAGCTGTGACTGCGGCTGTGACTCCGATTGCAATGGCAACTGTGCGGCAAGAACTGTCTCGGTTTCCGTTTCGCTGCCACAGTAGAGCGAAGCATCGCTGGCAACATCAACGACATCCGCGTTGCGTACGATGTGATGCGATTTAAACACGGCGGCGGCTGTTGAGCGCTTGGCACTGGGCGTCGTTTGTTGCTTGGCATCCATTTGTGCGAGCGGCGACAGCACTTTCGTGTGTTTGGCTAAGAAAGTTGGCTTCCACTTTGCATTGCATGCGCAAATATATATCCGCCAGCCTACCTATCGGAGCTGTTGCTCCACTTTCAGGGCACTTCACTTCACTTCACTTCACACAACAACAAGAGAACATTTTAGGAATCACTTTTGTTGTTGTTGTTGTTTTTTTTCTCTTGGCTGTTTGTTTTTTTATACTTCTTGCTTTTCACTCTTGCACGGTTGCATTCGGGCTATCGATCCGACAGGCAACCAACCCCACAACAGTTAGGCTAACAGTTGTTGTCCCATTTTTGGGGGTGTGTATGTGTGTGTGCGTGTAGGCTGATGACTCGCTAGATGTTTGATTAATTGACTTAAAGACTGACAGACTGATTGACAGAACTGCGGTTTTTTAACACTTTTGTTTCACGTATTTCTCATTTAAAGTGCTTAATCAGGTCGTTTTCATTTTCAACCCGCGCCACGCGTCGCCTGCGGCCAGCCACAACAACACGTAGCGACACCGCCGAAGCTTAACACGAAACTGTCTACAATCAACTGTCTCTCTGCCACGCATATGCTCAAGCTCGCCAAGCTGAGTGCGCAAAGCGCATGCGCCAAAGAGAAGCATACATTACCAGAGAGCGAGAGAGAGTAGAGTGCGTGTGTGTGTGTGTGTGTGTGTGAGCGCGAACTCACGCTTTGTTTTGTTTTGACATTTAACATTTAAAGACCCCGGCTACGCTGTTTGTGTACGTTACGTCACGAGTTGTGTGTGAGCGGCGGCTATTGATGACGTCGCACGTAAGGGAGCGCACAATGAGAGTTATTGAGTGCGTAAAGCTCTGCATTAGATTACTGCAAAAGTTTTCAGTCAGGCTAATGAAAGTGAATGAGCATGCTTAAATAGTTTAACGGCAATTGAAATTTGTTTTCATATGTCATGGAGAGCTTTGCTCATACGTTATACTGGTGCAATGCCGATTGTGTTAGATATTAAATTTATAAATATTAATTTGAAATGGCTCAAGTTTGCGTGTACAAATTATTGAAATTTATTTGCATGTAAATTTATTTAAAGCCTTGCTCAGACGTTAAACACTGTTGTATGAATTATACAAAAATGTTAGCTGTACAAATTAATCGTACTTTAAGTATTTGGCTTAAGTTCACACCCCAATATAAACAAATACAGTTGCATGCTTTTCGGCTGAGTCACTAATAGCGCCATTTTGCTGGCAGCGCATATGGGTATGCAACACTGTTCAGCACTCTAGCAACCGCAGCAAGCTCATTTGTATCCGTCTCTGTCTGACGACTGCAGCACGAGCAGCTGCTAAGCCAAACAAACAAAAGTTCACAGCAGACAAACAAACAAAGCGCCGGTGCCGCAGTCGCAGTCTAAGCTTGTTGTCATCATCATCTTCATCGTCATCGTTGCCGTTGTCGTCGACGTCTTTGAGGTTGTCGTGTTGTGGCCGCTGTTGTTGTATTTGCTGTCGTTGCTATTGCTGTTGCTGTTGTTGCTGCAAGCGCTGCAGTGTTGTCGCTATCTTTGTGTGTCACAATTTTGCACGCTTCCTTCAGCAGAGGCGATTGGAAATTGTTGCCGTTTTTGATCTATGTTGGCATGCGCATGCCAGCAACGGCAATTGGCCAAGCAAACACAAACACAGACAGACAGACGGGCAGACAGTTAGAGACAGAGAAAGAGCGAGAGAGAGAGAGATAGAGGGAGATAGTCAGACAGACAACGAGTGGTGGCTGCTGCAGGGGCGGCAGCTGCACGTTAGACAGGGGCGTACATTGAGGCACCGACAAGTGCAGTGAAAACTTTTCGTGGCTAACAAGTTTTTTCTCTTTCTATTTTTCTTTTTCTTTTTTGCCTCCACATGCCCAGAAGGCAGCCAAAGAAGCGACTGACAGCCCAGGCAGCAGCAGCATGTGTATGACAACAATTTATGAACGGCTGGCGTTGAATTTTTTTTTTTTTTTTTTGGTAAACGCCGTTGACAACACAAGGCGGGAATCTTGTCAATACACCCACCAAATATGCATAGGAGGCGGGCAATTTCTTAAACCAAGATAGATGTTATAACCGTTTAACTGTTTCTCTTTAATGTCAAAGGTTGCCGACATTAAAAACGGCATGTAACGAAAAACTCGAGTTTTTGGCCCAAAAATTTATTGGCAATTGTCAACTGTAAATATTTGAGCCTAAAGAGCTTATCTTAAACAATGACAAAAGGCGGCTTGCTTTTCATCTTGTATTTGTTTAAGTCAATTTGCAAGTATTTATATAATATATGATCATCAATTGAGGTTAGTAAATAAAGAAAATGAATCATTTCTTTTAGCCATTTCTGTAATTGGATCGCCAGGTTTAAGTTACTTGCATACCTTATGGGTTTCTTAAGAATATCTATAATTAAGCTAATTAATGATTGCACTTACATTTCTCTTTCTTTGGCGGGGTAATTTGCTTGAGTTCCTTGCCCTGACGTATGGACTCCATGAGCTGTTCCCGGGGTGAGGGCGTGCACTTCAGTGGGGGACCTAGCTGGCGTTCCGAGGCCTTGAATTAGAGCAATTCATATTTAATAAGAATTAATTGTCAATATACAATAGTTTTTATATTTAATACTCAAATGCAAGTACGTTAAGAGTGAGCAAGCCAATGTATTTATTTTATAAAAAATATACGAATATATATATTGTATATTAACATCTTCATACATACAACAGCAAAAATTGTTCACATTTTGATAGAGTGAGAGTGAGAGAGGTGGATTTGAAAGAGACAATAAATATCAATAGATTTTTCTTGATCTTGGACGAGTCCATTAGGCATTTGCTGAAGAATTGCTATTTGCTATGGAAATTGGGAACCCAACACACACCTTCTTTAATGGCGGCCGTGACCGGATGAACTCCAAGATCATCGCATGCGCATCCTTCTTCACGCGCGGCGGTATATCACCATTGACCATCACCTTGCGCAATTGGTACTTTCTGCGGTTGAAAGAGAAATTTTTATTTATTATTTTTCTGATGTTTGATAATGTTGTGGTTGAGTTTGATATTCTACAAAAGCTGATTTACGTTCGTTTGTGAGGGAGTGAATTATGTGTATATTTATGTGGAATTCTTTGAGTACAGCCTAAATGTAAATAATAAAATTTTTGTGTAATGTATCAAATTAAAAATTTTCAGAAATAAATATAGATTTTTTTTTACAAGTAAAAGTGCTTAAGCTGGAAGCGCTTGACTAGCTCATGCTCATTGATTATTGTGCTCATGATTATCGAAAAATACTACCTAAAACTCTACTTGAAATATGATAATATTTTAGATAGATATTTTGCTAGATTTCAGAGCCAAATAAAACTACTTTTATATTTATTAAATAGTTTATAATCCACTTGAAAAATAAATTTACTATACTGCAGAGTATGAGTCAATTGGGAATTATCAGTTCTGATGTGAATTTATAGCAAGTATTGTATAGGATAGTTGATAGCCTATATATATCATAAACTATGATCTAATAGTATATCAGCGAATAGAATGAAATTTAATTGTAAAGTAGTTTACTCACTTGGCGCGTATGTCGCCCATCAGTATCTCATAGGGCGTCAACTCGTATTCGATGGGCGTGCGTTCGTAGTTGCGCTTCTTCAGGCGAACGCCGCGACGCAGTTCATCGATAACCTGCACCCAGAAGCGTGCCTGTAAAATAGATGAGTAAATAAATATTAGAAGTTGTCAAATATACATAAAAGATAGAGAAGAAATATATACATATGTATATATGTTTATTAATACATTCACAGACATGCTCTAGACTGGGAACTCATGCAAATTGGACTTTTTGATACTTGCAACGTTCTCCACAATTATGGTTCGTGCTGATTGGGCAGAAAGCAAGACAGAGCCAAGTCAGACAGGGAAAAGAAAGAGAGAGAGAGAGAGGGCAGATAGAGTGGCTTTTGGTTAGGAAATTGCAATTGCCGCTCACTTTAATCAGCTCTGCACAGCGGGCAGCAGATACTTAGCTGCCTGGCTGGCTTTTCACTTTTCCCGCCGTTGCGAAAAGAAATATTTTAATTAAATTAATCATAATTTGAACCCGCTGTGATCATCAAGTCAGGCGCTTCAAAAGCCAATCGCTGCTCATTACATGCAACACGTACGACACTTCAGTTGCAACTAGTGGCTGTTGGCGGGTTAACAGTGCGTATGAGTAATGTGTGTATGTGTGATGTCTGCTGTTTGATGGCAGGAAGCGTATTTAGCACACAATAGCAGACAGTGTGCAGAAAAACAGACAAAGGATGGGAGAGGGAGAAAGAAGAGGAGAGAGGATGCGAGAGATTCAACTAGATGTAACAGTGATTCGCATTTTCACTTTTCATGGTGGCCATCGTCGTCGTCGTCGTTGTTGCTTTTCCTGTTCCTGTCGACGACTGCGTCAATTGGTAGCAATAAATTTTGTGGCAGCTCATTAAACATGCAAAATAGTGGGGCACGAGCAGAGCGCTGCTAATTTGCACCCACCAAGCTGGCAGGCTGTGGCACACGTTGCTGTTGGACACAATCGCATAATCGACACAAGGCAGCAGCGAAAAAAGTCGACAAGTGTTGCATTCAACGCTATGCTGTAGCTGCTGCGCTTCAATAATTGCAACAACAATCGCAATAGCAGCAGCGCATCATAGCGTACAACGTGTGGCAGCTTCCGGAAGTGTTTGCAACAGTTTGTTGTTAAGCTGCCATGTTGCATGAAACATCGCACATATGCGTAGCGCTTGCAAAACTCGGTGTTTCTTTTCTTTTTTTTTTTCGGGGCATCATCAACAGATATTAGCATCCAAACAATGCTCATCATCATTAACATTATCATTATCATCATCATGATTAGCATGTTAAGCAGCAAAGCGAAACACATGTGTAGGGCTGTGTCTAGGAAAATGCAGTTTATGTTGATATGCTCGATAGCATCGCCTAAAAGGTGAAAGAGATTCCCCCAAAACAAACAAGCCATACGCATCAACAACAACAACAACAACAGCAACAGCAAATGGGGCAAATTTTGAATGCTGCATCAGAAAGCTATCAAATTGAGCGGTAAGAGATCATCTCTGGAATTATCAAATAATTCATCAGAAGTCGTTGGAAAGTACTTTTCATAAAAAAAAGTTTCTTATTTGCTATACGACAAAGTTTCATGAAAGCTTTCCAGGCGGAACTAATCCAGTGAAGATCAGCTCATAAAGCAGTGACAGTAAAAGCTTAGAATCAGTTCATTTAAATAAAAGCTTTTTAGTCGAAAAGATATCAGTGGTAAAGCTTTCCTGAAAGTCTTCTTGCGCTTTTCGATAATTTACAATAATTAAAGCTTTAATGTGATTTTCGTTCATTTCAAATATAGAACTCTTTTAAAGATCTATATCCAATTAAAGCAATAAAAACTACCAAAAAATATGTAATAATATAATTTAAAACAATACTTTACATTATGAAATTGCAAATCTTGCAAGAGCTTTAAGATAACTAGATTTTATATGCCAAAGGCAATGCATTCTCATATGCTTTCAAAAAATGAATTCAGTTGTAAAGCAACTCCAGCCCAATCAAAACTTGTATAAAAACTTTCCAGCTGTTTCTAGCAGGTTAACAAACTGTATTCTAATGCTAGTCTATCTAATTTAAAGCGGGATTCTAAACACTGCATGCCTATCACAACGGCACGTACTCCCAAAAAACGTCTAGAAAAAAAAAAACAATGCCAACTAGCTAGAACTACTGAGCAACGGAGAGTTGCTCCGCCCGAAGCAACTGTTTCAGACACAAAGTCACCAAAGCATGAAGCACCATGGAATACATATGTATGTAACAAAAAAAAATATATATATTTATGAAAATAGACAGACAAAAGAATTTCAGCAATTCCAGCATAAAACTCTATCTAAAATCAGGGCAACAATCAACAAAAAAAAAAAAAAAAAAAACGAAACAAGCAAGATCCGAAACCGTTTCTTAAAGTCTGTGCATATCGCGTGGGTTTGTCGTTCCGGTCTTGACTAACTGCAGGGGGTACATACAAGGGGCGGGAGGTGTGGAACAACAACTACAATTCGTATGACATTCTGAAGGCTGTTTGGCTTCCGAGAAATTGATAAAGCGCTGACTATAAAAAAGTTTGTTGAATTTTCAGTACTACTAAAAATACGACAATATATGTATGTATGAAAGTGAACAACAACAAGAAGAAGAAGAAGAAGAAAGCAAAAGCTAGCACAATAAAAACAATAGACAGGTGATCGAGAGCTGCAGAGTGGGTATAGGTGGGTAGTTTTCTGTGGTTATAGAAATCTTATCAATGTTGAATGGGTACATAAACATTCAGTCAAGTCAAGTGGAGTCGCGTCGTCTTTTGTCTGATAACCGATACAGTTATTTATTTTGTATAAATGGGAAATCAGGGTATAATGGTTTTGTCGAAATGTATGTAACAGGCAGAAGGAGGCGTGGCAGACCCCACAAAGTATATGTATATGTTATTGATCAGGGTGTCGAGTTGAGTCGATTTAGTACTATTCCTCTGTCTATTTCTTCTAAGTATTCCCTCTACGTATTTCCTTTACGTAATTCCTCTACGTATTTACTTTACGTATTTCTTATACGTAATTCCTCTACGTAGTTCCTCTGCGTCTTTAATGCTTATAATTCACACACTCACTTTTTTGCGCTGACCCCCATCAGGCCTGGACGACTGAAGACTGACTGAAGAAATGCTGCAGCTGCTGCCCTTTATATAGCGACACTTTTACTCAAGCACTGTCTCTCACAACTGTTGAGCCCAACAGCAGGTAGAGCTCGTTGCAGTCGAGCTTCAAGTGAGCAATGGGAAGGCTCTCTGCTGCTGTGAGCATTCTAGCTTCGTTTTACCTAAATACACATACCAAATGAGAACTGCAGCATACACATAGACAAGTTTAATGATCTTCTGCACTTCTTCTCTTCTTGCTTTTACTTTTACTCAAGTACGCGAAGAATTATTGAAATGTTAGTTCTCCGAAGGGTTCAGGGGATTTCCTAGTCGGGCAGTCTCGACTAGAGCTTTCTTACTTGTTTTTTTCTGGCTTTTAATCAAACTCTGCAGTTGTTGGGCATTACACGAATGTGTACTGAATATTGTTGTAAAATTGCAATTGGGAGCTTTACTTTATGGCTGGCCATACGAATGGGCTCAGTCTATGGTCTTTGCACAACTCAAACATGAGTATTAATTGCTCAATTGGCCTGCGCCTCATTTCATTTTTATTTCTATGTAATTTTGCCTTTCTTATTTTTTTCTACTTTTATTTTGTTCGTATTTAATCAGCGCCTTTCGACGCAATGCAAATTTTGTGTTGATTTAATTATAAATATATAGCGTTGATACGGGCATGAGTTAGGATGGGTTATTTTTATGATATATGATACCGATACAGATATACATACAGATATATATACTCATAAATATATATAGTCTAGCGCACGCGAAGCTATTTCTTGCGGTTTTGCTTTCCTGAGCTATCAACATGCAAAATGATGTGTGGGGCGTGTGCCCCAAGGTAACTTTGTCGAATGGAGCATAACAGGATATTGGATACGCTTTGAGCTACAGCTAGTAGAAAAGAGAGACAAGTCAAGTGCATTTGCTGACGTAACCAATCAAGAGAACTAACGTCTGTCCGATGTACTTAGATAAGTAATGGGAATTAATACACTTAACAATGAGTAAAGTCGTATATTGCCTATTGTGTAACACTCATGAAAAGTAGTTGCATAAAGAAACTTAATTATATTAAATGGTTTACATTTAGATAATCAATCTGAACTAAACAAAGCTGAGTGCATTCGAAAGCCCAAATTACGGCATGATTAAGACATTGAAGCGAGTTTAGATCGATTTCATACTATAATTAACAATTAAATGATCAGCTGTTTTTTATGTGATTTATATACTATGACAGAAGAAATAAAAGTCAACTGATTTTATAAATTTATTTAGCCACTAATCTGATTACACGTTTTCCAATTAATTTGGAGGTGCTAAATGCGGGTCGAAAACCAGAATAGCCACAACTGGTCAAGTTTTTGTTATCAGCTTTTAAATTTACTTAACACCTGGCCTATAGCACCTTCTTTTACAGTTATGATACTTTTTTTTGGCAAGTCTGTTTGAAGAGATAATTTCTGGGATTTTTTAATAAGTCTAAAAACAAAAGTTTTGGAAGGAGAGACGGAAGAGTAGATAAAATATATAAAAGAGAATATATACATATATTTTTGTACAGCTTCCTTTCTCTATAAGGTAAATTTAATGCAATTGAGTTTTTATAGACTATAAAATATATAAGATTAATAATAAAAAACAAGTAGGAAAGCTGTAGTCGTACAGGCATGGTGAGGAGGAGTGTGTGATCGATCAGCTAAGCATTAAAGACGAAGAGGAATTACGTAGAGGAATTCAGTAGAGGAAATACTTAGAAGAAACTTCAAGTACAACTAATATTCAAATTTTTAAAATAAATAATTAATTTGTATTTTCTAATATTAATTTTATACAGTCACCTTTACTGCAAGAAAATTTTCTTTTCATTTTAACACAACTTTGTTAAACTTTTACAAGCTGACTTTGAAAATCTACAAGCCTCTAATAGTTAGCCAACAAAAAACTTGCTAAAGATTGTCCAACATTTTCATCTATTTTTGTTTCTTTTATTTTATTTTTTTTTGGTTTGCGTGTTTGGTCAATTTGCGTGTTAGTCTGAATGGATTTTGGAGGTCCAATGGCAACCACAAGCGAATTCCTGAGCTGAGGCCACGACATTTTTTTCTTTCATTAAAGGTCACACAAAGGTATATATACATGTGTGTGAATCGAAATATTTGGCACTAATGTGTCGCACATTAAATGTATCTCACATAGTCGAACTCATTAGGATAATGGGCGCTGTAAAACCGCTTCGAGTCGATTATTAAAATTAAAAGTGAATTTTGTGAAATGGTTCACAAAAACTTGGTTGTTTTTTCTTCATTGTGGTACAAGCGGAAGATATGCTGCACTCACTCCATTCACCTATAAAACGAAACATAGCGCGTGATCCCTATGGTAATGTTAATGATAATGATGATGATGATGGCTTGTAAAATTGAAAGAGGTGCGCCAAAAGAGGCCGTCGTGATTCGCAGTGTAGCCCACTTTAAAGACCATTAGCGGTTTTTCGTTCAACATTGCATAACAAATATTTCGAGTGCCAGAGATAGATATATTGTATATTTGAGATATCATAAGCTAGACTTACCCAGTCGTTGAAGCCCAGCTTCGCCAGCTCACACTGCGTGCTCTGAGATGATTCTGATGCCTTTATTAATTTGCCGGTATCTGAAATGCAGTAGACAGCCGATGTTATATATGTGGCTAATTGAGATGTTTATGTTGTTCTCCTCTGGCTTACCATTGTTTAGAATCTGCTGCAGAAATATTCGCAGCTCTATTGTTTCCGTTACCAGCGCACGGCAGACGGCTTTATAATGATTCTCTGGCAATGCGGGCTTTATATGATTTCTGCAGGTCTGTACATGAAAAAAAAAAAAAATTATATATGATTTTATTATAAGAAACAAATTCCAAAGAAGAAATATAATAAAATAACGTTTAAGATAAGTTGTTCAAGTAAAACATATCTAAACAAATATAAGGAACCAATTTTTTAGCTAAAATAAATAATTTGAAGACAACTATTTTTGAAATATATATACTTATATTTTTTAAATATAATATTTGTATATGTATACTTATAAATATATATAATTTTTAATAAAAAAGTCTAAGGTATTTTAAGCTTTAAGCTAAATATATTTAAATTTTTTATTTAGAATAAATTAAAAAAAAAAACAAGTATGAAAGCTCAAGTCGAGTCCGCTCGACTAGCAAATCCCCTGAACAAATTATTGAAACAGCAGAGAGCGTTCCCATTGGTCACCTGAAGCTCGACTGTAACGAGAGAGACAGTACTTGAGTAAAAGCAAAAGCAAGGAGAGAAGCAGTGCAGAAGATCATAAAAGTTGTCTATGTGTATGCAGCAGCTCTCATTTAGTATTTGTATTTAGGTAAAGAGAATCTAGAATGCTCACAGCAGCAGAGAGCGTTCCCATTGCTCACTTGAAGCTCGACTGCAATGAACGCTACCTGCTGTCGGTCTCAAAATTTGAGAGAGACACTGCTTGAGTAATAGTGAGCATATATAAAGCGCAGCAGACTTATAGTTGTAGTAGTAGAAGTAATGGTTATAGTAGTAGGACTTATAGTAATAGTAGTAAGACTTATAGTTATAGTAGTAAGACTTATAGTTATAGTAGTAGGACTTATTGTTATAGTAGTAAGACTTATAGTTGTAGTAGTAGGACTTATAGTTATAGTAGTAGGACCTATAGTTATAGTAGTAGGACCTATAGTTATAGTAGTAGAAGTAATGGTTATAGTAGTAGGACTTATAGTTGTAGTAGTAGGACTTATTGTTATAGTAGTAAGACTTAAAGTTATAGTAGTAAGACTTATAGTTTTAGTATATTATAAGGCCGTAGCTCGAAAAGCTTTAACAAGTTGAGTCCGCTCGACGAAATACCCTGAGCGAATGCTTGAAGCAGCAGAGACTGTAACGAGCTCTACCTAGCGTCTGGTTCAACATTTAAGAGAGTCAGTACTTGAGTAAAAGTAAAAGTAAGCAGAGAAGCAGTGCAGAAGATCATTAAATGTGTGTGCATCAGCTCTCTTTTGGTATGTGTATGTGTAAAACGAAGCTAGAATGCTCACAGTAGCAGAGAGCGTTCCCATAGCTCACTGGAAGGTCAACTGCAACGAGCGCTACCTGCCGTCGGGCTTCACATTTGAGAGAGAGAGAGAGAGAGACAGAGCTTGAGTAAAAGTGGCTTTACGTATATAAAAGGCTGCAGCTGCAGCATTTCTTCAGTCTTCCAGGCCTGGTGGGGGTCAGCGCAACGAAGTGGAGTAGAGCGTGTGATCGATCTGCTTAGCATTAAAGACGTAGAGGAACTACGTAGACGAATACGTGAATGAATTACGTAGAGGAAATAAGTCGAGGAAATACTTAAAAGAAAGAGGAAACACATACGTAGAGGGAATATTTAGAAGAAATGGACAGACAAATAGTGCTAAATCATCAAGAATATATGTATATACTTTGTGGGGTCTGCTACGCCTCTTTTGCCTGTTACAGACATTTCAACAAAACCATTATACCCTGATTTCCCATTTTCAATGGGTTCAGGGTATAAAAATATTTGTTTTAATATAAAAAAAAAAGCATATAGTTAACTAACTAATCCAAAAAAGAGTTTCTAGTCTAAAGATAAAGCCTCTAAAAATCTATTTTAAATCTATTTGTTTATGTTTTTATATTTACTTTGTATATCTGCAATACATTTTTACATGTATGCTCCTTAATATTTTATTTAATTGCATTCTCTCTCTTTATACTTCTCTTTCTGCATATTTCCTACTTTTCTTTATAATTCTATCTCTTCTTCTCTTAACATATTTGATATATCCATCATTATAATCATTTATACATCAGCAACTTTTATTGACTCGCTTATTTAGCACAGGCAGAGAAGAAAATGCATTGCAAACTTGCAACAGCTGCATCTTCTTTTCATTTCTAATTAGCTCTCCAGCTGGGCTAACAATGTGCCTAACTGGGCCATAATGCCATGTTTAACAATCGATAAGCAATTGTGATGGCCATGCCATGCCATATGCAGATGCATTTGGCGCAAATGTGTCAGAAAAGTCAGGCATGTGGAAAATATTGCATGCCACCGGCGGGCACTGCTCAATGTTGCCTGACAGTAATGTGTCAATTCTGTAAAGCGGCTCATTAGAGTGGGGCTAGAATGCGCCAACAGGTGGCGCTGCTGCTGCATGATGAGCAAATGCGCATTGAGCTGGAACACACTGAAACGATTCGGAACGAACGGGATTGGATGGGGTCGGGGATTCATACCCATTATGTTGGCTAGCATCGATGGAGCGGACCCAATCAGCAATGCATTGCTGTTTATCACACGCCTCAATGCCAAATTACCAAATGATCGTGATCTTTTGGTTACATGGCTGAGGCTGGGGAACGCCTTGACTTGTAGCGCAGTGCGAAACGTGAATTCCTACAACGCATTTAGCTGTGAAATCAAGTGCAGAGTGATTTCCTATTACGAAATGGCTGCAGCTTGATGGCTATTTGGTTATTCAATATCTGAGGCAATTGAGATCTGGTCTGGTCGGGTCTGGCTTGGGGTAATCTAGAACCCGGGCAATTGAGCCAGTCAACTGAGCGCTTGTTGTTTTGCGGTTAGCCGCGTTATAGATACACCAGCAGCAGATACAAATGCCTAGATACTGCTAACAAGTATCTCTGGAGAGTGCGCCTCACTTGGTTAACTGTAAGTGCAACTGATGTTGCCGTTGTTGTTGTTGTTGCTGCGTTCATGCAACGTGCGCCAAACAAGTTTTCCCACACTTCCAACTGCAAACTGCATATCCATAACTCTTTTCCATCTGCATGTGCCTGCCTCTATATAAATATATACGTATATATGGTAGAGTTTATAAATCTGTGTGGATATCTGCCAAATGGAGCAGTCAAAACCTGGTCAAAAGGTTAGCCAAATGACGGCACACCTTCAATGGTAGAGCAAGAATGCACACGAAAGATTAGGAAATCAAATACTCTATAATATAATACCCTATACATATAAATATATATCTTTCTGAAAGTTCTGCATATCATTCACATGTAATATACATTTCTAAGAATAGAAATGTTTAAGATTTACTAGGATAATTATCTCACATTTTATAGAAATAATTCCTGATCATATAAATCTTGATCTGCTCTCTCACTTCTCTTCATAATAATAAAAATCCTTTATATATTATTCAAGTATTTCGCTTATATTTCAACTCTATCAATTTCTTATCATTTCTATACTCTACATTTTACAGGGTATTCGCTCTGCTGGCCAAACTGACTCATAATGCCCAGAGTTCAGTTCAGCTGGCAAAAACTTTGATTTGATTCAATTTGCATTCGTGTTTGGGCAATTTATCAGCTGCCGCCTGACAAACAAAATAAAAATGCAAAAAAAAAAACAAAAAAAAGTGTCGAAATGTCAAGAGTTGTTTTTTCTTACCTCGATTATATGCTCCAGTTCTTTGGTATTGTTGCGTTCCTCCTCCGTCTCGTCGTCCCAGCGCTTATCGCCCTCCTCAATGCCCTCATCAATGCAGTCATCGTCATTTTCTGCCATGGAAAAACAAAACATTTAGATTAATGGAAAATCATTCAGCGAGTTATTCACACTGTGACGAATTGGGTAATCTAAGCTCAAGCCCAGCATTTCGCAATAATCTGTTTGTGTTTCCTCTTTTTTTTTTAATTTAAGTAAATCACATTTGAGTAAATGCTGCATGATATGGACGATGAATCCAAGTGATTCATTTGGCCAACCTTGCACAGCTGATTGCGGCTTTATAAAGACCTTGTGTTAGGGAGCTCTTATCTAGAGAAGCTCAACGACTTAATTTGTACTTTTTCTTTAATCTGAATATTTTGCATTACTTAAGCAGATGATTCAAGCACTTGGCAATAAATGTGCTTGTTATTTAAATGCATCATATATAGAAAAGAATTTTACTATTTAAAAAAAAAAAAATATTATTATTATTATTATTTATTTACTTTTAAATTGATTCATGTCACTAATATCTTTGAGTATTTTTAAATATTTATAAAGACCACCCTTTAGCACAAAATTTTAAAATATTTATTCACTTACCATCTGCTGTCATGTAATGAAAGAGATTCTCAAGTTCTTGCGACATTTGGCATTCCTCGTCCTCTGGAAAGTTATAATCCAATGCGGCATAAACAACTTCCGCCAGTTCGTTAATGATCTGCAATGGAAAAGATTACAAGAAATGTAAAAAAAATCAGATAATATAAAAAAAATATAATAAATGTCTAGCCAACTGGCTGGCTGAACCTGACTCAAGAGTTGAGTCAACTCAACTATTTAGCGCTAAGGGACATTGCATTTTAGTAAATTAAATACTTTACAAACGCTGTCTATGTCATTCACTCTGTAGCCCTTTCTATTGCCAGGGCTGGTCGTCTGTCCAGGCATTTCGACTTGCCGCTGGCTCTGTGTCGCGCAGTTGGTTTCGCTGTCAGTTCATTAAACTGACACTTTAATTGGAGTTTGAAGTTGACGCTACGTAGAAACTGAAGCAACAGCGCGCAAACAAACACTAATTGTTTGTTGTTGTTGTTGTTGTCGCTATAGTTTTTTTTTTGCCTGTTGAAGTTCGAGTTCAGGTGCAACAGCAACAGCAACAGCAACAGCAGCAGCAGCAGGCGTCAACTTCAACTTGAAGTCAGCTACAAGACACAACAACGATGACAACATCCAAACGCCCAAGTGCAACACATTGCTAGCCGTTGTTATTGTTTGTTTGTTTTAGCGGCTATTGTTCACTTTCACTTCGCTGTTTGCTGGGGCACTTGCCAAAAGTGTTAAAACACTAAACAGCGAAGAAGCCGTTAAATAATAATTTGCAGCTGCCAACAAATTGCGTTCGGGCTGCCAGTGAACCTTAAAGAAATCCCAACAAAAAATTTATAAAAAATAAAAAAAAAACTCGATCAACCACATCATAGCTCAATCGCCCACGCCAAAAATATTTCGATGCTGCCGGATTATAAAACCCAAACTTGCTTCGCTTGCCTGGAGAGTAGGAGGAGGAGGAGGAGCCGGAGTAGGCAGCTCTACGTCCATGTCAGTTGCCATTGTTCCACTTGATTTCGTTATTATTATGAAAATTAAATGATAAAACATTGTGACAGCTGTGCAGCCGATGCTACCGGCTAGCCAGACACATGTGGCATGTGGTATAACTAATGACAGCTTAGCGCAGCGCAGAAAGCCGGAGCCAGCATCCACAAAACACGCTTACATCACATTCACAACAAGAAGAGTTCAACGGCGACCGAGCATAATTAATGCGAAAACAAATCAACTGATAGAAATATCGATATATTTATAGATATATTGTATACCCTGTGTGTTTGTATAGCCTGGTATTTCATAGAGGAAATGGTCGCTTATGTATGTACATATATGAATTGTCAGTTTATATACCCTAGTATATTTGATAGAGCATAGATGATTGTATTTGTTGAGACAACAGACGATGCTGCCTCCTGATATTATTTTGTCTAATGATCTTTCCTTGTTGATTTAAAGTTTTATAGCAAACAATTGATGAAGTTTTAACTGTCATTTCCAGTTGCTATAAACATTTCTTTGTCTTAATTAAAATATGGAATAGTTAAAATATTTTATTTTAGTTTTACAAAATTTTCAATGCTTTTCATATTGTTTGGAGAGTCGAGAAGAATGTGATTATTGATTCTACAAATTTTAATTATAGAAGTTATTATTGATAACAATTTCAAATATCCAAACAATTTATAAAGTAAATGCTTGCATAATATATTTAATAAATAATTATTGTAAAATTAAGAAACAAAAAAAAAAGCATTTAACTACATTTTCATATATAATTATAATATTATATAAACATAGATAAACAAGTAATTTAAGCAACATATATTTAGAGGTACTTTCATAAATAACTATAATAAAATATAGTTAAATTAGTTTGTTGATTTCTTTCATTAATGTAAGTACCTGTCAGCGGGCAATACAAACATTGTGACAAACCCGTAATGCTCTTTGAGCAAGGCTCTAATTATGTGAGGTGCGGACAAAGGTAAGGAAGCAAAAAAAGCATGTGTAACGACCCTGGGAGACTTCTAAGGAGGGGCCGTACATCAGCTGGGCCTGAGAAGTTTCTCATGCAATTAGCAAAAGGGGAGAACTGGAAGAACTGACAGACTGGGAACAAACTATATAAATATATGTATGTATATGCTGCATGTGCAATGCGGCAGCAATCGTGTCTGCTAGCTGAAATACCAAAGGGGATATGGCTGCTAGTTTGCATATCTATTAAACAGGTATATGGAGTACACACCCTCAAGTGTTGCGGCTCCAAAAACAAAAAGTAGAGTTAAGTTCGTGTTCTCACCAAAAACGAAAAGAAAACGTAAGTAGTGCTTCGTTGCCAATAATATCAAAGTTGAAATCCAAAGCGCAAACATGCAACGCGCCAATTATCAGGCCAACAAGGCGGCCAAAAAAAAAAGTTCACAACACGCCCCCCGCAACAACAACAACAACACCAGCAGGGGGAGGCAGTTCACCTCCTCTCTCCACCCCCTTTGGCCACTATGTGGCGTGCCGCTTGTCAATCTTGTCAGTTTAACCTTTCGACTGACCTCCATGTTCACTTTTTAGTTTGTTTAGCGGCTGCTTGAGACGATTCTTTGCTTTTTGTTTTAGTTTCCTGAGCTAACATTGAAGCATAAAACGGCCAACTTTTTGCTTGCTAAGGAAGCGTGTGGGCGTGGCTGCTTTATGAAATAGCATATATGCTAGACATCAATTAGTTTTATGAGTGTGGTTTTTGTTATTTTAGAAAAGGGCTGCTATAACCGTTGATATATGTTGAGAACCCCAGACCCTGGGAGAGCTAGCAAAGCATGAACTCTGCTTAATTTATTGGGGTAGGTTAGTAGTTCTGCTAAATAAATGAGTATATAGCGAAAAAATATGATTGAATTGAAGCTAGTTCCGTGTGAAATACAAGAAAAATTCTCTAGCAAAGTTTCAGCGATTCCTAGGAAATACTGCAGTAAAATTCCCAACTGGTTCAAGCCTTCAGTTTCCATACTAATTTGAAATATACAAAAGAGTATAGTTACACCTTTAAGCAAGTTGTTCACGCTGTTAACTATTAATCAGTCTCTGACTAATATTAGTCTAAGTGCAAGTTCTCAGTATGTTATCGCACAGATTCTTATCGCTGTTGCCAGGTTGACACCAAAGAGACGAAGAAGAAGAAACAGAAGATCTCTGCCCGTCTCAATGAACTGCTAATCGCAACAGTAGCTGCTCGCTCATAAGCTATATCAGTCTGTGTTTGTGACAGTATCAAGAGATTACGGATCAGCCGAAAGCAAGCTGCGGTTCATTCAAAACTCACTCCGAATGAACAAAAACAGAAAACAAACAGAAATGTGAAATTATTATTGTTATACTACGGTTGGCAAGAGCGTCGCAAATCGTGCGAATCTTTCGCTTTATGTTTTTGTACAAATAATAATTTAAGACTTGTAATACCTAAGCGCAGCTACTATATAGATATGTGTATATAGAAAATTAACCCAGTTCGCACGTCGATGCCGAAACAAACATAAAGCAAAAGCAAAAGAAAATACACACAGCGATATACAGTAAGGTGCATAGCATAGCATAGTTAAGCACTATATACTGTATATACATACATATCTAAGTCGTATATGCACAAGGCCTCAGGTGTCTCGGCAGGTGGAACTGGGATGGGGCGTGGGTGCGGCATTGTAAGCGAGCTAATTGCAGGCGAATACGACAGAATGTGCAAATATTATTATTAGAAATGCCGCTAGTTACAGCTACAGATAGACAGATAGTTAACGACAAAAAGGCCACGCACTCATTCACACTCATTTACGCGCATATTCACATTCACATTCACACACTCAGCGATTCACTTTCACCTGCTGATAAACTGAGAACCTGAGCATGTTGCGTGGTTGCGATTTTACTTCGTACTTCTCAAACATGCATTTAAAATTCATAATTTTTGTTTTTTTTGCAACTCTATCTATGCTCCCGCTCCGTCTCTCTCCATCTCTCTCTATATAGAGACCGTCTCCCTATGGCGTATTTGGGTCAAACATGCAAACTCATTGAGTCTGAGACTCGCAGTCTCGTCGCTGCCAAACTGGAAAAGCACAAATCTAAAATTGTATAACCTGCTCTGGCTGGGCTCAAGCGCTGCAATCCCTAGAGATGGGAGGCTTTAGCCTTTGAGTAGCACGAACATATTGATTGGCGATTTATGAATAATCGAATAGGCTCTTGAATCTATACTATATAGCAACAATACTATCCATAGGTAGTTAGTGGATATTAGGGAAAAGTATTGGGCAATATTTATGTATATTTAATATTTGATATACATACACTATGCATTATATATTATATATTTGTTTTTTTTATATTGTATAAATATTTATAAATGTGACTCATTATTAAATGACCATCCATACAAAATATTTAAACAACTATCTGTTATCTATAGCCTAAGCAACTGCTGAAATATAGTTAACAGAAATTATATCACTCTTGTTTAGTCATCTAGCTTAAAAGAAACTTATAGATATACGCATTATACATATATTATTACAAATATGAATAGAGCAAAACCAAAATCTTAAAAGAAAAGTAAGATATGTATATAACTTTACATTAAACCCAAAAGAGCAATAATCGATTCTAGATTCTATCTATTGCGCAAATGCATAAAAAACGAACTGAATGCCCAAAGACCAAAAAAATAACCAACTTATATGCACACACATAGAAATAGACACACACACACTTACACACAATTACATATCCATTGATATTTAAGCTAAACAAACGCATCTCTACCTCAGACTGATCGAAGCCTGGCTCCGTTGCGTATCTTTGTATCTGCGGCCATAAATTGCGCCCACTTTGATCTTGCCACATTGAATGTAAAGTGCTTAATGGCCAAGTGCTGCGAACCTTTGTGTGGCATAAAATTGCATTGTAATTTACAAAAACAACAGCAACAACGAAATAAATAAATATATATACCTATATAAATATATATATATATACATATATACGTGGCTAGATATGTGCATTTGTGCAGTTGCAGTGCAAATGCGAATAGAGCATGTTTTCTGCTTCTTCTTTTTTTTTCCTACATCTATCTGCGAGTCTGCGACTTTTTGTTGCTGTTGTTGTTGTCTTTTTTGCTCTTTGCGCTCGGCTCGTTCTTCACGTTCTTTTGGGCTCCCCAGAGATTTTAATCGTTGTCGCCGAGCGCCTTGTCAACATTTCAACGTTTTGCTGCTGCTTTACATTGGCGTCGCATTGCTATACCCTATATTGGTAATACAATGGGTATAATTGAAAGAAGAAGTGAATGGATAGAAGAATTTGTGTAAATGCATAGATATGGTATTATCCTACATACTATAATATTATTATCCTATTTATTCTACATATCTATAAGTACAGGAAATTTGTTGATTTATATAATATATGTATAGAATATCGTGTGAAGCTCATAAGAAAACAAAATTTGAACAAAATTCTTCAATTAACTAATTATGAAAAATATTACGATATATATATAGTTTAATAGATGGTCCCAAGTTATATGTGGTCTTCTTTAGGGCTCTCTAAACTGCCCTGAAATGAAATATTCACGGTGCTGCAAGTCTTATGCAATCCGATTGCTGCTTGAAGCTTAGTGGAAAGTTACGTCAATCTAGCAATTAGTATATAATTAACAGAACCTCGATATTTTTATGATACCCTGTTACCAATAATAATTTGCAAGAGGAGTATAAGAATTGGAAAAAAAAAATTAACATAAAAAATAATAAAAAAAAAAAAAAAACATTTAGAAGAAATACAAAATTAAGATTAGATGACCATTAAATTTTAAAGTTATGTTTAATAGGATCTACAGAGTAATAATAATATATATACAACGCCTCAATCATGACTAAAAAAGAATTTATATGTATTATAAATTAAATGTAACTTTATTTTTCATAATTTATATTAATATTCCCATCTTTTGCTCTCTTCTAATAGGTGCATAGTCCCTTGATAGCTAGCTCTTGGCAATGG
The DNA here is from genome assembly GCA_035045965.1 of Drosophila aldrichi. Taxonomy (NCBI): domain Eukaryota; kingdom Metazoa; phylum Arthropoda; class Insecta; order Diptera; family Drosophilidae; genus Drosophila; species Drosophila aldrichi. The sequence goes on from JAWNOM010000551.1 coordinate 911,649, forward strand.
ATTATTTAATTGATAAGCAAAAAGAATCCAATGGAAACACTTTAATAATGAACTGCAATTTCTTTTTCTGTTTACTCTCTATATATAATAAATGTTGAGAACTGCAACAACTGGAAGATGATTATAGCGTAGAGCACTCGAAGCGCAACTCTGTAAGCAAAAAGCCAACTTACAGAAATTATATAAAAGCTTACCGAGTCTAATGCCAATTTACAGTTCGATTTCCAATTTCAAGGAGCCACAAAGAAGCAGCCCAAGTAAAAAAAAACAAGTGTTTGAAATCATGTTTTTCAAGTACATAAGAGATGAGACTCTGGGAGATTATCTCAGCAGTCGCGATGGCTTTAAGTACTTGCAGCGAGGCATGAGGTGGGTGGCGTGGCTGCCACCCAAGAGAGGCACACGATTTTTTTGGCCGTACATCATGTGGATGATATGGATTCATTTCACGTCTAATATATATCTACCGATTATGCTGCTGACCAGCTATATAATCAATTTCAAGTTATTTAGGCCACAGGAGCTGCTGGGCTCAGTTCAAGTCTTTTTCAATGCCACCAGCCTGGTCTATAAGGTGGTAGTGAATGTGACGAATATGTGGCGTTTCGAGAAGCTCATGGAAATGCTGGATACATTGGATAAACGGTGTATTCAATTCAAGCAGCAAAGCGAGCTACATCGTAGCGCTGTACGCTGCAATTTCGTCTTTTTAGCATTTCATGCCACATACGCGATCTATTCGGCTTTTGCCTTTTTGGGCGCCGCACTCACTGGCTCAACTCCGTGGGTAATGTACAATCCCTTTGTTGACTATCGCGCGAGCACAAGGAACCTATGGATAGCAGCGACCACTGAGTATATTATTGGTTCAGGTGCCATCTATGCGAATGAAATGTCCGATCTCTATCCGGTCATCTTTGGCTTAAGCTTGCGTACCCATTTGATATTGTTGGCAAAGCGAGTCCAAAGCCTGCGCACAGTTCCCGAACTCACAGAGGAGCAGAACTACGAGCAGTTAGTCAACTGTGTCAAGGATCACAAAGTATTGCTGCAGTGGGTAAAGGCAGAGTCTTTGACTAAATATGATTCAGAACTTTACAAATTTTCAGATATTGCGATATGCTGCGTCCGGTCATCTCTCGCACCTTTTTTACTCAACTACTCGTGATAGGTCTTGGCCTGGGACTCTCGCTGATAAATCTGATGTTTTTTGTGACATTCTGGAACGGACTGTCCACGATTATGTTTATATTGGTCCTGATCACCCAGACATTTCCCTTTTGCTATGTCTGCGAACTGATCCACGACGATTGCTACAATCTCAGCTTAGCCATATTTTATTCGAAATCAATTGATGCCAGTCGGCGCTACAAGTCGACGTTGCTATACTTCTTACAAAATACTCAAAAGCCGATTGAATTTACTGCTGGACGCCTATTTCTCATCTGCATGAAAACTAATATATCTGTAAGTCGACAATGCACTGGCTTTAGTAATTATTTTACTAATATATATTTTTTTTTTTCTCTGCAAGTTTGCCAAGTTTGCATTTTCGGTGGTAACTATCATCAAGCAAACGAATATTATTGAAAAACTAAAATTACATTGAAGGAGAAAGCATAAAGAACTAAAAGTTGCAGTCAGTAAATGAAAAAAAAAGAAAAAAGAAAATATTCATAAATATTATGCTAATGTAACTTAGATCAAGAAAACCTAATCAGCACACATTACTTTATTTATATCTTCTTGCAATAAAGTAATCAATTCGTAGTTTCCAGTCTAATACAGGGTATTTACTAGCTGAGCCTTGACTACAGTTTAACTTTGCTCTAGTCTGCTCTGCATGGGCCAACATTGATCACGTCTGGGCAGATAGACAGCATAGACCTGTGCATCGACCGTCTACTACAAGTTCGAGTCCAAGTCAAGTTGAGAGCTACTTGGCTGCTGGTCGGTGGCTGCTGCTGCTGTCTCTGTGTGTGTGTGTTGTATGTATTTAGACATGGCATTCTTTCTATGGAAACAATTGCATAAAATGTGAATCCTGATAGCGACAAAAAACCACAAGACAAAACACTGGCTCGCCTCGGCTTGGCTTGGCCTGGTCGGGTCTAGTGGTCTAGACTGGTCCCATGTGGCGTTGCAGTGGTCACTGCTTCAAGAGAGAAGAAAAGAGCAGCTTCAGCAGTTGCCTAGAAACGAATCACCATAAAGTCAAGTTATATGGCTGCAGAAAAATATTGTTTTATGTCAGCATCAGGTCTGCCATATGAGAATTGCATAGCAAGGCGCTAGCGTAATTTAAGGAAATTTTAATTGAAAAATTCTTATAGATATATGTATATATTCATAGCCATATGCCAACTGCAGGCATGATAATGAGTTAATTGATCAACATTAACACCAAGATTTCTAAACAATTTGCAACTCATTTGCCCAACCCATATCGAATTGGTGTGTTGTGAGGGTTAAAACCTAGCAAAGTTCAAGCATGCCCACCTGGAACAGCGCACTTAGCACACATTAAAGAAAGACAGAAAAAGAGAGAGGGAGAGAGAGAGAGAGAGATGTGAGAGGTATGATCGGCGATCGGCTCTGCAGAAAAATAAAAGAGACCAATCCCCCCATCGATAATAATCGGCAAACAAGTTTCATAGTTTGACCGACGCGACGCAACTCGCAAGACATAATCCCTGGGCGCATTGTGCATGGCCCGGCTATAACGGAACCGAACAAAACGCTAATTGTGCACGCCTCTAGAACATGACTCAAATCAAAAGAAATAGCCATGGGCCATGGCCCAAACAGCTCGAGAGATATCAATATTTGGGCATCTACTACCACCACTATAAAAACTGTAGGCGATCGCGGCAATGAGATAGCACAAAACGCTGGCGTTTAATTGGGTAATTGGCTCAAGTACCGTACGTAGTATTACCAGACCGCGAGCATCCAAATTGAAATACTCGCACATGACTCAAAGAGAAATACAAACTAGGGAGAGAGAGAGAGAGAGAGAGAGAGAGAGTGGGGAGATCCGATCCGAGTCCCAATCTCGTAATGCAACTAAATTGCAAGTGTGTACACATCGAACCAAAGGGGCGGGCCGTTGCGGGGCGGTACGAACGGGGCAGCAGGGTGTTAGCTGCGCTTATGAATTGACGTCTGTTTGGGTCAGGCCCGGCAACGAGAAATAGAATAGAATGGTAAGTCGGGAAGTCTTTGACTGAGTGCAGCTCGTGACTGGACAACCAGTTGCCAGCCAACTCGACTCTTCTCAGTTCCCATGATGGCAAAACTGGGCGGCAGCTCTAGGCAACAACTGTTCGCTGCAGCAGCAGCAGGCCCCGAAAACTATATAGATGTGTGTATGTATATAGAGGAGAAAAGTAACTGTTTGTTACTCGCCAGTCAAGCAACTCGTTTGCGTCTTCTTTCTATTTTTGCTGAATATATGCAATGCCAGAAAAGCCTTCAGGCCAAAATAAACTAGGATAGAGAAAAAGTGGAGATGCAGCTGGAAGTGCAGGTACTCTAGGAGGGTATTCGGAATACTTAAGATAATATTATATATACAGAAAGCATTTTGAAAAGTGAGTTAAATAGGTTAAATTTTAATAGATATGGATGTGTTATTAAAGGATAGGACTAGATAGATATTCCTTCTGCATTCTCTCTCTCTAGATAGATATTCCTTCTGCATTCTCTCTATATTCATTCACTCTGTGGAAAATTTTACTTATCTATCTGTATATTCATACGTTTTTGTATTTATTTATATATCTGAGGGTGGTTGACTTATATCTATCTATATCTATCTATCCATTTATATATTTATATCTATGTATATCTATGTCTATCTATCTATCTATCTATCTATATCTATCTATCTATATCTATCTATCTATATCTATCTATGTCTACCTAGCTATATCTTACTATCTATCTATATCTACTCATCTATCAGTATCGTTTTCTCAATATCTATCTAAAGTAAATCAAATTTAAGAAATGATTGGGGCTTTGAAGATCTTTTTCCATTTTATTACCACTTCATATCACTATATTATAATATATAAATTTTTTATAATCCTTCAACCTATTACCAACGACATCTAAAAATGCATAGCTGCCATGCTGAAAAGTGTATTAAAAGACTGGTTCGCTCTTGAGTGTTGTGAGGCCTTAAAGTGGCAAAGCAATTGAACAAGTGAACTTGTATGTGTGTGTGTGTATGAGTATTATGTGTGTATGTAAGTGTGCACTCACATAGACAACTTGGCTATAGCTGAGTTTGACTTGGACTACGAATTGGAGGCTGCCAGACCAGCCCATTCAGGTGATGCTTTAATGAGTCCTTTATCACGTCGACTCGCATGCAGCGAGCATATGCAAGACTCTGGCATGGCAATGGCAATGGCAATGGCAATGGCTATAAGAATTATGGCTTCATTGTGAGTGCAGTCAGTGGTTCCCACCACCATTGGGTCGATTGTGCGAGAGAAATTCAAATGCATTTTATTTTAATTTCAAGTGCAGCACCACAGCACTTGAACTTTGCATTCGATTCAGTGTTTGGCTGTTTGCCTAACGGTCAAACAGCTAGCAGCTGCTGCTGTCAAATATTTGACAAGTATTCAATAATAGTTACGGAAAAGTGTTTGTTTAGGCGCCCAAAAAACAAATCATCATATAGAACGAACGAACGAACGAACGAACGGTCATTGGACTTCATCCAGCCGCACACAGCGTTTGGTGTCTGAAGTTTTTGGGCTCGTTTCTGGGATGTGGGGTCTCTGGGCGTCGGGGAATGTACGTCACGACGCATGCAATTACATGCAGCCATAAATACAATTGCCAGAGACAGAAAGAAGAAGCGGCCAGAAAGACAATCGCAGACGCCGCCGTCGACGCTTCAGCGAGCCATGAACTTGCCTCTTGGCTGGCCATGCCTAAGCCAAGCTTATAATAGCTTCATGCCCATGCCTTTCCCTGGGCGGTTCTATAGAGAGCGAGAGAGAGAGATAGAGAGAGAGAAGGGGCGGGCTGGCAGAGCCGACAGCGTTTAGTTGATCGACACTTTTATGTTGACGTCGTGCGCGTTGTCATCGTCATCGTCTTCAGTCTTCAGACTTGGCAGTTCTGGTGCTGCGCCTGCCAAACCAATTGATTGATTCCATAGAACAATGCGCAATGGTCGCCGATGCGCCGCCAGCAACAGCTGCAGTCTACACACACACACACACACACATAGACAGCAGCTGCGCACAGTGGTCTGAGCTTTATTTAGATGTGCTTAAACGATTATTCGTATTCCTAGGAATTTAGTAAACACGTTACGTCTCAGACCACCCAAGACACAAAGTTGTTGCTATCATCAATTTTGTCATTTCTAATGTTGCGTGTTCCCTAACCTGAGGACATTTAATACCGTTTTTTCCGATGTTATCTAACTGTTCTAATCAATATATAGCCAGGTGGAAAACTTGTTCTGATAATCAATCATTTAAACCATTTCTTTCAAAAGCAGCTTAAGGCAACTTCAAGTTCTACTTCTTATATTTCTAAAGAAATTTCAAATGATAAATGAAATTTTGTTAGATTTTTCATATAAGAAAAGAAAATTATTATATGATATCTTTCACAGGAACTGCAACTATTTCCTACTTCAAAAAACAAATTGAAATTAATATACAATTAAATTTAAAGTATCCTCAATGTGATCTTTCACTTCACATAAAAGAATTCAGCTGGAAGTCTATTTTATGAACCAGGAAGTTTTCTCGCCAGATTTGATTTGATTTTTTTTTTCCTTTTGCTTTCCTGTTGCGTATGACAGGAAGTCGCCCACTGTGCTAGGTTCCGCTTATTATAAATGCGTAGCAATAACACAGAGCGTGGTCACAGGCAAACCAGGCAAGCCAGAGCTAGAGCCAGACCTAGAGCTAGATCCAAAGCCAGGCGGAGCATAAAACAAACGGCGAAGGCACTCAACCAAGTCGCAGTCGGAGTCGCGTCGCTTTGCTATTGCTATTGTTGTTGTTGCTGTTGTTGTTGGCCAAGTGGAGCCATTGTTTTGAGGCGCAACAGGCAGCAGCAGCCGTTACCACTTGCAACATTTGTTGCTGCTGCAAAGGTACCGACGAACCCATAAAAGTACGGGCGGGCCAGTAAATGGAACAGGTACGACTTAGCCAGATGTTCACGCTCCAAAAAAAGCGCTTTGACTTTTTTTTTCGCCAGAACAATGCAAGTGAGAGATGAAGAGAGAGAGCGAGAGACAGAGAGCCACAAAAGGAGTAGCCAAAAGTCTTCTTGCAACATTCACTGAGTCACCAAGCACAACAACCCCACACACTCACACACACACACACACACTTCGGCACCCACACAAACACACACACACTGTAACATCACACCTGATTTTTAGTATTTCATTTTCTTGGCCCAATAATATTTACTGCAAATAATTGTTCATGCATTATTTGAACTGCGACAATATTTGTGCTCAGACTTTGTTATTTCATAGGCGGAAGACCTTGAAAACCTATAGAATGTCTGGTCAATAATTGCAAAGCTTAATTGACCAGCAAAGAAATACATTATGGACATAATTTGATGCCTTTTGTTGGCGCTTGGAAAAGTACACAAATATTTTGATGATCGGTCAGTTATATTTACAAAACAGATCAATATTTTGTGTAGGAAATAAGATGATCTTAAATCTAGATTAAGTTGAATAATTGTTAAAAAATTTTTTTTTGAAAGTCCTATATAGTATATTTTAATAATAACCCAGATATTCTACAGACTAAAGATAAGTGAAGATTTATAGAGGGATTAGAAAAACTCATTAATTGTACCCCTTAAACTATTTTTAACTAACTTTTTTATTTATTTCTCTCTCTATATCTTTCTTTCTCTTTCTCTCTCTATCTCTCTCTCTCTCTCTCTCTCTCTCTCTCTCTCTCTCTTCAGGCTTAATTTCCCATTTCTTATCTCTAATCTTTGGTTTTGCATTACTCATCTCTAATATTTCATATTTCATTTGCCATTTCTCATCTTTTATCGGTCATCTTTAATTTATTTCTTCTTCTTCTACTTCTCCTCTCTCATCTCACTCCTGTTCTCTTCCCATTTTATTATCTTTATCTTTAATTTTCTATATTTAATCAAACTTTTGTATCTTCACTCGTCTATATTCTCACATATGTCTTCTGACTTTTCTCCTCTGATGCTTCTTTTATATCTTCCATCTTTCTTTTAATGTTTTCGATTTTATTTACTGTTTTTTCCTTCATCTTTTCTCTCAATACTTATTTCTAGTTCCTATTTCACATACTATCTTCTATATTATTTCTTCTATTATAGCTTCTACTTTAATTTTTCACTCTTGACTTTTTTTCTTGTCTTTAAATTAAAGACTCTAAGAACATTTGTAATTCATCACCTTAAGTTATTCATAGCCTACACTGTCCTACAGTGTAAAAACTGTCAGCTGATAGCTGGCGCAGACAATTTAGGCCATGGCTGTTTATGCTCATGTTTTATCTATGCTACAGATATGAAAAGCCAAACATGAGACCTGCATACACATGTGACACTCAAAATGTAATGTAGAAAAATAAATATAAATATAAATATAAATATATGGATTATGTGTACTTGAGATTAGAATTAAAGCGTAACTGCTACAAAGATAAATGTAAAATGTAAATAGTATAACTAATATGTAATTAGCTTTTAAAAAAAAAGTCAAGTTTATTAGACTTCATTGTATAAATAAACATGCAACCGAGCTCGGCAATCAGAGGCAATTAAATAATTTTAAAATAGCTCGCTAATTAAGTGCATAGAGGTAGGACACTTAATAGACGTGTGAGAACAGTTTAGTTATGAAATATTTGTGGCATGATAAACTTGGAAGCAAAAAAAATAAATAAATAAATAAATTTCCAAGCAAGAAACGCAATCTAAAGTCTCGATCCACTATAATAGGACTTAAGCTATTTTTGGCCATTTCCTGGTCGCCTAGAAATCAATTAATCCAACAGATAATAATTCAAGAGTAAATCTTACTGATATGGTCATAACCCTATCTAGCGTTTTAATTACTTAATTTTCTGTTTGCCCTGCCCTTTTTAGGGGAAATCTTTGGCAATTCGCCAACACATGCCTAACCCAATTTATGAGAGCTGTCAAATGTGTAGAATAGTAATCCTATTTTGCTGCCTCTCAAATGTCAAGTTGTCACCGCTGCGGGTCACAAAAGGGAGCCGCACCCAAAAAAACAAACGACAAAACTCACAAAACCTATAAACCAATTACAAAACTTCCCGCACTATGTCTATATGTCAGTCAATGCAATGCTTTATTGGTTTAATGTAAATCGAACTACAAATAGCACAAGCTGCGCCAGCAGCTCTACAAATGCCATTTAAGGCATTGCATTGGACGACCCGGTGGCAAGCCCTTTTTCCTCTCCAACGACTGCTTCACTTTTGAAGGTTTACGCATGCACTCGAGTGCGGTGAGGCGCATCCACCAGAAAGGGGAGGGGGACGAGCGGGGGGGTTTGAGAGTTTTATTTATGCCCTTGCATGGGGTTAAGATCAATTCGATTTTGATGTTGGGGGGGAAGTTGGAAATGGAAGATGGTCTATCATCAAATATTAAATATCCTTTTCATACTCATTCACGAAAGCGAAGTGAGTATATTGGGTGTGTGCAATATCCGTCTTGCTGTTCATCCCTCTGTCCGTTTACACGCAGTTTATTTTTCATAAAAGATTGATCTTGTTCATAAAAGATTTAATCGGAATTTGTGATTAAAAATTTCCTTGATTATTGCCTGATAATAATAGAGTAGATGTCCTATGAATGATTCATATCATATTTTCAAATATGTATACGTAGAACTCATTAAAATAATCTTAGGCTACACTTAAATTATAATCATAAAAGATCTGAAGAGTCTTGAAATAATTATATAATTTCTAGGTATTATGGTATACAATATTCTTCAATTCTGCTTTCTTCTTTACTTCCATTCTGTACTATTCCAATTTGAGATGCCTTTTAGCAACACCCACCCATTGGTTAGTGCATAGAGAGCTGCGACATTTGGGCGACCTTAGCTGTCGTCTGCTGCTGTTTTGGCTGGTTGGTAACCGCAAAAGGCAACTTCCTGGTAACAGCTTCCACATATCAAACTGAAAAGCAAGCTGCCAGCCCAGACAGACAATCAGACAGACAGACCAGCAGTCAGTCAGTCAGCTAGTTAGTCAGGCAAGCAGTTAGGCAGGCAGTCAGGCAGTCAGGCAGTTAGCTGATCACGAGCCAATCCGGAAAACCAGGAGACGACCGACTCGCAGTCAGCTTTTGAAGCGGTTTTGCCTGATGAAGACTTTTGCGGTTAGTAGACTGCCAGCAATTTGTTGGGCCACTAAGTATTATAAACATGCATAAGTGCATATCTCTTTTCTATCTATCTAAATGTCTGGTTGTCTCTCTTTCTGTCAGTCGGTCTGTCTGTCTGCCTGTCTATCAGCTATTACCACAGCCGCGATCATCAATATTTTGCATCATAATGTTCACATGATATGTAGATGCCACAAGTTCCGCATTTATAGTTTGCGCCTTGGTCGATTTTGTCATTTAAGTCATTTTTGTCGATTGCATAAGTCGGGGCCAAGCAGCGAGTACTTAAGTCATGTATCTGACAGCGATTTGGCCCAAAAGCAAAGGTCAAACATGTTTGCAGTGCACTTTAGCGGAAAATGTCACTGCACACGATGGCACTCAGCAATGCAACAATAACAACACTTAGTAGTTCCACTAGCTCTGAGTTAGCTCCGACCCTCCACCAATGCCTTTGCCACTCAATTTCAATTGTTGTTGCTAAAATAAACGCTTAACGAATCGCACCCAAGTCTGACAAAAAAAAAAAAAGAAAAATAAACCCAAAAATAAACAACTCATATGAAATGGAAATTTGCGCATTGCAGTCGCTTTTTTTTTTGCATTTCATTTCTGGGTGGGGGTTCCAAAAGTAACCCCAAACGAAAACAAAAACAAACTAAATTTATGATAATTGCTGAAATATTTTTCAATTTAGCCTGCACTGGACACGAGGCACAATTCTAACCCCTCGACTGTTGTTATTGTTTGGGGTTGAAATGATTCTTGCATAAGAGACTTTCAGTAATCCCTCAAAACTCGGACCGAAAGTGTTTTTTCGTTTTCGTTTTGGAAAGCTTGGCAAATATGAAAATGCTTCTGAGCAATTAGAGAAAACAGCTTAGTGAAGTAGCATTTCAGCAAAAGGTTTTAAGACTACAACTGCAATAGAATATATAAACAAATTTCCAATAGTCATAATTGAGCGTCATTTAAATGTTCTTAGAGAGCAATTTGAATGAAGCCATGGAAATTGCATTGATTGATCAATTGATTAGTACTCTTGTTTTATTAGATTTAAATATCATATCATATTTGTAATTTCTAGGTAATTTGATCATGTTAATATCACTAATTCACGCAATGTTCTAGCTCCCACGTGTAAGTTCTTAGCTCCTAGCAATTTATGTTATAAAAGCATTCATACTTAACCCTATATTACCACTATACTACAGCTTAAAAGGCATATAATTCCCAAAGGGTTCTTGAGTTGCTTTCCATTTTCCGCATAGCGTGACAAAGCGCCAGAAAATGTGGAAAAAAAAAACCTCACAAATTTTTAGCAGGCTATAAAACAAAATGGACAACAGCTGCCAAGGCATAATGTGTGAAAGTGTTGTTGTTGTTGGCATTGTTGTTGATGCAAGCCAGCAATTTTACGGTAATTTACACAGATGCTACGACCGGACCCATTCCATTCCGTTCCGTTCCCCAGCCTCTCTCTCTTAGCTGAGCCGAAGTGCGAAAGTAAATTTATTAAGCTATTTTTTTGGGGAGAGCCACGAAGAATGCATTTTTGGGCTAAGGTTTCCCACAGTGGAAACCCTAAAGAGAGGCTGAGAGGAAATGCGCAGGCGCAGAGAATTCACATGATGATCGTTAGTAGTGGTTGCTTTTGTTGTTGTTGTAGATGGTAGGTTTTGGGGGCAGGCATGGATTGGTAGGTAATTAAAACTACTCGCAACTGCAACAGCAACAACAGCAGCAACAGCAACATCGGCAACATACAACGCCTGCATTTACAACAGACAAAGCAGCCGCAGCAGCTGCCTACGAAGTTCGTAACATGGAAGCGCGAGTTTCTCTACGCCTTCATTTTAATGTATCTTTTAGCTTCAGTTGTTGTTGTTGTAGTTGTTGTTGCTGCAGTTGCTGTTGTTGCTGGTTTTCAATTAACTATCGCTGTTGCTGTAATGGGTGTGTGCATGTGAGAAATATGCAGCCTACTCAATGGAGGTCGTTCGCTGTTCTCCCTGCTTAGCATAAGGCAATTCCATTGTCTTGTTATATGTGAGAACAAAACAGCAGAAAAAAAATAAACCTGCACATTCCTCGAGTACCTTCAAATTCTAGTAATTATAAGAATGTAATGAATGTGTGTGTCTGTGTGTGTGTGTGAGGTAAAAGAAAAATATTAATAAGCATACAATCTGAAAAGGGTTCTTAATAATATGTGGGTAGCTAGCAGAAATATTCAATCATATTTATAGTTGGGAAAAGTTGAATAATGCAGAATAAGAGATTTTCTTTCTAAAATGAACTCAAAGTCTTGAGTCCAAATAATGTGAAGAGATTCTCATATTATTCATATGAATTATTACTAATTCAAAAAGTTTTTTTTTATCGTCATTGCAATTTCCTGCAAATATTTATTACATATCCAGCTCATTGTTTATTTGTTTATTGAAAAGTAAACAAAATCAGTTTTAATTTAGCAAATCTATTACCACACATATCCCAGTCATTTGGAGAACTATCTGGTATTAGTATAAAAATCATTAAAAGCTTAATTAAAACCCGAACCGGAACCTCAAAGCTCAGCTACAACATCAAATGGATACTGCCTACATGCCATAGAGCGAAGTGAGCTCATTTACGGGGATTTAACGAGCCATAATTCTAATCTGTAATCGGTAAGCACTTGGAAAGTTCAACTGTGTCTGTGGTTTTACTGGTGTGGTTCAATGGTGTGGTGACAGTGAGACACGTGAAAGATTTCAAACTCTTAACGAGCCGTAAAAATGCTGAAATAAAACTAAAGCAACTAAAGCAGTGAGACTCACCTTTCGATGGGCGGAGACGAGCGGCGTATGATGATTGTTGTTGTCAAAGGCTGTGAAAGAGATACAAAAAGTAAATTGCATTATTAAAAGTCAGTTCAAGTTGATAACGGCTTTAACGTGCCATAAAGCTAAAGATACAGTTATAGCGTGCATTGGAAATCAATTAATAAATAAATAAAGCGTTAAATGTCGTAACGATTAAACTTCAAATTGTTTACCTTTCCAATTGCACTTTTTATTATTTTTATTTAAATATGCAAACTGTTCGAATTCCGTCTGTCTCTCTCTGTCTGTCTGTCTTTCTCTCTGTTTCACTGTCTGCTCTGCACTTCCGCACTTGATTGGCCAAACCCAAAGCGGGCAAAAATTGTAACAAAAATAACTACATAAAACTCGAAACGGGTTCAGCAATCATATTAAACATGTTGTGCAAACAGTCGGACATGCCCCTCGCTGCCCACAGCTGCGAGGTGTGTGGTGTGTGGAGTGTGGTGTTTTCGTGCATTGGCAATGGGGTGAGGTCGGGTGGGCTGGTGGAGCGGTGGGCGGGTGTGGGGTGTGCCACCTGACATGAGCAGCAGCGGCTTAACGGAAGCAAATGGCTAAACTCTCAATAAAATGCAAGCAGCCCGATGATGCCCTTTAAAAGTTAAGAAAATCTTAATTGCCTCAATATGATGTAGATTCTTAAAAGTTTAATACATTGATTTAACCAGATTTTTATAACAAACTTAAAGATTGTTTGATTTTTGTTAGTCTCGTTAATACCAACAACTTTTGAACTAGTTCCAGGATAAAAGATATCAATTGGTCCCAGGCACAATAGATCTAATCATTACCCACAAAACTTTCATATTGCAGCTGTTGATTGAGAACACGTTTTACATCAGGAAATTCGTTTTATCCAATAACTTTAGTTTTACATCAATCTGCTATCCATTATTAAAGTTTTTTATATAATCTTGTTTCAGGAAATATCTGTATAGATATCATACTCCTTTCTATATTATCATTATTTTCATATACCCAGCTTGATCACAACCCTATTTGATAGGGTATTCCATGTTGTCAATGAGCCAGCGTGAATTATATCAACTTGTAACCCATACACAACAAATATAATGCTTACACATGTATATACGGGTATCTTGGCAATAACTCTATCCATAACGAGCTTGGCATTTTGCTTAACAATTAAATGCAATTTTTTGAAGCAAAAACAAAAATTTTTGTTGACTCAGCGATTGAATGTCCAAGGTGCTCCGGTTGGTTGGATTGAGCTGGGTTGGGTTCACTACGATACGGTACGGTACTGTTCAGTTTGGTTTAGTTTTGGGGGACATCGGGGTGGAGAGGCCATTGGTGCTGACCGGCCGGCTTTTGATTACAGAGCGAGACAAACCTCAGACTGACCACAGACCGGACGAACTCCATGGCTCGGCAATTTCGTTTAAAGTTTATTAAGCGTGACTGACATTTGTGAATTGTTTTTTTTTATTGTTGTTGTTGTTGTAATTGTTACGCCCAAAACATGCAATAAATATCCGACTTAAACAAACAACTTACAAAAAGTTCGATCATTTAACTTGGAATTGAGATGAACAGCTTGGAAATAATAAGACGGGGAGAGAATTTAATATGGTTTATGCTGATTTAATTTTGATCACTTTAACTAGGAGATATCCTATAAATAGATTTAAATATTCGCTGTAATGTCGTAGCTTATTATAACAGTTTTCCCATAAAACAAATTACATTTTTTATACCCAAAACAGTTGTATGACAAGACATATAAGCTGTTTCATCTATGTGGCAGACATCTGTAACCCCAAATGGTTTACTCCCAAAAAAAAAAAAAAAAAGAAAAAGTTGAATGTGATGCCTTGACAACTTTTAAGTTTGCCGTGCTTGAACTAAGACCTTTTTTTTTTTTTGTTGCTCGTATATTTTGTTCCGTATACAACTTTGAACTTACATGCCTGGTCCGGGTTAGGATCAGGCTGCGCGAACACTTTGCAGTTTTGATGGTACAAAAGATGAGCTCAGCATGATATCATAATTCTCAGTTGTTGTCCATCACTTTCGCAGGAAATGAGTTAACACAATATATAAAGGTAGGCTGGGTCAGAAGAGCAGCAACAGCAGCCGAAGCACAAGTGACTCCCGAGTTCGGAAACATAAAAATTCCATGGATGCATGGAACATGCCGCGACTTTATAATTAAATAAAATACAAAAAAAAAATTTTTTTTTCTTTTATTTCCTTTTGTTGGTTCCACTTAATAATTAATTGATATTTAGCAAAGAATTTCAAATTTATTTATTTGTTGTTTTTGCCTTCTTTGTGCCCAACAAATGAATGAAAGATGTTTGGCCATTTGCCGATTCTCAACTGTCGAAATTTGCGTAGATTGAAATTTATTAATGCCTGATTTATGAGTCGGCCGTTACGCTTAGGTCTGGGGGCCTGGGAACATGTGCTCGACGACGCATTGTCTTCAGGAATTTGAGACGTTAGGATTTGAAAGTACGTAACATATAACGCCTCATGAATCCATATGGATTAGTCAGGCACATGTGTGAATAATTTCGACAAGCTGACGAAATTATTGCGCGCAATTATATTGTAGTTTACTCGTGATGGATCAGCGCATCTAAAGAGTTGAGTTGTGGCATTGTGGCATGGAGCAAATGGATTTGCCTTGAAGTGAGCATATTATGAACATGTTATAGAATGCTATGCTAAGAACCGTTATTGTTCTAGATAACTTAACTTAAAGAGCACTTAGTCTGGAATGTAAAGATTTCAAGAGTATTTTATCAATTATCTTCGCTGTTCTGTAATAATTCTTTTTTTTTTTATGCGGAAATAATGAATAATTTTCTCCATTAGATTAGATCTTTAAAATTTGTAACTTCCTGAGATATGCTGCTGCAGATATTGCTGAAACAATTTACATTTTTTCTTTTTCTCTTTACTATTACTTAGTTCTTTTTTTTTCTGTTTATCAAAATTCTTATCAATTATGAGTCACGAATGCGTCAATTTCTTAATTTATTTTCATTTCTAATTGGTAATCAAGTGTAGCGCATTTAACAATAAATTGCCTACAATATTTATTGACTGATTCGGCAAATATAGCGTTTATGGTCAATGTAAAAGTAAATATTGATTAAACTTTAGAGTTACCAATAAAGATATTGATCTATAGATCTAAGATATATCTATATATACAGTAGAGTTGCTGAAGGGTATTCAAAAGCTTTGTAGCTTACATTTCTAATTTGTTTTTTTGTTTTTTATTTTCTTTTTTCATGGACTTTGATACTGGTGAAATATCGGCACACATTAGCGTACCTCGGAGTGATAAGATTAGACTACCCTAAGTGCTACTTTCGACCAAAGGCAAAAACTGTCTTTTGGCGAATGGATTGCATAAAGGCAACTGCATCGGCAAGCGAATTGTGAGAGTTGCCTCGAGCCACCTGCCACAAAGCAATTAATAATTATTATTATAATAAGTATAGTTAGTTTTTATGACTTTCAATTGTGTGGCCCCCGCTGCAAAGTTCAATAGAAAAGCATAAAACATTTTTTCATGCTTATCTGACGCTTTGCTTCTTTTATTTGTATTTATTTAATAATTTTTTTTTTTTTTTTTTTTTGCTCATTTTCGTAATAAAGTTTTATGCACGTTGTTGGCTTTTTGCCTGGTGTTTTTGTTTTAGTTGCTGCCGTTTGACCAAGTGGCCTCATGGCAATTTACTTTCTAATGTCATGAAAGTCATGTGCAAGTCAACATCATCATTTCTTTACAATATATACACGTTATATCTGTGCTCGAAAACTCCGCAAAAAGTTTATTTTATTTAATGACCAACGTTTTTACCCACGCCGCTGCCTAGAAATTGATAAATAATACGCGTAATCTATGCAGATTTTATACGTATTTTTGGTTTCTTTGCTTTCTTGTGGCCTAAAACACAACAACAAAAACGTCGTCGGCTCTTCAAAAGATAATAAACACATATATATACATATATATCTATATTTACATTTTTTTTTTTTTTTTCTTATTTCTCAACTAAAGCGAAATATAAATAGTTCAGACACAGATAATTTACACCAATCCTAAGCCAGTTGCGCGTTAACTTTTGCAATTGCTTGGGCTAGTTTTAATGGTAACTATTATAATAAAATGTAATTTGTTTATTACATACATAATAATAAAAAATAAATGTTGATTAATCAAATAGCATATGGGAGTGACCTTTAGGCGCTGGCTTCAACAGTTCACAATTAGCCGCCTGCCGGCGTTTGCTTTCAATTAAAAATTAATTAATAATCTTTAATGATTCGCTGCAGTTAATCATGAGGAAATGATAGATAGTTTGGCAATTAACATAATTACCTGCAGCGCATTTGGAATGATCATTAAACTAATTGCAGCTAACAAGTCGAACAGTTGTGTAAATTTAATAGAATTACAAGAGCTACAGCAAAAATAATTGAATCAAAATATATATATGATGTCTGCTGCTGGCATAAATCAGGTTTTATTTTTATATAATATATGGTTATCCAAATCATTAATAAAGCAGAGCAAAAATATATAAAAATAACAGAAAATCAACAAATGTTACATGACTGGATTATGGATTATAGATTATGCTTGAGTGTTGAAAAAAAACAAAATAAATAAATAAATGATGTGAGCAGAGCTAATCTGTAACACTGTCTGTGGTAGGCATATGCTGTTAGGACTAAAGTGTTAATCTTTTGCTTAATTGATTGTTAACAGAGCTAATATGTAACACTGTAAGTGTAAAGAAAGTCGTGTTAACAGAGATCATCTGTAACAGATTTGGTGTTAATGTTAAGCAATTGTTACTAACAGAGAAATTTGAATAAACTGTTAGTGTAACTGCTATAATTACATAAAAGGGCACAATCTGTAACACTTAATATTTGTATGTTATGTTGAGCAGTTGGCCTGTTAGTTGTTGCACTGTTAACAGCGCTAAGCAACTATATATCCGACTGTTAGTTAAGTAAACTGACATTCATTTAAAATGTATAATTTGATTTAATGAACTACACATGAATGTAGGCAAATAGACCCATAATACAAACTTTAAGTAGGAAGCAAGAACCCATGAACGAAGCAAACGTAACGACGTGACCAAATGAGAGCGATACTATTAACGATAAGCATTTTTCAGCAACTGTTAATGTTATCATTAACATCCAGCTGTTAAAATACCCAATAAGAATTGGCATTCAATCATAAATCTTCTCTTAAGACTGCTGAGTGAGTCTAAATTTCAGCTCTGCTGTTAAGAGCTTGCAGTGCATCATGGCAGCAGCCTCAATTGGGCATGCTCTTTCACTCATACTAGAAAAAACCCATATTATAGATAACATAATTTACTCGCTCTAGCTCTCTAACAGACATCTTCAATGATGCTCATATATATATATATATATAGATTTGCTGTAGCTTCAGCTGTAATACAGCGACATTCAACAGCTCTTCTACATGCCCTCTCTACTTTTAACAGCGTCATTCTATGGCACTCTTATGTAGCTCTCGAATGAATGAAAGCATAACAGACATTAAATAAGAAAATAACTCTGAATGCAAATCACTAAACATTATTCTAGTTTTTCTTCAGCATGACTTGATGATTTTGACACAATTACAAGCCGAGTGCCTGCTGCTGGCGAGAGCGGGGCCAAACCAAGGGGGCATGGGGGCATGGCCGTTGCAGTTGCAAATCGTTTAGCTGCGCAGGCGTCATGCAAAAGTTTGTAATCGAGACTCTCGCTTTCTTTCCACAAGCGCCAACGCCTCGTTGACTTGATGACTGTGAAATTAGACAGCAGCAGCAGCAACAGCGGGTGCTGTTTATGAGTATCTGTTATCAGAGGTGTCTGACTTACTGGCTAAACGACCGACTGACTGAATGACTGACTGACTGACTTGACTGCTCTTGCCTCTTTCACTTTGCGCTGAAATTACAATATAAATTTATATGCACAATATTCAAGTTATCTGTGTGTGTGTGTGTGTCTGTGTCTGTGTATGCATATTTATATACAGAAACAATCTTTAATCAGCATTTACGCTTTCATCTTTCACATTTCTCAAAGACAGCGACGCGCGCGCGTCTCGAGTGAAAAACAACACCAGCAACAGCACCAACAACAACAACAACAGGTTGTGCGCATGCGCAGCTGCTGCTGTTTATGTAGTAGAAGACAGAAGAAGCTAAGAAATATATTCAAATTTCTTTGGCAAAATTTACATAGCTGGCATATTTAACAAATTCACAAAACTCAACCAAAATTTACGTATTGGCTTTTGTCTATTTGTCTCATTTAATTTAGTCGTCAATAATTTATGTCATTTGGGCATTTCTCAAAAGATGAAAGCAAAAGTGACATTTCAAGCGTTTAGCTTCAATCAACATTTTGTGCTTTGGTCAGGACGGTCAGACGACAACGTCTTTTGTTCGCTTACGCAATCTGCCATAGAGTCTAGGCTCTAGAGCTGAAGAATGGGTTTTGTTTTTTTCTTGGTTGTGGTTGGGAACGTTATTCAGTTTGATTACAAGTTGATTGGATTCGGTATTTCTTTAAATATCTTTTCTTTTCTTTTCTTTTTTTTATGGGTTAGTAGGGAATTGTCCATGCGGTCATGCCGAAAAAGAAAATGGGACAACCAACACAATTCAAGTTGGTTTTATGAATGGCAATTGTTTGTGTGTGTGCATGGAATTTAGTTGGGAAACTACAAAATATGGTTATTATTGTAATGGAAAACCAAGCTGTAAGAGCAACCAAATGAAAATCCTCTGCGAATCAAAGTTACGTATATACAGTAGAAATAGTATTACTACACACTGAAAATCTATCAATGAATACAAAATATTATTATGTTAATATTAGTTTTAAATTGTATTCAAAATATTTTATTTATTACTATAATTTCTTGTACAATATTTAATGCCCAGTCGAACTGAGCTGAAAGATTATTCATTCATTCAATATATTTGTATACTCTGGGGAAAATGGGAAATGCTCTAATGAAAATGTAAGTGATAGAATATGAATTGAGTCCATGTCTGACCGTTAGTGTTTGAATATTTTTAATTTTGACTGTTTCAACTTTTGCATATTTTGAACTTTTTAATAGCGACTCTTTATTTCGCATCTATAAACAAATTCTAATAACCCATTTCATTTCAAGCACATGAAAAGTTCACCTAATTTATACAATTTTAATATCTGATAATGCTAAAAATAATCACATTGCGTAAATCCCATTTACAGCCAAATGAATCACATTAAAAATAACCTAACTTAACAGAATGCATATACCTAGTTATAAACAACTGTAGTGCTAATCTATATACACAATAAATACATATGTACATATATACTCTCTCTACAGTATTAACTCACTTGTTATTGATCTACCTACTTAGTACGCGGGTTTATCGACAATAGACTGTAGACTTTCGAAATGATAAGATTGGCTTTCATTGGCGCATTTCTTTGCTTGGCCTTTGCCAATGTTTCGATTGTGTTCAATTGCAACAAAATGTATTTATGAAAATCAAAAGCAAAACAAATTATAATGTGTTAAAGCCTTGGCTCTACGCATAAATGGGGGCATCTTAAGAAATGTGCTTTCAGGGTCGCAACGCTGCTGCCACTTGAAAACGGTTCGTGGAGACCCCACACACACACACGCACGCACAATCAGACTGAGAGACAACAAGTGTCATCGAATAATGGAGCTCATATGAAAATACCGTTCGCATACAATATTTGGATTATCTTATGATTTATGTGCTAGACGCACTTTCAAAATCACATAACACAAACATTTTCCACATGCATTTTTTTCTTCTTCTTCTTCTTTTTCTGTGTTTGTTGGCAAAGCAACAAGAAATAAATAAAATATCAAAATAAAAGAGTTTCAAAATGCAGTTTGGGCTGCTTGGCACAGACTGCACAGGTGGACAAGTTTGGCGACGCCACAAATAAATTAACACAACTATACACATACATATATATGTATATAGACAGACCAGCACTGGGTCTGTTGCTTGCGGTCTTTTCCACATAAGTGGAGCATGTGGAACGTCAAATTTGGTTCAGGTTCAGTGCTTGTCATGCGTTGCGCTTATGTCATTATGACCACAAAAAAGCACACACACAAAAATTATTATATTAAACAATTTTTTTTTTTGGCCATTTCCAAAGTAGAGCAACAAAGAGCCAACAATTTGTTTTGTTGTATTTGTATTTGCTTTTTTTGTGGGTCCATGGAAAATCACGTGGCAAATGGCTTCAGCTGCGTTCCAATGCGACAAGTCACGACAAAAAAAAAAACATAAATTATTACAACTAGTCCATAATAGATGCACATTATGTGGGCTTTATTGTGCTGCCAAATGAGCTGACTTTGATCACCTGGCTAACAAATCTGATCTGTGGCTCTGTGCATATATCGTCGGCTTACATGTCTACGAAAACAAATTCCGGGAATATGTAAGCGCTTTGGATTACAACAGTTGCAGCTGACAGAAGAGATTGGGAAATCGGTGGCAATAATGTGGGAAGGTGCGGAAAAATATAGAAATACACATATAGTATATATGTATATTGATATGTAATCAAATACAATTTATAAATTTGTATATATTAGATTCTTATTGAATGTATTATGCAGGTATTATATTTATATGTTTGTTTATACTTATTATTATTATTATATATTTATTATTCTTAGTGAAAAATTTAAATTACTCTGGCTATGGGAATCAGTCTCAAAAAATCAAATTTAGTGTCTTGCACAAAATATTTTACAAGAATTATAATATTTATTCATTCTGTTCTATTTGATTATTTTATTTTTTATTTTTCTTATCTATAAAACAGTTTTGAGAATTGGCATCTAATAATAACTTGAATTCTAATAAAGCTACATAAAAAGCAAAATTTTATATATCAACAGTATAACTGTACAGAGCTCTTAAACGTTTAAAATATTTAAGTATGTATAATTTTTTTATTTTTTTAATTTTTTGATTTTGATTTTTATTTTCTTTATTTATTTTATTTTATTTTTTTATATTTTTTTTTATTATTTATTTATTTATTTTTTATTTTATTTTTTTTTATTTATTTATTTATTTTTTTTTTTCTATTAAATTATTTTTTGAAAAATTGTAAATTAAAAACTTAATAAGAAATAGACTATGGACTATTTACACACATTCATATGGCCCATATTCACTTTACGATTTAATTTATTCTCATATCTTTTATAATCAAAGAGATGCACTCTCAAACAATAACTAAAGGTTTTCCTGTCTAAAAAAAAAAACAAAAAGTGGAAACTCATTAAACACAAAATGAATGGAGTTTTCAGGGTATATTTAAGTCCATTTGTAAACCCTAGTTTTTGGGCTGATCGAACTTGGCTGCCATCTAAATTAGCCGTAATGCTCCAAGCATAGTTGTAAGCTAAACAAACAAAACAAAGACTAAACCAACTACAGTTTTGTGGCTACTGTTTTGGGTCATAGTTTCGTTATGATTTCAGTTGTTGTAAATTTTTAGTGTAATTATTTAAACATTAAAGCAGTTGAGTCAGGCAGCAGTAGCTGGCAATGTGCAACGTGCTTCTTTACCTTGTTTTTTTTTTTAGTGAAAACAAGAAAGTCATAGACACGAAAATAAAATATCATCTCCCATTAGACCCAAGCGATCTATCCAGACGCCAGCCAGAGTCGAAGTCGAAGTCGAAGTCGAGTCGATGTATGTAATTTTCCATTTCATTTCTTGCGTTGCTTGGCTCAATTTACAGATCTGTTGACGGCTATAATTTTTCTGGCTTTAAGGCTTCACAAGTCCAAAATAATGAGTAAGGGATTTGCTTTTTTTTCACTCTTTTTTTTAGACCAAAGAAGAAGGCCAAAAGTAACCTGCTTTCTTCTGCTATTGTAAATACGATTTTGTTTTGCTTTGTTATTTTTTATCTGGCTGGGTGAAACTTTGTCTAATGGACACAATTTGTTAGAATGTTGAATTTTTCTTTCATTTTATTGTATTATTGATGCCCTGTAAGTATTGAGTGCAAGCAAAGTGGGATGGGCAACAGCAGAGTTATTAATATAGGGATTTATTTTATAGTAAATATAAATCAAATATATATAATTCGAAAATGATGATTAAGAATATTTATTAACAGACACTGGGTATTTAGTAGTCGTGCATGCTCTACTAGCACACTCTGACTTGCTTTATAATACCTTTTCTCCTGCTATAAGCGGAAGAGCTGCATTAAAGTCGATGCCTTGGCGGAAACTGAACGAAAGCAATCAACAGCTGATGGCCAGCGAAACAGACACAAACAGAGAGAGAGATAGAGAGAGGGGGGGATTAGAGAGCGAGAGAGAGAGAGAGTAGAAGAGAACCTACGACAACAATTTAAACAGCCCCCTGACTGAGAACAGCGCATGTGCCATGACCTTCAGACATTTAGCTGTGGGTGGCGACTTCTGGGTGGCTTTGGCGTCAACTTTCACTGGGCAGCGACTGCTGAACTTTGCTGAGCGCCTGGCGAAAAACGTAATGGCGAGTTTGTGTGTTGACAGAATCGAGCGCCAAAAATGATTATGCTGCCTGTTGCCGCAGTTGCCACAGTTTGCCAACTCTGACAGTTGGCTAACAAATGCTGCGCGCCTAATCGAGGCGCCAGCGAGCGCGGCGACTTGACGGCGCCGTCGACGTCGTTCGCGATAGATGCAGTTGGACACAGGTGAGTGGCTGGCCCACGCTTTTATTGCCCGTTTATATGCATACACATACAGTGAAAGGTTGGAGGTTGGCCAGTTTTGGCCAGGCAACAGCACACACACAATCAATGATTCGTTGCGCCATGCGACGCGGTTGTCAGTAGCTGATAGAAGCAGCTGAGCAAACACAAACGTTCGATATTGCCAACTATACAACTAAAACATATTTTTCACACAAATATTGGCCCGATGGGGCGGCGAGTTCAAAGGGCGTGCGCACTCAACGCGCAGCTCGCTTTGACCCGCTTTTAAATGCTCATTTTCACACCGGCTCCAAATCGAAAAAATTCCATTTCGAATTCCGAAATTCCAAAGCTCAGCCAAAATAAAAAGAAGAGACAAAAAACATAACATAACGAAACATTAGAAGATGCTCAGCTCAACTAATTGATGGAATCAGACATGGATCAAGATCAAGTTAAGCCACGGGCAATGCTTTTCGTATCCATCTTCGACTCTGCCCGAGACTCTCTGCTGACAGCATCTTTGTTGTCGCCGTCTGCTGAATTAGTGGTAATTAAAGTGTACAAGGTGTTGCCGCCGTTTATGCCCCCAAAGAAAGCTAAGACAAGGCTAAGACAGCCAACAACTCAAATGCTGATCAAATAGATGAATGAACTGTAGAACAACTAAATGTAAGATAAACAGACAGTTCTATGGGTTATACAATAGCAGAGATTGCTTAAATTTGAGATAAAGCATTTTACAGTTTTAGCTGAGTGAAAAGCAAGTTGAGAAGTTGAAAATGCCTTAAGATGAAATAAATAAAATATCAAGTTTAAGAAAAGTGAGAAAGCAAGTTTAGATAATGCTCTAAGAAAAAATAAATAAAATAAAAAATTAGGAAAAAGTGAGAAGTTGAAAATACTTTAAGAAGAAATAAATAAAATATAAAATTTAAGAAAATTAAAAATAAATATATGTCTAGCTAAAAATATATTTATTCATTTATTTATTAATTTATTCTCTATTTATTCATCATACTATAAATTCAGTTGATATTTGAAAATTATTTGCAATTTAAAGTGATAAAGTCCTTGTATTACTTAAAGTTAGTCAAAATATAAAATATAATATACATTTAATTTTGTATATAAAATATAATATACACTTAATTTTGTATATTATATTTTACAGACTTTTTTTTTTTTTTTTTTTGTTTTAATTATATATTTTTACATTTATTTATTTATTTTTAAATATTGTCAATATATTCGATTATAATCTAAAATTTGTATTTATTTTTAGGAATTAAAAGAACTTTTCCTCTATTATAGATTTTTTTCTGATATATAAGCATGTACATGCAATTATAATCTTAAAGAATTTTCAGAGAATAATAAAATTAATTTATATATTACTGTTGCAAACTAAACTTGAGATCTACACACAAACTAATACAAATATATATATTTTTTTTACCTTCTCAGTATTTCAATGCTACGCCCACAAAATAAATGATATGCTACCAACACCCAATATACTTTAGTGCCCCACCGAGTAATCATCCACTACTATTATGTATAGCTCATGCCTTTTTCTCAAGCTCTTTTCAACTCGGTGTTAGAGGGAATTTCAGCCACCAGCAGATGTTATAGGTCACGGAAGAAGAACCGCTGTGCACACACACAGAAAGCACACTGGGCTATGCCAGTTTTGAACTATGAAAATGGGCTGCTCAGCTTGTTAGCTGACTGGCTAGCTGGCTGGCTAGCTGGTTAGATTGGTAGCTGCGGGAAAACCGGTTGAGAGGGTCGCGTCGAGTGGTTTTTCGGCAAACGCTTTCATTTTCACTTAATAAGCGACAGTTAACTTCTTTCTTTCTTGGACAGTCCCCGGGTTGATGTGCGTTTCCGTGTGCCCCAGCCCCAGCCCCAGCCAAGCCAAGCCAAGTCAAGCAATTCATCTTGGCATTGGCATCGCCATCGTCCACTTTCCAAACAAACAACCCACACACAGCCGAACGAGCCAAACACAACTCTGATGACCTGCAGTTTAAGTTATGCATCGAAGCAGCTTTGATTGAGGTTTTTCTCTGATTGCGTGTGTCTCGTGTCTTGGGAAAGTGTAAACTGTGACTCCCATTCAGGGAGAGACCACCACATGCCAGATACTAAATGCCAAATGCCATATACCGTATACCGTATACCATCATACCAAAGGAAAACAAGATAAGAATAAGCTAATACAAAATTTAGGTGTTTTTAAATAGCTAAGCAAATAAATATTTAAAAAAAAAAAAACTCTATTTTGTAATATAATATACAAAAATGAAATTTAAAAAGAAATAAACTAAATATTTGAACTGATATAAAAATTAATAAAAATTAAAAAAAAATATATATAACAAAAATTCAATTGAATTTAAATAATAAATAAAAATAATAATTGCAATAAATATTTTAACTTAAATATTTTTTACTATATTTAATACTTTTATATCCATAAAAAATAGCCATAACCTATTTTTTTTTCCCCAAATTCTCATTCTAAATTTTTCTCAGTGTACATGGTGCATATAGCACATTTTCTTAGCCTAGCCAACACTATTTTTCACTTTCTTTCATCTCTCAAGTTTCTTGAGTTGATTGTTGTTGTTGTTGTAATTGATGAGGGTCGCTCAATAGTCAGATCTTGAGATCGTCTTTGTTTTTTTGTGTTGTTGAAGAGCTGAGAACGTGTCTGAGTCTCTGGGATTGCCACATTGTGGCATCCACGACTGCTAATTGTTTAATCATTGCCAAAGCTGTCAAAATACAGGTTGCCATTATCTATGGGCTTTTAGATAAGCTGTGTTAATTGGAAAGTTCGCGTGTGTGTGTGTGAGTGTGTGTGTGTCTATAGAGGTTAAGATCTTCCCGTTCGATTTGGCATTCTTATGGGTGTGCTCTTCTCACGGGTAGGTCTTTAAACACACATTTACAGCAATACAATATCGCTCTGTGAGTCACTTTATATCGAGAGACGAGCCTCAACTTTGATATCAGCTGCATTTAAATTTCGTTGATTTAGCCTAAGAGTATATCAAAAGCAGCTAAAGCTCAGTTTAATTGGCCAATAGCTGGCTTTATGCTGGGCTAATTGATTGACGAACTCCAAAGGCAATTAAGTTAATTTCGAAGCATAGCAAGAGGAAGTTATGGACCTAATATCAGGTATTATTTATAGGAATTATGTTGTAATTGTAGCTTAAAACATTTCCGCATTACATTAAGTTGGAGCCAAATTAAAAACCCAATGAAAAACGTTTGTTCGGCTAAGAACCTTGAAATTAACTTAATTCGTAACAATTACAAATGTGTAAAAGAAAATGATTTGACAAATTAATGCAGACAATGAAATTTTGAAGCTTAAAATTTAATTGAATTGAGTAATCCGAAATCTTCAAGAAATATTTGATGTTTTATGTAGATCGATCAATTTATATATTTTAGTAGTATTAAAATACTATAATGATATAATAAAGTACAATATTATAATAAAGTTCATAAACTTGATATGATTTATATAAACCTTTGAGCTCTATATGATATAATAATTTTATGGTATTGTCCATAGGCTCTTAAGTTTACTCTGTTTTTATCTGGGGCATGGAGCATAAGAACTTTTAAGGTAGTATTAAGAAATATTGACCACATTTTTCTTAGGAATACTCATCTGCACCGGCTCTAATCGCTTATTTGGTTTGTTTAGACGATTCATACACAAAGAACTGCCAAATATAATAATTTATTAACTAATCTTAACGTTATCTTTATATAATATAAGATAGAGGTCAAGAGAAATGTCTCTGAAACGCCTCAAATATTATGCGACTCTTAGCCTAATCGGTAACTCTTAAAATTATTGTACGTCAAAAGTAAATTTACTTTAGACTGAACTGAAGTTTTAATTCACTTTCTACTCATATAAAAAAGCAAACTCTGCATTGAGATTAGATATGCATGCATACATACAGACATCTGCATATAAATACATACATATCTACACATACATATTTACACACGACAATCAATTATAATTGACACTTACCTCTGTCCATGACGACGCTGCTGTCGCCACTGCTGCTGGCGCTGTCATCGTGCTGCAGCTCAGCCGGCGACTGTTTCAGCTGCTGTTTCTGCTCCTGCCCCGAAAAGTGAACGCTGCCATCGCGATGCAAATGCAGCTCGAATCGTGTGGGCAGGTGCGCCTCGTATTCGTCGCTGCTGCAGTGCAGCGCCTGCTCGGCCACCTTCAGGTACAGCGTTATGAACTGATAGATTAGCGCCCAGGCCTGATCCTCGGACACCGGCGCCTTAAAGCAGTCCAATATGTTGTTCAGGGACACGCATTGATCCGTGCAGCTGCACTGATAGAATGCCTGCTGCAGCAGAGCGCTGGCATCGGGTGGCTCTGTTAGATCTCTGTTGCCGTTGCCGTTGCTCTGTTGCAGTTCGCGTGGCTGCACGTGTGTGTGTGTGTGGTGCGTGCGCGTGTGTCCGTGTGCGTGTGCATCCCCATTGGCGCTGTCCGGCGAGGTGGAGAGAAAGCCTTCTTCGGCCTCTCCTTCGGCAAATTGACGACGCTTTGTCGTGGCCTTGGGCGTTGTTGTGGCTACTGTTGTTGTTGCTGCCGGTGGTGGTATTGTTGCTGCAGTTGTTGTTGTTGTTGTTGTTGGTGTTGCTGTTGTTATGGCCTTGACGACAGAAGCGTCGGCGTCATCAACGTCGCCTGTCAGGCTGTTGTCCAATTGGAGTTCCGTCATTCTTGTTGAGGCTGCTCCTGCTGCTGCCGCTGCTATTGCTGTTATTGCTGATGTTGTTTTTGTTGGTTTCCTTGTTTGGTTTTGTTGTTGGTGTTGTTTTTCAGACAACGTACCAAAAAACTGCAGCCGCGTGTCTCAACATATAAAAATATTGATAATTTTTGTGATTCTACTTGAAATTTAAACAATTTGTTGTTGCTGTTATTACTGGCACTTTTGTTTGATTGTTTTGTTGTTTGTGGTCGTTGTTTATTTATTTAATCGGACACACACATTTACACATTTATTTGCTCTTAATTTTAACATGAAACACAAAACATGTAGAACAAAAATATATATGTAATTGTAGAACAAACACACACACGAAAGAGGGAATTCTATTTTTTTTTTTTCTACTTAATTTCTTTATACACATACATATATATATATTTTTTTTTTGCTTTGCTTCTTTTTTTCGGTCGTCACGTTTTGTGCACTTGTCGCTTTTTGCCGTTATTTTTGCTATTGGCTTGCGCACTCTTCTTCTTTTCTTCCCTTTCCTTTCGTTCTAACCTCTGCTGCGCGCCTTTGCCGCTTGCATTTAACACTGGCGGTCCGAGAGTTTCGTTTACTCTTTGCCCTGTGCTAAACAAAATCACGCGCGCGCTTTGATTAGAACACAAATCAAATTAGATTTGTGTGCTTCTTGTTGTTGGTTTTCCTTTTTCTTTATGTATATTTATATTATCTGTTTGTTGTTATTACTGTGCCTTGACGTCAAAAAATGTTAACTGCATTCGCGCTTAGATAATTCTCACACACTTTATCAACCGCTTCGATTCAATTCTGCTTTTACGATTTTCATTCGGTTTCGTGCTTAACAAGAAGCGCGCACACACGTCCGATCGCCATGGAAGCCAAACACAAAATAACAGCTGTTAGCTGAGCAACAAACTGGCGTCTGTTAACGTAACATGAGTCGGCTTAACGACAGTGCTGGCAGCTATGCTATTTTCCCGCTGAATCTAGCTGTTCTGGCATTGATTTTATTTACATGTTAATGCAACTAGAGTTTGTTAAAGAAATTTTGCAGCTTTATATGTATATGTAATTGAATATCATTAAAATTGTATTATAAATATTATGGCTATATTATTAAATAGCCGTTTAAATTTTAAACTTTAAAATCTGTCTCATGCAGCAGCGAATGTTAACTTAACAGTTTAACTCTTGTGGTATTTTAACATAACAGCGCGCGAGAGAGAGAGACCCATCGCTCTTTGATTACCATTTTACTTACGCTCTTTGCGTTTTTATTTTGATTCCGGTTTTTCGTTGTGTTTGCTGCGGGTGATAAGCATGTGTTTGGGTCTTCTTATTGGCATGGCATATGAGTTTTTTCTTTTTTTATGATTTTATTTTTGTTTTTTGTATTTTTTTCATTTTGGCAAAGGCACAAATTTCACATGCCTACCAGGTGAACTTCAGGTGCAATTTAAAGCAATTATGTTAA
This sequence comes from Drosophila aldrichi, assembly GCA_035045965.1. Classification (NCBI taxonomy): domain Eukaryota; kingdom Metazoa; phylum Arthropoda; class Insecta; order Diptera; family Drosophilidae; genus Drosophila; species Drosophila aldrichi. Next base: position 941,004 of record JAWNOM010000551.1, read on the forward strand.
GGTCAAGTCGTGTTGAATTGCGCCAACTTATTGGAATCTCAGCTTCAAGCGGGGTCATAAACTTGGTCAACATTAGATGCTTAGCGGAAATGCTCTCCGCTGTGAGCCATGAGAGATGCGGTAATTACATCTTGTACTAATGGGTGCCTTGACGTTCTATTTGCTTCTCACTTTGCAATAAGGCCAATAAAAAGCCAGTTTAAGCTTTACTTATGATTAGTTTTAATGCTACATTCATGTCCAACTAGAATTTCCAGACTCTAATCGTAAGCACCATTGCATAATTGGTTTTTTATTTTGCGTACACTTCAATCAGTTATTAAATTTCACTTGGCCTCAAGGTCCCCTCCTCCAGTGGATCTGACAGTTTGGTTTTTACGATTTAATAAGCCATAATAAGTACACCCGCTTGCTGGCCAAAACTTATGATATATGAGCCGTAAATTGAAACTTTATATGCTGACCGCTGCAGTAGCTGAAAGATTTGCATACAATATTATTACAGCATCTGCTTGGCCTGCGCAACATTTAACGACTGTTTTCTTTTATATTTTGTCGCTCATAAAATTACAGCCGTACGCATATTGTTTTCTTTTCTTGTTTTATTATTATTATTAATTGGCCGCAACTGCAGTTGGCCAGTTTATCTGCATGTCTGCGACGGCCCACGTAATCACATAACCAGATTGGCCATAAAAAGTGTGTCCTCAGCTAGGTGCAGCTGGCTGGTTGGCATTTGGACATGGCTATGACATCAACAGCGGCATCAGCTCAACTCCTTAATTGTTACATCTCGATAAGAGGCTCAGATCGAAAGAATGAATTAATTAATGTGTATTGCATTGCAATCGACACTGTCGAAATAAACCAAAATCGCTGCCAATTGGCTTCCAATTGGAGGTGCGTTCAGCCAGCTCGAACTTCAACCCACCAGCCATGGCAAATAGACGCCTTTGTTCTTTATCCAAAAACTTGACTTGAATGAATCATTGTGCACACAAACTCGTAAATCCCAGCCAGACCAAAGTCGACAAAAAAACAACAACAACAACAATGTGCTTATAACAGAAACACAAAATAAATGAGCCAAACTATGAATGGGTTTGGTTGCCCTACAGTTGCTTATAGGGGGTATCTATGAATAATGCTTAAGTTGAATGAACTTAAGAAAATGCATTATTTTACGAGCTATAAGAACATAAATCAAAGTCGTAATCATAAATGAAATAGTAGCTTAATTAAAGAAATTTTTTTAGTAACAAATTCATAATTGTTAATTCATTTATTTATAATCGTATATATATATATATATATATATATATATAAAAAAAAAAACAATAATCTACTAATTGTTTTTTTAGTACCCAAACTATAAAAGTTAATATATTATATATTTAATATTATATATGATTTTTTTTTTATAAATTATTCTTAAGCGGAATGAATTGTAATATATACTATATATTTTTTAATATTTAATTATTTTACACACTAACGAACTTTTTCACCAGAATTCTTAATTTCTTTGACAGCAAATTTTTGCCCAGGTCGTGGAAAATGATAGTAAACCGCCATCTTTGATTTTTCCTCTCAAGATAATACTATATATCTTCTTACAATATATATATTTTGTTCTCAAGAAAGGCTAACTTTATGGTATGCTAAAATATTTGTGTTTGCATTTTTATTAAATATATTAAATTGATATTTTAGTTGAAACTCTAAGAATTTTAATTTTCATTGAAAGGTATTATTTCTTTTAATTTTTCTAAGCTATTAATTATTAAATAAATAAATAAATAAATCAACGAATATTTGATATAAATATTAAATAAACTTAGATTTCTAGGCAAGTTGCTTGAAAAAAAAAATAAAAATCTGGCAACATTTGGGTCTGTTTCATAACTTGTCCTATTTTAAGCCAGCTCATGAATTGCCATTGACATAATGCACTTCCCGAATGTTCTTTTCATTAACAGCAAAGGTAATTCAATAGTCGTCTAACGCATTTAGTTAAAGCCCAACATGATTCTGGAGTTGCTGTTGTTCTACAACAACTCAGCTCAGCTCAGCCAAGCGTTGCATTTTTGGTCAATTACATTTTGTCGCGCGGGTGGCTGCCGCTGGCCCAGTCGCTGTTTGGCCGTTGGGCTTTTCGACTTTGGCCCGTCAATTGGAGGCGTGGCATATTGTATATATATGTGCATGTATGTGTGTGCTGCTGTCATGCAACGTCGGCGCACCGGAAATGTGCATCCGTTTTCGGCTGCAACTAAATGCAAACATTTTGTTTAATTCTACAACAAATGAGCTCCGAATTGGAGTTGGCAAATCTTAAACCGTTTCTGTGTCAAATCGTAAGCCGAGCCATCCGCAGCCCAAATTTGGTCAGAGTTTAGAGCTAGAGACATTGCGTACATCAGCACTTGGAGCAGATGCAACGCTTCGTTGCGCCGGACACTTGCAACCAACAAATTGCAACAATCCGCAGGCAGCAAATGCCAACCAGCCAAACTTGGATATTATCGCTGTCCTCTGCAGGTCTAATAGTTTCCGAGCTTTCGAAATCTATTTGCTCTGGCAGATAATATTACTGTAGTAAAAGTAGTATAAAGAAAGAAAAAGAAGAGTAGTTGTGGAGTGACTGGTAGTAGTTGTATATATGGATCATATTGTATTTAGCCTTGAAAGTACTTATGTTGATTGTAGGTTTATAGTAAATTAATAGGAGTAGATGTGATTAACGGATTAGGAGAAGAGTAAAATAATTAGTAGCATAAAAAGTAGTAAATAAAAGAGTAGTAGAAATAGTACATATATTAGCAGAAATGATATATATAACAGCATGAGAAGAAGGAATAGTAGTAGAAGTAGCATGAAATGAAATGTTGAAATAGTAGTAGAAGAACCTGGAGAAGAAATAGTAGTAGATGTAGAAGTTCTAGTATCAGAAGTTAATGGAAATAGTAGTAGGCGCAGTCAAAATAGTAGTAGAAGTAATCGTAGACGTTTTATTTCCAGAAGTACAAAGTATTAGTAGGAGTAGTCAAAATAGTAGTAGAATTAATCACTATGTTTTCATAAATACAATGTTTTACTAGTAGGAGTTGTCAAATAGTATTAAAAGTAATCATAGAAGTACAAGGTATTGGTAGTAGTAGAGCAAATAGTAGTAGAAGTAATCATAGAAGTACAAGGTAATAGTAGGAGTAATCCAAATACTAGTAGAAGTAATCATAGTAGTACAAGGTAATAGTAGGAGTAGTCCAAATAGTAGTAGAAGTATCAGTAGAGATACTCAAAGAAGCTACAGTACTGAAAGTACAAGGTATTTATAGTAGGAGTAGCTAAAGAAGAAGCTACGAGTTGTAGAAGAATTTGCAGTAACAGAAACAAAATCAGAAAAATTAGGAGTAGTTATCAAATAGTAGTACAGCAAGTAAAACTCAATAGCTCAAATAGAGCTTAAATAAATGTTGACGGAGACATCTACTAGAAAATGAATTAGTTCAAGTTAAATGTAGTTTTAGTATATGCTAAATATTGTAAGTTCAACTTAAATTATATCAAACTCCTATTCAATGTCTTCACAATCAAGCTCTTCTTATATAAGGGGCACAGCAAGCGTACAAAACTTCTTTACTCTACCATAAGCTTCTCTTATCTCCACATTATTATTATTGTTATTGTTGCAGTGCTTCAGTCAGACATTCCGTCAGTTTGTCAATGCGTCGCTCAGTGAGCAACGCGCAGCTCACGTGTGGAAATCATTGCAGCCAATGTGCATTATTTCTGATTCACTTCTTCTTTTGTTTGTGACGATACTCTGTGATTATCGAAGAGACGTTCAAAGAGGGTGGCTTGATTGGGATCTGTACATCGAATAGATCTTGAAGACTTTGAGAGGCCAAATATGCAGATATGACTGCAGAGACACAGAGAGAGAGAGAGAGAAGTTACATCACTCTGTAGCATATCAGAAGACTTACTTAATACAGGGTATCTGCTGGTCTAATACACATTGCAGCTCCTGTTAATGTTGCGTTGCTTTGTCTGTGTGTCTTTGAGATCTTCGCGCATAGCTGCATACGAATACAATTGTGTAATAATTCTGTGTCTGACTTGGTCTAAAAACGTGATGCAATTAAGCGTTTGAGATCTGAGAGATTGAGTGGAAGGCACTTTAAATGGATGCGTATGTATGTGAGTGTGTATGACTGTGTGTATGTGTGAGAGTGTATGCGTAGAGGAAGTGTGAAAAAAGGGTAAGCAAAGTTATGATTATCGTACGTGTTCTTGAACTTAATCTGGTAATCAATTTTTTCCACTTTTATTATTATTATTATTTTGATTGTGAGAATTTTTTGCTCCCCCTGAATCCAAGAGTTAATTAACGTTTGGGGAGCATGAGAAAGTTTAGAATAATTCTTAATTACAAAGTAAATGTAACTAATTTGCCTAACTGAGCATCATATTGAAGGGAAAGAACTCGAATGACAATAGAAGTTCCGCTCATGAATATAATCTTAGCTTACTCCACATTTCGTCCCAGGCAATTGGGACAGGGGACCACCCATAACTCAAGATCACAGTCGCAGCCCAATTGGCGCACATTGAACCCAAGTACCAAATACCAAATACCTGAGCGGTTAACCCAGAAAAGGTAGCGTTTGCCAAAAAAAAGAATGTCATCTATGAAATTTCATTGTAATTTTCTATTTTCATTACGGAAATCAACGACAACAATTGGAATACGCACATTATTTGCTTGGTATCATTCTTTAGCGGCTTAAACGTATCGTGCCATTCGCGGAAAGGAGGCGTGCTCAACGTTTACGTGACAGACAGAGAGGAGCAGAGACTGACAGAGAGAGAGAGAGAGCAAGATAGACACTTGACATAGACATAGATATGGCTAGAGCTGAAGACGATCTCTTTCGATGATCTGCCATGACCAGTGAAAGCAGAACGTAATCAGAAACACTCAGCGCTTCTGATGGAAATAAATAGCTAGTTGAAGTTGGCAAACAAATTTTAAGTTGAATATAGAAGCGGTAATGCACTTAAATTTTTATATATGTATTATAAATAAGAGAGAGAGAGAGAGAGAGAGAGAGAGAGAGAGAGAGAGGGAAAATTTAGTAAAAATTTGGGTTATTCATGTACTACTTTTCTTCATCTCTGAGTAGAGGCGTCTGCATATTCGTACTTGAATATATAAATAATAATAATAATAAATATAATCTCAAAAAAATAAATAAATGTAAAGTAATCAATTAAAATTGTTTATATTTTATAATACATATTTAAGATAATATATAAGTATATAGATTATATTAAACATTTGTATTGCTATGTAAATCGCCTTTAAATATAAACATTTAAATATTCACATTTCAAGAGAAAAATCCAAATATTCACAAATCCACTCTTATAACAAAGTATTATCACTCCAAAACAAACTCTATGAAGTCGTCTCACTCTATGCCTCAGCTAACCTACCCCATTTGCAGTGTATCGAGATGCAGAATGATTCCTGGCTCCATGACACAGCGCTCTAATTTGTGTGCATGTAATTATTTCAGGTAACTCGGCAGCGATTTGTCGACGATCCGCAGCGCTCGCCGCCACGAGTTGGACTGAGAGACCCATTTTGGGCGGAGGGCAATGGCAACATATTAAAAGTAAGTGCCACTTAAGTTTTGCCTAAAACTTTGAGAACTTGCGCAAAAACAAAAAACCAAAGCAGAAAAAAAAGAAAAAAAACTCTAAGTACCGAGCGAGTCAGTCACAGTCACAGAGTCTGGCAGTGAAGTGACTCTACTTGACTTCATGCCACACCATGCCACTCGACTGGGGCACATTTGTAGTTATGGGTCGACGACGTGGATCATTCGAAGCGAAGGGAGTACAGCGAGTGAGGGGGAGGGGATGGTTAGTGGTCGACAGATGGAGGGGTATAGACTATGTACTATGTGCAATGCAATTTCTAAAACGTGATTCGTGCAAAGACAAAATGCCAGCCTCAGTGGAGCACAACAAAAGACCATTAATATAATTTGTGTCTGGATATTGTGCCACTCTCCAAATTGGCTGCTTTTGCCCCAAAGACTAGCGAGCGTTCCTCAGCTCAGCTCAGCTCAGCTCGTCCTAAACGATTATGACGGGGGCAGTGGGCTCCGGCTTGAATGCTGAGCCAACATGCCACAGTTTTCATATCGCATTGTTTACTCTGCTTGGGCTTCCTTCCCAATTCCCAATTCTCAGTTCCCAGCTTCCAGTTCCACCAGATCAAATGGGCCGCTGACACGATCGTGTCGTCGCCCTCGGTATTATAGCGTGGGCGTGTGTGGGCTTTTACTTTTATTTATTTAGCGGATTCGACGAAATGACCAGACAATTGCCTCGCTGTCGTTTCATTTTTATTGCCAAACATCCGAATTGGGCTTAATATGAACTAATGGCGCAGTAGCCCCCCCAGGGACAGATAAATCAATATAGACGAATGTACTCAGATCTAAGCAACAAATTAAAGGCGTTGGCGTTAGGCTATTAACGTGCTGATTGAAGAGGGAGGAGGAAGGGGGGTAGTGCTTGACGATGGAACTGACCGATTTGTAGAAAAAATCGTGACAAGAATTCATTCCATAGGTTTTTCTTTTACTTACTTCATAATTCTCTTTCCTTCTCTGTCCTTATTTTCTTATTTCTTCCGTATTTTATCTTAAATTATATATTTTTCGCATTTTCTTTATCAATCTTGCGATCTTGAGAGTGATCTCTCTCTCTCGCTCTCTATCTCTTTCTATAAATAGTATTTATTGCAAAGCTTCTCCCTTTCGCAACTCTCTCCCTAATTTCTGTCTTTCTTATAAAAAAGGTCTTCTTCATTTACTATGCTTACAAAATATAAAACAAAAATCGCCAACCATAGGAATGTGTTCATCTTATAGGTGGTCCCATAGCAAGAGCTTATCTGTTGGCCAGTTTCTTCCTTAACTTCGATTCGAAGAACCTTTCAAATGAGGCAACAAATCAGTGACAAGAACAAAACGCTGCGGTTACCAGCGAATTCAGTCATAAACTAAATGGACAAAACAAGAGAGGGAGAGAGGGAGAGAGGGGGGAACAGGTTCAGCCCAGCGCCTAGTCCGGTCTGGCCTGGCCTGGTATCATAAAGAAAAAGTCTTTATGAGACGCCTGACTAGATGACAACGTTGCCGGCTGACGGCGATCGCGTTTGATGATAATGAAGACCTTGCGACAATGTTCTCACTTGCGCCCGATCAAGATCCGCTGCCTAATGATGGGATTCATGATGGGGATGGGGTTGCTGATGAAGGAAAGTGTGGTGGACCACACGCATGGGGCCAAGAACTTGGCACTTGTCTGCTGCTGCATGTGGCAGGCACGTTTGTTGGCATTTTTTTTTTTTTTGGAAATTTTTCTGTTGCTGCTGCAGCGCACTTTCATTTTCAGTGCGCCCCGTCGCATAATTAATTGCGACCGAAAGTGGACAACAATTTGAGCAGCCGTCGCAGAAAGTAAAATGCGCGCCAAAGGAACAACGAACCTGTCCAACACACAAAAATAAACCGGATCATCAATAGCAGGCCATGAGCTGGACACTGGACACTGGACACTGGACGCCGGGATGCTGAGAGAGAGATGGGTGCTGCATGAAGCTGGGCAACTTTCTTCTTGCTGCTGCTGTGGCTGCTTCTGACACACTAAACTGACGCAACGTGCCGCAACAAGTGCAGAGCATTCGCCACATTTCTGGCTGCCACATGGGACGCCCACGAGACGGCGACGGCGACGGCGACGGCGTCGGCTTCCTGCCGAGAAAAAGTGGCAAAGACTGTGGCATAAATGAAAATTAAGCATGTTTATGGCAAGTATGCGAAAAGGTGCAACAAGCATTGATCGGGGGCAGGCTGCCTTGTGCCTTGCGCCTTGTTCATGCCTCATTCACACGCATACATGGCGCAAGGGGGCGACGGGTGCATGACCAGAACCAGTTTAATGGCGCATGAAATTTCACCGAAAAATCAGCGAATCTGCGTCTAGCTAAGGTGGCAAACGTTGCAGCATTTAGTTGCCGTTGTTGTTGCCGTAGCGGGCGGGAGGCGTGGCATAGCAAGTTGATTTGCTTAAAAGAAATTCACTTTCCTTTGGGTTTTTACAATTTTTTTTTGTTGTTGTTGTTTCCCAAATGCGATCGCCACGCGAAAAGCAAAGGCAAAGAAGGTCACGTCGTTGTAGATCATGAGGATTCGACAAGAGCCAGGCGGCGAGTCGCGATTCGAGACTTGCGACTAGCGCGCTAGCGACTCTGTGGAAGCTGGTCAAAGCCAAAAGCCAGCCCGAGTCTAAGTCTAAGGCTAACAAACCCAAAAAGCAAACACAATTGAATGCAACTTGCATTCGCAATGAGCGAAAAATACTTTTAATGAAAGTTGGCACTTTGCTTTCGGCTGTGTCTCTTCTTTCTCCCTCTCCCCCCCCTCTCTCTCTCTCTCTCACTTTTTTTTTTTTTTTTTTGTTTTTTTTTTTCTCACTCGTTTTGGGGGTTTTTCAGATTTTGATTTGTGGCAGGCGACATGGAAAATGACAAGGAAAATGTTGCTTCATTGCATTGTGGCTACGTTTGGCTAACTCCAAAAGAGTTAAAAAATGATTTTCATTTATTTTTTTATTTTTTCTATTTTGTAGCCTTTACTAATTGGCTGAAAAAAAAAAACTTTTGACTAGATTTAATCGAGTTATTCTAGCTTGTGGCTACGATTGCCTAAAGCGAAAACCCTTTAGAAATCCACATCTATATCGAAATAAATAAAAACAATTATAAAAAAAATGTGGTTTTAACTTTATATTTATATTAAATAAATCTTGTTATTTTTCCGTATAGTTGTAAATTTTATTTTCTATATTCCATGTTTCATATTTAAATTTAATAATTAGAATAAGTATATATATATTTATTTCCCTCAAATATATTTTATATACTTTTCCCATATTTATCTCAATATTTAATATTGTAAATTTATTACTATATATTTTATTTTTATGTTTAACATTGTGGATTATTTGGTTAGCTTTTGTTTTGTTTGCATTTGTGTACGCTGGATGGACTATCTGTTTACAGGACATCACTTCTGTATTATAAATTAAGGAGGCCATTAATTCATTTAAGCATTGTGTACTAAGAAGTCTATGAGGCCCGCCTAACGTGTATGTGTATGTAAAGTCACCGTCTTAAGCATGTTATAAGTGTGTGCGAAGATTTGGTAAACAATGTGTGTGTGTGTGTGTGAACACAATGATAGTTTAGCAAAGTTCCTCCAGAGTCTTGGATTATCCCTCATCACCATACGGCCGATTATTATGCATCGCTGACCATCGTGGCATTTGGGACAGTGCCCAGAACGGTACGCTCAGCATGAGGACATGGGGTATCCAGCCAAGGATGATCTTTTTGCCGGTGGACAGGCGAAACCGCGGTGGTCCACAAACGGGCATATGTCGACGCACCTGCTGCTTCTGGCTGGCATAGCCAGTGCCCACAGCGTTCCTGACTCCCCCGATCCAAGGTTGGCTCCAAGTTTGACCAATGGGCACAGACGGCGGTCGCTTGATGGGCTCCATTAAAAGGTTGCTCAAATGTGTAAGATTCATCTTTAGTGCTGCGAATGGCATAAAATCTATATTAATAATGAAAACAAATTTTAGAAAAAACCAAAAAAAGGATTTTCCAATCTTGATAGCCAAATAAAAAAAAAATCATTAAATTGCAAAACCCTATGAAAAGTTTTGACTACCAATAAATAAAAAAATTCATGAAAAATAACTATAAAATATATAATATAAAAAAACTTTTCAATTTTGGAAAATGAAAAACTTACTAAAAATTTTAACGCCTTATCGGAGCTAAGCTCGAATACAGAATGAACATTGAGGCAAATGAACACATGGCTCAAGGCCTGGTGAATAGTCAAAGCCTACTGAGATTTTGTTTATGACAACAGGAAACATTTCGCAGGGTTCAAATGCGCAATGCGCAAAGGTTAAGTAAGCATTAAAAATGCTAATGAAAGAGTTTCAGCTGCCGACTGTCTGTCGCCGGCGGGGGCTTTCTTTATGCCAGTTTGATTTGCGCCCCACAATGTTGCAAATAATAAAACAAAGACAAAATAAATATCCCAAAAAGACGCTGAGAAATTATTACATTTGCCATTGCGTGCGCAAACAATTGACTTTTTTCGCCTCTCGCGACAGCTATCAGCGGCACGAGCAGAGATCAGTTGATTACATAAAAAACAAGCGAAAATGGAATGCATGAGACGACCGTAGGGTCGTCCGAATCAGCCGAAAGCCAGATTATGCATAAGTAGGCTTAATTGTCATTCAACCGCAATTTTCAATAATCAATTTATAATTATACTATACAAATAAAGTTTCTGGAGCCTTGAGGTTGTTGCATTGGATAAATCAAGTTCTGCAAACATCGATTACAAATTTCGAAATGTTCCGCGCGAAGATAGCAACTGTTATCGGTATTGTCCGACCGCCACATTTGGGTAACAGCTGTTGTGTTGTGGTTCAGTTAACAGTATCAGATTTAATCAGCTATTAAAGTCATCTATCGCAATGTTGTGAGGAATTTAATTTAATTATTTATCTAATATATCAGAAACAAATCAAATTAAATACTTTATTTAGTTTATCAACAGTAACAGATCAATTCTTGGCCATTAACATTTCTGCTGCTGTTAAGTATTTAGGGTGCCCATAATTATTATTGCAGCTCTGGTGCTAAGTTACAAAGTCAAAACAAACCAAAACAATCAATGCACGACCTAGAAGCACATAAAGCGCGTATAACGCAGCTCGAGGAATTTATTAATGATGTGCTCAAAGAAGACCTAAATCGCCTTGAGCAGTGCCTCAATGAGTTCAACGGAGAGATCATGGAGTATATCCAGCTGAAAAACACACTGCAAACATTTGGCGAGCACATGCCGGACGGCTACAAAACCCAGGTTAATATTGGCAGCAACGTTTTCATGCAGGCGCGGGTCAAAAAGATGGACAAGATACTGGTCAATGTGGGCAAGGAACATTTCCTGGAAATGAGCATGCAGGAAGCGATCAATTTCAGTGATGTCCGCATCAAAATCTTGACCAAACAGGCGGACGTAGTGCGAGAGGAAAGCGTGAAGAAGCGCTCGCAAATCAAAATGGCGCTAATAGCCATCAGTGAGCGGGAAAAGCTGTTGCAGCAGCAGCAGGATGAAAGATAGCTGGAGATGTTTAACAAAAGGGCTTTGGGCGGGTAGTGTTAGAAACGATGTTTTTGTATTTACATTTTCATCAATATTGATATATGTAAATGTGAATCTATCGACAGTTAAAAAATGATAAATGATAATACAGATTTCAATTAATCTTACTTAGCAAAATGTTAATTTATTTAAAAATTACAACTGTTAATTTACATCTGTTGGCCAAATGTGTGTTAAAATTAAAACGCGTATTAAAAAGAATTGTAAAAAGTATGAATATTACAGTATATGCAATAAACCACAACTAGAAGAGAGATGATGATTCTCACAACATGCTAGATGCTGACTCTGCGTCATTCAATTGCCAACATTGGGTCGATTCGGTATTTAAGTTTTGACTGGATTGCATAGATCTAATAATGGACAAATCCAACGAATTGCTCTTCAGCGCTTGACACTGTGCAGAGAGGCGCTGTGCCGTACAGGACATAAACCTCAAGCGATTCGCCATCTGTAAATTGAAGTAGAGAATCAGTCAAAATATGGCTAAGTGGATTTGATCACTCTGTCACTGACTTCGTCGCTCACCGCCTGACTCCTGCATAAGACACCGTCTGGATGGGGCGGGGGGCACGACGACGTTTCAAAGCGGCTATTGACTGCATTCTTAACATGACGCATCTCCGACTCGAGCTGGGAATAATCGCTGTATAGGCGCCGGTACTCCTCACACACACGCTGATTCTCCTCCAGCAACAGGTTGATGTGCTCCTCGGCACGGTTAATGCACTGTCGCATCGCTTCGTCTGATCGAATCTGCGCATCCTTCCATTTGCGGAACGACTCAATGATCTGTTGCTGCTGCTCGTTTACGTTGGTCTGCTGTCTACAGAGTGGAATTTGATATTGGTTAAGATTTGTTACGGACAACGTTATCGGATCCACCGTACCGCATACATACTTCAGCTTGAGCTGCATCTGTTTGCATTCGTTGGCAACGTTGCGCATTTGTTGCCGGATATCGTCGTTGGCTGTGCACAAACGTTCCAGAGTTTCCTTATGCTGACGCTCCTCCTGCTTCAGATGGCAGTGCATGTCGCGCAGCAGGCAGCGTGATTTGTCAAGCTCCTGTTGCTTGCAAATCAGCTGTTCGTTCAATGCTCGATCCCTGCCACACAGCTCGGCCTCTTTCTCCTTCAGCGCCTTTACCTCGTTGCACAGTTCATTCCGCTAGGCCCACAAAAAGTATTATATGGCACAAACAATTTGGCTCAAAGCTCTATGGCTACTACTCTACTCACCTCTGCATTTAGCTCCTGCTGAGACCTTTCCAACGAGCGCAGACACTCCTTCAGCCTTTTCAATTCGTTATGTACTCGCCGCAGCTCCTTGCATTGATCCTCATACATCTGCATTGTTTTTTCACTATTTGCACTTGCCTTCTGTCGTTCGAATTCCTTTGCCTCAAGCAAACTGGCGATTTGCAGAATTTTTTGTGACTGTTCACCTGCAGTAAGTATGATTATACACAGATGCATATAGTATGATGGGCTTGATAAAAGAGCCTTACAATTTTGCTGCTTCAGTAATGAAATTTCCTCTTTGAGTCTGTTAGTCTCACTTAAATCGACGTAACCACTCAGCGTATGGCGCAGATCACAGATTTCGTCATCCCGTTCCTGCACACCGACCCGTAGACTCTCTATTTGACACACCAGTCGTTCGTTCTGAAATTGGAGTAAAATAATTAGCTACAAATATATATGTACATATTTATATAAATCTAAATACCAAAATAAAGAATTAAAAATAAAAAATAATACAAAATAGTATATAAATATAATTTTAAAATATATAAATTAACGTTTATAACTAAATACCCTGCAATTAAAAAAAAAAAAAACATCCACCCTTATAGTTAGTAAATCTATTTCAAGTTCTAACTTGCAATTCCAGTTCATTTGTTGCAATTCGTGGCGGTTCCTCATGGGAGCTTTGCTCCATTTCATTTGCCATTTGTTGTTCATTTTGTTGTTGCTGCTGTTGCACCTGTTCGGTTAGCTCCTCAAGATCACGCCGAAACTCCTCAATAACGCTCAGATAATTATCTCTTGTGGCTTGCAGCAGCTCTGCTTGAGTCTGGCAATAGAGCAGCGTGTGCTCTAATTCTTTTCGATGCGGACAATCCTCACCGGGATCAGCCTACAAATGTCAGTATAGTTCAATCCAGCATAAGCTAAGGCTAAAGCATTGGCTTACCATATCTAGTCGTGCACTGACTCGATTTCAGATCCCAAACACAATTGATATAAACAACTTTTTCTCTTGTTCCTTCTGCTCTTTCGATTGTTTGTGGTGGTGTCAAATGATTTTTGGGGTGCCTTCGTGCAGCTCGCTCAAAATATTTATAAATGCCTTCATTACCATTCCATTTCAATCCAATAATATTGCTATTAAAACTTTGTCACGGAAATAAAAGCAAATCACATTTCGTACTTGCGGGTGGCCCCAGCCACTACAAAACAGATAGAGAGTGAGAGAGGGAGACGGAAGGAGAAAAAAATTGGTGGCAAAGTTTCACGTTTCCAATTCTTTAGCACTTTCCGCTGCTCTGCTCTGCCCCGCCCCGCCCCACAGCACTTGTTTGTCTGACTTCAATAGTTTTTATAGATATGTATTATGATATTGACTGTTTGACACGGATTTTGGGAATCAACATTCCTGCGTTCGATACGAAATTATATCGTCGAACGCGCTCCAAAGTTGTTTCGGTTCGAATGCATGGCTGCGCGCACTTATAACACCTTTAAATGTCGTTTATATGCTCCATTGAGCCTGACACATATATATATATTTTATTTAATTTCACATGAAAATCGATTATCGCGAGGTTTGTTTTGGAGCAGAGTTCTCAGAGTTGGTCTTTAATGTGGGAATTTTAGATGATTTATTGTAAGTATTGGCTTAAAAAATTGTATGTATATAGATGTTATTGGTAAACATATTGGCCAATTTAAAAAAAAATATACATATAATTATATGAAATGCCTAAAAACATAAGTTGTTATATTTCAAAGAGCATTTTATTATTTATCTTTAATTTTTATATACATACATATATTGTATAGTATAAAAATCAAAAAAGTTGTATTTTTTTTACTTATAATATATCTAAAAAATTAAAGAAAGTTTAATTTTTTTTGGCTCGGATCTAGATTTAGGCATTTATAAAAGTTATCTCTCACTATTATATAAAATAATCTTTTTAAATTGTTTTTTTTTTGTTTTTTTTTTGTTTTTTTTTTTTTTTTGAAAAAGAGTTTAATTTTACGAACTTAAAAGGCACATTAATTCAAACCATCAACCAAAAAAAACACAGAATTATGTTCTAAGTCAAATTATGTCCCAGACACTTCAGCCCAATACACACACTCACCACACACACACATGCTAAACAGAGACAATTGATGTATTATTAAAGTTTCGTGTTGCTGTCTGTCGTCAGTCAGCTCGTTTTATAAATTTCACTTGGCACCCTTTCACCCGTTTCGAGCACCATCATTTGCAGGTATTTACTTTTCAGCTAGCACTTGAAAACAATTTGCACTTTTGGCCAAGTTTGTAGTTTTGTTTCCTTTCTTTTTGGGTTATTTTCGTTTTTTTTTGTTTGTTTGTTGGCAATCGAAGGATAAACTTTGTTTAATTGCACACGTATCCGTTTGGCATCAGCGACGCGTCCTGCTCGTTGTCCTGCCACCTGGTAAATATTATCGCCTCACCCAGACACTTCACTTCGTTGCCAAAGGAGTGAAGACAGACAGCGAACAATATTGAAGTCGTCGTCCTCTTTAGGAAGAAGTTGGAAGGGTGGGGGGGGGGGGGGGGCGTGGCAGCTGGCAATGTCTGTTGCGGGTGCAGCTAATTAAGGCACGTAAACTGTTTGTTTTATGTCTTGATTTAGTGTGGCCCGACGTGAAGTGAAACATTAGCAACACCGCTGTTGATTATTATATTTGCCGATTTCATATTTCAGTAGTCGGTTTTCGGTATTCCATATTCCGTACTCCGTATTCCGTATTCAGAATTCCGTATTCAGTATTCGGTTTACTGTTATCCCCGACAAGCTTGATTTGTTTCACGCGAATAAATAGCAACGTTGACGTTGAGCGTTGGACTACTCCGGCGACCATTCGGCTGCCTTTGGCTGATAGCTTGCTGTCAGGTTTACTGCTCGCTCTCTCTTTCACTCTCTGTCTCACTGTCTCGCTGTCTCGCTGTCTTCCTCTTCCCTCTACTCTCCTTCTGCTGTCATGCTCATCGATATGCATATCAGTGCTCGCATAGCTCGCGTGTCGATTGTGGGTAAATAAATAACACGAAACCTATTTCTGCTAGGAGCTAATGTAGAGAGGGGTAAGCGGAGATGGGGAGTACAGGGTATAGGGAGTTGGCAGGCAGCTTAACCGCTTTTCAGGGTTCACTACGATTGCAGTTGAACTCATCGGAGTACCAAGCGATTTGTATTTGTCCAATAGAGTAAGACTTCGCTTCGACAGGTTCCAGATTCAGTTTATTTTATTTTATTTTTGGTTTTTTTTTTTTCATTTTTGTTTTACAAAATATTCAAGTACATAAATCAAGCGACTCGAATGGACTGTCAGGAACTGCAGCAGTATATATAAGGATATAGAGTAGCATATATAACAATGGCAATGCAATTTTATTACATACAATGGTTTGGGCAAATATATGAGCGAGGGTTTTATGATAAGTTGCCAGAAATATTCTACATTTGAAAATATACTTTTTAATTTAAGCTAATGCGGTTTCTTTGGCAATATAAAATAGAAGAACAATAATTGATTTTGTAGCCCACATTTCCCATTTAATTTAATTTTTATATGTGGATAAAATATTTTTTCCTAGAGTCTTTATTTGTAAATAATCATACTAAATAGTTTGCTCAATTTTCGATAAAGAGAAACTGTCATATCATATATGTTTATAATTGTATGTATTACTAATAGTAAGTTTTAGCTGTTACCGACTTACCTTTAAATTATATTTTTGCTCGGCTGAAATGTAAGATTTGCAAAAAAAAAAAAAGAGCACTGCGAAAGTCTCGAGGAAAAACAGAACAGAACCAAAAAACCAAAAAAGAAAAGAAATAGCAGAAAAAAAAGTAAACGAGAAGAAAGGAATGAAAGTGGTAGAGAAGCCACATATAGAACTATTCGAGTAGCAAAGATTAATACATAGACAAACATTTATTGTAAAATCTAAGATCTGGCAGCTGCTCTTGATATGCAATAAAAGAACTGAAAAAAACACATATTAGCATTATCTGGCCTACTCTTAACTGAGCTTCACTTTAAATAGTCTTCAAAGGTCTTTTCCAAATACCTCATTCTTTGATGAGCTCCGAGACCTATAACAAATCCTCAACAATATCTCTTGCTGCTCTCGTTTGACCTACCATTTGCATGTGTAGATCAAATTCGCTGTTGCACTTGCATACAGAACGATATATTACATATTATATAAATATTTATACATCATATTTGTATATATAGTATAACTGCTGCTTGAGCACATGAACAGAAACAAAAGTGCATTTAATTTATTGCAACTCTTGGCTTAAGGAATGTTTCGGTTTTTGGCGGGAACTTGATGTATTATCATTACATATTATTATGGCTGATAAATATCGATATATTCTAGAAAACTTGTGGCTAAAGTTGAATTTGTAGTTAACGTCAACCTTTGTTGCTTATGCTAAAACAGGTGTAAGATCTTAACTAAGATAACTAAACTAACTTAAACTAGGATTCAGCAGCGTCGAGGAGAAGAACAATTGTTGTTGTTGTTGTAGGTGTTGTTGTAGATGTCTTTGTTGTTGTCGGCTATGCATTGTGAACAGATGCTTGCGGCTCGCTGTCGCCGGCCTGCATATACAATACACCGTTTCGAGAATCATTTATCAATCTATGTATGTATGTATATAAATGCATAACTTACGAATGATTGAAGGTCCTCTGTCTCCTTATTGTTCTCCAGCTGATTTATTTTCTCATACATTTCCATGATGGCAATGCAAAATGGATTGCCCGACGATTTTTCAGTATAGATCTCCTCATAAGATAGATCACAGCAGCGCTGCCAAACAGAGGGGCACATTGATAGAGAGTTAGCTTGAATTAAATATAATCTGCTTACCAGTTTGGAGAGTAGATCAGCTATTTCCTTCAATACATGGCTATTTTTCTCATTTATAGCACGTACAGCCTCAAGGTTAGAAGTGACGTTCATAAGCTCATCTAAACGAATCAGAGATCAGCATTAACATATATACAGATTTATATGTGTATATGTATATGTTTATATAGGGCGAGAGTCCTTTCAATACTTACATCGCTGATCGGCCTCTACCTGTTGGCACCTGAGGTTGAGGTTCTTGTTGCACTCGCTGATCGCTATCAGTCGCCGACGCAGTCCATCGATTAGCTGATTATCACACTCATCTTCGGGTCGCTGTGTGCTACAAGCCAACGGCGATTTGAGCTGATCAATATTGCAATCCATTGCTCGCAGCTGTGAGCGCATATTCTCCAATTTGCGCATTGTTTCGATGCGATCGTTGTTCTAGAATAGATGACTGAAGCATATCAAGATGAATTTCTGTTAAATGACTTACGATTCGGTCGAAGAAGTTGGAGAGTAGCTTCCGTCTGCACTCCATGGCCTGAAAGTCCTTGGTGCTTATGATACTTATGAATTCGTTCAGCTCCTTGTAGAGCTGTCGCATCAGCTCGCAGGCCTGCTGATCCTTCTCGTTGATATTATCAAACAAACAGTTGTTGCAGTCCATCGTAACGAAGGCCTCCTCATACTGCTTGACTATTCGCGTCTTGTTGTTCAATTCTTGGGACATATTTGCCAGGCAATCTTGTAGTTCCACCAGCTAAGGAGTATTAATAGAATGTGAATAAGTATTTATATATGTAAGTATGTATTGGAACCTAAAATTTTGTATTTAAAATGTTGTGGGTAAATAAAAAAATTAAAAAAATTCCTATATAAAATGACAGCTTTCAATGCTTAGTTAAATGTCAAATGAAAAGTTGGCCATGATATTGTATAATATTCTATATATTATTTTCAATGAAATGAGAAATCTATAAATGATTTAAAGAAATCAATGTCATAGAGAAAGGGCGAAGAATATTCTTGATTGACAAATTTTTATTATAATATAATATAATGATGCTCAGTCTGAGCCGGATAAAATTACATCATCTTGCATATGGGATTGCCAAATTGGTACGAAAAAATAGGTTAAGCCATATTTAGTGGCTTGATCAGTGCCCACATTAGATCGTGCCTAAATTGATGGACACGTTTTGAAAATTATGAGAATAGAATCCCCTAAAATTTAGCTTAGGAATTGCCAAATTTATTTATATGGCACGGCTAATCCGTTGTTCTAGGTCAATATTTCCCCAAATTAATAAACGATAGCCAACAAATTGGACGGCAAGATCATTTTCAACCTTCTTCAAAGGCTTATTGGACTTCTCTAATTTTAGATCTAAAATTTGTCAACTGAATTCCTACTTTTAGCACTGCCCATTCGCATTTATATATACATTTTTCACACATTTCATTGCGCAGCTTTTTCAAAGATCTGCCAAACCTGTTTTAGATCTAGAGTAACTAAATTCGTAGGTACTGTTGACCTTCTCATCTCAAGCAACCTTCTTCATAATGATAAAACTAAGATCAATACATTTATGCAGCGTTTTCAGCTCTAAGCTCCAATTGATCTTCAAGGATCAACTATTTGATCCATACATATGTGGCCATAATAAAATTAATCAGTTTTTGTCGCAAGTATTCCAGTTGATAATCGATCAACTAATTGGAGCTCACCTGCTGATTGAGCTGCGCTATGCACTGATCTTTGAGAATGAGCTTTTGTCGCGCCGTTTGGACCACTTCGTCGAGGGCACACATCTGGGACTGCAGGTGACAGACCTCGTCGTGCTTGGCCGCCAACTCATTGGCCAGAGAGCGCATGTCCTTGGTTACCTGTAATCAAATAATGCCAATCAGAAATCGAAATACGATGCTCTCTCAGTTAACACAAACGAAACGAAACAATATTTATTTCAACAGAATTCAAATTGAACACCGCACAACCACACACACACACACAATGAAACAGAATAAATTAAAACAAGAAAACAAAGTAAAATGCAAAACAATTATATAACAACAATTATAGACGATTGGATTCCTCGAATACGATTTGATCGGAATATGAAACGCGCAGCCTCTCTGCATTAGAACACTCGGCCTTCTAGAAGAACACAAGATGATGATGTGAAGCAAGCCCCTAGCAGACCCTGTGGGATATTAAGTGCTTCAATTGGCAAACCTACCTTCTCGGTTTCGCTCTCCGGTCGTGCCTGATCCCCCTGTATGCCCAATAGCTGATTCACCGTCAACGTCTCCAGGCATATGTCGTCCGTCTTCCAGTTATTGTGATGGAAAGCATGCTGCACCAGCTTGATAATGGCGCACATATCCTTGCGCAGCTTGCGATTCTCATCCTGGGCCTGTTGCTGTTCACCGCGCACCGACTGGAAACAGTTCATGATCTTCTCGTACGCCTCCACCTCCATGGCCGACATATTGCCGAAAATAATGTAGTTCACATGCAGCAGTAGATCGACCCAGTCCTGAAATGTGGCCAGCCGAAGTTTGGTGATCTTCTGGAAAATTTATAGTGAAGTTAATGCATGTTTTTTCTTCTTTTTTTTTCAATACCCAATACCCACCGAACCGTCACTGCATTGCTCATCGAGACAGTCAATCTCCTTGAGGCGATTTAGGAATAAGTTATTCAGCTCAAAGTTTGTGATGGCCGCCTCGCCGCAAATAGTGCGCAGCTTCTGCAGCTGGTTGTGGTAGTGCTCGGTGGATGTGAGCGTCAAGCTAGAGCTGCTGTCGAGATTGCCGAATCCCACAGACGATTCACATCCGCCCGTCAAGCTGTGCCCCGCATAGTGTCTGCATATGTTTGGCAGATCGCTTATGGTGGGGTGTACTGCACGTGGTGGTGCCGGTGTTACCGGTGCTTGTGCTGGCTGTGGTGCTGCCGCCGCCGCCGCCGCTGGTGGTGGTGGCTGTGGTTGATCTTCTACCTCCTGCTTTGGTTGCTCCTTAGACTCATTTGGCTTTTCATTTTGTTGATTTGACTGCTCTTCATACTTCTCCTTCTCCTGCGCCTGCTGGTCCCTATTGTCCGGCTGCCTATCTAACTCCGGGGGCGGGACACGCGGCGACGATGGCGCCGGCGTGGACAGACCCATTGTCGTCGCATTTACGCAAAAAGCACGTCGTTGGCTCATGACGAAAAAAAAACCTTTTTTCTTATATTTTCTTTTTCTTTTTTTTTTGGTTTACCAAAATAGAAGTAAACAATTTCCGCGAAAACAAAACAAAAAAAATAAATAAATAAAATAGTTCAAAATAATACCAATTTGTTGTTGAATTTTAGCCTAGAATAGCTTGTGTAATTAGGCCAAGTGTTCTAGTCTGGTTCGGATCAAAAAGTGAATGGAGACAGTCTCCAAGGCATTGCTACTGCCGTCTGGGCCTGCTACGATTCGATCCGATTTCAATTCCAAAACACACAAATGCAGTTTTCCTCACTGCGAAATCACGCTTCACTCTAAGGTCACTAACTTTACACACGCAACCGTTAAAAAAAAAAAAAACAATAACAACGGTGCAACGCAACAAATGTTAATAAAAAATCGGAAAAAATTATATTTATTCGATTCACCTAACGTTCAGGCGAACCTTGGCTGCGACGCTGACGTCGTTGTGGGCTGCGACTGCGACGGCGACGGCGACTGCGGCGTGTTCATATCTTTTGTTTGCCGTCTTCTGACGTAGTTTTGTTTATTTTCATAAGTAATCTACATATATCAAAAGAGTACATGTATGTATGTAAATTATTTATATATATATATGTATTTATATTCTTGTTTTTTTACGCCCGTTGTTTTGCTAGACATACACACACACACACACACATGAGCACGCGAGCAAATGGTTTCGGCTTTCAGCAACTTTTAGTTTTGGATACGGTCTCCACTTCTGTCGCTGTTATTGTTGTTGTTGTTGTTGCTGATGTTTAGCTTTTAGCTCCGATCGGTGGTATTCCACAGTTTCAACTCGAATTCTGCGACCGCTGCGCTTGCTGAACGGCTGGCAACTGAGCGAGCCGACGAATACAACTGAAATATTGTGCGTCTAAAGTGCACACAAGCTGCGAGTAAGGCAATATCACAGACAGATACCCTGTAATGCAAATGAGCGGGCGAGCATGTAGAACTAAGGGCAAATGATGCTTGTAGTGAGGTGAAACCTTTATGGTTATATAGATAACTGTAACGATAGAGAGTGCTTTGAGGTATATGAGTAATTTTTAGATCCACAAGTCCTCAAACAAGATCAAGAATATTTGTATATATATATAAATTTATTATAGGGCGAAAATTTATTAGCCAGGACCCCCAAGTATTGTAGATGGGGATTATGTATGTGTAGGGATTGCGTTTACTGAGGCCCATAAATGTTAGTAAAAAGTCAGCTATAAATATATATTTATAGATATAGCAATAAAGATATGTTAGATCATCATCAAATAACTAAAAATAAAAAATTATTAAACACAATTAACTTATTTGATCTTAACAACATTATTAACAGCTTCTAGTAATAGTATTTTATTATTTAATAATAGTATTTAGTCAAATCGTTTGAGTACAGGTTACCCATCAGTCGACTATTGGCGTCGTTTTACTTCGCTTTGCTTTTATTTAGCAAGGCTCCACTGGAGCGCCTCCGACTGCGGCTCTCTCTCTCTCTCTCTCTCTCTCTGTCTGCGGCCGCCAAGACACACGCGCCGAGGCTTGGCCTTATCAGTGCGTCAGATCGAATCGAACTCGATCGGATCAGCATCAGCATCAGCATCAGAATCTTAACTGGAATCGACGTCGCTGTCTTTGTTCCCGTCGCGACGCGTCGCCGGTGTCAGTGGCTCAGTGTTTACCCAACAACTTAGCGTATTTATTTTCAAAATCAAAAAGCCAAATCATTTCTATTTGCGCAGCCTCGTGCAATTTAGGCGGGCCAGGCCGAGTCGGTTGGTTGGCACGAAAGTTGGCCAATTTAATTGATAAATAATTATAATTTACCTATCTATTTGCCAGTTAGATAAGTTTATTTGCAACAAAAGAATAAGAGTTTGCTTTGCTGGTGCACGGCTGGCAAATACCCTGCAAAAAGGAAAAATATGCCAATAGACTGTCCAATCAATTATGATGCGATTGCAGACGAGACGCTAAGAACCTCTCTAATTCGAGGTGATTTGAACCCATTGAAAATGGGAAATCAGGGTATAATGGTTTTGTTGAAATGTATGTAACAGGCAGAAGGAAGTTTAACAGACCACACAAAGTATATACATACATATATTATTGATGATTTAGCACTATTTTTCTGTCTGTCCTCTACGTATTTCGAAGTACATATTTCTTCCAAGTATTTCCTCTACGTAACTCCTCTACGTCTTTAATGCTTAGCTGATCGATCACACACTCTGCTTCACTTTGTTGCGCTGACCACCCGCAGGCCTGGACGACTGAAGACTGACTGAAGAAATGCCGCAGCTGCTGCCCTTTATATACAGGGCCACTTTTACTCAAGCACTGTCTCTCTCAAATGTTGAGCCCGACAGCAGGTAGAGCTCGTTGCAGTTGACCTCTAAGTGAGCAATGGGAGCGCGCTCTCTGCTGCTGTGAGCATTCTAGCTTCGTTTTACCTAAATACAAATACCAAATTAATACTACTACATACACATAGACAACTTTAATGATCTTCTGCACTTCTCTGCTTGCTTTTACTTTAACTCAAGCTTCAAGTGACCAATGGGAACGCTCTCTGCTGCTTCAATAATTTGTTCAGGGGATTCGCTAGTCGAGCGTTCTCGACTTGAGCTTTCATACTTGTCGATTTTAAATATTTCAAACATTTTAGGAATTTTGATCTAATAGCATGTTATGGAATCATTTAAAAAACCTAGAAATATCAGCATCTATTAGTCTCTTAAGGTAACGGGATGAGTCGCAAAGACTTGATTGATAAAGAACTCATTAGTATATATAACTAGTATATCATTTATGCTGTTAATACAGAGTATAAAAACATTGATAACTGGCCAATATTAAATCCAATATAAGTACAAAAGACGTGTATTTTACGCAAAGCCAAAATTTGATAAGATATTCCTTGAAAAAAGTATTTCAATAAAATAAATATGAGCTTTACTTAGGCTAGAAAACTCATTTCCGAAGACGTTCAATAAATGTATTATGAGTACTCTAAAGAGAAGCAAAACTAAATGGAACATAGTCTATTTGTAATGCTTCCTTAGCTAAAATGTAAATAACTATATAAAGTAGGTGAATCTATTTTAAATAGATCAGACAATTGAAGTTCCCGCAACGATTCCAGTTTATTGCCTTATTTTACAGTAATTCCACAAATAACACGTACAAATGTACATTTTAACGCTCAAATACGTTTTATTTATATATACATATACATACACATATATGCATATATATATACATCAATTTATATATATAAGTATTTTCATTTTTTTCCATACATCAGAACAAAAAATTATGTACAATTGTTTTTAATACGCCTGGTTGCTCTATTCACTTCAAGCATACACGCTTATAATATTTATTTAATGGACTCACACATCAATTTGCAAATAAGTTGATTCGTACTTTTTTTCTTATTATTAATATTTTCAAAAATGAATAATAACACAGAAGTGTGCATAAATTAAATTATATAAAGGCAAATATTAAAAAAAAACAAAAACTGCAGAATATATGGGAGCTGGTATTGACATGTGTTCCTAGGCTATACCAACTAAAACAACTTTTATACATCTATATAGTTTTTAGTTTTTGTTTTTGTTTCGTTTTCGTTTTGTTTATAAAGCCTGCTCACGTATATTATGTGCAGTTATGTATATATAAAAATCGATTTTAAAATGTCTTTTTTAACTTTAAACTCTGTTCACATGAATCTCAAATATTTAGCATTTTTTAAGGTTTTCCATTTAGTGTAGATGATTTTTTTTTTCTCTTTACTTTTTAATTAATTTTTCGTGAAGAGGCGAAAGTAGCGTAAAAATGTACATGAAACGCTCACTAAATTTATTATTCATTTAGAAATTTATTATTTTAGCTATATTTATACTGCTGCTTAGAAATAACTTTTGCATTATGCATTAATTCTTAAGTTTGCTTCGCTTACGCTCTTCCATCCAAGTAGTGTGTGTGTGTGTGTGTTTGTGAGTGAGAGTATGTATGTATGTGAGTGTGTGTGTTTTTTTATGGGCTTATACTATACATATTGTTGTTGCTAAATTGTAAACGTGTGTTGGCGCATATTTTGTGCCTCAAAACAGAATTAACATTGAGTTAGTGTGTGAGATGGAAATTCGTGTAAAATAAATCGCAAAGAATTTTAGAGAATAGTCGAAATTATATTATGGATAGCAATGGCATTAGAGAGAGAAATAAGGAGAGCTGCATAACCATCTATAGATTAGCAATAACTGTTCAATTTTGAATGTCAGGCTTACAAATTTCGCACTTGTCTATTCTATTTAACATCTTGGTCAAAATATATGATTCCAGTTTGGATGCTTGTGGCTGCATTGGCGCTTAATTGAAGTTGTTGATAGTTGTGTGTTACCGATTAATTGCGAATTGATAAAAGTTGAAAATGGGTGGGGAGGAGTTGGGTTTTTGAGGGGGGAGGAGCGGGGTAGATGGGGGTGGGATTTGAGGAGTGATGATGGGGCCACAGTTCCTCGTGTATAGTTGGCTTTCGATTGCAAAATGATGAGTGCTGTGAACACTCTTTTTAAGCCAAGTAAATGTACACTTTACGATCCTCTGGCGTTCGCGCCAGATATTCACGTTCGATCAGGCCTTCGATGCGCTTCTTAATGAACACAGGCGAAGGCAAGAAACGTGATTTTAACTGCGACGTAACGTCCGAGACGAGCAGATTGTGCTATAAATAATTCAAAATGAAAAGATTGTAAATTGTGATTAGTTGTAATCATCAAATGCAAATAAATCACTGATTAAATGAATTACCGCCATGCGTTTGCGCGCCTTCATAATCCTCACAATTGCCGCCTCGATTTCGTGTTTGCGATCTTCATCCACCTTGCCACGCGTCTCCTTGCGTTCCGGCTCCGATTCACCCTTGGCAGCGACCGTTTGGATCTTTACCCTGCAAGAGTTGAAATATAAAATAATATAAAGCCATTAGTCATTCATATTTTAAATGAGAATACGCACCTGTGGAACTTGGAGACAAATGCATCGTTCACATAAAACTCGTCCGAGGGCTCAATGTCCTTTGTTTTCGTTTTTGAGTTTCGCACTAGCAATCGCTGCGCTGGCTTGCCCATGGACAATGATTGCAGTGCACGGACCAACTCACGCTCGGGTATATCCGTCTCTTGGTGTATGTCATCATAGGTCAGTACATCCCGATTGTTAAACAACAACAAAACGCACATCTATAATGCAGAATCAAGCAAAATCAAGATTAGATGCGAACTATATAGAAGAGCTAGCTGAGTTGCTTACTTGATAGGTGGACACTTGTAATATATGCTTGCGTGTTGTGGTGGGCACAGGGCAACCACTTGAACTTGAGCTTGGCCCATCCTTGTCCTTGTCGCTGTCATTCGCTTTGCGGCCATAGAAAACGGCGTTGATGTAGGCAGTGCCTGCAGCAAAACGAACAAGCTGTTAGCGCAAATTGCACAGATGTTATTTATAATGATGCTGACATACCCATCTGCGGCTGTAACGTCAGCTGCCGACCCGAGTGCTTGTCCAGGTAGAATTTCTTAAACACCTCAAAGGCCTCGCGCGGTGCTGAGGGTATGTTGCAATTGGGCGTTGCCGTCTATAAATAAACAGAATATAGAATATGTAGATTGATGAACAGAGTAAATGAGGCAGAGAGAAAAAGAGAGAGAGAGAGAGAGTTGAGTAATCACCTGTGTGGGCCAAAATCCGGTGGTTAAAATGCGCACCGTCAGCTCCACGCCGCTCAATGACAAGCTGTTATTATTTACATAACTTTTAAATTCATCCATAATCGTATTGGACACAGACATGTCCTTAAACATGCCCTCCAGTTTTGATGTAAATTGACAGCCACATTCAGTCTGCAACAGGTGAAGGGAAAGTAGATCAGTGAAAGCTTTTCCAAGTGTGAGTTCAAAATTCTGGTCACTCACCTTTAGTTTGGATATCATATTCTTCTCAAAGTCATCGGAGACCGATTTGTTGAGCAGCAAACGTTTGGCCAAATGCGTCTTGTAATAGCGCTCGAAGACATCCTTTTCAAGTAGAAATCGGAAGAGAACCATCGTTTTATCCAAAATGGTTTCAATTTCTTGCTCACTCATCTGCAATGGAAATTTTTTGATATAGTAAATGTTTAAGTAATTCCATATCTTATCATATATACTTACGCCCTTGCCACCCTTTTTCAGTTTATCGTCAATGAAGAGCGACAGATACTCGGGCGATTTGTTATTTAGATTGAGAAAATGCTCAAAATCAGCTGAGATGACATTCTTGAATAATCGATCATTGCTAAATGAGTGCAGCAAAAATTGATCGAATCGATCCTTCAGATCAAGCAAATTTTGCACAAAAGTTATTGGATTTGTGTTGCCGTTCTCCTCCTCTTTGACCAGCATGCTGCCTTGTTCGCGCAGATAGGCAGACATTGTGTCGGCAATCACTTTGAGGCCCTCCTCCTTGAGACGCGAGAACAATTTATATGTGCATGCCAAGTCCTCGGTTTTAGAGTTTTTGATCATATGCACCACGCCCGAATTTTCCATTTCGACAATGGTGCGCATGTGCTTCTTAATTAGCTCCTCCTCAACGACGCGCACAATCCGCGGCTCCGTATCCTTGTCCAAATAAAGTGCCGCACGTGAAGATTCTTCGGTGATGCGCGCCTCAACTTTCTTGATATAAACGCCAGCGTTATTCTCCGCAAGAAAGTTCTGCGATTCGAATTTGTAAAAGGCCGCCGACTGTGACAGGAAAGGCTTCTCGAAGTCCTCCTCGTAAACGGTTCGCGAATTGATTCCCAACGTAATGAGCATCGTGCAGGCATTTTTGATCGCCAAATGGTTGATCGGCTCACCGTGACGCTCCTCCATAACCATGCCCAGCAGCCTCTCTCGTAGCGCTTTCTGTATTTCCGGAAAGCGAACGACCTGCAGCAATAAAAGATATAATGTTTTAATAAAATATACCATTTCGAAAGGTGGGTTAGTTTTTTTTATATCATTTCTCATTGTGAATCTATCATAATATGAAAGTATAGCCACATTTCTGAGAAATTTAGGCTCATTAAGATAACAAATGAAAGTCATTATTTAATTTGTAATGAATACCTAGTGATAACTGAGGGTCTTCGAAAAAGATTTTTCTGAAGTTTTTCACATTCTTCTATAGCACAGTCTGCATATAAAATATAAATAAATCTAAGTGGTTCTACCTCTGCTATTATTAAAAAACATATTTTTATGCTATTGATTTATGTATTGACAGCTAAAATATATATATTTTAAAGACTACTGAAAATTATAATATATTATACTTTCCACAAGTTGACTTATTTATCTTTTATAATTTTTAAGATAATTTGCAAATTTCACTACTATATTATGAAAATAAATTAATTAAACTAAACTTGAATAAATTGAAGTTTGCGCAGTTAGATTAAATTATGAATTACTTATTTTTAAATTAAAATTTAAAGGTTTTCCGTATTACGACAACTTACCTGATCCCTGAATAAGTTAAGACCCAAATTATAGACATTATCCAAGCCGCGTTGCTGCACATAGACCCGATCCATGTACATGAGTATGTCGCGTATCATGACCATTGAGGTCTGATGATCGGTCCAGGCTTCATTCAATTTTGGCAGAAAATTGCTGTGCAAGCGCTCGAGCACCTCCTGCCGCACCTTCTGCTCCAGATGCTTTGAGACGACATCGCTCAGTCCATGGTACAGACGATTGCCATGCTTGTGGAGCACCATATTGTAAGCATTGCGGTACAGCTGCTCAAAGGACAGGCCAGAATTGTTCTTCTTCTGTATCTCCTGTATAGCATTTTTCAGTGTGGCCCATATATCCTCCACATACTTCTCATCCATGGAGGCCTGCAAGATGGGGCGAAAGAAAAAGAACGAAATAAAATTGATTATTATTAAATGTTACACAAATGCCAGAATTATTCATCTTAAATGCTAAGGCAGATTTGTTGGGGGGCTAACATTGAATGCGCGACGTTTATACTCGGGCAGCCACAATGGATACTTGCGTCCAATTTCGCGCATTTGTGTGGCACCGGCATTGGCGCCGGCCCCGACTGGCTGCATAGCTGCTGTCGCTCTTACGGAATGTTCACCGTGTGCTGCCACACTGCCCAATGCGGCAAACGTATTAATGCTAGTTGCAGCGCGTGCCGAGCCACGTTGCTGCTGCTGCTGCTGCTGTTGCGGCACATTGAGTGGCACGTTCGCGTGCTGAATGCGTGGGTGCTGATGCTGCCCCTGGGCATTGCGTGTATTGCGGGAGCGATGATTGAAATTATTTGAGCCGGCTACAATTCGTGAATGCGTCGATGGCGGTGGTGATACGGGTCCGGGTGATGGGTAATAATGAGTTGGGTTAAGCAGACTGTTTAGCCGATTGTTGGACGACGGCGGTGGCGGTGACGGTGGCGACGGTTGCTGCGGCGGTTGCGACGGCTGCGACGGCGCTGCGGCACCAAAGAGACCGATCCTCGGATCGTTACTGTACATCGGAGGAGGAGGCAAACGCGCGCCGCCGGCTCCACTATGGGAACCAAGCGCGCGCTCCCAACTATAGCGATGCTCCCCAATTATGTAGTAGGACTGAGACGTAGCCAGCAGCTGTTCCGGCTGTTGTTGCTCCTGTTGACTTCGGGCAGCTGTTTGTTGGCGTTGGCCCGCTGCTGGTGCCGTTAGCGAGCGGCTGCCGTTTGTAGGCCTTATTGACATCCGCCAGTTGGCGCTAGCGTCCCACAATTGTCCAAATGACGTCGTCTGCGCTCGTCATCAATGCGTTTCCGGTACTCTGGCGTCTCTGCTTCTGCGTATGTGTGTGTGTGTTGGAAAACAACAACAATTTGTCGAAACTAAGTTGAGATTGAAAGTAACTTAAAAACTAAAATGTGATGAAGCTTTTTCATCAAATTCCAACCCTGACAGAACTTTGTCGAAACAGTGTTAGGCAGCGTCGATCAGCCTGCTGAGCCAGCGCCCAGTGAGAGGGTGAAGGCCGACCATATCAACAGAAACGGAAACCGAAACACACACACACACAGACTACGAGAGAGTGCGAGAGAACGTGTATATGTGTGCGTGTGCGTGTGATGAGAGAGGCTGTTCAATATTATCTACATAGAAATCTTATCGCTTTGCAAATTTTATGCCGCCTCATGCTTGAGCCGGCGATTTTCCTACTTGCCTAATTGAGGGGGACTCACCGGGAAGGCGCGTATGCGCATTTTGCCCTCCTTCTTTTGTGGATTTCCTCGTAGATTCATGTTTTCTAGGCGTTTTCGGCACAGCTCCCCCCTCTTCTGCTCCTCCTCCTCCTCCTCCTTATCCACTTTACCAGCGACGCGACGATTACAGCGCCAGCGGCAGCGCTGTTAATACAACAACGCTAACGCTGCTAACGGCGCTTCTCGTGCTGCTCTTGTTCTTATAAACAAATGGTTACGTCCTCGTCGTCGTTGTCGTTGTCGTTGCCGTTGCCGTTGCAGGTGTTGTCTTTGTACCGTGGAGCCTTGTGGGCGGCGGGTTACTATAAAGGAGTGCGCAAAAGAAAGAGAAAAATATACGAATGGATCAGTTAAATTGTTGTTTATTTTTTTCTTGTGTTTATTTTTTGCATTTGCACTGCAATTGCAAGTCAGCAGCATCGTTTTTTTTTTTTTTTTTCATAGCAATCGGCGAGTCTTGCTCGCTCTCTCACTCTCTGCAGTTATTGACTCTTCCTACTCTCTGGGACTTTCATTGTCGCAGTGATGATCTTTCGTGTTGTTGCTTTCAGAAATCCAACGACTTTGTTACATACACATACAAAAACACACAAACACAGAGGCAGACGTAGGCAGGCGCACATAAAGAGAAATGTAAAAATGAAAAAAACTCACACGGAGCGCTACAAATCGTTGTTTTGTGTTGCATGAAATAACTAATCTTTAGCAACAATTGATATTATAATAGTGTTGCACTGAGAATCAAGCCCATTAATAAATATGAATCACTGGGGTAAGTTTGTGTATTTTGTTGTTACGTTTTAAATTGTAAATTTGATTTTTTGCTATTTCACTTTTTCATGCATGGCAAAGAGACCAAACGCGCTTGTGTATGTGTGTTTTTGCTGTCTGTGTGTGTGTGCTGCTTCTTGTTGTTGTGTTGTACCTTTTTTGCCAAAGCGGCGTTCACTTTGTTTTTAACGAAATATCGCTGGATTGTGGTTTATCACTTGTTTATCGTTGTTACCGCAATTTGTTATCAATTCTTTTGCGGTTTTTTAAGTTATCATGCATTGCAATGTATATTGATTATATGTAATTCATATGAGAAATTCGGCTGTTGTGTTATTATGCTCTAATTTTGCCATTCCGACATGTCGATAAGCGATAGTTATGTACCATTGACAGACAAACCAGCTCAGCACGACCCACAATGTTGCTTGCAATATATCGATATATTTGCGCCACAGTTTTTATTGTTTAAAAATACACAAATGGTAAGTGCTGTTAATTTGACAATATTTTTTATTAAGTTGAGCTAATAATGGAGTAAGCATTAAATTAACTTACTCAATTTAGCAGTGTGAATAATATCATATGCGAATATTCATCAGCTGTTCCATGAGTGCTAACAGTGAGCCCACCAATTGCTGTTAATATTAACAGAGTGTTAGATTATTAAAGAAATATCGATATATTTGCTAGCGCCCAAGAGTATGCTAAATTTAAAATAACGCGCCTAAAATTGTAGTTCAAATAAACTAAATTAATATGTGTGCTTAAGCAAAACCGAATAAGAAGCACAACAACACTTGGCAGGACAAGTGAAAGCTCGCCTTGTGCAGCAACTAATTAGTTATGTGTCAACTGTTTTATTATGTCGCATAATATATTAATTATGACAACTTGCGACTGCTTGGTAAATTGCAAAATATTGTAATTTGATACTTTTGGGCGTCTTCGTCTGCTACCGCATGCAGCTTGTTTAATTAGCGATCACTCGATCAAAGCTACATGGCTGATAAGCAAATTGACAAAGAATTAACAACAACAATTTCGAATATTTATAAATTTAGCTGTGTATATTTGTTGTATATTTTTTATGTTTAGCAGTTTTCCAGTAACCCAGTCGCAATTGGCGTCTGTCTGGCATGTCGCCTTGGCCCGTGCGTGTAAATTATGCGCACTTTCACCGCGTTGGTGTTGCCATTGGTGTCCCTTTGGCTCCGTTTGTCGCCTGTGCGTCGAAATTAATTAGCCGCACTTCATAGCAAGGCGTAGCGACGGCGACTGCGGCAGCGACTGCGTAGGTGTTTATGTCAAATGTCTGGGCAGATGGAGCACAGCAGGAGGCAGGCAGACTGGCAGGCTGGCTGACTGGCTGGCCTGCTGCAGCGGGTCATCACTTGTTGCAGTTTGTTGTCATCAATTTATGCGTATTTATTACAATATTTATGCATGTAAATTGTGATGTGCCACGAATTAATTACACGCCAACCAAATCAACATGAATGTTGCCAGCGCTGCGGGTGCTAAACATGTTGCCAAGTGAGGACTGAAGAAAAAAAAAAAACAGAAACAATATAAACATAAAAAGAGAGATACAAATAAATTGCGATAATCGTGCATCAGTGCAGCATTCATATTCACACCAATGCATGCAACAACAGCAACTTGCAACAAGCTTAATAAATCATGCAACAGCGTCGAGTGGCAGACAAATTCACTGAAAATTCATTTCAATGAGAAAAAATCAAAACAAATGCTAAACAAAACGAAGCTGAGAGCCAAAAATGGCATTGCCCAAAAGGCAGCAGCCGCATCAATGTGGAGCAGCCAAGTTGCAATTGCAACTGCTGCAACGTGCAACGTGCAGCGTGCAACGTACGACGTGCAACGTGCGGCAAGCGGCAAGCAAGTTGTCGGCATTATGAATAACTTTTAAATTTGAATGTGAAATAAACGCTTTGTCTAAGCGGCTGGCTAACCGGCTACCGTTAGCAACATTGCCAAAAAGTTGTGCCGCATGTTGCCAATGATTTATGCAGCAACATTTGATGAAATATAATACAAAAGGCGCACAGCAGCCGCAGCTGAGCGTACAACAACAGCAACAACAAAATGATTATAAAAACAAAGATAAATTGCCGCCGCTGCAAATTGTAAACTATATAAGGCTTAAAAGCAAAGTTGTTGCCTGTTTTTTTCTTTTTTACATAAGACGGCGATTAGCAACGCCTGCGCACGCAGCAACATTTGTGCTGCAGCAACAATTGTTGCAAGTGCCGGTAAGCAGCCAACAGCATGTGTCCAAGTATTATTGCTCTCATTCATCGTGACACGCGGCCATCTCTAACGCTCATATCAACAAGTTGTAAAAATTCAGTTTTCTTTTCATTTTTATTGCCTTTATGATTTTATTTATTTTTAATTCGTATTTACGTTGAGTTCGGTTCAAAGTTTAGCGTTCTTTGATTGCTATTCGCTTTGAACTGTGCGCACGGGGCCCGTCATGGCGATGCATTCGATCTCCACGAGAGCATCCATTGGCAGCTTGGCCACCTGGAAGCAGCTGCGTGCTGGAAAGTCCTTATTGAACACTGTAATCGCAAAATGTTATCGATTATGCTTTTATTGCGCTCGTTGCCAATTGGAAAATTGATAAGACGACAGATGCCGCTGGCTTATCGGCAAAAACAATATAAAACCGATTGGATTGCTCACCTCGTTTGTATACGTCGTTGACCGCACCAAAGTCATTCAGATCTTTGAGAAAAACTGTATTCTTGACCACCTTATCAATGCCGGAATCGGCTGCCTTCAGCACTGCCTCCAGATTTTGCAGCGCCATCTCTGTTTGCTCAGTGGCGCCACCTGGCACCAGTTTCATCGTCGTCTTGTCCAAGCCCAAACAGCCAGAGACATAAACAGTGCGATCGGCCACAACAGCTTGACTGCAACAACAAACACATGATTGACAGTTCACTCTCGTTCGCGCTCTATGTATTGCACTCTCTCCTGCTCTTTGCTCTCATTTACTTACTTGTATGGAGCCACCGGCTTTGCTGCATTTGCAGTGCTAATTAGTTTACGCACAAGAGTTGTCATTGCTTTTGCCTTTAAAAAGAACTACAATTATTCAGCGGAAATATTTCGGCTCTGTACACCTGTTGCGGCTGCTGACAGTTGACTGGACGGGCAGTGCTCGCTTTATATAGCTAGACATGGTGAGCGCCCGTCAAACTGCTATCAGCGTAAGCTTTTTGCACACTCTCCCACTCACTGGCTTGCCCTCACTCTCGTTTGCTCGCCTTTGCGCTGTACGCACTTTGCAGTGTTTTAGTATCGCTTTTATACTCTCTGCTCATACTGGCCTCTCACTCTGACGCCTTTGGCTCTTCTGCTTGAGTGAGGTCTTTTAACAGTGTGCTTTTATGTGCTATGCACTCCTGCTATATTCTAGTCTGTTAAAATTTCACTCAATATTCTATTTAGCTCAATTGGTCTCACTAGTCTAGTTGGAGTAAGCTTTTGCAATCTCAGCAATGTTAAATCTGCGTTATCTTTGGCCAATTGGGTCGCAGTCAGATCGCTTTCTCTAAGCGACCAATATTTGATTTAATGCATGGCACGTCACCTCGCCACGCCCACATCGCCCCAGCTAATTATTTATTATATTTGGCAATTGCTGTCTGTCAGTCGCTGTCAGTGAGGCAAAACCAACAACAAGAAAGCACCGTTGCAGCAGAATTTCTACACGCATGCCACAATCAAAAAGTCAAGTCTCGAGCTCTGTAATTATTATAGGGGAATCTTTCTCTGCCTCTTTTTACCTTCCTCTCTTCTCTCTCTCTCTCTGTCTCTCTCCTTCTGCCATTCTCTGTGGTTAGGGTCTTAATCTGCTGGAGTCTGGGCGCAGTTCGAGCTCAGTTGGGCTGGCGTAGGTGCAACGCAGAGCACACAGAACACGCCCTCAAAAGACGCCTGCCCTCAAAAAGTGAAGGAGGAGGAGGCGAGAGAAGAGGAAGAGATTGATTGCAGTCGCTTTGTTGTCTTCATGCAGCCCACGAAGATGCATGAAGAAAATTTCGTTGCTTTTGGCCCTGCGGCGTTTTAATGTCGCATTTTAGCGCATTAATTACTTTATGATCCACTTTATGCCCATAAAAAATGCGCAAAAATAAATAACATAAAATACCCGAAGAGCAAGAAAAATATCAGAGAAAAAGCAATTTTCGAAACATCCTTCGTGGGTGTCGACTTTCAGCCTTAATCAAACTTTTATTCAGTTCTACATTCTGATATTAATTAGCTCAAGCAAAGAAATTGATTTATACGCATATGTATATATATACTATATGTATATATGTATATAATTTCCAGATATCGCATGCCACATAATGATAGCCTGTGGCATTTGCAAACAATTTACATTAAATGCTTTCATAAATAAAGCTCTAAATAAGCCGGAGTACCACAAGCTGGCTATAAAGTATATAATTAACATTCAAGCCGAATAACAAATTGCCAGCCCTGTACAATGGGCCGCAATCAGAAAATAGTGGAATTACAAATATCTGTATATACGTAATGTATGTATATAAATATTTAAATTTTAAAGCTGTTATACTTTAATTGTTATACATTTAAATCTGTTATACTAAAGTTTGATAATAATAGAGTTTTTTAAACTATATTTGTTATACTTAAATCTATTTAAGTCTAAAATCTCTTATACTTCGATTAATTTTCTTAACTGCTTTTAATAATGTTATATCTGTTATACAAAGATCTGTTATATTGAAATCATTATTCTTAATTCATTTATCACATTATTGAAAG
Source organism: Drosophila aldrichi (assembly GCA_035045965.1). NCBI lineage: Eukaryota > Metazoa > Arthropoda > Insecta > Diptera > Drosophilidae > Drosophila > Drosophila aldrichi. The sequence continues at coordinate 976,645 of JAWNOM010000551.1, forward strand.
TTTTAATCTGTAATATAAATATTCCTATTTTTATCAATATTTCAGATGTCTGATCCACTGTGCCATGTGTGGAAGCTGTACCTCAATAAAAGGGCCAAGAAGCAGTAGACGAAACAGAGAACAATTGCAGAACAAGTTGCAAATTGCTAGTGGCAAGTGGCAAGTGGCAACTGGCAAAGTGGCAGGCAACATTCAAGAAGCAGTTCAATATTTATGCAACTCACTTCTCAGAGTTTTCCTCTGCTCAACTTTCCCTTTTCATTTTCCATGTGACGTGCCTCATCGGATGCTCCAATTTTGTATTGACTGAAATGACTTTATTTGTTTAAGGGGCTAACTGAAGGGTGAGGTAGAGGCGGAGTGGAACTGTTGTGGATGCAGCACTAAAGCGCCGCAAGCAGCGACACTGCTGCAGCTGCCACAGCAGCAACAGTTGCTGCCACTTGGCCGCTTCACTCGTAAATCGCAGCCTTTTCTGCTCGTCCACTATAATTTGCATGTGATTTTTATGGCTAGGCGATTTGTTGGCTAAATTATTTGATTTTAATTTGCTGCGTAATTGTTGGCTTTATTATGACAGCAATAGCAGCAGCAGCAGCGGAACAGCAGCAACAGCAACAATAACAGTGGAGCAACAGCAGCTCAATTACCTGCCTATTAGCACTTGAATTTATGTTTATGGCTTTATCCAGACGCAGCCCAAAGGCTCAGAGCTGAAATGGAACGCTAATTGCTTAGATAACGCTTTGTAATTCAAGGACAAACAATTTGATATCTAAATTTGTTTATACATAACTTATAGACATTTTTATATAAATAGCAAAACGGCCTATCTTGCTAGCATTTCCATAAACAAAACTCGATTCTTTTCCTCTCCTCTTTTTCGCTTTCGCTTTCCACAAATTCCATCATTTCATTCCAATTTGCACAGTCAAGTCAAGCAAGAGAGAGCTAGGCTCTCTCTTCAATTCGCTCGCCTTCGTCCGGTGATGCTCTCAGTCGGTTATTGTCCTCGCTTAGAGTTCTTTAATATTGCGTATGCAGTTTACCGCTCTTTCAAATTTCGGTTCCTCTCTTTCTCTCTGTTGCTCGTTAAATATGTTTATGTTTTGCTTGCAATTATGCTTACAATTTTAGAGGCACTTATTTTTCACTCATAGTTGACACTTTCGCTTCGGTTCGCTCGACTCTTCTCTTCAGACAGGGTGGAGTCATTGCGTTTAGATTACAGTTTGAGATTCTCTTGTTGCTTGTAACGCTGTTAACAGCAGCAGGCTTTTATGGTATTTGACTGTAATGATATTTTCTAACAGCTGCTGTAGTTCACTTGGTCACTGACAGTTTCTGTAAACAGTCCGTTACTGTAACAGAAACTGTTGTAATAAAGAGCTTAAATACTGCGAAATGCAAAAGAGATTTGAGTTCAAGAAACAATTGAAGATAAATGCTTGATGCATCCAACATTTCATGTATCTAATTTGATATCTCTTGCTGTTGCTGCTGCCAAGGCAAAGAAGGCGCCTCTTAGCGAACAACAATCAATAAGCCTCACATTTTTAGTGCGCAGTCACGCCCCACTGTTTGCCCACTGTACTCCAATATGGATGTGTGTCTGCCACAAATTTGCCCCTGCCAATAATTCAATTAACATGGGCCGTGGCCGCAGCAGAAGAAACCTGCAACACCCAAGCCAGCCCGAGCAGTGCAACAGGGCCCGCAGGCTGGAGGCTGGAGCAGAGCCAGGGCTATACGAAAAAAAAATATCAACAACACATTTATTTCACAATTGGCGCACATTAATCAATGGCAATTGCAACAGAAGGAGCAAACACACACAGAGAGAGAGGGAGAGAGAGAGAGAGAGAGAGAGAGAGAGAGAGAGAGAGAGAGAGAGAGAGAGAGAATGCCACAACAAGTACCTAAGCGCGACTCCCTCCCAATGTGGAGATTGGCCGCAATTAAAAGCAAATTAATATGCCGCCCAGTGGCAAACAGTCGTCGCACAGTGGGGTCTATGCCTGTAGAGCGTGACAAAAGGCAGAAAAATTATGAATAATATTTATAACAATTTTGTTTAATGCCCTAAATCGCTAATTTAATTTTTTTTTATTATTTATAATAAATATTTATGGAAAAAATAATAAAATATATTTATTGCTAATGTAAAATATTTAAACAATTTTTTTTTTTTTGTATTACTATTTTGTTCTTAATCATTTTTTCATATTCGACATATTTTTAAAATTATAATGAGCAAAGGCTCCACTGTGCATCGGTGGTGGTTGGCGGTTCGTCTGGTGACTGCCGGTGGTTCAGGTGCAGACAACGCCTTCGAATTGCTGGCGGTTGTCATCCTCTCGCCTAGCTGCAATCGTTGGCTCGGATTACCAGCAACTGTCCATCGATTGTGGCCCACTTTAATTGCACTTTTCATACTTGTTAATTTTTCAATTTTCCTTTGACCACCGACTGCGACGCTTGCCAAATGTCGAACGTGGACCACACACATAGAGCACACACACACACACACACTGAGAGACAAATACAGGTGGAGACATGCGAGTGGCTTCCAGGCTAACAGCTGACCCAACTGGCCAACACAGCGGGCGCAGCTGCCAATTGTGGGGGCGCCTCGTCGCCGCATTTGGGCCAAATTAATTGCCAGCGATTAAATTTCAAATTTTCCATGCTAACTCCAAATATATATATACATATGTGTGTGTGTGTGTGTGTATGTATTGCAACTATCTCCACTCGCTTCCGTGCTGCGAGCTTTTGCGTGCAACATTTGTTCATTGCAACTGCAACAAGATTTCCTCCACCACCCGCCTGCCTCATAAAGTGAAAATCATTAGTTTTCATTTGTGGCGTTTAGGGCGTGTGCCCGCCCGCCAGCTGCTCCACCCGCTTCATCGCTTCCATCTGTTCCACTGGCCAGCCGCAAAATTGTCGTGCAACTGTTTTGCATTGCAAATTCAAATGCAACGATCCAAGTGCAATTTTCACTTGTGTCGCTCTGTGGCAGTTGCATGTCAGTTCAGCTCATGTGTGTCCTCCTGTGGTGAGCTGAGAGCTGAGCTTAGATATCGATGTGAGGCATACCCTGTAAGTAGGAATGGGGGTATGAAAGTTTGTTGAAATGAGAATGGTAGACAATATACATATATGATATGGTTGGATTAAACAGGAACAAATAATAATAGTATTATTATTATTAAAATTAGAATAAGAATAAGAAATATATATATAATATTATACACGAATTTATAAAAGCTGTGGTATTTTTTAGTAAATTATTTATTTGGCGTTCAGTATTTTAAGTACATATATTTCGGCCTTGACATTGAGCTCACAAATTTAAGTAGGAACAACATCTAATATCTAAATATACAATAATTTATAGGGTATCTTGCAGTCTAGAGATTCAGAATGCCTGTGCTTTGATTTTATAGTAATTAAAAGCATTTCCTCCTGCCCTATGACAGCAACATTGTATAAAGCAAATAAATTCCAAATATATTTGAAAGTTAACCAAGTGGGCAGGATTTAGTTTACTAGGCAAAGCCAATGATTTAAAGACTTTCGAACATAAAAAGGAAAAACATAGAAAAAATATCTGTAAAGAAAGTAAAAATTATATCATATAATAATATGGAATAGTTATTATACTCTTATTATTATCAAATGATCTCTTATTTAATCAAATGAGGAATAACAAATTATACATTCCTAATTGTATTTATCACGGGATTACAGCCCATACTCTTTGCCACCTCGTCTGATCCCATACTAACTAAAATGTATTAGAACTTTTTTATAACTTCTTGATTTCTATGAATTTTAGATAACTCAAAAGCTTTTATAAATTTCTTACCAAAACATTCATTATTAATAATAGTATTATTATATGAATTATTAGAATATAAATAGTCAATTTGTTAAACAATTTACCACTTGTTTGCTAAAGAAGCTGCCTTTAAATTTGACAGATAATTATCATAATTTGTGTCAGAGCAAAAGTTTTAATAGGCCTTCTTAACTGTAAAGTGGAAGCAATGAATTTTCAGAGCCTTGCTTCAGTAGTCTTTGGAAAAACTATTTAGTTGGCCAAGCATTTGTGGCCACAGCTCCAAGTGAAGTTCAAGTAGCAAAGTTCAAGTCATAACTCGTCGTTTTGCCCTCATCATCATCATCATCATCATCATCATCATCATCAGCAGCAACGGCAGCAGCATCATCAGCATCGTTATAGCCATCAAGCTGAGAGCAGCATAAGTAACAAAGAGTCAGAAAGCGTTGCACTAAATCAAGCCCACATGGTATGGAGAGCTGGCCAGCATCAGTTTTTAGACAGCTACCATACAGTAGCCCACATTGCATAGCACACACACACACACATACATACACACATACACTCGCATACAGTAGCTGCTTGGCTGGAGGAGTCGCTGAGCAGACGTCAGCGAGCGGCATCAACAGCATCATCATTAAAGCCTGGCCAAGATAAACACACGCCAAGGCGCAGCCCGAACATGTGTTGCCTGTCGAAGCCGAACGAGCCGAGGCCCAAAACTAAAAGACCCACAGGTTCCTATTCCTATTGCGATACCCTGGAAATGCAGATGCTAGAGGGTATTTTCTAAATGATGTGCATGGGTATGAGAGTGAATAGGGGAAGAGTCTTATAAATATAAGTTGAGTTGAGTTGTTGAGTCTTATATATATAATATAGATAGGTATATATTTATTAAAAAAATAATACATTAATAAATAAAAGGGTAAACAATTTTAACTACATGGCATTTACTTGGTTTCTGCAAAGAGAATTGGTCTGTTCTAAAGATATATTATATATTATGTTGTATATATGATCTCAACCTAAAAAGAATATGAAATATTCGATAACTCTCTCTCTCTCTCTCTCTCTCTCTCTTTCTTGATTTTCGCTATTTTTGTTACTTTTATAACTAAGCGAAAAAAATTTAAGCTCATACGCAAACTTTATCTAACAACATGCATACAGGGTATTCCACAGTCAAGCATTCTCTCTTTTACTATATTTTCTATACTTTTTTGTTGTTTATTTTTTTTCTGTTATTTGGTAGCAAATAAAAAAAAAAGAACTGGCACAGGCGCACATAAATTGTAAATATCGCAACTTGGGCCCAGGAAGATGCGCGCGCCCCGGAACAATGGCCCGGCCCGGCACGGCCTGGCCTGGGCTGCTGGGCCATATTTGGCAATGTGCCATGGTTTGGGCCAGCTTGGGGGTCTGCCGAACGGATCTGCCAGTTTAATGCAGTTTTTACTCTTTTTTATTGACCTGTGCCAGCGCCAAGGGGACTGAGCCAAGAGGGCCGTCTCATTAGAGAGCTGCGATGCACAGCTGTTGTTGCTGCCGGTGCATCGTGGCGTATGAGTAATGCACGCCAATGTGTGTGTGTGTGTATGTGTGAGTGTTTGTGTGAGTCGATTTACACGGCTGAAAGGATTAATTCGTTACCAATTTGTTATAATATGCAGTCATAGCTATAAATCTATTAATTAAGCTGACGGTTGTTGTTCCTCTTGTTGTTGTTGTTGTTATCTGTGTGTGTGTGTGTGTGTGTTGGGGATTTTGCAGTTGAAAAATTGCAACGCTTTTTTTACAAATTCGCTGCGCTTACTTTGAGCAGCTGTGCGACTGTGTGTGTGTGCGTGTGTGTGTGTGTGTGTGTCGGGTGTGTTGTGGTGTGTAAATTTGTTGAAATTTAAGACAGTGGGTGGTCTGAAAGTGGAAATGAGCAACTGGCAGCGGAAAAAAAAAAAAACATTTTATGAATCAACATTAACTTTGAATACTCTGTAAAATATGCAAAGCGGGGATATGCGAAAAATAGGATATATAGTATTTTATATTTTATATTTTATATTTTATATTTTATATTTTATATTTTATATTTTATATTTTATATTTTATATTTTATATTTTATATTTTATATTTTATATTTTATATTTTATATTTTATATTTTATATTTTATATTTTATATTTTATATTTTATATTTTATATTTTATATTTTATATTTATATCTGATTTTCCATTAATTGTATGCTAATATGCAGGGTATTCAATAGTCCAGCATCTCTTACAAAGTTTCGCATTTATAATAAACCAATTGCAAACAATAATAATAATAATAACAGCAACAGCAACAACTGTGAACTACTGTGCAACGTGCAACGTGCAACGTGGTGTGTATAAATTTGCCAAATTAAAAAGCGACAGAGACCGGAGAGCACAGCAGCTACGGGGACAGGGGGACAGCGGTACAACAGGATAGCGGAGCAGGCAGCCACCCACCGGACGCATGGATGACGCAACAGGGTGCCCAACTGGAGCTGGAGATGGGGGCGTGGGGCCAGGCAGCAACATCGTCTATAAATAAAGCCAGTGCCAGAGTAAATCAAAACAACAAACACGAAAGGCGAACATGTGGCGCTGCGTTGGCTGGAACTGGAACTGGAGCGACAGTTGGAGTTGGAGTTGGAGCTGGAGCTGGGCGCTTGGCATGTTGGCAGCTTGGCAGCTTGGCAGCTCGGCGCTAGCCAGGATCAAGTGGAAGCCGACGCTGGGTGTGGTCGTTCATATGATATGGCGTCAATGTTTTGATCTCTGCCTTCGGCTTTGCGCATGGATTTGGATTTGTCATCTCCCCAGTGCTCGCCAACATAAATATTGTTACGCATTTTTCAAGTTATCCTCAGAGAGAGAGAGATAGAGACCTGCAACTGCAACTGCAACTGCCCCAAGACAATGCGCTCGTAATGTGCTTCGCCTCGAGCTTTGATCTGAACGCCGCTTGTCAACATCTTATTCCGCTGCGGACATGATTGATTTTTCATGTTGTCCACTACAGCTTCATCGTTGAAATTTGTTATCCCTGTTGTTGTTGTTGCTGTTGCTGTTGCTTAAGACTTTCTAAAAATATTTCACTCAATGCCAAGACACACTGTGCGAGAAATTGCCATGCCAAGAGTTTCACTGTACAAAGTAGAATAATATACAAAGTATTTGGTAAGGCTAAAATGTTTGGAGAGTGCGACAAGGTTTGAGCTTGGTTGGAAGAACATTTTAACGTAAAATATGTTTTAATTCATTTATAAATATATAAATCAATTAATTAGAAACTTCTATAGTTTCATTGTATCAGTAAATATATAATTTAAAAACATATTTTAGTTTCATATAAAACCTGTTTGTTTATTAGTAGTTGCGTATTTTTCTATAATTCAGATTTTATTGAATTTAAAAATAATTTTATTGCTGCTTTGCATTAAATTTTAGCTGAGGTGCTAAATCTCTATCATTATCTATCATCTATCATCTATCATTATATCTCTCTTCAACTATCGCAGCTCGAAATATTACATCTGTGATATACGAAATACTTTTTTAGGATCAATAAAAAAAAAACTTGTAAGCCCAACTTAGCCGTAATGTTATCTAATATATCTAAAACTACTCCTTAAATGGTATTCGACTAAAAAAGAGGTGAGCGACACACCATTTGGTTGTCAGCATCTTCCTCTCACGTCTGTTGTCAAAATTGAACAATGTTTGTGCATCAGCCACAACAACAACAACAACAACAATAACAATGGCAGCAACAGTAAATACTTTTAGCGGTAAAAGTGTCTTAAAATGTTGGTAAGTAATTGAAATTTATTGTGGCAAGATGTTTGTGCCCCGAATGAAAATGTTGAGCAAATGATTTTGTTTGATGTTGCAGGCAAAGATCAGAGAGAATGTTACCGCAGCAGCAGCAGCACCAGATTGTTGTTGTTGTTGTAGTTGTTGCATTTGCTGTTTAGGCCTGGCCATGAATGGATTATGTTAGTGGAGCAATCAATCGGCTATATAAGGCACGCTGAACTGAAGAAAACACTTAGCGTGCCAAACAATTTCATTTGGCTTTATACATGGCCAAAAAAAGACGAAGAAGAAGAGGTAGAAGAAGAAGAAAAAAGTGAGTCGGCCGCTGAGAAGTCTGTGCCCCATCCTGGGAAACAATTGCGCGAGAGCCGCATGAGGTGTGGATGGCTCAGCTGAAAGGTGTTGATATGGAGGCGTCTGGGAAAAACTTATTGATATGGGGGCTTCTCTTAGCCTTGGCATAGGCAGGGCGACACAAAGCGCGCTTCGTTTTTTTTTTCTGCTTTGCTTTGTTGTGCTTTACGATTTGTGCCCAATTTTGGTAGCCTGATTTGTCACGATGTTTTTATTTTTTCCTGTATTTAGTTTTTTTTGTGCTTTTCCTGCTTTTTCTACTCCTTTTGTTTTTGTTGCTGTTGTTGGACTTTATTTTTTGCGCCTGCCGCTCTGCAAAATGGGGAAGACAAACAAATTGGTCTGTAGTTGAAAATTGACAAGAATTTCGTGACTTTGTCACCTTCTTTTTTGCTGTAGCTGTTGCTGTTGCTGCTGCTGCTGTTGTTGTTTTTGTTGTTGTTTTTGGCCCAAAGAGACTCTTGCAACGCCCTCGAAGCAGCAAACGTTTCGCTGCCTCCTTTGGGGCCCACCGCTCGTTAAGTGGCAGCCAGCGCGTGCGCATTGAAGTCCGACTTTGACTTCAAACTTCAACAGCGACTCCTTGGCTCAACTCAACAACCGAATGCAACCAGCAACAAGCAAGGGCTACCAAGTGCAAGTACCAAAATCCAAATCTCGACTGCCGATTGCCGTTTCATTCCACACCCTCACTCCACAAGCCCCGCCGAAAATCACTTCATCATCGGGCGGGCATTTCGCTGCATTCTAAAGCCAAAGCAGCGCACTGCTAGAGCTGCAGCTCTTGTCAGATTTATTTGTTGCTGTTGCTTTGCGGCCAGGTTGTACTGTTGCCCAAAATACACTGCCCAATGGGTGAGTCAACAGTGTGAAGCAATTGGTGTAAGGAATAAATATGTGTTTGAAATGCTCAAAGCTGCGCAGAGGCTAATTCTGGAAACTGCATTAATGACTTAGTTTGTTGTCTTTATCTCCAATTAAAAGTGTTTTCTAGAGGAGGGAAAGAAGGAAAAAGAAAGAGGGAGAGAGATAAAGATAGTGAGAGAGAGAGAGAGTGAGAGAGAGAGAGAGAGAGAGATATTGATAAGTCAAAGAGTAGATGTTATTCAAATTATGTTTTACAATATAATAATATCTCTCTTAATATTACATAAATCTCTTTTAAAACTTCTTTAAATTAGCAATAATTTGTAGTTATTTTATTTATTTTTTTTCTTAGCTGCAAAAATTTTAGTTTAGTAAATATTATTTTTCCTTTTTTTATTTATTCATTATAGAACGTAAAGATGCCTAATTTTCAATTATAAAAAATTATTTTTTTCTAAATTTTGTATTTATTTTTTATTTATTTATTTATTTGTTGTTTCTTATTTATTTATTTATTTATTTTTTGCTTATTGTGTTTTTTTTATTATTATTTTGTTTAATTATTATTTTTTTTATATTTCATACTATTTTGTTGCTGTTCATGAAAATTTCTCTTTGTTTATAAATATTTTGTGTGAAATTATTTATATTTTATGTATTTTAGATTTATTTTAAAATTAAATTTTTATATATTATTATTCACAAAAATGAATTCAAATCTATTAAATACATTTTTATTTATTTTAAATATATTTTTACAATTGAAACTGAATTCGAGAACTCAATTCAAATCAAGAAACTGAATTCAAATATATTTAATACCTTTTTATTTATTTTTAAAATATATTTTTAAATTTTGTGCATAATTTATTATGCATTGACATTTAAATTATATTTTTTACAAATCAGAAACTTTTATGTTAAACTTAGAGCATTTCACAGTCGGCTTGAGATTCACTTCTGCATTTATTTCATTTGTTTGTTGATTTGTTGGTTGTTTTTGTGTTCGCTGTACCTGTAACCTTTTGCACTTGGTACCCTTTTCTTGTTTTATTTTCTTTTATTTCATTTCATTTATTTTATTTTATTTATTTTTTTCAATTTAATGATTGTTTTTTGGTGCCCTGACAGTTACAAGGAGCTGCGACATGAACAGCACAGGACGGCGACAATTTCCAAACTTTAAACTGTGAACAGTTATTTTTTTTTATTTCTCGTGTTACTCTTTACTTTTTCATTTGCATTTGTGGTGGAGTGCTGGGGTGACATCAGGTGGTAACGCCCATAAAATGTATTTGGTATTTGACTTACTTCCAAATCGCCAATTGTTATGGCTTGTCGTGGGCTGGTCGGATGATAACTTGACCAAATTGAGATTGAGACGGCCGGCCCACAGGCAAAGTTCGTGTCGAGCCGTCGCGTCGCAGTGACACCGAACAATAACAATAACAATAACAACAACAACAACAATAATATTGTTGCCCATTTGTGGATCAACAGTCCAAGCAGAACAAAGCAACAGCAGCAGCAGCAGCAGCAGCTACTCGACTGACCGTTTGCTCCTTGGCTGTGTGGCCTCGTATGGCTTCTTTCCCTTTTCGCATTATGGGTTGACATTAGAGAGAACATGGCCAATGCCATCGCCCTAGACTGACCTCGTTGTGCGCCTCCTGCGCACAGCGTGCTCCTCTTTGGCTTTTGGCCAATTTGCTGCAATTGGATTTTCAAGTGTGCCACTTAGCCAAGCAAGTTCGTTTGCCGACAATCGGCCAAAATAACCAGCTCAAGTCAATATTTGTGTAAACTGCACTGAAATGGGGTCATGTGATGCAATCTGTGAACTTGCAACTTGCAACGGTCCACGGCCCACAGCAGTGGCAACGGCAGCCTGCTGATGGCTTATGAGTATGCAACAACGGCAATTTGTGCCGTGTTTAGAGATTTCCAATGGGCTACACATCCAATTGATATGCAGGGCAACGATTGCGGCCGTAACTAAAAAAGTCAGCAAATAACTAAAGTGCTTGCAGTGAGTGCAGTGTGGGAGGTACTATATATGAAGTGAGCTAGAAAGAGGTAGAGAGATATATAGGGAGAGAGAGAGTGAAGTGGGAGCAAGCTGTCAACCTAATTATAGCTGAGTAAAAGTTTTCTTATGGGGAAATTGTGGACTCAGGCAAGTGAGCTTCTAGAAAGGTATTAGACTAAAGATAGTTGAGTTAAATTATTCCGATTTAAATTCTATTCAAGCGCAAGATATTACTAGATTACTAGATAGGTATTACTACTGATCGAAAGGTATTAAAAGCAAAGAGTTTCGATCTTCAACTTTATGTTAAGATTCTGTCTAAGTCATCTTAATGAATGTTGCTTTGTTGTTAGACAATTGTTTAACACTTCTCAATTATAAAAGATTATCCTATAATAAGATAATAGATAATATATAATTTTAGTCTTATTCAAGTGACATTATCAAAATCTCTAAAAAGCAACCAGATTCGAACTGCTGTTCAAATTTTAGCTCTTCTTCTTAGTTATTATACAACTAGCTAGCACAGTTATCGAAAATTAAGGCAAAACTTAAGCCAACTTTCCACTCATTATGAATGCCATTGGCTTTGACAGTTTTTTTTTTTTTTCGGCATCGATGTCAACTGGGTTCATCGTTGCATCTCAATGGCCAAAGCACTTTCCATCTAATCACAATAATGGCAGGCAGGCAGAGAAGGCCGGCGAAATCAAAATCATCAGAAAATGCCAAACTTTGTAAGGCAGCTGCCTTATATGATATCGATAGGGTAGGCTAAGGTATTAAGGCTGTTAGCGTGGCGAGCCTATTAACAGAACGACGACAATGAAGCTGTAGATGCGGGCAGGAGACGGAGTTGGGGCTGGGAGTTGCTGTTGTTGTTGTTGCACTTGGAGTTGGTAGAGTTGCCAGCTACATATGTCAACACCATGAACTTGAAACTTGCCTGTTAGCCAGTTGCAAGTTGGCTTAAAAGCATTTTGTATTCTAATTAGATTGTCAACGGCACGACAACAACCTCATTTTGCTCAAAATGCCGGAGTATGCACACACACACACACATACAGAGAGAGCCAGAGATTTGCATTAGCGCCAACCATGAAGCCTGCGCTCCACTCGACTTTAGTTTTTGGTTAGACAAAAATCTGCATAAACTTTGCAGTTGCTGCGCTGTTGTTGGGGGCAGGTTTGAAGTTCATTAACATGCACAGGTTAATTACCGTTGTTGTTGCTGTTGCTGCTGCAGCTAGGAAATGAGCCATTAGAAAAAAAAGAGGCTCAGAGCGCCGCGGTAGCCAAAAGCGACGATAAAATGGCTAAAAGCACACATAAAAAAAACGACACAAAGACACATGTAAACTGTCCGTCTCGATGTCTGTCTGTTGGCTGCTGCTGCTGTTGTGTGAATGTGTGTGTGTGTGTGTGAGTGGGGGGAGACTGTGACAAATGCTCATGCAGTTGAACGTGGTTTTTGTTTGCCTGCAACATGCAAAATGTTGCACTGATAAGCCAGCCAGCCAGGCAGGCAGACTCTGGGCTAGCCAAGCGAACGGTGGCTAAGGCAATGCCACTGAAGTCATCCCGTTTGCCGCAGCGGTAAATGAGCTGGCAACAGGCAGTAGACACCAAGAGGCACGATCATTAAAACAAAAGCGCGGCGACAATAGCCACAGCAGCAGCAGCAGCAGCAACAGCAGCAACTGTGGAGCCATCACTGACAAGCCATGACCAAAGAGCCCAACGGCAGCCCAAGAGCAATAGCTTGCAGTCTGCGTCGACGTCGACGTCGGCGTCCAGCTAAGCTGCCTTCTGGTGTTGGATTGCCTTAAACGATCCGCGTGAATAACTAATTTCAATGGAAGCTGCTTACTGCCTGCTGCCTGCTGCCTGCACACGCGCGCCTCTTAACATTTATCACCCACCATCGGCCATTGCCAGGAGCCCAAACAAGCTGTGGCTCCAGCCCGTTAAAGTACAGAAAAAACAGTCAGAGAGAGAGACAATGCAACAGTTTTTATGCGCCATAAGACAGCAATACAGCAACAACAATACAAACAAACGAAAAAATTGTTACTATGACTTAAAAGGAGTGCCTAGGACAGCCAACGCATGGACATTGCGCCTAATGAGCAGCGGCATAAAACAAGCTACACAACTGGAGAAACCCCACTGAAGTCACTAAAAAATATATGTATATGAAACAAGCAAGAGTGAGAGAAAATAATGCTCGACTAGAAAATGGTCTGTAAAATGAGTTGAGCTAATGTCTGATACAGAGAAATGGTCTGTAAAATGAGTTGAGCTAATGTCTGATACAGAGAAGTTAATATTAAAAGGTGTTTAAATTGGTTTTTATTATAAATCAAAAAAAAAAAACTCTGGTTGCACAATTTTTCGAATTTATTTAATAGATATATTTCAAAAATTGTAATCTAATTATAATTTTTGTAAAAAATATTTTATTTATAATTTTTTATGAACAATTTTTATTTATTTATTTTTTTTTATTATTTTGATGATATATTTTTTATTTAAAATTTAAAAAAATAAATCCTAACTATTTCTAAATTTTGTAAATTATATTTATTTATTTATTTATTTATTTATTATACCCTGAACCCATTGAAAATGGGAAATCAGGGTATAATGGTTTTGTTAAAATGTATGTAACAGGCAGAAGGAGGCGTGGCAGACCCCACAAAGTATATATATTCTTGATCAGGGTGACGAGATAAGTTGATTTAGCCCTGTCCGTCTGTCTGTCTGTCCGTCTGTCCGTCTGTCCGTCTGTCCGTCTGTCCGTCTGTCCGTCTGTCCGTCTGTCCGTATGTTTGAACGCGTCGATTTCCGAAGCTATGATAGCTAGAGACTTGAATTTTTTTTTTAAATGACCGTATATACAGCGCGGATGTCGAGTTTATCACTAGAATTCGATAAATTATCCCGTTATGTTTTTATCGAATACAAACATTCAAGTTCAAATCAGATGCCAGTACAGATGCTAGCGGCGCGTCATTTGATCATGAGGTCTCGGGTTCAAACCTCAGAGCGGTCGGAGTTAATTTATGTTTATTTTCTTTTTTCTTAATTTTTTTTTTCAAAATATTTATACATATATTTATTTAAATGAGCTTACTATTCAGCCACAACAGTTTTTCTATAAGTGTGCACACATCCATTCAAAGAAACAATTAGTTTAGTTTAAATTCGCTAGATGGCGCTGCAGCAGTGAATGTATTACTGTTTTGCCATCAAACTGTCACTAAGTGAAGTGGCGTAGTGAATAGCATCGCGCCACTCAATCGAGAGGTCTCGGGTTCGAACCCCAGATCGGGCGGAATTATTGTTTAATTTTTTTTTAATTGTTTCAAAAATTGAAATTTTAACCACACTAAATGTGAATATTTATTAGTTTGGTTCAGGGTAGTATCTAGTCGAGCACTCTCGACTAGAGTTTTCTTACTTGTTTTTTTAATTATTTTGATGATATCTTATTTATTTTATTTTTGTTTTAAATTTAATTTAATTTTATTAATTTTTAAAATTTTTTTAAAAAATAATTTGATGACATCTTATTTATTTACTTTTTACAATTTGTTATTAATTTTCATTAATAATTTTCAAATTTTTTTTAAGAGTTTTTTTTAAAATTATTTTGATGAAATCGAATTTATTATTATTATTTTTTTATATTATGAAATTTTATTTTAAGTTTTTTTTTTTTATTTAATAACTTTGTCTTATTTATTTACTTTTACTTTGTTACTTATTTATTTGTTTTTCATTAAAAATTTTGTAAATTTTATTAAACAGCTGTTCAACTAGCTTCAGGCAGTTTATACGTAATTTATGCATATGGGTTAGTTTTATATGGATATGTAAGCAAGTAACAAAATAGTCCTAAACATAGTCCTAAACACATAATTCACTTAACTTGGTCAAAGCCAATATCTCTTATACATCCCACATTCATATGATTTTTGTTCTAAGTCATATTTAATGCTGCCTTAAGTTTGATCTCTGTAAAGATATAAATTTATTATTTTGGGTAATGTATTTTCTGCTTTAACGACAAGCAGTAAAGAATTTATTTATTAATCATATATGAAGATAAGCATGTAGTAGTTAAAATTCGAGTCTTGTTATCATTGCTGGTCTATGGAGCCGGAGTCGCGTTTAATGATCGTCGAGACAACGTCACGTCGCAGCCCTTTAAGCATATCGTGTAAAGTAAACTTGTTGTAAGACTCAACTCTGAACTTATTGCATAGTTTGGGCTCCATTTCGTTGTTTTTCTCTCTCTATGCCCACTCAGCTCTTGTACCAGGAACTCACACAGCACGTGCAGCAGAGAGGGAGACACACACACACACATCAAGCTAATTAAGCATACTTCAATAAAATAAAAAATAAGAGAAAAAAAAACCCAAAAAAGCATCATAGAAAACGTGGGCCAAAAAGCACACATGAAGCTGGAGCTGGAGTTGGAGTTGGAGTTGAGGTTGGAGCTGGAGCTGGAGCACCCACAGAGCGTGGCACGCGATAATCAATCAAAAGCCATTAAAGCCAAACGGTTTTTCGAAAACAAAGCTGGCCCAAAAGACAATGAATCAAAGTAGAAAGCATTTCATCAGAAGTAACCAAAAGGAGTGGCAAAAATCATCTATAGCTACGCACAGAGCGCACAGCATACAGCATCGACGGCTGTCAAGACAAGTTAAAGATCAAAATCGGGGAAAACAAGATCAATGGAGCACACGACGAGCTCTCGGCTCTGCTTAGGCTAGACAGACAGTTGCAGTTGCAGATGATTGACGGAATTAGAATAATCGTATGAAATCGTGCGGGTACCGAGGAAAAATTATGATAACGTTTATTATTATTATTATTAAATGACCCAGTTAAGGCCCATTTAGGCTGTGCAAGTGAAAAGTGAAGGCGTTCCACACACACACACACGCACACACATTGAGAAGAATGTCACAACAGCAGCGACTGCAGTCGATGTCGCTCAGACTTTGGCAAATGCAAATTTCAACTGCCTTGCAACTTTCTAAATGAAATTACAATCGCATGCCGTCTCGCTCGCACGCTGCATGTGTGCGCAAAATTAAAGAAATAATTTCAAGCGAAAATATACAAATTGATTGTCACCTGGCAGGCGAGCGACTTAAACCTTAGCTTACCTTTTTTTTTTTTTTTTTGCCAGCGCCTTGCTCTAAATCAAAGCACCTTTCTCCATTTATCGGCCCAGACACACTTAGCCATGGCTAATACAAATAAATTTTAGCCCAGTGCTAGCGCAACGTCATTGAGGGCGGGTGAGCGGGTGAGCGGGCAGGCTGGAAGCTGAGGACGAGGTCAGCCATTGGGCTCAATTAGAGCGACGCGTCCACCAAATTGCTCGAGCGCTTTTATTGTCGCCAGTTGGCGGCGTCTCTCTCGAGGATATATATATGTATATGTATTTCTGTGGCTTGGCATTTTGTCGCGACGCCTGCAGTGTCTCTCAGCTCGCCAGAGTCTTCCTTCCGCTCTTTGTTTCACCTCCAATCAGTCACTCAATTGTGATCGTTCGCGTAATTGCCTTTGACAAGCTACGCAGCCAGCGATTCACCATTTGCAACGGCGAACTGTAACTGCAACTGCAACTTCTTGTTGGCATTTTGTTTGACTTGGATTAAGTTTAAGTGCATGGCTTAAGATTCCCAGCATTGTTCACTAAACGTTCGTTTGCTCGCTCGATCGTTCGATCGCTGCGCTCATCTGTAAAGCCAACCAACATCTATTATCATGTTAACCAGCCGCAACTATGGAGTCTCGACAATCAATGTCAGCTGCTCCTCATATGAGTGTTATGAGCTGTCTGCTCTATATTAAATGTTAGACTAAGCTAGTATAAAACTAACTCTAAGCCGAAACTTAAGCCGAAATCCCCAATGGCCAGAGCTTAATTCCTAAGTTAGTCTTAATTTTAGAGTAATTCTAAATCTCTAAGAAATAAATAAATATTTTTAGGCGCGTTCATAAAATGAAAAGAGTATATGGGCTTTACTAGAGATA
Source organism: Drosophila aldrichi (assembly GCA_035045965.1). Lineage (NCBI taxonomy): Eukaryota > Metazoa > Arthropoda > Insecta > Diptera > Drosophilidae > Drosophila > Drosophila aldrichi. Next base: position 993,654 of record JAWNOM010000551.1, read on the forward strand.
TTAAATTTTAAGCATATACTATTTTTTAATTTTTTAATCAAAATTTTCCAGACAAAACAGTAACAAATTTTTGAAAATAATTTGAGCTCGGAAATTGACTTAAGTATGATGATATTATTATGATATGATTATTATGATATTAACACCTTCATACATATCCCTAAGAAGTTATTAAAAATGAATAGTTCATGCCCATTGATGGTAGCTAACACATATATAACCGACACGATTGTCGTAAATCTTTTAAGTGCTTAAATAGGGCCAGACTCAATCAATGATTTTATTAGCTCAAATATTGCGCCTTTAAAGTGATTTATACAAATTTTAAAGTTTCTTTTAGGTCAGACTAACAAAAGTTTTATTTATTATTATATTATTTTATTTTATTTAATTTTTTCTGGCGCTGCGACTAAGGCAGCCGAGTCTATGACAACTTTTACTCATTTGACAACAATTTCACTGGCGTTGCATGTCGATCACGGAGACACTTGCAAAGTGGACAAATGCCGACATGGTCCATTCCAATGGATTATACCACACATATAGCCACCGTTCACCCCTCTCCCACTTGCAGATCCAATGGATCGCCGTCTAACTGGTATTTGGCAATTTGAGCATGCAAAAATGATTTTATTGTTGGACGAAAGTCAATGCAAGACACTGGGAAAACTCAGCAACTGCAACTGCAGTCAGTACGTCATGTCCGTGTCAAAAAGCTGGCCCCGGGCGATCTCGCGGCCAAATATTAGCACACAATTCGATTTTGCATGCCATGGCAGGTAGTAAAGTTTTACGAGTGCAAGTGGTGCTGATGTTGGTGGTTGGTGGTGGTGGTGATGGTGGTGGTGGTGCTTGGCGGCTGCTGTGCTTCATGACTCTCGATTTGGTGTCGGGGCCAGCATCTCCTGGATTTTATCCACATCCACCGACGAATCCACAGCCATGTCCATGGCCATGACCATAGCCAGCTGCGCTTTTCGCTTTCACCTGTTGGCCGCAGTTATGTAAAATCTACTGTCAAATTAATGGTGATTTATATGTGGACCATAATGTGAGCTTAATGCATATAGCTAGATATGCATTGGGGCATACAAATAATGGCATATATACGTATTCCAGTTCCTGTTTAAGATAGTCACAAATGACGAAAAATATCTAAACACTTTTCGGGATTTTTAGTAAATCTGGCGACTGAAGAACTGGGAAATACAGTTTTCTGACATCTATATATAAATTTTTTTTTATTATCCGCCAGAATCAAAAGTGTCCCCATTCTTGATCCCATTCTCACCATTTAGCCAAAATGATAACTAAACAAGATTAGTCAGTAATAAGTAGCTCATTCTTTATTTTTGTTTGTTATAAACTTTAAAACCGAAACTGTGTGAACACTGGAAAAATTCTTGTACAGAATAAGACAAAGATGAAAATGTAAACTTTGGCCAGCTATCGATCCCACTCAAAAATTGATGGGGAAAAAGTTTAGCTTGAACACAGTTTTTGTTTTAGGGTAACCCAAAACCGTTCGATCGTCTCGATTGTCTCACTCGCTCGCTCTTTCGATCGATTTGGTCTAGGGTAAGACTTTCAACTAAAAGCATTTCTATACGCTTACAACATGACGGGCAATTTGTCGATGTTGTTGCAGTTGTTGTTGTGATTGTTATTGTTTTGGTTGTTGTGGGTTTTTGAACATTTGTATATATATATGGTTTTTTTTTTTTTTTTTTTTTTTTTTAAATATCCATTAAAAAGTCACTTCACTTTCACTACCAATACGCATTCCTAGAATTCCGTTTGGAGCTGGATGCAGCCAATAGTGAAGCAACTGCTTCTTCGTCTCGTCTAAGATCCTTAGATTCAGTGGTATAATATGCATTGCAGCTATTTGTCTTAAAATTCTGCAATTTGTATTGATTGAGTAAAAAGGATGTCTCCGACTTGTTGACAACCAACAGATTGATCCAATGCTGATTTGATCTAAAGTGATAATTGACGCCATTATCGTTTTCATTTTTCGTCTCAATTTGTTGGCGGCGCTTTCGAATTGAACTATCAGATATGGCATAGCTTAGCCGTCGTCTCGAGGGTTTCGGCCATTCATCATCATCGATCGTTTCGGAAGTATCACTTAGGTGAGTGGTGCTGGACTTGCGATCCCTCTCATTATTTACCCGTCCTACCGAGCGCAGCAAATCGACAAGACTTTGAAAATGACTTCTTTCAGTCTCTGCCGAGCTGCTAGCTTGTTCTGGGCTATCTGAAGAGAGTGTATTTAGTGAGTCCGATGGCATCAGAGTCACCTGTTCGCTATCTTCTCCAGAATCTCTATCGCTATTATAGCGAATATCGATTGAACTCGATGTATTTGGCTCGTATTGCTCGGAGTTCAAGTTTAGATGTAGACTGTCTGTCTTCCACCTCTTACTGGTGCTGGCTAAACTTGTGCTCGCAAAGCTATCATCCTCAGAGGTATATAAACGGGCGCCAGGTGGCGTCTGATATTCCAATCCCTCGTTCTCCAGCATATCTTGAATCAGTTCCACTGTCAATGGTATAAGACGTTGATTCTTGTTACGTAGTTGTTCACTTGGTAGCATAACACTAAAATTTTGATAAAAGAAAATAAAAATTTCGAGTTAAACTAATGCCGAAAAATCAAGACATGTGATCAAAAGTCTGTGTTTTTTTAGACTGTACAGCTTGAACGACAAAGCATATAATGAAGCATATGAAATATACGACATGGTATATATGTTTGAGTTTTTTTTTTTTTTTTTTTTTTGATTTGCTTTGTTTTTTCTTTCAAATGAATTTTTGTTTAAAGCTGTGACGATTGAACGGGAATCTGTGCAAGAATCTGTGAAATAAACTTTATAAAATTAATTTAAATTTTATATTATAATAAATTTAAATTAATTAATAAATAAAATAATATAGTAAAATATTTCGAATATAAGCAAATGGTATTCAAGCTTTTTCATTTGCTTTGAAAACACTTTCAACAACATTTGTTCTATTATTTAATTAATTTTCGTTTTAAGTTTATTGTTTTTTTTTATGAAATTGTTCCATCATGATTGCCTACATGAAGAAGTTTTTATTTTGCATTCCCCTGCGGGTGGGCAACATTATCGTTGGCTACTTTTGCCTCGTGCGCGGCATTGGCAATGTTTATTTGGTATTATATATGTTCCCAAAGCTCTGTAAGCGCATGGTCTGGGTATGGTTCCTGCAATCGCAGGTAAATTGCATTGCTGGCGTTCTGCTGCTCGCTGTCACCTTCCAGGTGAGTGTTCAATCGCAACAGAGATCCGAAATATATATAAGCGTATATTTGACATAGCCTCATCTGCTAAACCATTTGCTGCCCATACAAATTGTTGTTAAACTATCAAGTTTAATTATCGAATTGGTATTCTATCTATTGATGAGTAGTTCTGGTCTCTCATCTCCAGTGTTAGTCGGATACTCTGCGGCCTCGATTCTAAGTAAGTCGAAAGAAATATTGATTGATTGATGGTCAAATTTGCATTCATTTACAGTTAATCTGTATTTTGTGATTGTTGTTTTCTCCTTCTATCGCGAGACGGATCGTAAATAAGACTGTAAAGCTCTTACGCTCTGCTCTACGGACTCTCAGGATTTTCTCTTATCAAACAGCAAACAGAAAAAAAGAAATAGCTGAAGAAGCAGAGAAAAAAACGGTAGTTCATACGGTCAACGTCAGCGCAGACTTAATCACAGCGTGTAGCATTTTGTGCCGTGATTAAACGCAAATTTATTAGGCAAATGTTGCGCAATTGCTGGAGAAAAAACTAAAAACTTCCAAGTCGAGCGCATAAATCGTGCGGGGCCAATTGTCACCAGGCTCCAAACTGCAGCTAGAGGCTTCAACTTGTGGCGACTATTGGCTTAATTATCGTCGCACCGTTGCGCTACATGCGTGCTAATTGAGTGCGGCCAGCCAACTGACCAACTGACCAACTGAGTTGGAGCTGGATGTGGGGACATGGCGTCGATGTCCACGTCCTGCTATGATAACAACAACGCGACGACAAACGCACGCTGTGCCCCAAAATGAAAATTATGTTGCAATCCTCTCTCAATGCTCAATGCTCAAGTGTCTGGTTGCCAAAGCTCCACACACACACACACACACACACACACTGCTGCGCTGGCTCACTGATCGGTGGGAGCCTTAATTAATTTCGTTGATTAATTGAAAGTGCGCCTTGACTGGGTTGCTTTATTTTTATTTATTTATTTTTTTTTTTTTCCTGCTTGCAGCCTCTTATCTGCCTGAGCTGTTGGCAGTGCAAAGTTGAAGGCAAGTATGAAAAATGTTGCAACAAAAACAAAAACAGAAACCAAAAACAGACATGTTCGGGCTTGTTGCTGGTCTGTTTCGGTAGTATGTTGAGGGCGTTGCCGTGGCTGCAACCCTTTGGCCCATTACTCTTAGCCCGGCCGAATCGATTATTGCAAAAATTATGTCTGACCGCAGGGTAAGGGCCGCAGCAGCAGCAGCAGCAGCAACTTTAGTTACAATCACAATTACAATTCGATAATGTTCAATAAATTTGCTGTTGGCTTTAAGCTTTACTTACAGTTACCTAATTGGTTTTATATATGTATGTGCATAAACATATGTACATATATAACTGGGCGAAATGCTTACATTCTGTTTGTTTATAACTGCAGATAATTATATGTGTGTGTGGCAAATATAAATTTAGTTTGTAAAAGAATACTTTAGCTCTTTCTTTTTTGGTTCGGAATGGGCTATAATGCTTTTTGGCATGTGAAAAATGGAAGAGTCAGAAAAATACTCTTCTATTGCATTTGATGTTTGCAGTAAAATTTCCATTCAACTGGAATCCCTTAAAGACCTGAAAGAATTTAATATGTGATTTGTAATAGATTAAAGCTAAAGCCCACAGTCTGAATTAAAAATTTTATATATTGATTAATTCATTTATTTTGCATGATTAAGAATTTAGAATATTTTATTTTATCTTATTTTTTATTTTTATTTATTTATTTATTAATTTATTTATTTTTTATTTATTTATTTATTTATTTTTTATTTATTTTATTTATTTATTTATTTATTTATTTATTCATTTATTTATTTATTGATTTATTTGTTTATTTATTTATTTTTTGTTATTTATTTATTTATTTATTTTTTTTTTTAATTTAATTATTTATATATTTATTATTTATTTATTTATTTATTTTTTTAATTTATTTTTTATTTTTTTATTTAATTTTTTATTTATTTATTAATTTTTTTTTTACTCACGCGACTTGAATTATTTGTCAAAACGGTCCACGGAAATGCCTTATGCTGATTGTTGTTATGGTTTACGTGACATTTGCAATCAGAGCAAATGCAGGAGCCACGCACCGCTGCGCTGCTGTGTGGCAAGTGAATGGTGCAGGTAGCGACAGGTTGCCCCCACCCGACAATGACAACTGTAACTGCAACTGCAACGGCAACTGCAACTGTATTTGCAGCTTCAATTGCAATTGCAAATAGCTATGCAACGTAGGTGGCACTTGGACACATTTTTAAAATGCGCGCCCGTTGGCCAATTGTGAAACTTGGCCAATTGACTAACTGGCCAAGTGTCAAACTTGCCAAATTGAAAACGAAGTTACGATGCGGCTGCCGATTTGTTTATGCACCCTGCACAAGCTCAATTGATTGCATACATTCAAATACACTAAGATTGGGTATATACACGATTTGACTCTTATTATTAAAATATGGGAATACATTAGATAAAAGTCTATTTAATTTTTGTCAAAATTTAAACTTGTATAGATTGAAGTTGCTTAAAATTGGATTACACTTAGTTTTGAAGGATTTGAAGTATAAAAAGATTTTTTATTTAATCCATAAATCGTATAAATAATTAAATATAATTATAGTTGAAGATTCATTCACATTTAAAAAGAATATTTTCACTTCAACAACGATTGTGTCCAAATTACGATTGTTATAATTAATATATATTATGAAAAATATTTATTTATTTATTATTATCATTTTAAATAATACTTTGTATTTTTTTTTTTTTTTTTTTTTTTTTTAATATAATATACCTAAAATATTTTATATATAGTTTATTTTTATAATTTTAAAAATAAGAAAAAACTTTTGCTTTACTTCTATATGTATAAGAAATAAATTCATATTTTTGTTTATAATTTCAAAAATATTTAATTATATTTATTTTAATTTTTTACTATGATTTCTTCCGCAGATTAGAACAAATTATCTGAAATATTTGTTAAACGAATTTTGAAAGGGTATTAAAATCTCGTTTTTATAAAATTAAAATTTTGTAGATATATTTTTTATTTTATTATTTATATTTTTATATTTTAAGTTTATTTTATTTTTACTGTTTTTTTTAGTTGTGCTTTTTGTATTTTAAATTTAATGAAATATTACGCGCACGTGTCAACAGAGCGATAAAATTTATTTACGCAGCACTGCGGGTCAAGTGAAAGCACAATTTGGTTGGCATCTCGGGAATTCAGACGCTGTGGCAGACCTTCAAATTGAATTTACGCCGCCTTGTGGTAAAGGGGGATCAGTGCCAAAAAATTGAAATCGAAATCGAAATGTAAACCTGACTGGCTATAAAAATGGGCGTAGGGCAGCCGCACTGACACACGGCCATATTTTAAATGTCAACAGGCGGCGGGTACCGTTGTCCCCGTACCGTACGAAGATCGTGCAAGCGAAGATCTGGCGGCAGCTACTGCAGCTCTCTGCAGCCAAGGATGCTTGCTGCGTTCGCCTTGTCCGTGTGCATCAAAAATTCAATAAAATACCATTAAATTACAAAATGAAGACAATTCATTTGGGTTCCTTTTTTTTCTCTTTTCGTATGGATTGCTCTGGGGCAGGTCTTCTTCATGTTTTCTCTTCTTTTTTTTTTTTTTTTTGGGAGGGATCGAATTCTGTGTTTGTGTGTGTGTGCTGGGTTTATTATGCGCTGCATTTTGTATCTTTAAGCAGCGGCATTTAATGTCGCTTTGCAGTTATAAGCAATAAAATATGAAAATCTGCGCTTATAAATGTTGAAAACGACATTTATCGTAATATTTTATGAAATCAGTGAATATTTTGGTGAATGGTTACAACAAGAAGAACAAAACAAATGCGTAGACAATGCAACATTATTGTTCAAGTATCCCAAAAATTGACTTGCAATTGAATTTATTTTATGTGCAGCTATTGATTGATTGATTAGAGTTGCTAATTCAATCCATTATGATATCAAGTTGATTGGCTCGACAAGGTCAATAGTTAGGCTTGGATTTCAGAATCGTCCAATAGGAATTGCAAATATAGATGGATGAGTACAGGTCAAGAAAAATCTAACTATAAAATATACAATATATATGTATAACTAGGATACATGGAAATAAATATTATACATATTATATTTCTTAGTTTTTAATTTTAGTTTTACTTTTAATTTGCAATTTATAATTAGCATTACATAATTAAACTCATTTTTCGCTGAATTACATCAAGTTCTGAGTAAGTCTCTGGTAAGACATTGTCGCTGGTGTGCTAGGCTAAGCGCGACAAGGCCATCAACGGAATTAGTCAGGGAGCATAAAACAAACGTTTTGCAGCCGCAACGCCCACAATGGCTATAAGAGAGAACTACGCCTATAACATATGTATGCATAATTTTTAGTGCTGCGAAAAACCTCATAAATATGTGGCCATTACGACGCTGCGACTAATGGCCCGGCCTAAGCGTTTCATGCAATGGTTGGAGGCGGGGCGGGGCGGAGCGGTGCGAGGGTGCTGCAAACATTACAGGTGGGTTGGCTGGCCTACACAAAACTACTCGTAAAACTTGGTGTTCGGCTGAGCAACTACTACTGTGACTGCAAGTGCTCTGCGTGCTGTTGCTCCTGATGGTGGTCATTAGGACAATTCCAGTTACAGCTGCAGCTCCAGTGAAGACGCACACGCAGTTGAGTGATGCGCATTGGGGTCATTTGTGTCGGTGATGGGGCGTCACTTGGAGGCCGGGGCTAATTTCCATAATGTTCGCCTGGCCACTAGAACAGTTCATTCACTCGGCAAACAAAGCGAACGGCAAGCGAGTAATTTTGGTGCTCGTAATCTGGGCAGCTCTCCTTCTCTCTCTCTCTCTTTCTCTCTTTCTCTGTGTGAGTACAAAGCCGCTTAAGTGAATGCCAGGTCTTAACACCTACCGGCCAACAGGTAAACTTTACTGTCCAGTCTCAAACATATTCTTCTCGCTTCACTTGTTGGCAATGGCAATTTAATGGCTCAGCAATTGCTGACCCGTCGCTCGCTACAAAGTGGCCGTTGGCTTGGACTCACTGATATCTGGAACTAGGGAGTAAATAAAAGAAGAAAAAAAAAAAAACAAAGCACTATACAGCTTGAATCGAGCGTTGTCGTTGTCTTTGCCAGCGCAACCTGAGTATGATTTATAGTAGTTTATGCGGCCAGGCCGAGTGCAGCTTCTGCATAGTCTCTGCGCCCAAATCGTAATTCGTAATGTTCGTTAGCTTTGGACTTAAGGATGGCCGCGTGATTGGCTTTATTTCAGGTGACATATCGTGATTGTGGCGATGTAAGTCGTGATTATAGAGAGAATTGGTTCAAGTAAGATGTGAGCTGAATCAGAGAGAGGAATTAACTAGGGAAACTTTAATTTGAGATGCAGAAGGAATGGAAATAAAGTCTTCAAGTTGTACTTTTTATTGTTGAAAAGGAAATGTAGTAGACTCTGGAATATAAATCTTAAAGACTAAAGTCTGTAGAATACTTGAAATTATTCAAGTGCCTTTAAAGTTTTTTATGTTTTAGAATTGAATTTTTATTTATACTTTATTTATATTTAAGTAATTTGTGGTTAAGCTCTGTTAGTATTTTTAGTAAATAATACTACTTTCTTATTATCGATAAAAATCTAAAAAATGTGTTTCCACAAAAGATGGTCTCACTCAGTTTTCTATGGCGGTTCTTGTATTCAAAATATAGAATACACTTTTGGTTTAGTTAAGATTTGTAATATTTGTCCTTAAGTCTTGCAACGTTAGTCCGAAACAGAATCTGAATTGTTCTCTTCAAATTTGATTTTTTTTATAGTATGCTATATCATCTTTAATCTCAAATATTCTGAGTAATTTAAATCATGTACAAAATATTGCGTGACTTCCTACTTTTCATCTCTGTGGTTCCATCTCCAATTGCAATCGTTGTCTGTGACGCTTTATGTGTATCATTTTTCATGCCTGCAGCATGGATTTAGCATTATTGTATTTTATATTATTTGTGCTTAATTTGCCGAACGGGCCATGCACCTGATTTCCTGAATGTTGTGACTATGCAGTGAAAAAGAGATAGGTAAAAGGAGAGCGAGAGAGAGAGAGAGAGAGAGAGCGCGCTTTTCGATTGTGGCTTTTGCCAACGGGCAGCATCTGCATATACATATACTCTGATCCTCTTCGTGCTGGCAGACAAGTTCGTTAATTTGACGCTCGCACCTCGTTCGCATAAATTTTGCCAAGTGCCAGGCGGTTGGTCGGCGGGCTGCTGGGGCTGCTGTCTAGGGGGTGTGGCACCTCTTCTTCGTCTGTCAGGTCAGATTTGGTGGGCAGTGGTTGGTGGTGCTTGGGCTATTAGCGCACAATGCCAACGCCTGGGCCGCCCACACTCCACTCCACAGCTAGAGCTCCAGCTAGCATCAGCTTCCAGCGCGTCTTAGTCTTCAGTTTATGGTTATGCGGCGTTCCTTTTGTCAATTTCCAGACATTTGCCTTTAAGTGCGGCTGGGCCAGAGATTTATGTTGTGCCGTTGTCATTTTAAGTTAATGGCCTGTAATTCTCTCCCTCTCACACGCCATCTCTTTCTTCTACTTCATCCTTTTCTCTCGCGCTCTCTTCGAGTTTTCATAACTCTTTGCTTAACCTGACGATCGTTGTTTCGCCGGCAAGTGCAGGTGAATTTTTACGTCTAGGCAGCTAGCTAAATTTATGATTCGACTTTTAAATTGGTTTATTGCAATTTCCGCAGCACACACCCACACACACACACGCACACATGCAAGCTTAAAATTCGTTAAGCACTTGCTCAGCATTTGAATGTTATCGACACTTTCGTGCCTATCGATCGCAATGCTCAGCTGATCTTTGAAATTACAAACGGCCAGCACTGTGGGCACTTTAGCTTTTTTTTAAGTCAGATGAGGAATAAAATATTTACGTAATTTGCCTGAAAAAGCTCCAGAAATTCGCGTCGATTTGGCAAGAATGAGATTGATAAAATGATGGGAATGTATGGGATATTAATATTGCTTTTTAATGCTTATTCTGTTTTGCAAATAAAACTTCGGAAGATAAAAGCTACGTAAAAGGAAACTAAAAGCGCTAAAGGGATTACGTGAGAGTAGAATAGAAAATGGCTTAGAACAGACCAAATTTGTATAACTTTTATATTGGTCAATTTAAGAATTACCTATAATCAATAATATTCCTCATACATATATACTGGCTTCAAGATAGAGTTGCTTCACTTATGTCCCATTGCTAATATCGCTTATATATATTATATAGCTAATATCCAATCACTAACCATAGAACACACGTAATGCTCGAAAAAAAGTGTGCAAAAAGCTTTACATTACGTGTCAGGTCTATGTGTTCTATTGTTAGTTATCCAATTCAATTGTTCTGCAGCTTTGAACCCCAAGTTTATCGGGCTATCGCCCGCGCCTGCTTATCGATCACAAAGGCCCAGCACTGACAGCACTGACAGTTCTGTTTGTCAACTTTGACAAAAAAAAAAAAAAAGTAGTGGAGAACAGAAAACAGATGACAGCTGGTGAAAATAATTTATTTGAAAACTTCAATCAAATCGTCCGTATCTATTTGGATAAGTTTCGTATTTTGTGTTTCGCCTAATTAAAAATCAAACAAAAACAATAATGAAACGTCACAATGCGAAAGCAATTGCAGCAGCTGTTGCCATTGCTGCGGCAGCTGCAGCCTCCGCCGAGGGCAAAAAGAAAACGGAGACCACACTGGCTGTCAACTCGTCGACGCTCTACGTGGATGTGGTTAAGAATATGGCTCGGACGGAGTCTTCGCCACCGGCGACACCACCGCCACCGCCAGTGTTCACAATTTTGCGTGAAGATTTTCCAGCTCTGCCGGGCACTCAAGAGGATTTGCGTAGCAGCAATACTGTCACCGTGCCGGATGATTGGACGGCCATCATCAGTGACGATGATGACGTTGGCAATAATAGTGTTAATGATGTTGAGGTGTCGCAACCGCCACCGCGACCATTACCAACGCCGCCGCCACCATCACCATCACCGCCAACGCCCTCGCCGGACAGTGATAGCGAGCCGGAGCCGGAGCCGGTGCCTGAGCCAGTGCCTGAGCCGGTACCTGAGCCAGTGCCTGAACCGGAGCCGGAGCCGGAGCCATTGCAGGAGCCGGAGCCGGAGCCGGAGCCGGAGCCGTTGACGGTGCCAGATTTGCTCGTCGAGCTGCACAGCAGCGCCGACAGCAGCAACATCAGCAGCAGCAACAACATCAGCAACAACTCCACTTCCAGTGAGTATGAAACGGCGCCGCCAGAGCTGCCGGCGGTCGCCCATGTGGCCGCCAGCATCGATTTCAATAGCAGCTCCTGGGCTCCGGAGACCGAAGTGTATCCGAACTATGTGAGGTACATGAAGAGCAACATCTTCGACTCCCAGTTCCTGGCCGTCGGCGTGCATCAGCGTGCCTGGTCGCGCCACAGGAATAGCAATGCGATGCCGAACGTTGGCCCGCCGCCTGGATTCGAGAATATCAAATTCTATAGTCGCCTGCGCACGAATCGCTTGGGCGTGCCGCTGGGTGGCGTGACCTTTGACATAACGCCGCCGCAGGCGAATACCAGGCGCTCGGAGCGTTCGAATGGCAACAGCATGCAGAGCGCCTATGGCTTAGCCGGACTGGCCAGCACTTTGGAGGCGGCACAGCAGCAACCGCATCTGTTTTCGCAGATCTTTGGTCATGAGGCGGCGGGTCTGAATGTGGATGCGCATTGCTGTGCCTGCGAGGCGAACAAGCTGCACGCCAGCTTTGCCGGGCCGCTGCACGGCGGACGCTGTGCTCCGCACGAGGTGAACTACGATCTACCGTCGTACTATCGAGGCAATAGCGAACGTGAGCTGCCACAGCCAAAGATCGAAGAGATGGAAGTGGAGCTGCTGTTCTTCTACTTCTACACATATCCGGGCGACATGATGCAAATGCTGTCCGCTGCCGAGCTGGCCGAGCGTGGCTGGCGTTTTCACATATACGAACGTCTCTGGATTCGACGCCAGTCCGACAATCCAAACTACGTCGTGTGCGAATATCAAGAGTCCGGCGAGTACAACTACTTCAACATGGTGCACTGGAAGATTCTGGCACGTCACTTCAATCTGCTGCCCGAGCATCTGGAGCGCACCATAACCAAGATCGAGCTGCGCGATAAATACGGCTATCATCCGCAGATGAGGTGAGGCTAGCTGACTATATGGCATATGGGGCATTCATCACTAATCCGAACGTCTTGTTTATCTTCCTCCCACGCACATACACACGCACATACACACATATGTACACCTGACAGCTTCTTCTGAGACGTTGCTTATCCTTGGCGCGGCGATAGACGACACATTCTAGTCGAGCTTGGCTCAATGGCGAACCAATTGTTAACATGCTCCAAACACAATACGAGCAAACACATTGATTATACATACACATTCATATATATATATACATATGTAATATATATTATATAAATATGTATATTTATATATAGCTACATATGTATATATATATATAGTTTAATAGTTGCTGTTGTTGTTGTTGCTGCAAGTTGTCAAAAGCTCGGATATATATTTATTATGATCAATTAGTTTTATATATTGGTCTTCCTTGGTCTGATTAATAGATAGGCCATACATACATACACGAATGATTCTCACTACATATACACTTGCAATTATATAACATACATATGTGATAGATATATGATAGATATATGTATATGATCTGATGATATATAATTCATAGATAGCTCAGCAGACACCAATGATTCTCACTCAAAATACACTTGACAATTGTATATCATAGATCATATAATATATAATATAATCTAATTAGTTATTTATTTGACCAAGGCTCTAATTGATAGATAGGCCACACATACATACACGAATGATTCTCACTCCAAATACACTTGCAATTATACACATATATGATCTGATGATATATAATTGAATTAGTTTTACATAATTGTTTAACCAAGGCTCTGATAGATAGACCGGTCAGCATACACGAATGATTCTCACTCAAAATACACCTGACAATTCTATATCACAGATCATATAATATATAATCTAGTTAGTTATTTATTTTATCAAGGCTCTAATTGATAGATAGGCCACACATACATACACCAATGATTCTCACTCCAAATACATTTGCAATTATATACATATATGATCTGATGATATATAATTGAATTAGTTTTATATATTTGTTTGATCTATAGACAGATCAGCATACACGAATGATTCTCACTTCAAATACAGCGGACAATTGTATATCATAAATGAGATATACACACATAAATGAGATTATACACTGAAACCAAATGTATTTGATATCAAATAAATGAGCATAACACTTGATATTCATATTTATTGTTATTCTATTATATGATCTGATATCCTGCTGCATTTGTAATTGCAGCTTGATCGACAACAGCTCCAAGTAAAGAGTTGCTTGGAATATCTATAATAATAGTAATATGCATATACTTTGCATTTGTAGCTCGTTGAATTGTAGTCGTATTGGATGAGAGCATTTTGCAGAATTGTTTTCATTATGAATTGTTGGTCTTTCTCATTATTGAAGCTTTATACGTGTTTTGTTTACTAAGGTGTAAAGACTGCTTAAGGCTTAAGTTAATTAATTCAAGTCCATGTTAATTAAGTTAAGTTTCAAATTGTTTTATGTATTATTAACGGCAAGCCGTTGCTTCAATGATAACAAATTATCGATAACCATGGCATGGCTGTCTCTTATAGTCTCTCATATTTATAGTGTTGGTAAATTTTTGGTGGAGCGATTAAATCGAATACTGATAAAGAAACAAAGTTAACTAAATTATTAATAAAGTTAACTAAATTATTAATAAAAATCGATTATTCTATAAGAATAATTATTAGTTAATATGCATTTATCATAGATATGAAACAATATTGACTTAATTAAATTATATATATTTTATATAGTATATTTATTTATTTCATACAATATTTTGTGCCCATTTAATTAAAGACATTCTACAAATTTATATTTAAATTATATTGTGATGCGCCAAAAAAATCTTGAAATATCAATTATTGATATCTGATGATAAAAAATTATTTTTCTGATAATAAATTAGTTTTTATTTAATCCTTCATATTTTTGATTAATTTATATAAAACATCTTTGTTAAATTTAGATATTAGACAAGTTTGAGTGTTATATACCCAAAATACAATTGCTTGACATTTTCATACTCGACATAAAGTTTATTGAAAGCTGAGAGTTTTTTTTGTGAAAATTTCCCACAGTCGCCTTTGACTACACAGACATTCATCTGCACTTTTATAGACCTCTTCATGGTAATCCATCTAAGACCAATCAATACTTGTTTTTCTTCCGCTTGAATCTGTGCTACGTTGGTGCAGAAAGCCCAATGTGTAACATTGGCCAGTGGCCACACCTTGCTGTTCAATTTATTTGATAGTTAACAGCCAAATGCACATGCCTAGCGCTCCTCTGGCTACTTGCCTGAAATGCCAGCCAACTGTGACCAAGCCTCGTAGCCTCGTAGCGAAAAAAAGCGTCTCATTAGCAATATGGAGCAGGCCAAACCAGTGAGCGACCGACCGTCCAGCTGTCCAGTTGTCCACTCGTCCAGCCGACCACACGATCTGTTTGGCCAAGTGTCGCTTTGCTCGCTAATTGCCACGTAAATTTGCAACCATTTTTGGCAGCTCATTAAATTTATTATTAAAACAAAACGCTAACCGTAGTTAATTGCCATCAAATTGACATGCGAGACGACAGCACCCGCCATAGAGCCAACTCTCGGGTCTGGCTCATGCGTATTAATTGCCATGGAGACTTCATAATTTCATGTGGAAAAATGTGAACGTTAGGAGTGCACAACAACAACAACAAGAGCAAAAGCGAAACTGTAATTTAAGCGCAAGTCTTTAAAACTCTGCACAGTGCATGGGGGGCTCAGATCAGAGAGCTGGAGGCTCTGTCCAGTTGTTGGTTTATTTATGGCACAGCAAAGTTTGATTGAAATGTGTTGTCTGTGAAATTGACAACTGGGTGAGATTTGCACGGCTGTTGCAGTTAGCATAGAAGAGTGGTTGCCGGAGGGGCAGGGAGGGGTGGGTGAAGGTGGCCCAATCCCCCTTTCCAATTAAGCATGAATCATGGCTTAACTGTCAAGAGTTGCGCAATTTTCTAGAGCATTGATTAATAAGCCGCCCGCACATGGGCGTAACCTCAGGGTCCGGCATTAACCCCTTAACATAACCTCAGGCAGGCAGGCATACGCATGCGCGACAACAATTACCGTTAGCATGCGGACCCAGACTCTGCACTTATTATTATTATTATTGCTGCTGCTGTTGCTGTTGCTATTGTTGTTGTTGTCAACACGCTCGTAACTTGCAATCAAGTTAAGATGACAGCGGAAATGAAGCATTGACGCCTCGCACGTACCACAGAGGACACACCACAACAACAGATACAAGTTGCATCTAGCATCTGGACAGTGGGCAGGCAAGCTGGCAACCTGGCAAGCTGGCCTCACCTGGGAAAAAGCTGTGTTGTGTTGGGCAATCAGGTTTGCTGCACTCACCGGCGAGTGGGTACCAAATTAGACACATTTTATTATTAAAATCCACTTGTGTTGAAATAAAACACGACTTTCTGTGTCGCATATAATGAAAATATATGGCAAGTTAATACCTGAATTTATTTATCACCTGAACGCAGGCCAGGCCAGGCCATGTCGCTTCCCAGGCAGCTAGCCGAACTGTTACTCCGATCTGAGTCTACAACTGCACGGCGTCAAAGGGCAATGCTTAGTTTGTAAATAATTAGATGTGGACATGGTTGCACATACGAAATTTGAAGATGTAGCTGAAGAGCTCGAATCAACTAATAAATGAAGGAAAATATATTAAAGATGGTACAGGTATAGGTATACGTATAGCTAAAAAGTGAGTATCTTGTGTATATTTGAAGAGCTTTTGCTTAAGCCAGAGTGAATCGAATGTGGAGTGGGATGTCATGTAAAGGCAATGTATATTCATATGATAGAGAAAGGAATATCATATATCGAGTATACTTTCGCTATGCATTAAATATAGTAGAAAACGGTTATCATCTACGTTTCTTATAGAGATATAGAGATATGGTAGAGGAGAATACATCTATACACTATAAACAAGTTTAGTAAAACAGAAATATCATAATATTGACTCTCTCTCTCTCAAGAGATAGAGCGAGATCTTTTGACTATTTGTAATGGCGTGAGATTACCATCTCTATCTCTCATTACATTCCAAGCAATTTAAGGCATTCTCCCATTTATAAGCCGCACTTTCTCGCTGTTCAGTTTGCCCTTTTCGAATTCAACTTGGCAACAACTATGGCAAACACAAGCGCATTGGCGAGATCAACGAACGTTGACATCAAGGATTTTGTCATAGCACGCTGATCACTGATCGCTTTCATTCAAGTCTCGTCTACGCTCTGTGCATATCAATTCTTCTCTTCGGCTCTACATGATGCTAATTGGCAGCATCTTCCTTTCTTTTTCTGTTTTTTTTTGCTCAGGCAGCCAAAAATTTGTAATGTTAATTGCTCTCTTGGGCGAACTCAGTGATCTCTGAGGGCGATTTGCATGCGAAAGATCGTGTCAGGTATATTTCGATTTCGACTGAAGATTTCTACAATACCTATTGGAGCGATATGTGCTTCTCTTCTTTTTATTTTTTGGCGGCATCTCTCAGCGAGTTCGTTGTCTCATTCATTGGCGTCGTCTGAGTGTCTGGCATGGCGACTGCGACTGCGGCAGCGACTGCGACTGTGGCAGCGACAGCGGCAGAGGCTGCTGCGTTATGCCATAGTTGATGGTCGGCAGTGCCTGATCAGCACAGAAGACAGAATGAGAGAGAGAGATTGAGAGAGTTCAAAGACACAACGGTACATTCAACCTGGACAAACGACAAGGCCACATTGACCACGATATTGTCCACACACCCACGTGGGGCAAGTCAATAACCTAAACGCTGAACGAGGGTTGATTGAACCTGAGGCAAAAGTTCTGAAGCAGATGCTCTGGCTCAGACTCCGACGCTGACTCTGTCGCTGTCTCTTGACTGAGGGCTGCATGGCTCTGGCTCTGGTTGGTTGGCTGCCTGCCCCAACAAACGGCAAATTGCAACCGAATCGAACAGTATGCGAGCGAACTATGAGCGCGATTTGCAATTCAGCAGTAGAACAATGGGATCTGCCGCTGCTTGCTGGTCACAGCATCCGCATCAGTAGCTCGTCTTCCCGTAACAATTTCCTTACTTATGCAGAATGTTTAACGGTGGTTCAATCGCCCCCTGAATTCAACCGCCAACCGCCAATCCCAATCGCAGCCATTGGCCACTGAACCGAACCCAACTGAACTGAACCGACCAACCGTCAAAGCAAATCGAGCAACAAAATGTAGGTGATATGCATTTTAAAGCAGTGAAAGTGCAAGAACCAAGCATATGCGCCGTTCATTGTGCCCGTTTGGATTTGTTATAATTGCAAAACTTGAATGCAGCTCATATGAGTGTGTACATATATCTACTCATACTTCAGCAAATATGTGTACATATATACGCATACATATGTATGTATATCTATATATGTATGTGCATGTAGCTTATCTAAGCGTTTTCAAATACGCGCCGAATTTGTCAAAACAAAATTTGAATTGAATTTGTCATGGCAAAGCGCAGCACAAATGCCACCCAGCCACCCACACACACACAGAGTGAAAGAGAGAGAGAGAGAGATACCACAGCAGATTATGTAAGTTGCATTAGCATAAATGTGATTGATCCCGCAGTTTGTGTATTATTTGATTTTTATTGATTTACGAATGAAATGCAAAAAAATGCAGTTGGATTTGCAGTCGAATTGCTGTAGTTGTAGTTGTAGTTGTAGTTGTTGTTACTGTTGCTATTGCTGTAGTTGCTGTTATGAGTGTTGCTGCACCGAATTGGCTAAGCCCCAGTGGCTCAATAACTACCCTACAATGGTCATTAAAATGCTTTTGCCCCACTGCTTTGGGCCAGTTTTGTAAGCCATGATTTGTATGCTGATCGAGCCATGACGCTGATGGTTTCATTTTGGCAACTGGGCCATCGTTTATACCCCATTCGATTGGATTGACCTGCTGGGTATCGGCATGGTCCATAACTCTCCATTCTATGTGTGTTATCCATCGTTTGGGGCATTTGCATGGCATGCACATATTTAATAGACTTTCTGAATATGACAAAATATGCAATTGGACAGAGCCAAAATCACAGGTGAAATTTGCATGATTATGACAAAAGTTGCGTCTGGTTATTTCTATTTATTTTATTTATTTTTGTGTCGTTTTTTTTTGTTTTCGTTGTTTTTGCTTCGCGCGTTTACCGCTGCAGAGTTCAAAGCTCTTTAAAGGAAATACAACGATTGAGTGCATTTACTTTGCTTCCTTGATACTGAGCTCCAAATCTATCTCCATTTCAAATTGCATATAATATGATAAGTACTTGAAGTGGGTGGGTGAGTTATGCCAACTATTCGCTCGATTTGAGTTTATTTTTTTGAATTTTCAGAAATGTTATCATAGCACAGCTTTAGGCGCATTCTTATAAAAAAATACGAAGCAAATTAGTTATGTTTATATGATATGATAATGTATGTATAATAAATGTAAAGGCGAATTTATGCTATTCTTTGAAACTTTTCTTTAACTTGGCATATTTCTGAGTATTATTGGCTGTTTAAAGTTATTTATATTAAAATTGTATGTGAACTATATGATGGTATGGCATAAGTAGCAGCAATTCAATTTTATTAATCGATTAATTTATAGCCGATTTTGTTTTCCTTTTATATATCTCTAATAAATATCGTTAGCTATAATTCAGCAATACTTTACTCTTCTAAGAATTGTGCAAAAGTAAATGTTTTTAACTACTTTCCATATATTAATATTATTTTAATACAAATTATTTATAAGTAAGAAAAATAAATAAACTACTAAACAATTATAATCGTCTTACAATTTATTACAAAATACATTTTTAAATAAAATGAATTAAAAAATTTCCAATGCTTTTCAATATGATTAATATATTTTAAAATAATAATATATAAGTATGTATATAGAAATGTATTTTAAAGTGCATTCTTATAATTAAAATAAAATAAAATTCTGCTATCCCTAAACAAAACAAATCATGTCTAGCTTGTAGTTAATTATTTCTGCATTATACTCACTTGCATTTATATACATATATAATCAACAAAATTGTCACTCTTTGCATTTCCTTATATACACTGCTGTCTTATCAACTGTCTGCTTCTTGTTCGCTCTTCAAAAGCTGTGACGTCTTAAAAAAAAACCTTTTAAGCACGCGCGCCGCCGGCCAACACCCCAACCCAAGCGCCAGTGTCAAGCAGCACGCACTGCTCTGTCTCTCTCTCTCTCTCTGCTTCCCTCCTCACTCACTACACTCCAGTCTTTCTCTCTCTCTTACTTCTCGCTCTGCTGGCTGCATTGGCATTCTGCATTCGTGTGCGCTGCTCATTGATCGAAATTGAATTGGACATAAATAAAACAAGATCAATCAATTGATTTATTTTGACATGTTGCAACAGTGTTTGCTCCAACTGCAACTTTAACTTGCAACTTCGACTTGCACTGGGACAGCTTTGTCGGTTGCTGCCGTTGCTGCTGCTGCACTGGCGCCTTTACAATTCCTGGCAGCGGCCGGTTTGGGGCCACCGATTCTCGGCGCAGTGGGTCTCATTTGCTTTGTCGCTGGGGATTTTCGCTGCTTTATTTCGTTTCGTTTGTTGCCTTCTTTTATCAATTGCATTTGCAACTTGTGGCTATTGTTGCCAGTTTGAGTCGGCTGGTGGGCTTTGCTTGCCGGCTTCTTATGGCTTGTTCTGCATTGATTTCTTAGCTAATTTGTCGACGCTCTTAGCGGGACGAAACATTAATTAATTTGTTTCTCTAGAGGTATTGAGGGTACAGAAAGGAATTTATATGTCAATTATTTATAAAAAAGTAGATTAATTATTGCACTATTTAAATTCAGATTTTTTTTAAATATAATTTTGCATCAAAAATTTTGAATAATATTTTAAAGGAATATGCATAGTTTGATAAGTAATTGACATTTATTATTTGATAAAATATTTAACAAAAATATTTAATTATTTATCTTTAAATTTTATAAAAGAAAGTCTATAAAAAATGTTAAAGCAAAAGTCTATAAAAAAATATTAAAATATTTTTGAATAATATTTTTATGTAATAGGAATGTTTGGACAAATAATTGTGATTTATTATTTGATAAAATATTTAAGTAAAATATTTAATTATTTATTTTTTAAATACAATTTTACTCTATATATTTTATAAAAGAAAGTCCATAAAATACGTTTAAAATATATAGGGTCATGCAAAGTTAATTTAAGTAAATTTAAAAGACGTCTAATATATAAAAAACATTTAAATAATAAAGGCAAGTTTTATTTTTTGTTTTAATAATTTTTTTTTTTTTTTAGTTTCGCATTTTTAGGTAATTTGTATTTTTTTTTTTTTTTTAGTATTTATTTTTATTTATTTTTATTTTTATTTTAATTTTTTTTTTTTTTTTTTTGTGCATTGATAATTTATTTATAACTTGAGTCTTCATTTTTATTTTTTTTTTATTTTTTTACAATACATATTTCAAATTAAATAGTTATATACTAGCTACACCCAAATAAATTGTTTTTCATTAGAAAGGACTTTAGATAATTAATGATTATATTTTATGTTTACTTCCATTATGAATTACGCATGAGCATGTTTTAGCTCTTGGTGTATCGATTGATTAGGAGGCAAAAATGAAAGAGGACGAAAACAAACTTAATTGCCTCGCATGTTTTGCGACACTCGCCCACCCACACACACAGACACACACACACACAGAGAGTGCCACACGCACACATCAGTTATCAGCAGACTCCAATTGGAAATAGTTTCTCTAATTCCCAATTCAAAGCCCACCTATGCAAGATTGAAAGTGCGCCCAAACGCAGACAGACAGAGAGAGAGAGATGGTAGAGAAAGGGAGAGACCGAGAGAGATTAATTGTCAGCTTTCTAAGGCAACTGTTATCCATTTCCCAATTTCCTCAGTCTCAGTCTGAGCCGCAGCAGCATCACGTGTCACAATTAAAGTGGAGTGGAAATTGTGAAAATGAAGGGCTGCCTGGCAATCCTGCTCTGACAGCATTTTATTTTTAAACTTCCGTTGAAGATACGCTGCAGTTAGCTGAGAACGGCATAGAGAAAGTGCTTCGCATGGTGAAAGAAAAAAGAAAAAAAAAGAGCCTATACATATATATATGATAAATTAACTTAGAAAAGTCACGAGTGTCAGGGCGTGAGTGTAATAGCATGAAGTGCGCACATATATCTAAGCCCATACAGTGGGTTCCAAATAGGCGATAGTTAAGTGTGACTCGGTGTGTGTGTGTGTATGTGTGTGTGTGTGGGGGCCTTGATTAATGCACTTGCAAGCCAACTGAGCTGCATGGCACGCCTTTTACAAGCCCACGGCCTGCCTCTAATAAAGTAATTTACTTTACTAAATAGTTGCCGGCAGCGTTTCACCTATGCATGTCTTTTCGGCCAGGCTTTAACAAGATGTTTGGTACCATGTTCTGCCAAGCTGCCTCCCTGCCGCCACCTAATTCCTCCAGCTCTTACGAAATTAGCATTTTAATTGAAATGTCACGCCGCTTGCCAGCCAAGTGCCAAATGCGTTTTGGGCCAACTTGACTTTTGCGTCTGGCACGACACGCACTTTTTCATACATTTTTTCCAATTTTTTTTTTTTTCAATTTGTTATTTGTTGTTTCGGCCTGTCTGTGAATGTTGATGTTTTCATTTCAGCGCGACTGATGAATGGCATTTCAGTCAATTTGCCAGCCAAGAAACCATTCAAACAATTTTCTAACTGCCAGCAAAACGTTTGCTTCAATTCAATTGCATTTTCTTGCGGTTTCGTTAGTTACTTTTTGGCTGAACTGGATTGCTGTCTAATAAATGTTTTTTTTTGAGTAACTTCGCATGTGTTTCAAGTAGAGCAATTTGCTGGCGTCTATTTGTCTACTTAAACGAAAAGGCTATTAATCAACATATTTGAGTCGTAGCAAAATTGTTCAATAGTTGTTTAAGTCGTAATAACAACTAACGATGCTTATGGCTGGCAATTACATTGTAAATAAGTCTTGAAATCGTATAGGAAAAGGTTTCCAACTAGCATTTTATTTATTTTTTGATAATTAAATATTTATTTTTTTTAACAAGTTAATTTAAACAGAAATTTATTAAATATTTATAACTTCTTAACTTCTTAAATCTTAGAGGAATAAAAAAATTTTAGAGGGTAGTAATTAAAACTTATTTGATCATAAATATATTTTTCTTTTGTAGATCAAATACGATACAGTAAATATTATATTTAAAAATAAATACATATATTGAAGAAAAATATTTTTAAAACACAAGTAAATATTTAATATAATCTGTCCTACAAATAATACAACTACTAAGAATAAGTAAAATAAGCTAAGTCAAAGAAACCAATGGGATTAAGAGAGATTTCACACACACTCACCCATCGTCCATAAATTTGTTTCCGTGTGAAGCAAACTAGAAACTAGTCCAACAGCACCTATCATCGTATTCCAATTAGAATCCCACATAGTGTGGACACAAACCTCCCACGCTGATTAGCATTTTCCCAGCGCAGAGGTAAACTAATACCAATTGATTCCCGTTTTCCATAAGTAATCTGTTTCCAATTCAGTTGGGAATCATCTAAGAACAAAGCCGAAACATTTGTACAACAATTGGCTGACTTCATTATCGCATTGTTGGTGAAAGGTGACAATCCTGAGAAATAAAATGATATTCTCCACTAGAAAGTCATCCTGCTGCTGCACTGAGCAGACTCTCTCTCTGAAATGTTTCCACTTATGAGCCGCACTTTCTCCCCTAGAAAGAAAAAAAAACGACATTTGGTTGCTCATAATTAATATTTATAAATATAATACAATGTTCACGTGTTGCGGCTAAATCTCGTTTTCTCTCACCCTCTTTCACCCTCTGCCGCTGCTCAGTCCCAGTGAGTTATGGTCTATGACTACCTCAAGAGCGGCGCCCCCTTTGCTCAGCTCTCATTTCTTCAGAGCTGTACTCAACCGGCCTTAGAGCCTCATGTATATAAATTTTAACATTTTATGCATAAATTAATTCGATTGCATATTAATAATAATAGAGCAGGGGAAATGCGCCAAGACGAGCAGCCGCCAGTCGATGTGCGGTAGCTGCTGTAAGGTCTTACAGTGTCATTATTTATAGGGCTACACGTGTTATGATCGCACCCCAGGGGCCACAAAACTATTGATGTAAGGATTATGTGAGCGAGGTGAGCTACATTTCAAATTTATGGGCCAACGAGTTGGGAATGTCAAATGTGAAGTGTGAAATGTGTGTTTTCAATGGGTTGAGCAAGTATATAAAGAAAAAAAGAATACTTGGACTTTTTAAATGAAAATATAGAAAAATGAAAAAAAATATTGGAAGCAAAAATTGTATAAGAAATATATAAACATTTCTATAATATATTGTTTAGCGAATTCTTAAATAATTTATAAATATAATATTTGACATTCTCTCATTCCATTAATTAGCTATTTATATAATCATAAATATATAGTTAAGCCTTAAGCCGCAGCTGATGCCACATGATCTATGCAACATCATTGTGCGCCTCATTCATTCCAATAATATTCGTTTCGTTTCTATTGATTAACGCCTTGCACTCGGCTCATAAATCTTTTCCAAGTGCCAGCCATGATTCATCTAATAGATATACATATATATATGTATATATATACATCTATAAATTGTCCCAGCTGCAATGCATTATACAATCGATTAGCTGCGCTAAATGTTCAATAGAAATTACTTGTACCTTACATTTTCTCTCTCTTTCTCCACATAGTACCTGTGTGTGTGTGTGTTTGTGTGTGGCACATGCCGCAAACGAATCAGAATCCACTTATTATATCAGCGTTTTTCTCAATATCTACAAACTTTTCACTGCTTATTACATCAAAAATGTATATCGTTGCAGGTGAGCCTGACTGGCTGTCTCTTGTGTGTGTTTATGTGTCCATTGTTAGCCATATCAAATGACCGAACTTTTATTTTCCTAAAAATAAAAAAAACTTGATGCCCATTGTCTTCGCATTGTGGGTGAAAGTACAGTAAAACACCGACTCACACACACACACACTGTAGTCTTAGCTATGTCATTAATAAACCATTGGAAATTGTGTGTTAATTGTTTGTTTGCTGGCCAGCAAAACAATTGCCAAATTACATCATCAAGTGCCTAAATGCAAATATAAATGCGCTTGAAAGAAAGTGAACTAATAGGGCTTACGAAATGCCCTATAGACATGACATATTTACTGAGATGAAATTTTATACCCTGAACCCATTGAAAATGGGAAATAAGGGTATAAAGGTTTAGTTGAAATGTATGTAACAGGCAGAAGGAGGCGTGGCAGACCCCACAAAGTATATATATTCTTGATCAGGGTGTTGAGTTGAGTCGATTTAGTACTATTCCTCTGTCTATTTCTTCTAAGTATTCCCTCTACGTATTTCCTTTACGTAATGCCTCTAAGTATTTACTTTACGTATTGCTTAAACGTAATTTCTCTACGTCTTTAATGCTTATAATTCATCCACTCTACTTCACTGTATTACGCTGACCCCCACCAGGCCTGGACCACTGAAGACTGACTGAAGAAATGCTGCAGCTGCTGCCCTTTATATAGGACAACTTTTACTCAAGCACTGTCTCTCAAATATTGACGGCATGTAGAGCTCGCTGCAGTCGAGCTTCAAGTGGGCAATGGGAACGCTCTTTGCTGCTGTGAGCATTCTAGCTTCGCTTTACCTAAATACAAATACAAAATGAGATATGCTGTACATATGTGTGTGTGTGTGTGTGTGTGTGTGTGTGTGTGTGTGTGTGTGTGTGTGTGTGTGTGTGTGTGTGTGTGTGTGTGTGTGTGTGTGTGTGTGTGTGTGTGTGTGTGTGTGTGTGTGTGTGTGTGTGTGTATGTATGTATGTGTGTGTGTGTGTGTGTGTGTGTGTGTGTGTGTGTGTGCGTGCGTGTGTGCGTGTGTCAGTCAGAAAGACGCGTAGAATTATTGAAATATCAGTTCTCCGAAGAGTTCAGGGGATTTCCTAGTCGAGCAGTCTCGAATAGAGCTTTCTTACTTGTTATATATTATATATATTTGTCACATTCTCAAGCAAGTCACATATTAACTCTCAGCGCTATCCTCATATATTCTAAGACCTACAGGGTAGAAAAATCAGCATACTAAAAATAGAAACCAAACACCATTTGTAAACAAGAGCCAAGACAAAATACGGCAAACCAAATGTAAATTTTGTATGTAAAATGTAAATGCAATTGGCAATTGCAGCAGGCGCACCAAGTGCGTTTAGTGCAACTTTATTTCGATTGCGAAATGCAGGCAATTGGCAAAAAGCAACTGCAACCACAATGAGAGTAACAGTAACAGCCACAAATGTCCATATTTGCATTATGTGTAGCGGCCAAAACAAACAAATAAAAAGGCAGCAAGAAAAAAAAAAGAACGCATTTTGGCCAATTGCAATTGCCATGGCAATACCAATTCGGTATTTATAGCCTGACATTTGCGGCCACAAACAAATGGACGCGACCTGTTGTAGCCGCAGTCAGTCCTGCTCCTGCCCCAAGCCCCAAGCCCCAAGCCCCAAGCCCCAAATCCGGCTAGTTAACATGTGTTTCTCTATGCCTTCTGCACCTGCGCAGCGTCCACAAATTCACAATTGCTGCCATTTTTGGATGAGCCAAAGATGAAGATGTCGACAGCATTATTGTTGTTGTTGTTGTTGTTGCTTCCTCATCTTGTTGTTGCTGAAAGTGAAACGTGTAGCTTGTGGGGCCCGTCAATTGGCCAAGCCAGGCCACTCAGCCTACAAACTGCCACCATATACGTTTGCTTGTTGTAGAAGAGCGAAACGAGCTATGGAGGTCAGCGCTCATCGTGCGATTCTTGGAAGCCAACGACATTACAAGCGCTGACAAACTGTAGGCCATAAAGCACCAAAGACCAGTTCAACGGCATAAAAAAACAACAGAACCAAAAAGAACCAAATATGTTGAATGAGCTAAAATACAGAGACATTAAATACACTATTGAAGGCTAATTAGATATATTTAGGCAATATTTAAGTGAGGATTATGAGAATAAAATATATCTACATATCTTTAAATTATCTATAATGAAATTATTTGTATTTGACTTGTATAATTTTTCTTCGGATAAACTTCTCGCTTGGCCAGTAGCCAGAAGTCTAACCTGAACTGGGACAAATCCTGTATTCTCTATAATATTAAAGCTTAATGAGCTTGTCAATACTCCCTGCCTGATAAAGAGTATTTAAAGCGACACGCACCATTTCAAAGTTCCAAAAGGAAACGAGCTGCACGAAGTCAAAGTCAGAGATGGAGACGAATTCAGTAAAAGCAAGAAAGACAGACAAACGAAAAAAAAAAAAAACAAAAAAAAGTTTCATTTTATTTTACAAGCGTACAAATTAAAAATGCCCAAGTCTGCGCTTTAATTAGTCAAACTCGCGCCAAAGCCCCAAAAGACGCACGAACCAAAACAAAAAACCAGAAAAAAAACTGAAATGCGGCAAAAACATCAAGTGGGAATCGGAATTGGAATCGGAGTTGGAGTTGGAGCCACAAACGGACGAGCTGGCGACAAACTTTGTCTGACTTCTTGGTATTCGTGGCAGGGTGGATGGGGGTGGTGTGGGGCAACTGCTGTTGCTGGCGTGTGGCTGTTGACGGCATTCACTTCCGCTGCAGTTCCAAATTCAAATTCAACTCCAAGTCCAACTCCAAACTTGGCCACTGGCCAGAACACAACACTTGTCTAGTCTAATTTCATTCAGAGACGGCGGCGTGCCACGTCTTTGGAAATGAAAATGTTGTCGAGATTTATGCTTCAAGTTTAGTTCAACTGAAACGTCAACGTCTGCCTGCCACTTGCCCCTGTGACACACACACACACACATACGCATGCGTGCTAAGTTTTGTTATAGCTACTTTTTTTTTGGGGCTACATTTTACAGCTAAATTTCCAAATAAACTTGGTTTTTATGATAGGCCCGCGATCTCAATCATAATTCTATGGAACTTGTAAATGGAGTAACAAGTGGATATCGCTACAGCTTCAGCTACAACAACAACAACAACAGTAACAACAATAACAGCTCCAGCTATATGCAATATAGCTGGCTACTGAGGAGGCCAGTTACTTGTTTGTTCTGATTTGGAATGGTTTATGGCCCGAATGGCTTCTATGAATTTCGCTGCGCTCGCTTAGGCCGAAAAATGAGATATTACAGCGTGTGTTTAAATTAATTGGCCGAGATGCGAGCGCAGATACACGAAACGTGACTTTAAAAACGGGGAGCCACAGAGCATCCAGACTGTCTGCGTGTGTGTGTGTGTGTGTGCGTGTGTGTGGACTGAACAAGTGATTAAGTTTTCAGCGCTTTATGCTCTTTACCTTTACCTCTTGATAGATGGCGCCACATTAAATAATTTAGCACACGCTCGGATTCGCATAGAGTGTGTGTGTGTGTTGGTTGTGTTTGGTTTTTATAACGCTTGCATTTTAAATAGGCCTTAAGTGTTGAGCCAAGTTTAGAAACGCATCAGCCTGATTAATGGGCAATTGAATTGGATTTTAAGATGCTTTTAGCGCGAACAGCTATAGATGGCGCCATTTGGCTAATGTTTGAGTCAGGCTTTGGTATTACGCGTTAATTACAATGATGGGTCAGTCTAGAGGTATATACATATATATTTATGATAATTTATCGGAATATGTGGAAGAATTTTCTATAGATGGCGCCACACATATATATCTCCAATGTTTTCCAGATTTATATATGCTTCATCGATAGATGGCGCCACTTGTTAGATAAGCTAGTCATTGACTTGCAATCCATCAATCGTTACATTCTCCAGCTTTTCTTATGAACATATTATTCTATCTATATATTATCTAACTACCTCTGTCAATACTCATCTTAAAAATCCAAACAAACGCCTCTGCAGCACTTGATGTGTGGGCGTTCGCACAACTTTTCCAAATGATTTGTATTTTTCCCAAACCGTATTTAGTTTTGGCTACCGTTCAAATTCACACGACACATAACAGAATTACGAAAACGAAGAAAACAAAATTCCACGAGTTGCTTTTGTGTTTGGCTTGAAAATAATTGTTACGGCTTCATCCATAGTGAAATAGAGCCAAATTTCATTGTCTGCAGAACACCCAAACAGGTAGTAAGTGAAAATTCCGACTGTTATCGCTACTTTCGGTTTTGTGTTTTGTATTTTGTTTGGTTTTTGTTTTGTCTCTTTTTCTTTTCAATCTCTTTTTGCGCCCCATTGATTTGGCATTTGTGAAGAAAGGCAGCGCGCCGATTATAACCATATCCATGGCAATTCTTTTATTTGCCCCTCCTGCCCTTCTCTCTGTGCGCTGTGTGTGGCTGAGTGCAAAAAATTGAAATTTCGGCTTAATTTCAGCGGCGGGAAAGCGGATAAAATTTTCGAACGCATTGTGCGTTGGGGTCAAGTGGCACGCCGGCAAGTTTGTTGCTTAAGTCTTTCGTTTTATATTTATTTATTTCGCATTTCTACCTCTTTTTTTAATTTTTTTTTTTTTTTTGTTCGCTGTCAGCGCGCTTGTCAGCAAATTTGTTAAACAAACTGAAATGAAATAAAATGAAATGCAATTTTCGTGCGCTTTTTATTTTATTTTTATTTTTTGTCCGTTTAATTAGTGGAGCAAGCATTTCGTTCTGCACAATTAAGCCGATGGTTTGCATTCAACGAAAAAGAAAATATATATAATAACATAAAACAGGTATGAGAATATTTCCTCTGAGCAGTGATACCTAAATACCCTGTAACATGCTGAAATATAAATATACCCTACTCATATATATGGAACTATATAAATTTTTTTAAAATTCCCTTTAACTCTTTTCATGCACTTTTTGATTCACTCGCTCATGCTGCAGAATAAATGTGTTACGGATTTCGTAAAAAAAAACGGTCGCGCCTGAAATAAGTTACGCATTTTAGGATACCCTTTGTTAGGGTATAAAAAAGAAACCGAAAACAGCGTTTAAAGGCGGCGTCCGCTGTGATTAAATCAAAATGCGTGGACAGGGACAGGCAAACCAAATCTCTTGTAAGCCATAAACTGCAAACTCATATGGAACAGAACAGGAGCAGGAGCAGGAGCTCAAATGGTGGGAGGAGGTGATGGAGGAGTTGTTGTTACTGATGTTGTTGCTGCTGGCGGCACAGGCTCTGTTCATGTCATTTAGCGCTTATTGTGTCTGCACGTCTGCTCAGGCTCTGACTCGGACTCTGGCTCGTTTAACCCCTGAGTGGGCAGACGCGCCTGTCAACTTTGTGCCGTAAATTAAACCATAAAAACAACAACAGAGCCAAGCAGAGTTTCCAAAAAAATAAATGAGAAGAAGAAGTATATCTACATATACAATATGCTTATATTCAAAATTTAAGTAAATACCGCAACGCACGCTACGTGAAAAATCAAAATCAAAATATTTTTCTGTCACGTCATGCTGTGGATGCGCTACGCTCCACTGATCCAATGCTCCAACAAGTCGTCACTTGTTGTCTGACCAAAAACTCATTTCATTTCGTTTACTTGTTTTTTTTATATATATATTTTTATTTTTATTTTTTGGTGCTGCCTTCGATTCAAGTGTCATGCGACAAGTGCCGCAATTGAGTCGCCTCTACTTGTCAGCGGCCAGCCAGCAGTAGGAGCAAGCGAGACAGGCAATGAGAGACGTTGAGAGGAGGGATGTGTGACTGACTGCCTGAACTGTCACCAAGAGCTAACCACAGCCATTGTCTCAGTGAACAGGTGAAGCTCTTTTTCGATTTTGAGCAGTGAAATCGAGCGCAAAATTTGGTTTATTTGTTGTGGGTTTTATTTTTATTTTTATTTTTTTTTTTTTTTTTGTATTCCCTCGCTGATTTATGGCCAACAATTTCAGCAATTTCATTTTGTATATTTAAGTATTTTTTTGTTGAACTTAATGACAACTGCTTTGCATGTCATTTGTGGCAAGTTGTTGGCTGTCCCGGCCCGGTCACTGATAGCAGATAATTTGACTGTTGACTGTGGCTCAAGTATTTGTCAGTTGACGGCAGATTTATGGGTCTTGACTATCGAAAAAATGAAAGTCAATTTGGTTAATTATTGAGTTGAGCTACTTCTATGCAATGGAGCAGCAATTGGAAATTTAATTGCAGTAAAGCATTTCTATGTGACAATGATTATGCAGCTTTATTCAAATGGCTGTCGATGAATGATTTCAAGTGTTTGCAAGATGCACATATATACAACACATGTATAATAAATTTATTAATTAAATATAGAAAATTGTAAATGAGATATGTAAAGCAAATATATATAACCTAGAACAAGAACCATAATTATAAAGGCTTCAGTTTGATGCTTAATTTTCATTAAATCATTTCAAATCAAGGATTTCATGAAATCTCCTTAAAAATAGACGCTTTCTCTTTCAATATTGAACCAAATCGAGTGTTCTCTCCAAATGCATTCACTTTTATTCAAAAGAAAACCTGAAGCCAACTGCTCTGTCAATTTTGCATGCCCTCAAAGCAGCTGACATCAAAAAGAATAAAAATTCGTTATGATTTTTACAAGTATTTCGCAGCGATTTGCATTATAAATAATCACGAATTGAAAATGCGTGGGAACCGTAGTTTATTTTTGCGTGTGACGAATGAAGTCTTCAGGTTTTTAGCAAGAAATAACAATAAGATGAATGTAAATTGCAGGTAAGAAAAGCTGAAAAGCTAATCGCAATATAAAGAGCGAGCTTGACAATAAAAAAAGGTTTTATTATTATTTTCGATTTTTTGCTTTGAATTTTGTACCCAATTTTGTTTTTGTTTTTTTTTTTTTTTTTGTCGGCGAGCTACAAAACTGAACAAGTAAAGCTTCGTTAGTATTGGGCAACTGTAATAAATTATTGAGAAACACGAAATGCGCACTAAAATATAGCCAGGAACAAAAGCAGCAACAGCAAATCGAGTTGTCTATTAAAAAATATAACGAAAAGGGGCGATTTGTGCCAAAAATTCAAAGCTTAAGATTAGCATCGAAACGAAAATGAAATCATGCAAAAAAAAAAAAAATGTACAAAAAAAATATATATAAGAGCAGCATCGATGAAGCTAAGTTGAGATGAGGTGAGGTCTGGAGGCTGGGAAACTAGCAGGGAAACGAAACAGGTTCACACGCTACCCAGAATCCGAGCCGAAAGATCCCGTTGATGATCCGATGCGAGAGAGAGAGATAGAGAGGGAGGGAGAGGTGTGCAGGAAGTGTAGCAGCCCTTCTACGGGTTAAAGCACTGGAGCTACCTGTGTGTGAGATATATTTCGTTTAATGCCACGAAATAAATATATATAGATATTCTGTGTGTGTGTGTGAGTGTGTGTGTGCAGCAACAAGTGAATGACAGGATAATCGTCCTGTGTACCTGTTTGCCAGTTTGTTTGCCTGCGGTCTCATTTTTTCTTCTTCTTGTTGTTTATTATCTTCGTTTTGCTGTTCTGTTTTTGGCATGTGAACAACTCGCATAAAATCTCTTAATGTTTGCATTCTTATGCCGCTGTCGTCTCGTTTGATGCGTGATCTTGTTGATTATGCTGATGGCTGTGATCTGTCTCACTCTCTCGCCGAATGAGTTCCCGAGTTCCCGAGTTTCTCATGCCCCCAGCAGGTTCCATTCACCGGCTCGCAGTTCAGTGGCATTTTTCGACAGAGTACAAATTTCTCGTTTACCATTTTTTTTTTTTTTTTTTTGTGTTCAATTTGTATTTTTTTGTACTTTTTTTTCTGTTTTGTTTTATTTCTTTCTGCTTTTGTATGCAAGAGTGTGAAATTTTTGCTTGTTGTTTGCTTCATGGAAATTGCCTATGCCTTGGAATTTGTGGGAACAAGTGCAGCACACACACACACACACATACACATACACGGATACCCTGTGTGTTACGTGCCCTTTGCAAAGGGAACACCCGCAGGCGAGAGCGTGTGAATTTTGGTTTAACTTGATTTTTATATAATTTGGCATTTCTGGGCATAGTTAGTGCAAATTGCAATTTATATAAATTGACTTTGCATTTTTTTTTATCAAGAAAGATTTTTTAATTAAGTGTTGTGCCTCAATGAATCTCAATTATGAATAAATAATATTTAAGAAAAATTTGATAATATATATTTTAAAATGTATTATATTCTCTTCCTAAAAATACCGAAATTTATTTTGAGCTGCCTTGTATTCAAAATGAATTATTGCGATGGGTAATAGAGCATTCAAATAACTATCATTAACGACTATAATTATTAACTACTCATAACTATTAAAACTATACTTTAAAATAACTTTAAAAAAATATTTCTAAATTAATTTTTAGAGTTTTTTACAAATAAATCTATAAATATTATAGCTAGATTATATAATACTAAATTTATGTACTCATAAATGTATTTAAATATAAATATTTTAAAATTTAAATTTCTACTTAATTTATTATTGAAAACCTGAGCTTGCGGCCATACATAAATCATTTAACTTTAGCCAATTGCAATTCTCAAAGAATATTTATGTCACTCTATACATATTTATTGTGTCATTAGCCACAGCGCATCCTTATTCAATTATGAACCAGTTATATAGTTATGAAGCATCCACAAATTGCCTCACAGTATTTTTATTTTTTTTTATCCACATACATATCCAAGGTAAAAGTCAGCTTCGTGCTCCATTTAATTAAAATTCCAGCAACCTGCTCGGGCTTATGTGTGTTTATGTGCCCTAAAGTGCTGTCACCTTAACGCGCACGCATCATGATTTATAATCCTGCTGCAAACAAAATTAAATAATAAAACTGAGTGAAAAAAAAAAAAAATCGAAAAACAACTATACCCAATCTGTAACAAAATGCGCCACGTATGAAGGAACATCGGGCTGCGCATGCGCAATAAATTCGGTTTTTATGACACCTGACAAAATACGCAGCAGCCGAGATGCTGCAGATGCTGGAGTTTGGTAGTTGCGGCTGCTTCAGTGGAAAATTGTTTAATGACTAATGGCAGCGCGCTTGAGTTTTTTGGGGTGGGGAATACATAGTCAGATATCCAGTCCACATCTCTATATATATAAGTTTATATGTATGTGTAATGCGCTTGTATATGTATATGGACGCCTTCTGCCGCTCGCTTTATTGCCCTGTGTCTATTGAAGATTAATTTCATTTACACAACTTCATCGCCTGGCCAAGGCTTAACACTTTGTTGCCGGCTGCTGCCGCTGCTGCTGCTGTTGCTGTTGCTGTTGCGTTTTGAAGTTAATAAAGTCATAAATATTGTCTTTGGGGGCTGTGCACGGATTTTGGTTGCGCTGTAAGACGCCGTAATACGCAATAGTCAGAGCAGCAGCAGCAACAGCAGCGTGTCTGGAGCGGCACAAATCGTTACGTGTCGATAGTTTTTTATGGCTCCTTTGTGAGTGCCCAGTGGTGGCCAGTGGACCAGTCTACAGCGGTCCACATAGAGGCGTAGCGTAGCGTAGCATATGGCGCAGATTAGAAACGGAGCTGATATATTTTATGAGGAAGCAAATTGCATCAGCAAGTGAAACTTAACATGTCCATGGGAGGAGCTTAACTTTATTAACTAACGAAAACGAACTTTTGAAAGCGGCAGCAAATTCGATTTATGTGCGAAAGGGAAACTTTATAGAGATTCGAGAGGGAGGGAGAACCAAATCGAACTAGATATACATATAACAAGTAAGAGAGCTCTAGTCGAGACTGCTCGACTAAGAAATACCCTGAACTTGAGTAAAAGCAAGAAGAGAAAAAGTGCAGAAGATCATAAAAGTTGTCTATGTGTATGCAGCAGTTCTCATTTGGTATTTGTATTTAGGTAAAACTAAGCTAGAATGCTCACAGCAGCAGAGAGCGCCACTTGAAGCTCGACTGTAACGAGCTCTACCTGTCGTTGGGCTCAAAATTTGTGAGAGACAGTGCTTGAGTGAAAGTGGCCCTATATAAAGGGCACCAGCTGCAGCATTTCTTCAGTCGGCCAGGCCTGGCGGGGGTGTGCGCAACAAAGTGAAGCTGTGTGTGCGATCGATCTGCTAAGCATTAAAGACGTAGAGGAACTACGTAAGCGAATTACGTAAAAGAAATATGTGGAGGAATACTTGGAATAAATATAAATTATTTATATTTAAATAAAATAAATGTATTTTTCTTACTTTACATTTTTTTAAATATTTATATATGTACACCATAAATTTATTTTAAATTGAATAAAATATATTGAAAATAATAATATTAAAATATTTAAGTTATTATGTATGGAGCTAGTTATATTTATATATTATTTTTATATATATTGAATAAGTTCACAACTTTCTTAATATTTTTTTTCGCTCACGTAGTAATCTAAATCTCTTCTATACTGATTTACCCGAATTGAAAGCAATCAATGATTTACTTTTTGTTTGATCCATTCCAAGTTGAGCGAGCACCTTCAATAAAGAATAAAAGTTCCCCTCGCATTTCACGTTGCACGAAACGTGGCGCAGTGTGTGTGGCAAGTTTATTATATAGTGTGAATTGCTTTCGACAAATTGAAGCGTCATCAGCTAGCACCGTTAATGCCTGTTAAGGCAAAGGTATACGAGTACATATACATATGTATCTATATATGCTCGTATACTTGTATGTCATGTATGTAAATAGACGACAGGAAAGATGTTTTCATGTCGCTAATGGGCACCTTATCGGGCCACAAGTGTGTAAATACGAGCAACAGATAAAATGGGAGACGCGCAGCAATCAATACACAATTCCCGTAAGGCTTTATCCGGGCCAAGGCAAACAAATGAACACATGAGCATATGAAAAGGTGCTTCACAGTTTTTTTTTGATATAGTTGAGCTGATCGGCGTATTGGCACAGCTGCTACTTTATAAAGAAACTTCAGCGATCGGAACAGAGCTAAACACAGCCGACCGACCTTATGCAAAAAAGGTGCAACATTTTCCATATACAAAAGCAACTCTTTGTTGTTGCTGCTAAGCAAATACACTCCTATATCATAATACACACACACACACAGTTGCGCCCTAACGGAACGTTGTCGGGTGCTTGGGCTTAGGGTGCATCAATGTGCGAGTGTGTGTATGTGTGTGTGTCGGTATTCGCCTTCCTGCCTAACGTTGGCGTTGTGCTATGCAAATACACCTTGCATACTATCGAATCGCCTCCTTCCGGCCGGAAAAGTGATCTACACTCAAGTGGCGATAGTTCATATTCTGTTTGGGGTGGCTTCCACACACATGAAGGGGGTCTGAACTTTTCCTGTCTACCTGTCAAGTTTACGCCTGACGGCACAAGCGCCCGATAAGTGGGCAAGCAGCTGGGAGAGAGCGACTGAAAGAGTCCTTAACATGTATGTATATAGCATGGACAGGAGCAAAGCCGGCAACATGTAGGTTCACCTAGGGGTGGATAGCTGACAGGTGTGTCAAAAAAAGTGAAGAGAAGAAGAGTAGACGCACTCGAAATTTGTTTAGACGTCAAATGAATGCTTATCTAACAACAAAATTATTTCGATGGGATTAAGAGTACAGTTTGATCAAAACTATGTAGTCACGAATTTAAGTATGCATAAAGAATGTGGGTGCTATGATAAAAGTATGCTATAGAATTTGAATGAAATGAATATAAATGTAATAAAAGTTAAGGACATTCAACCGTGAAATGTTTAAAATAAGTACTAAAAATAAATGGCTGGTAGGGGCAGGGAATGAGGTTACTATCGTTGAGCAAGAAGCAAAAATACTTAAATAGAAATATAAATATATAGAAATATAAATATTTTGGATCTTGGTTTGAGCTATCTTCAGAATACCTTTAAAATTATGTGAGTTCACTGTATCTAAATATATTGCCCAATATAATATCAGAGCACTTAAGAAGCAGTATAAAAAGAAAACAATACTTACGAAACTTCTTCCGACAACAATAATTTGAAATATGCTAATGTCGGCCTCAACTGAAAAGTTCAGTTCTACTTTATACCTGCCCACAGAAGTGTCTATTGCATTTCTAATTACGTATGTATGTATGGAATGGTCATTCTTTTAACCCATTCCGAAATGCTATCAATTACATGAAAACTAATGCTACTACAATATCTGGCCACGGCACGATCCGCACGCATGCCCAACTGTAACCCGTGTGGATGGGGATGGGCTACGTGAGTGGCTAGAGAGTTGGCGCACGGCTTCAATTGAAGTTCAATTGGAGACGCGTAGATTGTGATTTGATTTTATTGCCAGCACACTTAACATAATGAGCGGCACGATAAGATCACGTTTCCTCCAAAGAGACGACACCGACAGTTGGCGACTAGCGCATGCGCATATGCTTCCTGTCTGCCTTAGTGCCGGCCGGCCGGATATTCCTTTAAGTACTCGAAGGCATTGTCGTCGAATGTCTCGGCTCAGTGTCTGTGTCTGAGTCGCAGTCGCAGTCTCAGTCGGAGTCTACGTCAGCGTCTGCAATCAGTGCACAAAAGTTCAAAGTGCATGAACGGAATAAATGAATTTTCATGGAGCTCCATTGAAATGCCAAGTGCAGTAGCAGCAGCAGCGGCAGCAGCAGCTGATGGAACAAAGGACACACCACCTGTTTCCTTGGGCTTTTGTTCTGATTTATTTCAAAAGGAAGTTCATTGAACTAGAGTGAACTCCAGAGAGAACATGAACATAAATGAAATCGTAATGCGCGTGCAACGACATGTCTAAGCCGCTCTCTTCTCCATCTCTCCCTCTCTACCACTTATAGTTTAAGTACGCATCGTAGAGCAACTTGGTTCTGTAATAGCGCCTTTCCCCCTCCATGAACTGTATTATATCCTTGACATTCATGTGCTTGATGCGTAAGCTGAACGAACGTGGCGGCGGCTGTGCACCGCCAGCTGCTGCCTGTCCGCCGGGTGCGCTAAAGCCAGCCGGCCCAAGTGGCTTGCGAGCGCCCAGTGCCAGCATAGCCGTATAATTCGTTGACTCCAGACGCATTTCGCTTTCGCCCGCGATGTTGTTGCGATTACGTTGCAATTTCATCCAGCGCCTGGAATTTCAAGTGAATACATTTATAATAGATCGCATTTAGCAAGTGTTACCTGCGATGGCCGAAGTCGGAGTCATCATCCGAACAGCCGTAGTCGGCCACCTCGCGATTATTGAGAAACATCATTGTGGTGCGCATATCGTGCATCACCACACAGCGTGGATCGCTGAATAGATTGTTGCCGGAGCGATGCTCACATAGCTCGATGGCCGAGAGCACCAAATACTTCACATAGGTCTCCACGGCGGCGAGCAGGGCATTCACAATATCGTCCTTGAAGTCCTTGGTGACGCCGTCCAAGGTGCAATATTTGAACAGCGTCTTCTCAATAACTTTCGGCTCGAAGAAGGACGGGCGCGGCATGTCCGAAAATTTGGGTCCCGAAAATGATTTCTTGCCCGCCGAGAGCTTCTCATCGTCACTGAGATCGGGCACAATCAGATTCTCAATGATGAGCAGCCGGCCGGCATATGGCTGCATGGGCACCTCAATCGGTTTGCTGGACATATTCTAATGAACAAAGAAATGGAAAGCGAGTTTAAACGGAGTTGATTCGGGCAGCTGCTGGCTAGCAAAGCTACGGCACGCTTCTGCACCTTTGGCATGCGCAAGGGCAGGCGCTTTAATAGAAGCTAACATATGCCAGCATGATCCTTACCGGTCGAGTGCACGATCAGTGACCGCAACAGCCCAGCACTCGGGCAGCACTTGTTCCTCTCCAGTGCACAGTGCACTCAACCTGCCCACACAAGCTCACATCTGCAGCAACAGGAGCGAGCGAGGACATGTTATGCAAAGTGCAGTGGAATGCGAATGGTGACTGGCACGAGCGACTAATTATTCAAAAGAGCTGAGCATGATGGAATGCTAGAACTAGGACAGAGCCCAACCCGAAAACGCTCTAAGCGGATATTAAAAGCAAGAACGACGCGCGACTGTCGCCCGTCGCCCGTCCCGCACCACTGACTCCCACAGCACACAAGTGGAAGGTCCAGTTCTGTTCAGGCCCGTCCCGTCTCGTCCACTCAGTTAGTCCGTCATGAGGGTGCCTGGGCGCATACTTAAACTAGGCATTACCTGAGCTCTGGGCTGTTGTGTTGTGACATGTTGTTACCCCTAGCTAGAAATTTATTAGAAATTCTGGTCAAGGTGTCTGTCTGCCTGTGTCGCTTTGTTGGCTGCGTGTGCCGACGCCGCCGACACCGTCTGTCGTCTGTCGCCTGTTGTCTGTGTTGTTGCTTTGCTCCCGAACAGGTTCATTACGCGTGCCGTCAGTGCAGTGCAGTTGCAGCCACAAGGCGTCGACCTAATTATGTATTTTCTTTTCTTTAATTATCATTGTTTTTACAAGTTGAGAACTTGGCCTGATAACCATAGGGGTAGATGCGGGCACACTTACTTGAGTTCTTGGCTGATGCAAGGTGCGCGCTTGGCTGGACTTTGCTTATTATTATTTAAGTTGCTTCAAGATGAGATGAATTGAAGTTGATTAAGAATAGAAAGAATATTTTAATATACAGGCAGACGAGCGACGAAAGACAAAGCCTACTTAGCGTGAAGTCATTTGACAATAAAACTAACTCTATTGTTATTATCGCTTATCGATTACTCGCTGACTTTTACAACACTAGACTGGAAGGAAAATTATGAATAAAATCTGCAAGTATTCTCTCCCATTCAATCTCTCTCTTTCTATAATATCTTTAATATTGAAATTGATCAAGTAGAA
The DNA here is from genome assembly GCA_035045965.1 of Drosophila aldrichi. NCBI lineage: Eukaryota > Metazoa > Arthropoda > Insecta > Diptera > Drosophilidae > Drosophila > Drosophila aldrichi. Next base: position 1,033,252 of record JAWNOM010000551.1, read on the forward strand.
TTGAAATAAAACCTTTACTGAACAGCAAAAGAAACCACTCTCCTTATCGCCTATCGATTACTCATAGACTTTTACAGCACTCGACTCGAGCAAGCATGACGATTTAACTCTTCAAGAATTCTTTCCCATTCCCCTCTCTCTGTTTCTATTATCTCTTCAATATTCCAATTGATTAATTAGAATTGCAGCAAAACTTTTACTGGCTTGCAAAAGCAACCATTGTCTTTATCGCCTATCGATTGCGCTTGGCCTTTTACAACACTGCGGCAAAGCACGAAAAATTTGAATAACGATAAGTTAGCAAATAGTGCAGTGCATCAATCGTAATGCTAACGGCCCATATTCAATTCAATGTATTTAGAAATGCAGATTGGCAATGCCAATTGGCAATGCGAGGCCAGCTTGCATAATGCAGCAGGAGCAGCAGCAGGAGCAGGAGGAGGGAGCCACAGTTGGGATCAGCACATAAACTAAGCTAACAATTCAACTAAAATGCCAACTAGATAATAAAGAAAGAGGCAAAAATAAAAGCGAAGAAGCAGGACAGGAGTAGAGCTGAACGATAAACGACAGAGCCAGAGAGTTGGCCAAATGGAAATAAAAAATGCGAACACGAATGCCGCAGTCAGTCGAAGGTAACCCGAAAAGTGACTGCTGCTGCCAGACGACGAGTCAGAGTTGCAGTTGGAGCTGCAGTTGCAGCGACCACCCACACACTGTTTGCAGTGCATCCTCGCCGCCTGCGCAGTGTCAAATAGACAACAACAACAACAACAACAACGAGAAGAAGAGTGAGTGTTGCGTGGAGCGCGGGCGTAGCTGGACGTATTTTTTTTGTAGACGTTTAGACCCGATGAGTTGTGGGCATATTCCAGCGAATAAATATTATCATATGGAAATTTCTTTTCAGAGCAATTACGAATAGAGCCCCCCTCCTTGGCAAGGTGACCCAGCAAACGTCAAAGTTTTGCGCACAGGAAATCGAAATCGCAACAAGTTGACGTCGCAAACGTCGACGATGATGTAGCACCGCCTGCAAGTCGATGCGATGCGAGTTGAGTTGAGAATGGGACGCTGCGTCCCATTCATAGATATCCACAGCATGTGGCAGCAGTTGTAGAAAGTTGAAGGCAACATGGAGTGCAGCGACAGCCGGGCACAGGTCGCACACACACACACACACATAGACAGATAGACAGACAACAATTGGCATCGCCTCCATTGAGCCAGGCTTTTGCGTACCTGTTGCACTTTTTTTTTTTTGTATTTTTGGGCGCAGCAAGCGAAATTGGCAATTGTTGCGCTTTTAGTAGCAGTGGCAGCTACTGTTGCTGCCACACACCTTGCGGCACAGTCGAGCATCGGAAGCAGCAAGCCAAAAGCCACTGTTTTGCTATATATAGATACGTATATACCCTATGCGCCCTGCCATGCAGAGCTGGGCCTGATGGGACTGTGGAGACTTCAGGGCATGGAGCAAATAGACAGATTCAATTATTAAGAATAGAAAATCTAGATAGAAAATTTATATAGATAATATTTTACATATTTACATCAATGTCATAGTTAATAAATTATTTGATATACATTTTAATGAATATAAATTTTATAATTTTATATTAAGCTTTTATTTCTATTTAACTGTGCTTTATAAATAAAATTTAATATTAAAACAAATATTATCATAAATTTAAATATTCTTCTACAGGATATCTGAGGTTTAAGATATCTCTCAAATGCAGCGCTCCTACTGGTTATTGTTCTTGCCACCTCTGCCCAACTTTTAAGCCATTTTAATACTGGTGGAGCTGGAGCGCTGTGAGGGCTTTTAACTGCAGTGTTGCATCTTGTGGGTGTGGCTGATTGGGCGAAATGGATGAGTCTGAGCCACAGCCTGGGCTGGCCGCAATGATCAATCTTTGACGTGAAACGTTTATTGCGAATGCAGGCTGACGTTGTTAGCTTAAATGTTGATTATTATTATGACGATGATGATGATGACGTTGTGCATGTGGTTGTGGATGATGTGGACGTGTGAAAGTGGCGGCGGTGGCGGTGGCTGAAGATTTTGATTGCAGGCAACGTTTGCCCTCGATGGCAGTTGCATGCGGCTGCTGCGGCTACTGGTTTTCAGCCGCCACTTAAGTGGGCGTGGTGGCATTTGAAAAAGTTAGCTTGATATGCTGCTGGCAGGCCTGCTCCGATTTAAATATGAAAGGAAACGATTCATTTTGCTCATGGAAACGGCTGACAGGCGATGGTAATGTTTCAATTACAGTTTGCATTGCTTAGCTATTAAGTTCGATGTGAGAAGAGTAAAAAAAAAAAAGTGAAACAAAAATGCACCTGATGTGCACCTGCAATACACACACAGAGCTACAACTTGACGTGTGTCTCGTTTTTCTTTTTGAGCAGCAGGAAGTGAAAATGACACGCCTTGCCAAACGGAGACAATTGACAAAACACCTACAATATTATTGTTGCTACTTCCACTTCTAATTTATTTTTACAGCATCGCATTTCCGTTTGCTTCTGGGAAGAACTGAAATTGAGCATTGTTTCCAGCAAATTGGTAACAGGAATACGATGACAATAGAGAATGAATTAGGAGAATTTAAGAATGACAAACAGATTTTTATTTTAGATGAATTTTTACAACACTTACTATTTTTAACTGCCTATTGATACGCATTGATTGAAGCATTTAGTTTAGGCTTAACAAAAATGACATAAAAGTCACAAAAATTTTAATTAAAATGTCTTTCTGTGGATTTCTTGATCTGCCTTTCTGAACGAATCTATGAGCTCATTAATCGAAATAATCTTACATATTTATATAGAAATATAAATATATCTTATAATTATTATAATCGTATATTATAACAAAGCAAAAAACAACGCCAGAAAACTTTGCATCCCAACAAGTAGCAAACACTTTATAAAAACATTAAAGACAAAGCGAACGAGCCACATGACGTAGTGCTTGGTACTTGGCCAAAGCAGCTCCCATTCGGAGTCGCCGCCAGGCATCGATGGATGCCCATTGACGACACGTTGCCAAAAGAAAATTACTCGTATTATGTGAACAGCAGAGAATTTCTTTATAAACATGACGCGCGTTCCTCGATGGCACCATAAACCGGACGATAACCCGCGTGTGCCTGCGCCCCACGCTGACCCCCAGGGCCCCGAAAAACAAAAAAACACATGAAACAACAACAACAACAACAACAAGAAATCATATGCAAAGTGGGCAAAGCGGGCAAACTTAATAGCTGTTAGGCTGCAGTCGGGCACTGTGCCCCCAACCGATGACTGAAGTCAGACGGGCAACTGAATATATATAAGTAACAAGTAAAGGTTTTTGGTAGGGACTGATTGACTGGGAGGTACCCTGCAGCGGGTGGAAAAAAGAGTTTTTATATCAAATAAGACTTATATCTTTACAAGAGTGAAGTGTAACTTTATGAAAGCTGAACAAGTGGTGTTTGATAATGATTTCATTAAAGATCGGGCCTTATTTGATCTGTTGATCATAAGGAAGTGTCATAGGTAGAACTCCTCCCCTGTTTATGCTCTTATTGCTTTTGGATGCGACCTACTTCTGCATGTGACACATTCGATAGAACTAATATACCCTGCCAGCCATTTTCAATGAGCTAAATGTTTAAGGCAAAAAAAGAAGAAAAAAACCAAAAGTGCAACACGCCGCCGGCGGCGTGCATGGCCTGTGGTTGCACGGATATATGTGTGTTGGATGCACGCCCCCCACATGGACAAGGGAGCGCGACTGTCCGCGACTCTCCCTGACGCTGCTGACGCTGCAAACTGTGAATCGCGCTGGTTCGTGTGTCGTCAACCTGTAAAATGTATAACGACAACATTAAGCTCGTGCCACCAGCTGGAAGTTTAATGGTTGGGGCACTTACCGCTTGTGGACTGTGGCACTGTTGCAACATCAGACGGCGCAGAGCGGACACAACGGGACCAGAGCTCACTCGCTGCGCGGCAGGTTCATCATGGTTCAGGCAACGGTTGATCTGATTTGTGTCGTCTCCAAAAAGGGAGGCAGAACAACTCAGTTGTTGTAGTTGTAGTCGATGTTGTTGTTGCTGCTGTTGTTGTTTAATGTAATAAAATTTTAATATTATAATTTTTGCTGTTAGTTTTTTGTTTTACTTAGCTGTGACCGCTATGAAGCTGGTTTGTTGGCTTCGTGCTTCGTGCGTCGTCAACCTGTTCCACGTCTGCCTCTAAGTAGCTCAACCGTGTTCAGCTCTGTTTCCAAATCACGGCCAGGTGCGCTAGCCAGGCTGCCTCATATTACGCGCTCAGTCTCTCTCTTTGTAAGGGATCTTCTTCATTTCTCGCATTGCATTCAAGCGAAGCCACTCGATGTGTTCAATGGAGGCCGCTTTGTTATTGCTGCTCCTCCTTCTGCTGCTGCTGCTGCTTTAGCTCCTGGACAGATGCCGCAACGAGCCAAAATTAGTGCTCAACACTCGTGGATGCATTATCCTGCCGCGTTGATTTATAGACGCGCGCGCGCGCTCATTTCTTCTTTCTTTTCAATTATTTCTGGGACCTGACATGTTTTGTTTGGTGTATGCACACACGCACACACATACACACACTTGCACATGCACACTGTATTTATTCAAATGCGCTTGAGCTGCATGCAACGAGTGCTGACACTAATGAAAATCCTGTAAAAACATCTGCGCGTGCGCCTAAAGTGCATCGCGTTTGTCTCTCTCCCTTTGGATTTATGAGTCGTGTCTGCATATGACAATGCGTAGGTCCTTGCCTTGTTGAAAGATTGCCACAAGAGAAATTATGCTAGAAATGTAGAATGAAAATCAATTAAAATGGTCAGAGAATCATATCAGGGAATAACTATAGAATCTCTATAACTATAAAATTATATTTGCATATATGAATATAAAATTTGATTGCTTGAAATTTTATTAATTTATTATTAATCAATTAAAGCAAAGATGGAAACTTCCTATACGCTAAGGAAAAAACTTAGGAGTATCAGAATTAAAGCAAAGATTGAGGAAATAAAAATAGGATCATCAAGGAATATAACTCTATGCTCCAGTTTATTGCTTTCAAAGAGCCCACACAGCTTTTTACCTTTAGCTCCAACTAAAACATTACAAGTTCTAGACTCAACCTTAAAAAACCTATTCGTATAGATAGCAAAATGTATAAATCAAATAAGTTCTGTAAAGTTTTATGTGTTAATCACTTCTAGAGTCAATCCTGAAAGATCACAATAATGTCAGTCCATAATCTAGAGAATATACCATAGAAATTGTAGTTAAAATCATATAAAATGCGTAATTAAGATTAAATTAGAGTAAAGCATTAAAAGAATTCACGCTGCGACCGCCCACAAAGTAAATAAATAGCATTGGATCGCCCAGCGAGCGACGTAGACAGACTGCACATATGTAGGTGAGCCCATAGATGAGTATGTGCAGTCATCAAATTGATGGACATGATTAGAGGCTTAGCATCCAAAAATGAAAAGAGAAAAGCGCGACCTTTGGCGCCTCGCAGCGGCGGTGCAACAAGCCCCTAAAAAGACAGATGTACGCCGTATAATTGATGAGCTTTTAGCATTTAACAAAAAAAGAAAGAAATAAAGATGATGAAGAAGAGAAAGAGTCAACGATGGATTGAAGAGGCGACGGGTGCAACTAACAGAGAAAGAGAGAGCGTGAGCGTGAGAGGGAGTGAGTGCGGGAGGTAGTGAGAGGGTAAAGGTGTTAAAGGCAGACGAGTTCGGGGCCACAAAATGATTAATCATTTGGCAGGTGCGCGCTTGCAACAGCCAGCCAGTCAGCCGAAAAGAAACGGTACTCGAGAAAAGGGTTTGCTTTAACAAGAAACTATTTAACTTAATTTCAACGGTTTGCATTTTTGGTTAAACTGTCAAGTGGACCGCGGCGGTCATAAAAAGGATTGCCTTTATTTGGACTGCCACACCCACACACAAAAGGTGCGGCCGCTGAGTGTGTGTGTGTGTAAGGCGTGGCAAGGACTCAAGCCTGCGTTTGTAGGCTGGCCATCATTATGTAATTTGACGAAAAACATAAACGAGAAACAGTTCACCAAATCAAAGTCTGGCCTAATGAAGGGTTTAAGCCTCGTTTGCAGCTTGAACTCATTTCGTACGATCTTTGCTTTATCAAGATTTATGACAATTAATAATAGGTCTAGGGCATTATGAAGCGATGCTCAGCCACTTCCGCTCCCAATCAATTAAAAACGAAATAATAAGCGATGCCAGCGAGATCAGATCTCCACACTGAATTATGACAAAATATATCGTATATATAAGCAAGATTTATGTTGACAGTTCGCTCTAAACCGAGAGTCATAGCAGACCACCTTGCCGAGGGCGCACTGTACATGACGCAATCCCGGCACCTTGCCAAAAACCGAACGTAGTTAAAAAGGACGGTGCATGTCCTAAGCCATGGCCAGGCAGCTGGTTGGCATTCCTATCTCCCTCTCTCTCTCGCTCTCTGGCTCCGTCTCTGGTTTTCTAACAGCTTCTTCATCTCTTCAGATTTGTCAGCTGTCTGGCCGCCCGCTTTTGTGTGCACTTCTTTTTGTTCTGCTTCTTCTTTTTTTGCGAATAATAGCGATAGGCATCAGCACATCCTAGGCACAGGTTCCAGACCTGACTTTCGAGTCCTGTGTGGCATTCGACGAAAACACAAAAAAAAAGATGAGAGACGAGAAATCTGGATAGACGCTCATCACCTGTCCTTGTGCCAAAGGCAAAAGTATGCCCACATTTGTCTATAATACATTTTCATTCTTTTCATATCTTTTTTTTTCTTTTTTGCCATGTTGCCCTTTGTTTGAGGATTTAGCGTTTGATCCAGTAGGTAAGTCGACCTGCAGCCAGCAATTGAGTTTTTGTATTGGCATGTGCTGCAAATTGGATGCTGAAGCGTAGCACGGCGTATGATTCATTTGGCACTACCATGAGAAAGAGAGAGAGAGAGAGAGAGAGTCGAGATTTGATGGAAATACTCTTAGCTCGAGTAGCTCTTGAAGTTTTCCAATACGATGCGCCCAAGAGTATTTGCTGTTTTGCTGTGGGGAGTGATATATTTATTAGATAGAGCTGTATATAATGTATGGGATATGTTAGGGTAGATTTCTAATATATATACAATTCGAATATGACAGATTATATAGATCTGTTATTAATGTATGTGATATATTAGGATAGAGTTTTTATATAAACTATTGGAGAACTAATTAATTGTTTAATTAGAATTAATTAGTTTCCCAATTCTTTGTATTAGAAGTCTATCCTAAAAGATCCCTTACATACATCCATATTATTTGCTTTTATAGGTACAAATCTCTAATAGTCGACCATAGATTGATACTTTCTTATATCATTTATGTTTTAGCAGAGATGATGAAACAAGATAATTTGAGAATATGTCTAAATTTGACACAAGTGAAACATGTTATTATTATATAACTGCAGATATAACAAATGAATATATGAATATATAAAAATTCTCTATAAATATAAATAAATAAATACTCCGGGATGTTAAGCACATCCCAAAGAAATGTATTTTAAATGTCAATTTTAGTTATCTTATATGAAAAACATCTTTCGACAAATCCTCAGCCGCAGAGGATAACCCTTGTGATAACCAGTTGAAACATCAAATATAAATTGTTTATATATTTTTTCTTTCGTATTATCTCTTATATATATTATCTTGTCATCGAGCCTGACTAAATGCAAATACAAACAAACAGCAACCGCAGACACTTGTTAAGCGTTTGCCAAGCTGTTGGTAAATAAATACCTGAACTATGAACAAATAGAAGCTCGACCCGTGGGTCGACTTCTGCCTGAGCTGAGCTGACCACATGAAAGATAAATGAAATGTCATTTGAACACGCACAACACGTTTAGCACCTGAATTTGTTTGCTTTTGGCCAACGGCTATTTCATAGCGTTGTGATCGTGATTTCTGATGACACGAGCATATTTACCACACCGAATGGGTTTATTTGCCTGGGCAATTTGCTGGTCAAGCAGGTGCCCGATAAACTATGCCAGATAAGCGACCTGCTCGGGCTTAGCGTTTGGTCAAGAGACTCGACCACACCTGTTGCTTTCTCACGGTGCGTGTAGGCTTTTGCAGTGCAGTTGCTCTACCTCCCTCGCACACTCTCTCTTCGTCTCTTTCTATGGCCATACGACTCTGTTTAGCTTTGTCCTGCCGTCTCGCTGTCTAATCTGCGAACAAATGAATTGCTTAGCAGGCGTCTAGCCCGCACGCCGCATGCTCTAATTCTCTATTTCACTATTTCGTTTCGATTTTGCGCAGTTCCTAATATAACTGTGCATTGTTTCTCATTTGTTTTGTTTTCTTATGTGCCAGTAGCTGTAGGTGGTGCATTAGCGCAGCCCGTGCACGCCTTCGGTGGTGGCATCAGGTGGTCTGCCCCGAAATGAGTTGTACAACCATCTGGCCGGCACAGCTGGGCCTGCCGAGCTGCCAGGCTGTCTAGCTGATGCGAATTGTATATAAGGAAGTATGCTCTAAATGGAAAAGAATTGCCTAGGAATTACCCTTTCACTGTGTTTTAAGGTGTTGCTGTGGACCACGATTAGAAGTTAAATAAATTCTTTAAAAGATCTCGATTTTGAATGATTTGGATGTCATTACCCAAGTGTTGATATCTTAATTTGCAGTAAGAGTGCATTCAAATGTATGGTGTTTCTGTTTATTAGAAGAGCTTGCTTACTAGAATGGAATTTATAGTAGTATAGTGTGGCAGAAGAAGAGTCTCTCAGTGTTAAGTGGTTGAGCAGAGATTTGAGAGATCTTAAGTCTTAAAACAGTCAAAGCCGAAACGCTGAAGAGTTCGGATAGGTACAGCTGAATTAAAATGCCTCAGATTCCAGAGCTAGTACTACTATTCTCATAATTACGGCTCTATATATACATACATAGTATTATTAATAGTTGAGGATCCCAGTCATGTGCATCTGCCGCTCGTCACAGGCGAAGATCAGAGCAACATCTTCATTAGAAGCCACGCACAATCCAATGTGCATCGATCATTATTAGCTACTAGAGGTAGAGGCGGACGTAGAGACTGCCTGTTTATCCTCAGGCAGCTACGCCTGCCTGCTGCTGCCTTCAGGTCCTATTGTACGCAAATCTGAACCAAATTTATGCAAATTGAAATTCCTGGGCAAACACCTGGTCGGGCATACTTGTACACATGTGACTATGTGTGTGTGTGTGTGTGCTTCACAATTGTTTCAATGGCAGCCTGGAATGATGAATGTGCCAAAAGATTCCACACGCCGTGCCCGAGCTGATTACACCAGCTAACACAGGGCAGACAACTTGGCGCGTCGCACACAAAACTGTAGCAAATCTTGAAGAGGCAGAGAGAGAGAGGGGGAGAAGCGTGCAGACAGAGCAAGGTGTCAATTCTGGGAAATCGGCGCAGCGTGCGCGGCACAAACAATGCACAGCACAGCGGGAGGCACTGGCACTGGCCAATGCAGAAAAAGGCAAACAAAATTGTTATGGTGACAATGACAATGCACTGGCCAAAGCCAAAGCAGCAGCAGCAGCAGCAGCAACAATTGCAACTGCAGCAACTCCAGCAACAACAACAACGGCAGCAACACGTAACGAAGCGCAGACAACATTATTGTCATCGCAGCATCAATGGGCATTGGGAAACTAGTGCACTGGGCTGTGGGAGAATCTCTGAGCTCCAATTTAAAAAACTTCACTTCTGCTTAGAGCTCCTCCTCAACTCCCACTCCCGCTCCTGCTCCACCTACTCTTCTTCTTCTTGTTCTATTCTGCTGCCCACAGGCAATTTGCATCTGGAGGCATTTTTGTTTGAAAAATCACGTTGTTAGTGCCTGACTGAACTTTTACAATTCCACGACATTATTTATTTATTTTACCTCTTCTTCTTCTTCTTACTCCCATTTGTATTTTATTTTTTAGTTTTTTTTTGTTATAATTTACATACGAAAACATACAGCTGATTGCGCGAATTCACATGTAGGCAGGCATTTTAATGGCACGCCTTAGTGTTGTAAAACGATCAGAAACTTGGGAGTTGATAAAATGAAAGAATTATGGCTGAATAGCTATAATCATAGGATATCATTAGATAATCAATTTAGGCTTTTATAGACAATTAAATTAATAATAATAATGCAATAATTATTATAAAAATAATTATTCTAATGATAATAATGCAATAATTAAATACAATAATACATACAGTAAATAAACTTGAATATGAATGCTATGAATATGATATATGTACATATGGAAGATATATGATATAAATATGCAACGAATATAATATGAATATGTTTTGAATATGAATAGATGACTACGTTATATTATAAAAATAAAATAAAATAAGTTTTGAATATAATATGAGTATTATATGTATATGATATGAATATACATTGAATTCTTAAAAAAAAAAGAAATAAAATAACAAACATTAGCAGTTTAACCAATTTTTGAATTATTTTAAAGTACAAAAATAAAAATAAAAAAAATAAAATAAAATAAAATAACAAACATTAGCTATTTATCCAAATTTTAAACTATTTTTTAGTACAAAAAAAAAAATAATAATAATAATAAAAATAATAATAATAAAATAAAAATAAAATAAAAATAAATAAATAAAAAAAATATACATATATGCTCAACAAATTTCTGTGCGCCATATTTTTACAAAAATTTCATAATATTGGAAAGCGTGTTAAAAGATAAAGTTTTGGTTTCTCTTTTTTTTTTTTTTTAGCAATATAATATTTTTGTTACTTTAGTTTATTTGTTGCAAGATGAAACAAGGCACAAGAGCCGCACAATATGAGCTGCTCTAAAGGTACTAATCCTATTTAAAGGCACTGAAACAGAAATAATAAAACTCTTTTACGACAAGCTTTAAAAAGAAGCAGAAGACGAAGAAGAAGAAGAAGAAAGCAAATGCGGACAAGGGAATTGCGACTGTATATGTGTGTGTGTGTGTCTGTGTCTGGAGCAGAGCAACAAATTATTAACGACATTTTAAATACAACGCCTGAGCACGAGAGCGAAAGGGGTCAAGCGCAGGCCAGAGAGACAGAGCGAGACAGGAGAGACTTCCTTATGAACGAAGACGCGACGCGACGCCTTTTAATGAGATTTGTCTGCCCCGAAATACATGAAAAACTCGTGTTTCTTTCTGCATTTAAGCGTTTTAAGGACACGCAGGCAAAAAAAAAAAAAAGAAACAGAAAAAAAAAACAAAAAACCACAGCCACTTGTTGAGGTTGAGGATAAGCAAAGCGGCCAACGTGTGGCATTAACAAGTGTGCGTGTGTGTGGGATGAAGCGAGCGGAGAGGGTGGAGAAATACAACTCTGCAGATCTCTACAGAGTTGTGCTTTATATTTTATGCTTCGAGCAGGCAGTAAAAATTGAAAATTACTTTTGTAACGAAACTCGAAGGGAGCGGGCAGGAGAGAGCAGGCGAGATCAGGAGGGATCAGGAGACACCGGAGAGTTGCAGGCCCTACCGCAGCATTTGAAAGCTGAGGCAATAATTCCAGCACAGTGAAAATTACAATCGAGCATTTTTATTGACTCTACCTCACGGGCCTGGCCCCAAAAACAGAAAAAAAAAAAAAATGAAAGAAAAAGACGCGGCGACACGGATCTGCGTGCGATCGATGCACTCGATGAAAGTGCGTGCGGCTTATGGAGATCTCTGAACCTGGAAGCTGGAGCATCTCCACCCGCGGCGTTTTATTGTGAAAGTTTCATAAATGTTTTAGCTTTGTAGCTGTTGTTGTGGCAGGCAGGATATTATGCTCCAAGGAGCACAAGACAACTGAAAATGTTGTCAATAAATCTCGTAGACTCAGATGCCACCCAGTAGAGCTAACTAGCTGAAAAAGAAACGCTCCACTTATTGGCTCAGAACTTGTCAACGGGCGACAATAAACTTGTTCTCTAGATGATTTAAGGCAGTGGCCGGCGTAGGCTAATTAACTTGCGCAGCGGTTAGGTACTCCACACCTGTTGGGTGGTCCTGCCTGCTCGAGTGGAAAAACTAACGTGAAAAAAATTAGTTAACAAGATCATTAAATCTTGCTTAACAGTGTATCGAGAGTAGAGAGAGGCAGAGGGAGGAGGAGGCAGGCAGAGGACGACGAGCCACGACGATAAGATAAGAGCTAGAGAGAGTGAGAGGGAGAGAGAGAGGGCGAGATCCGACTGGCGCTGAGCATGTAAATCGTATCTGGCACAGTACGTGGTCAGTTGGATGCTGTGGCTGTGGATGCTGCATTGGGTTTTATCTCACTAATTTATGCTGCTGCTGGCCCTGGCCCTGCCCGAGGAGAGATTGCGCTTGCCCTAGACTGCAACTGCAACTGCAACTGAGACTTCCCAGAAGCGAACAACAGAGCAAAAACAGAAAACAACAAAAAAACATTTGATAAGCGCGCTAATTAAGTTAAACGTGCGCCTGTGTGGGCAGCAGGATTCCTGGATTCTGGGAAGAAGAAGAAGAGCATGGCAATTGGCACAGGTCTGCACTCGAGCATGATTTATGAAGCAACTCAAGCCAGTGCTAGGCCCAGCCTAACACCTTTTTTATCTGACAAACAACATGGAAAGTGTTTGTTTGTTTGTTTCGCTCCTTTGACAGCTGCTGCTGCTGATGCTGCGGGTGGCTCCACTTGATAGTGCTGCATGTGTTGTTTTTTAATTGCTCAACACGCGCTTCAGTATGTGTGTGTGTGTGTGTGTGTGTGTGGCAGGATTTGTGCGTCTAAATTTAGATTTACGAGTTAAACCCTTGTCGGAGTCGATTAACAAGCGACACTTGGTTAAGCATGCGCCGTTTAATGGGGCAGCGTTTTAAGAGAGCGCTAAGAGCGCCACATGGAACAGTGTGGGAATGGAACGATGAAAATGCTAAGAGCTGTCTGTGGCTTTTATGCTAGCTTAAGAGAGCGCTATATGAGAGCTTATTTACTTGCATACATAATGTAAACACAAGCTGTAGAGCTGTTGGATTTTTAGCTATTAATTATTATAAAAAAAGTATTTGTTTATGTGTTATGAAATGAGATTAGCAACTTACATGATATTTGTTCATATGTCTTAGTTCAGATTTTATAGATGCGCCTATTTGCTTTTGATATAAGCTGTGGACCACTGTGTACATATGTATGTAGGCATGTAAATACATACATATGTATATGTTTCTGTATAGGTATATGCGAATAAACTTGCGCGCTTAGCTCTTATTACACCTGGAATGAAAATATATATAAATATTTGTATATTTGGCAGGTAGGCATCATTTACGTTACTCCGTTTCTTTGACAAAAACCAATGCTATCAATTTAATTTTAACACTACCTGTATCCTTATCACTTGCCGCACGTGCTGCGTTTTACCTGAGCTTTGTTTTACCTTCAGGTCCTTTTCCTTTCAAGCCCTGCACCTGTTTTGCTCTGCTCACTTTCATCTTATAAGTTTCTTTTTATTTTTCGCATTTTATGTAATTTGATATATTTCTTCGATTTCGATAACTAATGTCGGCATTTCGTGCGATTGTCAAGTGCCATTCACACAGCTCGATAAGTTTTGTTGCATACATCTCTGTTTTTTCGTCAATCGTGAGTTGTCATGTTTAATGCGTCTTAATTATTGAAATTCTATTAGAATTCGCACGCGTTTTGAATCGGATCAGAGAAACTGCGCAAGAGCCATTTGCCACCCCCGAAAAGAGTTCAGAGTAAAACTAAGAGCGTATTACATGTTAGTATTTCACATTATTGTTGCTTCATCATTATTGTTTTCAATGCTTTTTACGCTCCGGCGCTCTTAGCAGCCACTGCGTCAACCGCTGTCGGAACTTCGTGCTGACTCGTGCGGCGAATTATTGGAAGAGAAGAGCTGCGGCCTGCATAATTCTTCCTGTGATCGGACTGCGCCACTGGATTCGCTCTCTTTCGCTGCCACGGCTGGAGTTGGGGACCACGCTGCACACCATAGCAAACATAACGGCATTTGGTGCAGTCTGTTTTTGTTGTTGTTGTTGCTGCGGCGGCGTTAGCGATTGGTGCAAGTGTACGCGCTGCGAAGTATATAAAGCATATATAAACTGAGTGAAAACCGGTTTTGGCGCGGAGCTCTGCGATTGGCCGCAACGCATCAACGCACACACACACACACACACACACACACACACACACACAGTCTCGGCACGACCAGGTAGCCAGCCAGCCAAGCAGGCATATACAAGGGAGCAGGTAATTGCTGCTCTTTGACTCGCTCTCGCGCACAAGGCACAGCGCTCTCTCGTGCTCTCTGGCTGCGCGCAGCGCTAGTGCGCCGCTTATAAAAAGGCTGCTAGCGCCGTTTGGTTTTCAGTTCTTCTCTTTCGTTCATTGCAACAGCAACAGCAATAGCAAAGCCAAATTTATATTGACGGCAAGTCCATACACACACAGTTCGTTCAGTTCGTTAAGTTTTGTGCGCAACGCGATGTTTATGTGAAGCAACAGCCAGCAGAACAGAAGCAGTTGAGATATTTCGACTGTGACAATAATCAAAGATAAAATAGCAAGAAAGAAAACAAACAAACAGTTACAAAATGCATACCGTCGAGCATATGCTAGTGGAAAAGAACTACAGCAAGTGTCCTTTAAAGAAGCGTCCGGTCAACTATCAGTTCGAAGCCGAACCTGAGGATTTGTGCCTGAAAAAGAACAACAGCAGCAGCAACAGCGATGTCTGTTCGCCAATAGCAACAGCAACAGCAGCAGCAACAACAACAACAATTGAGCACTCAGCGACATCAGGCGGCTCGAGCGCCTCAGAGGATGAGCTCATCAATGTGAGCGACTGCTGCGAGGATGAGGGCGTCGATGTGGATCATACAGACGATGAGGCCGAGCAGATGGATGTGGAGCACGAGGATGACGACGATGTCGATTGTGTTAATGTCGAGAGTGATCCCAATCAGACACAGGCCGCAGCCCTGGCCGCTGCTGCCGCTGTGGCAGCTGCCTCGGCGGCTGCTGTAGCCGCATCCGTGGTGGTGCCCACACCCACCTATCCCAAGTATGGCATACCGCCATGGAATTTTCACATGTCGTCCTACACAGCCGAATTCTATCGCACCATCAATCAGCCGCATCTGTCGGCCGCGGCGGCTGCTGCGGCGCCACTGCGTGCCGAGCTGCTCTCGCCCAGCTCCCCATCCGATTCGCTGGGCTCCCTGTCGCCGCCGCCCCATCACTATCTGCACGGACGCGCCAGCTCAGTGTCGCCGCCGATGCGCTCCGAGATGATCCACAGACCGCAGCTGGGCGTGCGCCAGCACCAAACGTTTCTACCCTATCCCACGTATCCGGCTGCCGCCTATACTGCTCTGGGCTATCCGCATCATCAGCCACTGCATCCGCAGCATCATGCGCCCATTTCGCCAGCCTACTCCGAGAGCTCCTACTACTCGATGCGCAGCCTGACGCCCGAGTCGAGTTGCTGCTCGGTGCCCGAGGATCTCTCGCTGAAGCACAAACAGACGAGCGCTGCGGCGCTGCTCGGCGATGTGGCCAGCGGCAAACAGCACAACAGTTCCGCCTCCTCGGTTGCCACAGTGTCCTCCTCCTCGTCCGCGTCAGTTTCTTCAGCCTCCTCAGCTGCCTCGGTCTCGTCCTCGCCCAGCAAAAAAGACAAATCGGCGCCGCCACGCTACCAATGCCCCGACTGCCAGAAATCCTATTCGACCTTCTCGGGCCTCACCAAGCACCAGCAATTCCACTGCCCAGCCGCCGAGGGCAACCAGGTGAAGAAGTCCTTCAGCTGCAAGGACTGCGACAAGACGTACGTCTCGCTGGGCGCCCTCAAGATGCACATCCGCACCCACACGCTGCCCTGCAAGTGCAACATGTGCGGCAAGGCCTTCTCCCGCCCCTGGCTGCTGCAGGGCCACATTCGCACCCACACGGGCGAGAAGCCGTTCAGCTGCCAGCATTGCCATCGCGCCTTTGCGGATCGCTCCAATCTACGGGCGCATCTCCAGACGCACTCGGACATCAAGAAATATTCGTGCGGCAATTGCTCAAAGACATTCTCGCGTATGTCGCTGCTGACGAAGCACAACGAGGGCGGTTGTCCGGGCGGCAGTGGTTCCGGATCCAGTTCCGGCGCTGGCTCCAACTCTGAGCTATCCTATGGAGGCTATGCCGAGCCCTAGGCTCCGCACAGCATCCAATGCGTCGTATTACACCACGCTGTTCACAAGCCATGTTCCACCAAAAATTAGTTCCTAGCTCGAGAGTAAGCGCAATCCGGCAGCTCCAACAAAATATCCAAGACACACACACAAACACACACACACACACATCCAGTGAAACGTAAAAATTGTATTTTTATTTTATTTTATTTTTTATTTTCTAGTCAACATTTTCTTTGCAAGAGAAAATTAAAAAAGAAAAAAACGAAAAAAAAAAAAACAATGAAAAGAAAATATTTTAATTAATTTCAAGAATTTCTGACAATCTCTGGTTTCCATGCCCTAAGTGTGTCTCAATCCTAAGCCGATCTATTGTAAAGTATTTGCAAATATCCTGTACATATAGGTATTACGCTCCGGCGTCTAACTGTAAAGCCTCTAAGAGCAAACGACAAGAAACTATAAACTATAATTATGTATACATAGACAACAAAGAATTCTTATATATTTGTATCTCCTCTATTATAGTATTTTAGCATAGCTCGCTATATATACATACACCTATATATATACATATATATTTTTGATATAAATGAAGAAACTTTTGGCATACATTGAAAATGTGCTAAACATACAAATTTTTAGTTTTACTAAAGAAAAAAAAAACTTGCAATGAAGCAAACAGAACAAATATTTTGATACGAAAACGTTTTATAATTTTAAGTAATTTATTACACGGTATACAAAAAACCGCAACAAATACAAAAAAGAAGGAAAAAAAAAATGAACAAAATGAAAAAAAAAATACATTTATTTACATACAAAAACAATTGATGAGCATTTTATTGATTTGATTTTGGAATTGAAAGCAAATTTCAATTGCAAAGCGCGGGCAAAGGCAAGGGAATATTGGGAGTTTTTAAAGGATTTCAGATGACTTTTGGACTTTTTCGAAGAAGTTGCGAAAGTTGAGAAAATAATGTTAAACTCATTTGAAAAAGTTCTCTAGCTCAACAGAATTATAAAAGGTTGGGGAAAATTCTCTAAAATGTTTTTAATTTGTTTTAAAAAGTTGAGAAAATTTGTTAAAAATATTTACAATGGTTTAAATGAGTTTAGTTATATTGAAAATATTAACTAATAAGAAATTGTCTATAATATCTTGCTCAATTCCAACTGCAATCGCCCAAAAATTCTCATTAACAGCTCACTTGGCATGCTTAGCGGAATTCAATTGGATTCCAATTGGATGTACGTTATATTCCCACTTTAATTGTATTGGAAATTATGCGTGAATAGCCAGCTTCATGGACTGTTAAGCGCTTTACTACCTTATTCTGTTTTGATTATTTTTAGGTCATGCTCCTCTTTCGTAAGTTTCAGATGGACTGCGACTACATACATATATAGCGAGAAACGTTCGATCGATCGATCCGCTCGCTCGCACCGAAGTCAATCAGCCAATCGCGACATTTTATTGCCAGAGAGCTCAAATATTAAAGTTTTTATATGCAACGCTGCTCATAAATTATATTTAAATTTCAGTGCACGTACTCAAGCGTACAATGTGGAGTATGAGTGGCTGGAACGTGTGGGGAGGGGGGCGGGGGAGTGATTGGGGTGTTTTGCGTGTGTAGAGCTATTCACAAAATGGCAGTCACTAAATCAAATCGAAACTCACACACAAACACACACACAAGCACAGCTCAATAGATTCGCGCAGCGATCATAGAGCTAGCTCCATCAACGTCTTATTAAACATAAACCTATTTTAATGAAAAAGATCAACACAAATACGCAGATATTTATTTATTTACCTCTTTTTTTCTGTGTGTGTGATTTTTTTTTTTTCAGCCCAGCTCAAACGATCCACGTCGATCCCGATCTACTGATGCGGAAAGAGAAATCAAATGGCGACGCTCCACGGGCGACAACTACTTTAAAAATTGGTAAGGAACATGCATGCTACGGCTAGCAGTTGCTTTAAATGCACTACAATATATTTATTTATTTAATATAATATTATAATAGGGTTTCAAGTTGTATTTTTAATATACTTCAATATAGATCTCACTTTGATTTTATTTTAATTTCTTTGTTAATTAGTTTTCTCACGTAAACAAAAAATATATATCTATCTTTGATCTCCCATCAATCATTCAAGCATTTACTACAGCAATCACTCAAATATCTCAACTTGTAAATATGTTAAAAAATTGTATTCACAATTAAAATCTGATATTCCTTTGTTGAAGTTCTATTTGAATACATCAATCCTAATCAATCAATTATCCGTATAACACTTTTCACACGAGTCAATTCTTAACAGGTTCCCATATATAGATAAATGTATAAACACTTGATGAGAATATACTTTTGAGTTCCACAACATCTGCCTAAATTGAAATACCCTAAGTGTACGTATAGGGTACAAAATATGGGTGCGTTCTCGACTGCTAAGCAAACTCATTATCGAGATCAATTGATCGCCCAGGCGTAGACCAGGTTAGGCCAGGCCACATGTGTGTGTGTGGATCTGCGCTCCTCCAACTGTACGGCTGTACCTTACCCTACACCCCCTACCCCTCCTCCTCCTCCTCCTTGACGAAACGAACCCTAGGCACCCAAATGGTAAACAAACTGCCACGACTACGACAATTGTTGCCAAATTAGATCATCAGCAGCAGCAGCAGAGGCAGCAGCGGCAGCAGCGGCAGCGACAGTAAACCAGACTGGATAGTCAGGTCTCGCAGAGAGTCGAGGCTCACGTGTGCAGCGATGCCAGCGCTGCGATCGTTGAGCCAACTCGACGTAAATATATGAAATTAATATGCACGCATTTCGTGGCTCGACTTCACCACGGTACAAGCCAATGCTGCCTCTGCCTCCACTTTACTTCTCCCTCTCTCTCTCTCTCTCTATCGCTGTCTCGCTCTACTTTTCTTTCGCTTGCCATCGCATAGGGCTGCGGCCTGATCGTGCTGCTTTCTTGCACAAACAATTTGCAAACGATTTCTAATAAGCGTCTTAAATTGTAACAAAATAGACGCGCTCTTAGAGGGCCTTTGTGCCGATGAGCTGGCGATAACAAAGCGCAAAAAAAAAATAAAACCTGGTCAACACAACGGCGGGTATCAAAAGGTGGCAGCAACTGTTATGCGCAACCCATTCCTGTGAAACTAAAAACTAGGTTTTACTTTTATTTTTATTTTTTATTGACGTTTTTTGGGGGTATTTTTATATGTGTCAATTTTCGCGCTTAATCGGCAAATTTTATAATAATTTTTTTTACGATTGCCCATGGCTTCAATCTAAATTATTATATATTATTTAAGAATTTTTTTTGGTTCCACAATTTCCATTCAATATCTAATATATATTACCCAATATCTAAGCTTATCCTTGCAAATTCTTTCGATAGGTTCGCCGCACACATCTTTGCCAATTCTCATTAACTGCATTGAACTGGCCAAGTTTTCTACCATTGACTACCGGCTGGGGGGGAGCAGCTTTGCTGCTGTGGGGGTAAGAAAAAAAAAAAAAACCTCCAGCTTGATATTCAGTTGGAAACTACGAAGCGATCGCGCAAAAAAGCACACTTCGTCGTGACAAACAAAATGCTCACGTTTATCGCAGACAAAAGATCTCAATTTTTACGCTAAATTTCATTCGGCTGGTCTGCTATTTTGTTGTTGTTGTATACAGTTGAGGCAAGTTGCCTGCGCTCGATGTGGCTCCCTCATTTGGGCTGGATCTGCTCTGGATTGAGTAGGTTTAAGGACCAGAGAGGCTGGGCGGCGGGTGTATTTTTTTTTTTGTATGGACAGCCTTTTGTTTGGAAAGTTTTTATTTTGGCTCGTTAAAAAATTTGAAATTCAAAAAAACAACAACAACAACAAAATGACAAACTGCGCGCGAGCATTTAGCGAAAGGGGACAAGTGGGGCTTCCACTAGACAAGGGGCAGGGAGGGGGGAAGGGGTGCGAGGGCAGGTAGGTGCTTCGATTGTTGTTGTTTATCTTTGCATATTCATAAAGCTCGATCTGTTTACCATTTTGCGTTGTTGTCGCTGGTGACTTTTTCTGCTTTATTATGGCCGAAAATTGACGTCGTCGTCAGGTTTATCAGGCAACGAGTTGGCGCTGCAGTCGAACTCCAAGAAGTCGAAGACGAAGTTGGAGCTGAAATTGAAATGGAGCCAGCTGCAATTGCAAAACATCAGGAAAATGATATACGTTTATTGTATTGCCAAGTTGCAATATATATTTTGAAATAAAGTTAACAACAATGCTTAGCTAAAGAGCTAACTGTAAGCTGTAAGATTTTGTGATTATATTTATTAGCTAATTTATGAGATTTTTAGTTAGATTTGTAGACATCACTTCATTTAGTTTAGATGCACCTCACCTCACTCACCTTTTAGTTTAGTTAGTTTAGCTAGAACTCTTCTCTATAATCTACGCATGTTTATCAACTTGAGTACAGTTAGCTGCCGGCTTGGCTAAATCTAAATCTAACAATTGCCAAATTCGAACCCTGGGCCAAGTGCATTTCACACAAAACGTGCAAATAATAACACCATCTCCCATCTATGCTTAATGATCTGCGCCATGCTGATGTTGCCCCACACACACACACACAGACACACACACATTTCGTTGTGGCCACTTGGAAGACAATAAAACGCGTTAACTGCTGTTTGCCTGCACAATTGTTGGCTGGGAGCCAAGTTTTGTTTGTCTGGCCAGGCTGTCTGCTGTTTGGGTCCGCCTTCTCGCCGCATCGCCCGCTCCCTTTGCTCGGCCAATGCCAATATTGCACGCTACGCAGCCACAGCGGCTAACTAATTGGCGAAACAGCAGCAGCAGCAACAGCAAACAAACAAATCAACAACAACAAAAACAACAATGGTTTAGCCGCATTGGGTGAAAAGCCGCCAACTAGCCATAGCCAAGCAGGTTGTCTTAGTGTGTGTGTGTGTGTGTCTGTGTGTACGAAGATGATATCGTGTTGTCGTTCAGCTCACGCACTCCCCATTACACTTACACTCTCGCATCTCTCATCGCTCTCTCGCTGCTTTTTTTTTGACGCGCTTTGCCGCTTAGCCAACCAAAGCGACGCGCGCAGCCCCCACAAAACACTTGCGCCACGGCTCGTACTCTCAGTTGGAGCTTGGCGACTTTTTTGAGGCGTTAGCTATTAAATATACTGTATAAGTTATATATGTATATAAAATGTAATTAATAATGGATACGAGCAGAGTTGATTTACATTTATGTAGTTAAGTAATTAATACTTAGTGAATATCAGAAGACTTGATTTCTAGCTATTTCAAATGCAGTTAGACAAATTTAAAAATTTTAATAAAAATTTGTAATATGATTGGTAGTTAATAAATTAATTTAAATTTAATTGGTAGTTAATCAATTTAATACAGTACATAATTAATTAAAAATTAATACAAAATATCTAGAGTTTATTTTTAAATATAACAAAAATATCTTTTAAAATTGGATAAACAATTTTATTAGTTAAATACATAGTTTCAGACAATTTCAAAAATACCAAAAATTAATTATTTATGACCAAATCTTCAAAATTATTTTGGTGTACATATAATTTTCATCATGAGTGCATATATATATATTTTTATATATTTTTATATATTTTTAAATAAAATATGATAAATTAAATATTTTAAATTAAATATATATTTTTAAATAAAATATGATAAATACAATATTTGAAATTAAATATATGTTTTTAAATAAAATATGATAAATTAAATATTTTTAAATTAATATCAATTTAAACTTTTATTGATTAATTTTTTTTTATATTCATTTTCATCAGTATTTAATAACTTTACTTGCATTTTAATATAAATTAAAATTATTTTTTATTTAAAAAAAATTAATTGACATCTCTGTTGTATGATTTGAATTTTGGGTTGACCTGATTCTTTCCATTTAAATGACCAGTGGAATAAATATCATATTAGACAACCAAGCTACCCTAAAGTGTATTTGAATATTCGTTTAGCTTCTGTCACTCCAGCAACTCGCACAAATTAGCGAAAATTGTCAAACAAAATGCAGGAAATAAATAAAAAGTGTTGTTATTGTTGTCGTGTTTGTTTGCTGTTGTTGTTGCTGTTGTTGTTGTTAGTTGTATTTCGTGCGTTGGAAATTTTGTCTTATCTATGAACAATAAGATTTGCTTATGACAATAATTTCACATTTTTCTGGGCATAAGCAGACACGTGTGTATGTGTGTGTGTGTGTGTGGGTAGTTAGTAGCTACTTGCTATAGGTTTCTTTTTATATTAGATAAGTAGAACTTTAATCATATAGTACATCATATTTATAGTTTAGTTTTCTGCCCTGAAAAGTTCGCCCTTTAAAATCTTTAGGTTTGCCCACCTGGCCTGGGTTGGCTCTCACGGCTAAGGCTTGACCCTCAGCTCTTCAGAATCTCGCTGAAAACTTAGCTCCCACACAGCTCATGACTGAACCGCCCGCTTCTTTTTTATGCTCACATCTAGGTGCACTGAACTCATAATACGAGAAAAATAAAAAAACGACACATTCGAAATGGCATTCATATGAGAAAGATGCCGCTGCTCCATTTCCTACGGCTCGAATTACCAAAAAAAAAAAAGGAGAATAAATATATATATACATGTGACTCAAGCAGGAAAAGAACCTGTTCATCGACATGGATTTCGGGCTGTTGCTCTCCTGCTGTCTGGCTCCTAACGTGCGCTTGCATACCTAAAACAAGCTGAAAATTGGGATCTACCTACCTAGATGCTTGCCTGTTTGCCTGTCTGTCTACATACATACACACATGCATATCCATCCATCCCGAGTCCCGAGCCCCGAATCCCGGGCAACATGCTGACAAGAGCAAATCAACATTCGACAACATTCGGCTTGGGGTCATGGGAAAATTTGTTTGCATCGGAAGTGAAACCGTTTTTGTGGAGCAGACGGGGAAGTTGTGCTGCAGTTTGGGTGGGGGGGAGCTCGTCGTACAGGATATGCAGCGCGATGTCGTTCGCATTGTCTGGCTGTTCCATATTTATGTTAATTTTCATTTCCATTTGGACAAATATAACAGGAATTTTGATTAATGCAACGCACCTTGGGCAACGGCTCCGGGAACAGCTGTGAGAATCAATTGTTTAGGGAAGATCAGCAAAAGATCTCAGCTTCCACTCTATCTCTCTCTCTCTCTGTCTGTTTGTGGGCCATTCAAATGGTAGCCACTTAAAATATTTGCTAGTCAAAAACAAAAAGCGAAAAAGCAAAAGCAAAAAAAAATAAGATAAATAACAATCGCTTGGACACACGGCACATGTCCAAATTGATGCCCTTGGGCATTGCGGTGCGTGGATCTGCGAGTGGCCAAATGGCCAAAAATGGACTCATTTGCGAACGGTAAATTCAAATTGTTATGATCCGTAAATGTCAAAATTGTACGCAATGTTTGTCGTTTTGCAATTCAAATGGACCGCCCTCTCCGTCGATTCATATGAATCATGTGGGGGGCACTTGTTCTACGCTTACTACTACGGCATGCGGCATGCGGCCTGCCACTATTCAAGGTCCATTATCGTGCTGCGGACCATAAATAAAACGCTCTGAGCTTGTGCTCAGCCACATGTCTGCAGCCGTGCTCTGGGCTCTAGACTTTGTTGGTTTATTGTCTCTGTCTATGTCTATGTCTATGTCTATGGGTTTCTCTGTAACTGGTAACTTTCTTCGATCAAATGAAATGCTCCTTAAGCTTAATTGTCTTCTTTTTTGCCTCAATTTTATACTCATTTAGCAAAGCTGTGGGGCGGAGTTGCGGTCATTTGCCCAAAGATATTCAAATGCTATGAAAATATGTTGAGTGCGCGCTGCACAGTGGGACAAAAATGGATTGTTCTAAGTAGTAAAAGATGTGTGAGAGAGAATTACGAATGACTTGTGCATTTAGGAGAGGGTAATGGAATTCAGGTTAATTTATAATAATAAAAATAAATAATAGTCTAGTTAAGATAACTCTAACTATTAACTTAAATATGAAATAATAATAATATTTTCTGAATTACTCTTATATATTACATATATTATTATGAGTTTCTGTTACAATCTGATATACGTATGTATGAATTGCGATATCATTAAGCATATTTCGCTTTTTCCCTTTTCTCTAATATTTTCTAAGCAATTTGCAGTAAGAAAAGATTTCTTACCCCAACATGATTTCGTATTCACTTCTTTATTATTTATATTTACATTATATTTCGCTCACCTTTAGCTCCCATCACACTGTGCGCTGTGCAAATAGTTTCAATATTTACACTGACTTTGGCTTCAATTTCAATCCAGAACAATAATAAGAAAGAGACTCCCGAAATTAAACCGGGGGCAAAGATTTCGACATTTTTCGTTACGTTTCGTTTCGTTTTGTATGTATGTATATATTTTTTCAATCTCTAGCTTTGCAAGACTTCAAATTGGTTTCTCGATTGTTTATGCATTTTGTAGCGCACATAACTTCATAAGACTGTGGCCCAAAAGAAGCTGGAGAAATTCATAAATGCCACAAGAGTGGACGACAAATAGCCGGCCGCAGTCAAAAGAAGGTGAATAGAATTCTGGTCCATAGCCGGGCCACTCCATCATCATAAACAATAATAGAGACCATAACAAACGCCGCGCGCGCCAATACCCCAAAAAGAGTTCACCGAGTGGCAGTCCAGCACTTGGATCGGTGGCACATCAAAAAAAAAAACAGAAACAGATTTCATTTGCTGTGTGCACCCGTTGGCCATATGACATGAATGTGAATCAGTGTCAGGCAGCCGAAAAATGATTTGATTGTCTTTGCAGATGCAACAGCAGCAGCAGCCGCCATGGCAGCTGGGCACGCATCAGGCACCCCCGCGTGGCTAGCAAGTTGGCCAAGTTGTTTCCAGCCAGCTGCCACTTTCCAAAGCCAAAGCCGATGCCGATGCCGATGCCGCTGCCAAAGCTGCCTCCTCGGCTGCATCTCATCTCGTCGTTATGGCCCGTTGTCATAATCAAAAGCGTTATCTGGTAGCTAACAGCCGCATAATTTCAAGTGGCTCTCAGTGCCCCTCGTTGGGCTGGCTCCAAGTGGATTTGCGGTTGCCTGGAAATCAACACGTTGCTTCGACTTCAACTCGCTGTCTCTATCTCTATCTCTCGCTGTCTCTCTCTATGTGTGTGTGTGTGTTTGCTTTGCTGCTGGCATGATGGTAATTACGAATGTGTTGGCTCAAATGAAGCAGCTTTGAAAAAGTGCTCGCATATAATAATGACAATAAAGAAATTATAACAATAATAAACTAATGGTGGAAAAAATGGTATGCGCGAGACTTTCGCCTTTTGTGGCCTATCCGATTACCTGCAGCACAGCCCTGTGGGTTCGAATAAAGAGAAAGACTCTTGGGGTTAGCGTGGGTGGGAGGGGGGCCTTACCTTAAGTATTTCTGATGACGATTTCATATCAAGTTACCTGTAGATAACAGTAGCGCAAACAACGAGGCAACAAAGTGCGATCGGCTCAACAAGAAAGCATTAAAACTGTATAACAGTTTAACAGTATAACAGGATAATAGTGGGTAGTATGGCGATTATCAATATAACAGTTTAGCAAAATAATAATTTTAGCAGTAAAACTGAATCTGTTTTATAAAGGAAACACTGCCTAGCAGTATAACACTGTAATTACATATACATATGTATAACAGTATAACAGTATAAGAATATAACAGTATACCAGTACAACAGTATAACAGTATAACAGTATAACAGTATAACAGTATAACAGTATAACAGTATAACCGTATAACAGTATAACAGTACAAGAGCACAGTATGACAGTCTGCTTGCCATTTTATAGTAATAATTAATATAAAAGTCTCTGTTACAACTTAGTTAACAGATCTATTTTGATCTATATTGAGAACTATCATTTGATTTCTCTAAGTTAAAAATTGTTAAATATGTATATAAGCCTGTTAATTGGCTTTTCTACAAGACTGAACATTGTACTTATATGTATGTATGTCTAGAGTCTTGCCCAGTAGCTCGTCGTCAAGTAAAATATCAAAATGTTTTGAGAGCACCTTCGACTGATCTACTGATATGGCTCAGCGCGAGAATACTATACAGAGTAAGAAGAAAGTGATGTCATTAGGCTTCGTACTCACTCTCGACTAAAGAATACCCTAAGTAAATGCAGCTAACAAGAATACAGTTAAACGCATTTAGCTAAATATGAAGTCAATGGAAACAGTAACACCTCAAGCTGAACTGGTTTACCTACAGGGTATCTGTCAATATGTTGCACGTGAGGCGCGTGCAAAGACGCAGCCTTTTCCTGTTTCTGTTGTTGTTGTTGTTGTTGTTGGTCTTGTAGCACACAGCAAATTTCACTTGGTGCGCATTTAAGGAAATGTCGAGAAATGTCCATTTTGGTTACGGTTAGCGATATTTCCTTAAAAGATTTTTCAACGCCAGCAAATGGAATTGTGGGTGAAAAGTTCAAATGTCAGCTAAACTTTCAAACAAAAGGTAAAAGTTATACAAATGCAAACAGAGAAAAAGTAAATAATAATAAAAATAAAACCAAAATAGTGTAAGCAGCAATAGAAGAAGAAAAAAGGAGAAGAAGAAGAAGCTGAAAATATACAAATAAAAGCCGCAAAAGAATTGCCAATGATTTTTTATGCAAATCATAAATCAGCCATAGACATTGAGACATAGAAATGGAAATGTAGACGTGAACCGAGAGCGCAAAGTGATTGGGGAATGACGGCGCGTTTGACTGATTGACAGACGAGCGGACAGACTGACAAACCTACGAACTGGCGGCCCCCTTCTACTGCTACTTCCCTGAATTGAATCACATTTTGCACACTTTCCAGTTATCCCGATTTAATTAACACAATGAGCAGCCGCCCATCTCTCTCTCTCTCTCTCTCTCTCTCTCTCTCTCTCTCTCTCTCTGTCTCGGTGGGCCTTAATTAATTTGAACATGGTCTAATTTCGTGCACGCACAATAGAAAGCTTCGGGTGGCAGATGGGCATGGCTGGTATTGGCATTTAGATCATGCGATTTGCAACTCAACTCTCTACACTTGAGATTGAGACCTGTTTTGCGGTCTCTGCACTCATTGACCTGGCATCATTAACACGCATCCCTCCTCCCTCCCCCCCTCTCCACACGCACACACACACAGTTTCCATTGGCAAGTGGGTTTCAATAGAAATTAGCAAATGTGTCGCATCATTAGCCACAAAAGCCATGGAAGACCCTCAAATGCTGTGGCATCTGCACCGATCTTCAAGTTCCTCTTGGAGAAATGATGTTGTCGCTGTTGCGTCTGTTTTTTGCGGTTTGTGGCGCCGGATTAGCTTGAGGATGCGGGCATCCATATTGTTGTCTATCTTCATTTGCTGTTGTTGGTGTTGTTGTTGTTGTCTTTCTAGCTGCGAATTTCACCTGAAGTCTTTTCGGCCAGTTATATAACCTACACACATACTTATTTATATTTGGGTTGGGTAGGTGTTAGCCGCTCGTTGATCGTTGATGATTTATTGAGTTATGACAGTGGGTTAAGAGCTCTGCCCAAAGTGTTTATTTTGCAGATGGAAGTGCCAAAAATGAGCGGAGAAAAATATGCATAAGACTTGCGTAGAGCGTGTGTTCAAGTCTCTAAAAATATAGATATCAATATATGTACATACATACATGTGAGTGTGAGGTGAAAGAGGTGAAAATTCACTACTTACCTATTATATCAGTAGATAATATAATATGGGAAATTAAAATATGATTCGTAGCGTAGTTCCGGTTTTCTCTTTTAGTTCGCTTTTAGTATTTGAATATTATTACTTTTATATTATCTACCTTTAAGGGAATACCTTTAATGAGTAACATGTTCAAAACTCTTATAATTTTCCAAATTGAAGCATGGATAACCTAATCCATATATATTCACTGAATGTGTTTCTTTTTTCAGCTTTGCTTTCACCTAATCAACAAATTTGAGCCTTTTGAGATCAGTTGTTATCGTTCTGCTTGACAAACGTGCAGAGGGAGGGGAGCGAGGATAAGGGGCCACCTCAAGTTCCTTTCTAAGCTCTAATCCCATAAATCTCACCTCTCTCTTGGGCAATTTGGTAAAGCTTTGCTATTTGATCAAATATATTTTCACACTTGCCTCATATATCAAGCGGCCAATGGGGCAAAATTTGCACTACAAATGATTTCAACACCAAAAGGCCGCCAAGAGCGGTTAACAGCGGGCAGAGAGAAGCAAGCAGAGAGAAGAGTGCAGAGAGCAGAGAGCAGCGAGCAGTCAGGAACAACAGGCAATGCTGAGTTATGGGAAACACCGAGCGCATGTTGTACAAATTTTCTAAGCCCCCACAAGCAACAATAACAACGAGGCCCAAACAGCTAGACAGCCAGCCAACCAGCCAGCTAGTCAGTCAGACAGACAGTTAGACAGATGGATAGACGGACGGCGGGCCAATGGGACGGACGGGCCAAAAACGCCAACGGACGACGCAGAATCAGAACAAAAAGCGCGCAAATCTTCAAAAACTGTGCAACAGGCATAAATCTTCCGACGCCTTTCTTTCGGGGGCGGAACGGTACGGTTTTGGTACGGCACAGAAAGAAAAAACAAAATGCTGCATAATTTCCGGGCACCAAGACGAGCAAGAAAAAAACAAAAAAAATGAGAACCAAATGGATTACAATAATAATTTTTCATATGCAGATTTTGCTACAGAAACTCTGCTGCAACAAGTTGCCAAAGCCATGAATAATATTTCATTTTGCTGAGCATTTGGGTATTCTGTCTAGCCTACGCCTGAGCTCACAAAGTTTCGCAAGATAAACAAGGAAAAGTGCTAGACTGGGAGATATCCTGGAAAAAGTATTGAAGACTGGGTATAGAGCTTAGTTTAAAGATATTTCGGAGTTAATAAGTATATTAAAGAAATATATAGATTGATCTAGGATATCTCTTTTAAATGTTTTTTGAATAACAAAATTTGTAATTGTCATATCTGAAACGGAACTTCTCATGATAGACTTAAAAATATTCCCTTATTTAGGCACCTGCAATCTGTGAATGAGATTCCACTTAGATTAATTATTTACAGGGTATACGAATGGTTAGTCAAATCGATAAATGTTTTTCTTTATTTTGTAGTTTTTGATGCGCACTTCTGTAGCAACTCAGCGACGCCAATATGTTGCAACAAATTTGCATTCGACTCCGAGTTGAACTTCCACTCCACTTGAGGCAAACAGCCCCCACTTCTGCCTTCACCTACAACTGCTCCTGCTCCACCTCCACCTTCAGTCCACGTCCACTTCCAACTTTGGCCGGCACTCGAGCCACGTAGCGTGTATCATTGGCCATGCAAACGTTATCAACTTGAGGCTGTAAGAATTATTATGCTCTCTGCTAAATATAATAAAAACAAACCGGGCATACTTTGCGGTTGGCCACAGGCCAACTCCACTTCCACTTGATGGACTTTAGTCAAAGTCAAGTTGGAGTTCAAGTTCTGGCCGACAGTTTCTGCATAATGCAAGTCAACGTCGAGCATCGAGCATCGAGCGTCGAACGTCGAACGTCGATTCGTCGACCATTGATCGTCGATCGTCGAGCGTCGATCGTCATAAGACGAACGTCGCGTCGGATCGTTGCAGTCAGCCTCATCATCATATTGCCAATAACGCATGGATTTGTGCAATAGATTTATTGAATTATTGCTTTGACCGTGGCAGGTACATGGCTCCACTCGACTTGTGGACCTCGGCGAGTTCGCCGTATGGAAAAATGCATTTGAGTGGGTGATAAATTCAAGCCGAACCGATCCACATAGTCATTATACCAAGCGGCCATAAAAGAAAGCAGCTAAGCTAAGTACATGGACGCCGATGCGAGTCTCGAGTTCAGCTTAGAGACAGAGTCACAGCCCAGACTCTATGATAAGTCCAATTAAAGTTGCCATTGCTCGACTGCCAGCTGTAAGCAAGGCAAAGAAAAAGGCGGCTCTCTAAAGAATAACGAATGCCAAATACACTAGAAGAAGCAGAAAGTTCAATTAGAAGTGGAATGTTCGTACAGCTATAGATAAGTTTTCCCTTACTCAAGTTCTCACAATCTTAAAATGAAAGAGTATTTAAGTGCTTTGAGCCCAGTTCAGCCCACTGACGAAAGCGCCATCTCAAGGATATATTCCATGCAATATCAGAGTATAGCCAAAAACAACAATGAGCGGCTTAGCCTGGCCTAAACGCTGGCCAATTGGCCTGGCCATCATAAGCAAATAATCAAGCCATAAATCTCACCTGACCAATGAGCGATTTACGTTTTCAGGCTTTTCGACATTTTTTTGAAAGTAAAACCAAGCCGAAATATTCTGCAATTATTTGGCAATTTGTGTGCTGCGAATGAAATTTCTATGATTAATTGCCTGGCCGGAGCTCCAGTGCTCCAAATTCTGACCGAGTTTAGCTGATATTTAAAAAAATGTTCAAAGCAAACGTCAACCTGCTGCGAGTCGAGAGATTCTCGCGCTGTGAAGTGCACTCCACTCGCTGCTCCACTCTCAAGAAGAAGAAGACGAAGAAAAAAAGAGATGAAAAAAAAAAAAAAACAAACTGAAATGCTTGGGGCGCACGGGCTCAAGTGCGGTGTTAGACGTGGCTTACGGTCTGCCCTGCAATTGCTTTGATTTCTCTAGCAACATAGAGCAGTACAATTACAAACGCTGACAGTAGCCGGGCCGATCTTCAACTTCATTAGAGAGATTTCGATATTGTTTGAATGCCACCGTAAAAGAGTAATATGCATACAGAGATATATGTATATACGTACGTACATATATAATTGGTAGTCAGTGTAGCCAGGCTTTCAGGCACTTCACTTTCCAACTATGACATGGCAATAATAATTGCGTTGCCCGACGGCCAGAAGGGGGTGCCGGAAGGTGGACTGCGGCCGAGTTTCGGTAGCGCTTTAATCACGGGATGAAAAAAAAAGCACTAAAAATAAAATCGAAAAAAAAAATCATATATATATGTATATGAAGGAAAAAGAAGGTGGCTTGGTGTGAGAATGTGGAGCATATTGTGTGAGTCACCTTGCGGTTGATCCAGTTGTCTCAATTAGCTGTAGCTTTGTCGCCTCGTTTTCGGTTTAAATCACTTTAAAACTCATTAATTTCATCTCATTCGCTTTTTAACGGTGTTATTTTTTTCTTCTTCTTCTTCTCTCGAATGATTCTGCGTCTTCGATGCTGGTAACTGTTAAGTGTGGATAATGTGTGAAGAGAGCAAATGTATTCAATGACTTTCTTATATCCTGTTGATTGATTTATGCTAAGAACAATCTTGGGGCAGTCAATGCCCTAGATATGATATGAGTCAAGTTTTGAGTTGAGAAGGAATATTTGTGCGATATATGAAGATGCCGTTAAGATGCTTAATTAATTGATAAATGAATTAAAGATGATGGAGAGGTAGTTGGGTAACTTTGATTAGTATATGTATTCACTGCATGATTAGTTGGCCTCGCAGGTAAATTAATGTATCTAAATTAATAAATGTTATATATTTTTTGATAATCTATATGCTTAAGTATATATTCGACACTTTCTTGTGTATAAATATAAAGCAAAGCTCAAGGTCTGTGTGTAGTTAACTAAAATTCTTTGTATTTAGTTTATTTTATTTATTTAAATTTTAGTTCCATCTACAGAATTGCAGTTAGAATGTTATTTGTATTATTCCTAAAATTATCTTATTTATTATATATTTATTTCTTTTTTCTCTAAGGTGTATAGAACCTACAAAAGATTCTTCTGACTGATTGCTTACAAAGAGCCATAAATAAATATGCATCACAGACTTTTTTAAGATAAGTTAGCCAAGTCAAGCTCTGAGCAATGTTCGCCAAAGTTAATGAACATTTATGGCTGTGCATTAAAATGCACTCATTCACAACGGAGTTTAGCTATTTGCAGGGGTCAAGTTGACAGGTACAAATAACTTCTCTCTCTCTCTCCCTCTCTCTCTCTCTCTCTCTGCTGAGTCTACGATTCCTGTTCGCTGTGCGGCTGGGCGTCACGCTTGATTCGTGCGCTGTTATGATATTTTAATAAGATCTGGCTGAGCGGCAGAGGCGAAGGAAAGGGCAGGCAGCGTGGTACGGGGAAGCTTGCCATTTGTTTTGGCTATTGGCCGTTAAGCTGGGCAAATATGTATACGAGCAGAGTTAGTTACCATACACTCGATACACGACTAGACTATATATAATAATAGTTGTTGCCCCCGCCAGCAACAACAATCGAGTGAGATATTTAGATTAACAGGTTGTTTTCATTACAATTCGTGCTTTTTAACAAGCAAAACGTGCACTTTCTCCGCACGCAGAGCCAATAATTTCTGAGCCAAAACTCTGTGGATCTGCAGCACCATTTCCACTAGAGAGTGTAGTCAGAGTGAGAGAGAGACTATAGCAACTTCAGTGACTCCCAACTCCGTCTCCAGACTCCTTGGCGTGGAACAATAGCCACATTGGCAGGCATCGACATTAACATTGACTTTACACGACTTTGGAGCGATCGCGTTGGTAGCTTCATATTTTTATTGTTGTTGCGCATTGCGCATTGCGCATTGTAAAGAATGTAAGTTTGTTTTTCTTTTTTCTGTTGTCTGGGATCGTGCCTGCGTCCTTAAACTCTTGTTTGGTAGCTGGCATAACGCATCTTTTTATATGCATAGCTGAAGGTATTATGAATTTGTAAGACAGCATGAGACGGCTCGATTTCTGTGAAGATAATGAAATCAGACATCGATAGCTAATGAACTAATGATTCTTTAATGATTGTGAATAGAGTTCTAAACGAAGGATATGTTATGCTGAAAAGATTATAAATTTTAAATTAAAAATTTATAAAATATAAGTTATATCTTATATGTAATAACTTTTCTTACTGCTCTCTTAAGATCGCCTTAATTCTAAGTATGACCTATGGCTGTATGTCTTATTAGCATCTTCCTGAACTCAATCAGCACATAAGTTGACCCATTTCACATACATCAAATGTAGCTCAGCTTACGCTAGAGTATTTAAGATTCTTGGTTGAAAAAGTAGATTTGTTTTTGGCCATTCTTGCTGGCTGTTTATGCAAATAATGCGCTGCTGGGTCACGTTTATGGGTTGTACGTTGTAAAGTGTCAATTTCCCAGATGCGCAAGGCACACACTCACACACACACACACACACACTTTCTTATATATCTATGTATGTATATACATTTAACTAGATATCAAAATGGGCATTGAGAACGTGCAGCTTATGTCATAATCTCACAGAATCGTTGTCTCTTTCGCTGCTGGGTGTTAATGCGCATCCGCCATGTGGTCAACGGCAGCAACAGCAGCAGCAGCAGCGTCAGCGTCAGCGTCATTTTTCCCACATTTCGCGTTGGCCATGTTTGTGGGCATTTCTTTATGGAGTTTGGCTACTGTGCACTTGCTGCCACAGACATCGTTGCTGTTCTTGGCTAGAACAATGGATAGTTTGTTTGCATGTAATCTTGACTGCTTGCTTGCACTTACCTCCGCCAATCCTCTTATTGTGTGTGAGATTTCTGACTGCGATGTGTGCACAGGACATGAGTTGAGCCCTGACTAAAAAACACACACACACACACACACACACACACAAAAAAAAAACAAACAAGCTGCCTGCTCATGTCCCAAACGTACAACAACTGCAACAACAATCACGAATCTTGTGGCAACGAGCGAACACAGCCGCCAATGAGGTAGCTAAATGAGCGCCGCTGCCCGAAAGTTAACAAATTGCGGCTTTATTACCAACATCTCACTTAAAAGCCAAGCGAAAAGAGCTCTCTGAACTGAGCCAGCAGTCGAGTCGAGCTGATAGATGTGCCCGCCAAAGACTCAAACGAAAGTCCCAACCATTAGGATAACTATCGCGTGAGAGTTACGGCCAGAGACGGTGTGTGTGGGGTGCTGCTCCCAGGGCAAGCGATCCTGACTTGCCGATGCTCCGCTCAGCTAAGTGGGCTAAAGTAATGAGTCGACGCTAACGCTGACGCCGACGCCGATGCCGACGCTCCAGCTGCCGCTCCAGCAGATCTCTGGCAAGCCGATTGGCGCGCATGCGCAATAAACAAACACGCCATGTTACCGTTGTCTGGCAGCCAAGAGAGAGAGAGAGAGAGAGAGAGCGAGATATTCGAGAGCACCGTGGAATGCTGCTCCTTAAATATGAGCCAAAAATTAGTACGATTTCGGCTGAGGTCTTTACAATTGGAGTGGAATTTTTTTATTGAGGGAATTTTTGAAGTATTAAATTTATTCTAGTTTTATGCAATACTATATATTAATATATTTTTATGTTTAAATATTAATATTTAAATTTCAATATAAATAAATATAAATATTATTTTTATATTATTTTATTTTACTATTCAAATTATTTTTATTTTATTTTATTTTTTTAAATTTTTAAATGCTTCTGTTGCATTCGCTAAACTTTTGATACCATTGTCGGCCTATGGATGGCAGCGCCGTTTGGCAGCTTATTGTTTTTGGCCCGGCTTTCAGTTGGTGTCAGCTGGTGGGAGTTGCGCTTGCCAGAAATGAAATAATAATTATTATTAACTATTAGCGTTGGCTGGTAGCCAAACAGATGAGGCTTGGAGCTGATGCCGCTGCCGATGCCGATGCCGGTGCGGCAATTGCCACCATTTGCGACTGCAACTGCGACTACGACTCCGAGGCTGGACTGGAAGCAGTTGGAGCAGCCTTTGATTGTTTATGACCTTAAGTTGTCGTGCCGCAGTGAAAAGGTCATCATTAGGCACAGGCACAGCCATTGGCAGGCTGTGTGTTGGCTTAGTTAGTTAGTTAGTTGGTTTTGCTTTGCTATTTTGTTGTTGTTGCTGTTTTTATTTTTTTTTGGAGGCGGTGTCTAATTTGTGAGCGCGGCTCAACTTCAACTTCTGTTTGCGGCGGCTTTTTGTACGTTTCCGTTGGATCTGCCTTTGATTTTTATGATGTTTTAATTTGTGGCACGTTGTACTAAATTTTCGAGCTTTGCGATCGAGTCGATTATTAGGGCAGATGGCCAACAGGTACAATTTCTCTATAATTGTTTCAACTCTGAACCGTTCGCCGTGAAAGCTGGGTCTCTTTCGTATGACACAATTAGGCAGCCGCCGCAGCCGCAGCAGCCCTAATCCCATCGAATGATCAAAATCCCTGGTCACTTTCCCATCACTTGTCGGCTTGTCCGCTGGCCGGCAACCAAATAACATTTGAGCTCAATCTCTGGACTACAACGTTGCGTCGTTTTATGTGTCGGCCCAAAGCCGACATACTCCCATTTTTCAAAATGTGTCCAAACAAATATCTTACGAAGCTCTACTCAAAATACAAAATAAACAACAACAACAGCACAAATACAGAAAACTTTGTTGTTTCAGTTTTTTGATGTTGTACCGCAATAAATAAATCCCCAAGCTAGAAACTTCCTCGTACGAAAGCACACTTGAGTGACCAAAGAACAGGCCACAGCAACAACAACAGCAACAACAACAACAACATAGATCAGACGACGAAACTATCCTATCTACAACACATGTCGCCGCCAATTAACAAAAACCTAAAACAACATTTAAAAAAATATTTACCAAGCCAGAAATTCGCTGCCAGATGAACGAGAAAAAAAAAATCAAAATCCCAAAATATAGAAAAAAACCAAAAAAAGGATTAAAATCAAAATTGAGAAAATGCTTTCAGGCTAATCCCAGAGACATGCGCAACGTTTGTGTCTCATGTTCTTCAACATTTGTTGTTGTTGTTGCTGTTGTTGTAGCTGCTGGACACACACTTGTCGGTGGGGCTCAAAGCGACATTTCCCACATCAAAAAGATTTCGTCACGCATAATATTTTTATTTCTCATTTTTTTTTGTTTCTGCTTCTCCTTCTCATTTTTCGATATCCAAGGGTTTCGTTTGAAAAATTTGTTTCAAACAATAACAACAACAACAACAGCAACAAGATGATAAAAACTTTGAAATTATTAAGTCATGCAGAAGACAATTGGATCATTTGTTTATAAGGTGTGTTTGTTGCGCCGCATGTGCAACAGGTTAAAATCGAGTGACGTGTTTCATTGTTGCTGTTGCTGTTGTTGTTGGGCATTTGTCAACGGTACCGTTTTTATGTATTTTTTATTTATTATTTAACTCTTGACTGAAATCAGCTTAAATATAATTAATGGCTGACATTGGCCATTGACAAGTCCATTAAAAAAGTTTTTTGTTTTCGCCTTATGCGGATTCTCGACTCAATGCGTTGCGAGCGTGCAGCCAGTTAGTTGACACATATTGTTTATTAAAATTTATTTTATGCTTCTGTTTACTTACAACAAGATAATTAATAACTGCATTTACATATCCGCAATAGATTAGCAACTGAGTTGAGCACAATGCAATTGAAGTTAAACTGGATAAATGAAGTATACGAGTTTTGTTTAGAATTGTAATTATTTATTTCCATATGAACACATTTAAAACATATCAGAAAGTTATTATTTGTAGTGCTTTCTAAAGATTTTATTTATTTATTTAATTTTTTTTTTTCAAATAATATTTTTAATATTTTTCTCTTTTTTTTAATCTTACAAAAAGTGATATAGTATGAAGTAAACTGTCCAGAAAGTTTATTTTTAAGTGAAAACATTAATATTATTTATGATTTTCAATGCTACCGACTTTTCCTGCCTTCGAAGCCTATCAAACAGAAATTTTCTGGCTTGGCCTTTTAAGTCCTATTCAATTCAATTTATATCTACTCAAACGGCTTAAATCTATATCTCCTTAGCTGGACTATCAGCTTATTCGCGGTAGCTTATGTTTGATACCGGATAGTATTATCATTAGTAGTTATATATATATAAATTTATATACATACATATATACTCGTATATTATATATATGTTATATTTAGATTGGGCGAGGCGACATTCTTAAAATATTTCGCCTGAGCTATGTTAAATAGCTCAAACCAGCTAAGAACAGGTTCTCAATTATGTCAATTAATAATAATATAATTCACAGATTCCAGCTTGTACCCAGCCTCAAATTAAAGAATAAAAATTTTTATTTAAATTTAATTATATTAACTTACATTAAAATTATAATTATAATTATGTTAAAATTTGTTGTTAGCGCACTCATTAGCCAACAAGAATTGCTCAAGTGAACATATTTTAACAAGAGCACGATTTGGTTATTATGATCCTGGGTAATTTCTCAACGTTGGCCAATGATGAAGCCTGCGGCCAATTGCTGTACGTCTGTCAGCCTGACTGTGTTAACTTATGTGTGTGTGTGTGTGTGCGTGTGTGTGTTTGCAGTTTGTTTGCATATGTCGCTGTTTTATTTTATTTATTTTTTTTCTGTTTTCGCCCGTTTGTTAGCCGTTGTTATGACTAATAAAATGTTAACATGCAAAACACTCGAGCGCGAGCTGCAAATAACAACAACAACAACAAAAATGTCAAAAGGCAGGCAACACGTTTCATTCCATTATTTCTCAGATTTTGATTATGGCCCACACGTTGTTGGTGCTGGCTGCCCTGCATCTGCTCAGCTGGGCAAAAGATCAACGGTCAACTTGTGACTGAGAGCTGAGATTGCGTTCTCGCCACCACCGCTCCCTGTGCCCCCTAACCCGCTCTCTTAATAAGCCTCTGCGCATGATTCATTGGCCTGAGTTACGATCTGAGAGGCTGTGCCAATTCTTTGATTTGCGGGGCGCGTGCCTGTTATCAGTGGCCAGTGCAACGGTTAACAACGGTGAACTGACAGCCAACAGAGAGATATTTACACACGCATACAGACATACATACATATATGTATTTATATATTTGCCTGCCCAAAGGGAAATTCCAGGCGTAGCTGTTAAGCGAGTGCTGGCTTTCTCCTCGTTTCAGCTGCGTCTATTCCTATCAATTAAACTCATTAAATATTTTCTTACTTTTCTTCTGCTTCTATTGCCTCAGCTCAATTAAAACTCATTAAATCATTTACAATATTCATACAATAACAATAAAAGGCACGAAAAAAAAAAGAAAAAGAAAACTGAGTATAAAAAGCCGCCATAGAACTAGCAACGGGAAAACTGTTTGAAGCTTTAATGCATTTGTCATGAACCTGCCAGGCGGCGGCAGCTGTGGAGGCTGTGGCAGCTGTGGCATCTGCGGCGGCTGCGGCAGCGGCAGCGGCAGAGGCATCGCTTAGCAGCAAAGTCTTCGCATTGACCGCGACCTGCTCTCCATTGTGCACATGATGATGAGGCTCTGGTAAGGTTGGGGCTGTCGCTGAGGTTGAAACCTCGGCCCCGTTGGCGGCCAGCAACTACACGCTAATGGTCAGCAACTACAACAACAACAGCAACAAGCAACTTGCAGCGCACGCTGCCAACATTATAAAGAAATTGTAATAACAATAATGGCTCAATAATTTATTGATAAAGCTTCGATGTTGAATTCGTAGCTGCAGTTAAAGTTGTAGGCAGAGGTCGACTTAAAACGCTAATGTGTGTGCGCTAACGTGTGTGTGTGTGCCTCTGTGTGTGTGTATCAAACGGTACTTCCCAGGTATTTTTGATATTTTTGTTTTTGGTAACTTCATTTCATGCGAGCGCGTAGTGAGCAAAATCGCTTAGCCCCACAGAATCGTGACTCCCACATTTTAACCCTTGACCCAACCACGAGCGAATGAAGTTAACTGTTTGCCCCTCAACCCCACAGTCGCGCTTATTTACCAAAATGCTAAAAACGTTTG
The DNA here is from genome assembly GCA_035045965.1 of Drosophila aldrichi. Taxonomy (NCBI): domain Eukaryota; kingdom Metazoa; phylum Arthropoda; class Insecta; order Diptera; family Drosophilidae; genus Drosophila; species Drosophila aldrichi. Next base: position 1,072,498 of record JAWNOM010000551.1, read on the forward strand.
TTGTACCTGCTTTCTTTGGCAGTCCAATGAAAAGGGGTGAGAGCGGGCGCCGGCAGTTCACAAAACAAAAACAAAACCAAAGAGAAGAAAAAGAAAAACAACAACAACACAAATCCACAATAATCATACAATTTATTACCTTTACCTTTTTGCAAATTCTTGAACTCAAAATGACAATAAATCATATGCTTATTTTGAGTTTGGGACCCCCTTATGTAAGTCGCTGGCATGGCACGAGTCGAGTCGGTGCATTGTTGTTACGAGCTCCCAAAAGGATGTGAAAATGGTCCACAGCCAATGCAAATGCACCGGCCACTGCAGTGGAGGGAAACAGTTCCATTTGGCGGCCATTGAAAGCAACAAAAGTTGAAAGTTTGCAAAAGTTTTTAGTGAATTTCTCAGAGTTATTTTTAAATAAACGTGTGCATGGATTTTCTTTTATTTTATTTTTCATCTTTTTAGTTTTTTAAAGGAATTTATATATATTTGTGTACATGGCGTATACATAATATGCATTTGCTATGTTTTCGGCTTTGATTTTCATGAATTTTTTAATAAAAATGTTGATATTATTTAATTTATAATTCTTATCTTTAATATATGTAATCTTAAAGATCCCAGCTCTCTCTCCGTCTTCTGCTCGTGCTATCTCTTGCTTCCTCTTGAGAATGTGAAGACCTTAATATTGAAACTCTCACTCTCCGAGCTTACTTGCCGGGATTCGCCTCTTGTGGAATTCGAAAATCGCATCGGCTACTTCAAACGCATCCCTTGCAGCATTTGGCGTATCAAGAGGCCAGCAAAGGTGTAAATGAAAATCATATTTACGCACCTTTAACTACCAAAGACATACACTTTACACACTCATACACTCTCAGCTCTCTATCTCTCTCTCTGTGTGTGTGTGTGTGTTTGTCCACTTGCCGTGGGTTATAGCGCGGAACAGCAACATGCGCAGCAACAACAACAATTATTTCGGACTCGTCACGGGTCCCGCTGGGTCGCAATTTCGGTACTACATTTAGCATGTTCTAATTTACAACCGAGCGACGAATATCGTCGAAGCACCAAAAGGAGCCCAACAGCAGCGCCAAATGTAAGCCAATCACGTAAGAGGCGGCTGTGGCAGCGACAGTGGGGAGTGAATGGGGAGGGGGAGCGGGCGAGCGGGTCAACGTTACGTGCTTGTAAATTCAAATTCTGTTTTCGGGGCGATCGAGGCGGTTCGGTGGTTCGTTTTGCCAATCTCTTGGTCAGTGCTGCGCTTGTTGTCGTGGTTCATTGAGCCGCGTTCCGTGCATAAATTAATGAATTATGAAAAGGAGGAGCAGGAGCTCGTTCTCAGCGGAGTGCAGTGGAGCAACATCAGAGAATGCTGTAACAGGAGACCGCACACAATGTCCAACATGGTTTATTAATTCAATTTGTGCCAAAATTAACGTATAAGTGCTTAAATATTGAGTTACCGCCAACGTCACATCAACCGGACGACAAAGTCAACTTCCTTTTGATGCTTCTTCTTGTCATCTTTATATTTTACATGTGCCACTGGCAATGGGTGTTTCATGTATGTTTTTGTACAGATACAGATACAGATACAGATACAGATACAGATACAGATACAGATACAGATACAGATACAGATACAGATACAGATACAGATACAGATACAGATACAGATACAGATACAGATACAGATACAGATACAGATACAGATACAGATACAGATACAGATACAGATACAGATACAGATACAGATACAGATACAGATACAGATACAGATACAGATACAGATACAGATACAGATACAGATACAGATACAGATACAGATACAGATACAGATACAGATACAGATACAGATACAGATACAGATACAGATACAGATACAGATACAGATACAGATACACATACAGATACAGATACAGATACAGATACAGATACAGATACAGATACAGATACAGATACAGATACAGATACAGATACAGATACAGATACAGATACAGATACAGATACAGATACAGATACAGATACAGATACAGATACAGATACAGATACAGATACAGATACAGATACAGATACAGATACAGATACAGATACAGATACAGATACAGATACAGATACAGATACAGATACAGATACAGATACAGATACAGATACAGATACAGATACAGATACAGATACAGATACAGATACAGATACAGATACAGATACAGATACAGATACAGATACAGATACAGATACAGATACAGATACAGATACAGATACAGATACAGATACAGATACAGATACAGATACAGATACAGATACAGATACAGATACAGATACAGATACAGATACAGATACAGATACAGATACAGATACAGATACAGATACAGATACAGATACAGATACAGATACAAATACAGATACAGATACAGATACAGATACAGATACAGATACAGATACAGATACAGATACAGATACAGATACAGATACAGATACAGATACAGATACAGATACAGATACAGATACAGATACAGATACAGATACAGATACAGATACAGATACAGATACAGATACAGATACAGATACAGATACAGATACAGATACAGATACAGATACAGATACAGATACAGATACAGATACAGATACAGATACAGATACAGATACAGATACAGATACAGATACAGATACAGATACAGATACAGATACAGATACAGATACAGATACAGATACAGATACAGATACAGATACAGATACAGATACAGATACAGATACAGATACAGATACAGATACAGATACAGATACAGATACAGATACAGATACAGATACAGATACAGATACAGATACAGATACAGATACAGATACAGATACAGATACAGATACAGATACAGATACAGATACAGATACAGATACAGATACAGATACAGATACAGATACAGATACAGATACAGATACAGATACAGATACAGATACAGATACAGATACAGATACAGATACAGATACAGATACAGATACAGATACAGATACAGATACAGATACAGATACAGATACAGATACAGATACAGATGCAGATGCAGATACAGATGCAGATACAGAGACAGAACTTAATTTTGGAGCAGCTGAGAATTGGAGTAGTGCATATTGCTTTACCCAGCCTTAGTTGGCTTAGTGGTCTATTATCAATCAAACATTGGCAGGTCGTTCGCATGAATGTGTTAAGCCACCGGCTGGCGTCAATTTGGATCCACCTTATCGCGGCGGCACATGGACGCTATCATCGGCACATCTGGCATAGAAATGTGTGGACTTAACTAAGTCCGCCTACACTCCCATGAGCTTTGCCTAATTGGCGAGTAAATCGGGGGTCGATAAAGGCGTCTCTTAACTGTAATTGTAATTTATGGCGCCAAGCCGGAGACTGATTCGCATTTTGGTCATGCAAACGATGTTGGTTTTTCTGCTGGTTTCTATTTCTAAAATTATTTTTTATCGAGCAGTTTACGCATGCTAAATATGCAATTCATGCCACAACATAGCCAAATTGCAAAGCTGTGGCAAGTGACTGTTGGCGTGGTTGTCGCTTGTTCAGTTTGGGCGATTCAAGATTCGTACTGAAACAACAAGCATTTTGTCTAGACTGTTATGTTCGATTTGGCCTTAACTTGAAATCAAAATTTTTGAGGTTTTGAGGTCTTCTAGAAGCGAGTGACCAAATTTTGCATTGATTGTGCAAAAGCAGAACGCTTGAGTCATGATTGAAGCTGACTGAATTTAGCAATGTTTTCCGTTGCTGATAAGATATGCTGACAGGGCTTTTGAGATAGTCTAAGCAGTAACATGATTTGTTCTTTTGAGTTGGCTAAGCTGAAGGGAGTTGCTAAAGCCATTCTACAGCTAGTCAATTATAAAGTTTCCAAAAGTTGAGTCAACTAAATGTACTCCATAACCTATGCTGCTTGTTGTTTTTGTTGTTAAGCTCTTAACTATTATATAGAGATTTATTTTTGTCCATTAGTTGGTATCGCTTGGCCACGAACTAATTAACTAGTTAGCGCCATGTTTATGTTGCGCTATCTTGAGACAGGCGGCAACCCTGACATCTGCCAAGCCCACCCAAAAGCCAAAGAGCCAAAAAAATGAACTGCGAAGCGGGCGACACTCACTTAGCATTTGATTCATGGTCCTACCGTGCCAGCCAATCAGCAAATCATTAACAACTAATTAAATTATATAAAACAGTCATTAATTAAAGCGGCACAGAACGAGGTCTAGCTACGATTCTACTTCTACCAGAGTTGCCTTTCACTTTGCCGCGTTGGCAGCCAAGGAGCGCAAACGGAACAAAGCGGCATGAAACGGAATGAAACGAAACGATTGCAAATAATGACAAGAACTTTGCGCTAAACTTTTGCACTTTGACATCGGTTGGGTAACCCCCAGGACCAGGTGGTGCAGCACCGCTGCACTGCACCCACAATTGGCACGCTTTATGCGGCGGCAGTTGTAAATATTTAATAACTACATTAATAACAGCCGCAATGACAATGACAACAACAGCAATAGTAATGGCAATAGCAACAGCAACAGCAACAGCAACAGCAACAGCAACAGCAATAGCAAGCAGCAACAACTTTAATAACACGCGCGCTCCGTTTGGTGATTGCAATTTGCCAAGCAATAAAAACTACCGTTTTGGCCACGTTTGCCAATGGTATGAATTGAATGAATGTCATTAATTTGACAACAGCAACCGTTAAATCAGCAATTCAATCACCAACAACAACAGCGAGCGAATGGCGACAAAAAAATACGGTTCTCGATTCTCGATTTTCGGATTTTGGTTCGGCGCTCGAGCTTTTCGGTCTCGCGGCGTGAGTCTTAAATTACCAACCTTGCCACAATTTTCAATGCGCATTCGCATTCGAATTTGTTTGCAGTAATTGGCCAGCAAAACTGGGAACCCGGACTACGAAACACTATACAACGTCTGACGACTGTTAGCTGCACCCATCAGCAACAGTTGCTGCTGCTGCGGCTGCGGCTGCGGCTGCACCACCCAAGCATTCATCGTTTGCCTTTTGCCTTTCAACTTCAGTTACAGGTGTCTCGCGTTTTGCTGATGGTCTGTGCTGAGCCTGGTTCTGTCCGTGTGCCCAGTTGCTGCCGTGTCAATGACAGTTCAATGTGCTCGCGATTTGTTGCTCTTGTTGTTGTTGCTGCTGTTGGTGTTGTTGTTGCTGTTGCTGTTTGTTGTGCGCTGGCAACAGTTGTCGCACATGCAAATCGTGACTGTTGCCCAACCGACGTCCATCACAAGTTGCCAAACAAACTTTGCCAGTCAGTCACAGCCAGTCAGCTAGTACCAAGCGGCGTTTATGCAGTGCAACTTATAGTGATAAGGTTTGAAATGTTTATGAATTTGATTCAAGACTGCCGGAATTGAAGTGAGAGTGAACCCAAACATTAATGCGTGATGAATTTTTCTCACAAGTAAAGAATTGTTTAAAAGAGTTATCTCGTTATAGTTCTTTCTCTCTCTAAGTAGGGAGTTATACAACAACTGAAATGTATAATAGTTCTTATTATCTCTCTCTCTCTTATCTCTCCAAGCTCCCAATAACTCTGAGTATGGATTATGGCATAGAATGCCTTACATTTATATAACATCTCTCCCTCTCCTTTCTATCTTTCTCTCCCTTTCTAAGTATGAGTTCTCGCAGGGATCTTAACCTAGTCTGGTAGTACAGGAAATTATTGATATACCTTAGTAACACACTTCATCAACTTCTCAACGTATAAACGCACTTGTCGACCATTTCAGTTAATCAGTTAGTGCTTGGCTCTGTAATTTTTCTTACTCTTTTTTTTCGGGGGGTAGTTGAAATGCGAGTGATTTGCTTAAGACATTTTGATTGATTATTTCCACTTTTTTTTTGGGTTTGTGTTGCTTTATTTGCGCATGCGCCAAAGCGACGACAAAACTGCGACTGCCCAGTTGTGAGCTGAAATGAGCTGGAATGCCTGCGCCTCCTGCCACGACGCTTCCTCGCGCTGAGCTTGTCAAAATTGGTGTCTGACTTTGTGGCCACCAAGGCAGCAGGCAGCAGGCGAACGCCTGATTTTGGCCCAGTCATGCGCAGAAAAGTCGTTCGCTTTTATTAATTATTTTGACCCAGAAATTGCCGTTGTTCGATTTCTGTGTGTGTGTGTGTGTGTGTGTGTGTGTTAAGTATTAGGTATCGGTATCGGAATCGGAGACAAAGTACGCGAATCTGCGCTGGGGGATCGGCGCACGTTTGTTGTCAGTTAAATTTACCACCTGTGATGAATAACGTTACATTTTGTTGATTGTTTTCATTTGTTGTTGCTGTTGCTGTTGCTGTTGTTGTTCAGCGTGATTTATCGTATTTGTGCTGTACCAGCGGAATCGAGCATCAGAATCATTTAACGTAACGTAACATTCGCTTGGCCATGCCCACATCAAGTTGATTACTCAGGTGCGTGTGGCACCGTCTCTCCCTCTCGCTCTCTCTCTCTCTCTTTCTTACACTTGCTTTGTCTTTATTTACATATATATGAGGGCCGTGTACCGTTAATTAATTTGCAAGCTGTTGTTATTATTATTTTTGTTGTTTCTTTTTTTTCACAATTTGTGTGCTAATGCGCTAGCATTCAGTTTTTGGGGTCAGTTCGACTTGAGTTTAGCAATGATGAAATCTTAAAATTGTGATTAGACATGATTTGGTGTAAAAACATATATGAAATCGCTTATGAATGCTATATGTATTAAAAATTGATTAATGACTTGAGTAAAAAGAGAATTCTTGAGCTCGAGCTCTTGCAAGTGTCAAATGCTTAGCTTCCTGAAAAACTACTTCATATTAGACTGAGTCTCAGCATTGCTTACTAAGCTGAAATACATTAGTCTCCAGTAAAGATATATTTGTATAATATTATATATATATTTATTGCTATCTCAAACAACTTTACATTCAATGTCGATAACAAAAAAATATTTCTTAACATATTTTTACATAAAATTTGATTGGCCTTTTTATTAACAATTAACACTATATTAATCAATATATGATAATGAGCTCTTACTGTTTAATTGTTATTGATAGCGATTAATTTGAAAATAAAATTAGGTTACAAGAAGCTTTCACTTCTTTGGTTTCGAGGCCAACTGCAGCTTGGATAAGTTCGAGCTTGATCTGGCTGGCGTACGCATGTTGGGTGGGTCCGGGATAACGGTCATCCTAGATGAGGGCGGTGCTCGCGGCAAGTTCGATGAGGCTGACGGCAGTTGACGTAACGGCGAATCGTTCGTCGCATTGGCTAGGCTCTTTGGCCGCCTAAGCACCGGCGAGTTCTTGAGCTCTTTCGTTATCTCCTCAGCCGTGGGCATTATGGCAGGTGCATCGCGGCGCATGCGTGGCGACGGCGCAATCGGATTAACGCCATGGGAGCTGATGCTGCGACTGAGCGCTTCTGCCTGCTGCTGTGTCTCCAGATTCGCGTCGCGCATCATCAGGGAAAGGCGTTCGCGATGGTTGTGCTCCTGTATCAGCTGATTGCGCTGCCGATTACGTATCTGCTCAAATTCCTGCCAAAAGGTCTGCGTTATCTGGCGCGAATTGCGATGGAGCTCGCGGCGCAGCGCCTGCATCACATGCGCATCGCGGGGTAATTCGGTTTGGGGGGATCGTTTGGACATAGTTCTTGGTAATAAAGTTAAAAAAATTTTGACTAGATGACGAGAAGAGAACAAGACTTGGAAATTAGACACAGTATTTGATAGTAAACACTACGCAGCCATGACGTTTGTGTCTGTGGCCATTTGATCGATGCGAGTTTTCTAATTGCGCCGCCAACTTTCTTCTTTAATTGTGGCGAGAAAAATGAGGCCCGTATCGAAATGGCATGAAAAGCACAGCACATAAGAACAACAACAACAACAGCAGCAACAACAGCAACAACAGCAACAGCAAATCAAATAACAACAACAGCAACAACAGACGTCACTCGAGGAGATCGAGAGAAATTGTTTTCAATATTGTATGTAAAATGAATGTATTTGTTCTGTTGTATATGCAGTCAATCAATCATGCGATAGAAGCTTAAATACTTGGCCCAATTGGGCCTTGGTCAAACAATGGGCCAACGTTTGTCTTTCGATATAATCGCAGCACTCCAGAGCAGCTGAGAGGCAGCAGCAGCAGCAGCAGCCGCCTCATCCAGTTGAAATGAAAACAAAATTGCCAGCAGCGCCGCCTCCTTTTTGTTTCCTGGCCAAGACGCCCCGCTGTGCACTTGTCGAAGCCAAAAGTTCAACGATTGCCGCCGACTGTTTTAAATGCGGCTACCTAACCGAGCTGCAGTCCCAGTCGCAGGCACAAGTCGAATGCGACTTGCGACTCACAATTTATCCTTTATGGCTTTTGTTTCTGCAGAAGTGAAAACAAAAGATTGTCATCGAGAGCAGAGACTCAAGTTTTTTTTTGTTTTTCATTGCTCTCTCGTTTTTGCATAAGATCAGCAGCTCCTTGATAGTCTACATATATCCATGTATATGTGTGCAGTTATATATAGAAATATATGTATATTTATATGCGATATGACTGATCGCCCTAATTGGGTGAAAGTGCTTAGAAAGTGTGACAGTGGTCGAAAGCACACTCATCAATGCGATACCCCCTGTCAAATCAATATCTATGGCCTTTACCTATACCTGTAGCTATATAACATACATCACCCGCATATATAGGCATCGTCAGCAATCAGCTAGCAAAACGACTACAAAGCTCCGTCCGTGCGTCTCTCTGTGAGATATTCCCAGGCTGGACCAGGCCACAAAACTAGAACTCAAAATCATACATCACAAGCAATTACCGACTAAAATGCGGCAGAGTAAGCTTCGACAACGACTAACCTTGGCCGCTAGTGAGGAAAAAAGCAACCAACTAAAAAAAAAAACGAATAAAATACAAATATATATCTATATATATGTAAGAGAGTAGGTTGCTGTTATTATTGTTGTTGCTCATACTCTTTGATAGTTGCCAGGCATATCGATAAGCACAGAGTTCTATGGGTTTCTATGGATTTCTATGTAGAACAAGGTCTTTAGTTGACACGGATTTGGTTTAAATATATAAATCTTTGTATATTATAGAGGTGTGTATATATTATGTTAAGAAACTACGTTTTGACTCTTAGTAAGCAAAACAATTAAGGTTTTTAGTCTCAATAGTTTAGTATTATCTTGAAAGAGTTATTATAATCATATTTTATGATATGTTCAATAATTTCAGTTCGTATTTTGTATTGGAAACGTAAGGTACAATCATAATAAAATCAATATAAATATTTAACTTAACCTGCTAATGCTTTAAAGAAAAAAGACTTGAACAACAAACTGAAAGTAATTCTAGAAAAAATGTATTTAAATAAGATTGGTATTTAATTTTAGTATTTAATCTATTTTTTAATCAACTTTTAACTGACATAATTAAAAAAAATTTAATATTTTATTTTTTATTGGTTTATTAATAATCTGAATTGTATGTAGGCAACTCAGATTTCAGATATACAAAATATGCTTTATTTCTCCCCAATATATAATAGAGTATGTGAAATTCGTATGATTTACTCTGTTAGCCTTCGCAACTTGTTGCTGTTCTGTTGGGATGTTGTGTATGCTGCGCATGCATCATCATACCATCATCCCATTATCACATACCACAAGACGAGCCAAGCCGAGCCAAGCCAAGCCAAGCTAAGGCAAGCTAAGGCAAGCTAAGGCAAGGCTGCCTGGTGGTGCTGTTGTTGTTAGTGTTGGTGGTGATGGTGGTGGTGGTGGTGGTGCTGCTCCTCCTTTGGCTGACCGACTGCGGCACTTGAATGCTCGGCATGAAATAAATCGCGTGTTTATTGTGCCAACGGCGATCGCTTCAATGTTGCACATGAAAATTGAACGCAATAGAATGCCACTAATCGATCGGTCCGACTACGAGCTCTCTCGGATGCCGCCAGCCAGCTAGCCAGCAAAATGAAATGTTTCAAGTTCAAATGCAAGGTGCGGAGCTGGCCAGCCAAGAGAGTGTGTGAGAGAGAAGGAGTGCCAGACTGTGTGGACGGCTTGGACGACTGTTTTGGCAGCGACTGGCGCAAGCAATCTCAAAATAATCTAAACGATTTGGCGAAAATCACGTTGCCGTCGCCATCATCGGCGTGGCTGCGCCTGCAACAGCGACTGCGACTGCGGCTGCGGCATCCACCTGTTACGCCGAGCTCATTTTTAATGCCTGTCTCCGCTGCCCCCGCAGCGAACTGAAGGCCAAGGCGGGTCTGGAGCAACTGCGACGGCGGCGGCATTGAGAGCAAATTGCAAAAGCCAAATTCAACGAATGCCGGCGCACAGTTTGGCATTAATAATGAAGCGCAATCAACTGACGGCCGCCGGCCGTTGGATGGCTCCAACTGTCGGACTGACTGGTTGACTGACTGGCTGACTGGCTGACTGCCGCACTGAGTGTATGGCCAGGTGAGGGTGCCTTGATATGTAGCATTGGCATTGGCATTGCACAGATTAAGCATTTTTCCAACACAATGCATAATTTCTCGCTGCTGGGCTCGTTATGTTGCAGTATGTGGATGTAGCTGCTGATGCTGATGCTGCTGTTGTTGTTGGTGTTATTCTTGGTCGATTGGTGTTATTCTAAACGGCTTTTAGACAAAGCATCAGTGCAATCGGCCTGACCGCCCGCCCGCCCGTTGCCGGTTTGCCCATTTGCCCAGCGCCCGCTGCTCACGCTGCCAATCAATCAATCACGTCGAGAGCTGAACCGAGTCGCCTAGTCATCTGAGCATCTGCCGACGCCATCAACGTACCCGGAGCGCGCTCTCTGGTCAAGTGTAATGGTTTTGTCATGATGCAGCATTTAAGCTGCCGCCGCTGATTGATGCGGCGTTCGTTCCACAAGAGAGTGCCAGTTAGGAATTTCACACCACCAAACCACCGCCAACACCGCCACCACAGCCATCACAACTACAGCAGTAATCTATGGAAATTTTTTTTTTGTTAGCCACTTGTCAGTCAGTCACATTTTCTATACATTCAATTTTCTACAAGCGTAGCATAATCAAGTTCGTTGCCTAAGTCATTCGTTTGATGTGGAGTATATAGAGAGACTTTTATTGTATCATTTATTCATTTTATTATTTAAAAACTAAAACTGTAAGCTTTCTAATCGTATTTTTTTACCAAAAATATAAAGCTAAATAAAGCTGTTTGACATCCATGAAATTTAGCCAGCGTATTGAACGTATTGACATCGAGCCGAAATGCCGAATGCCACCTGCAGGGCGGTATATCGAATCAACGAAATCAAAGCGCGCAATTAATTGACGACAATTGTGTGGCAAGTGGCCAAATTGTGTGGCAACATCAAAATCAGCAACGCGCAACGGCAATTGAAACAGCCGTAACAACGGCAAACGTCAATTGTCTAATCAACAAATTTGGTCAATAAATCGTAATTAATTAACGTTTGCCGTTGCGCTTGTGCCACGACAGTTGCGGCTCTCAGTCGAAAGAGTTTTCAATTCCGAAAAACATTCAAATGTGTGCCACAAAAACAGAAACAAAACCAAAAACCCAAAAACCGAAAAAAAAACTCGAGCAAATATTCGTGAATTGCGACTAATTTTTAGTGCAGCGAAAAACGTTAACAAAAATATTGGTAACAGCTAATCAGGCGCATATACGCCCAAAAATATATATATACATAGGTGTGCCTGGCAGGTGGTCATACTGTTCGGCTGTTGTTGCCTGTTGTTTTTGGTTTTGTTGTTGATAACATCGTTGCAATGTGTTTGTTGTCAAAAAAATGACTTGCAATCCACGAACTAACTTTTCTATCCCATTGCAATCAAGAGACTTAGGCAACGAACTTGCCGCATGCTGCTGTTTTTTTGAAAGTTTAAAATTGTTATATTTTCGGTTAACCTCTTTGCAAATAGAACGAATTTGAAGTTATGATTCTGGGCTTTTATTAAATTCTTTTGATACCCTGTAATTATCGAAATGTGCCCTAAACTGATTATCCTTTGTGTTTCTCTGACTTGGCATGAATTCAGATATCATAAATAATAAGAAGCTCATGAAATTCACAATCTTTGAGCTCAAAGGAGCCACTGAGTCAGGCATTTCCGTTGAACGATCAATAGCTCATCGTCGACAGCTGCCTTGGCTTATATCATACGCTGCAATTAGCTGTAAAGAACTTTTAATTAATAATGCTTAATGCTCAATGGTTAATGCCTAATGCTTAATGCTCATGATATATGTTTGTACTGACATCGAACTCTACTGTGGCCAGATCAAAGGCGCACCAAACCGCAGCCACAGCTTGCCAGTTAATCAAATTAATTGCTTAGAAAATCAACATGTTGATTTGAGCCGTCAGCGAAAAAAAAGAAAAACAAAAACAACTAAAAAGTATATATAAAGAGAAACAGACGAATCAAAATCAAAATAAAGAGGCAAACAATGACAAATAACGAATTATGGAATAGATATGACCATTATATGCATATTCAAGGCCCTCCTAAACCCACAATGGGAATGTGCAACAGTTTTTTATTGTTTCTTGACTTTTTGTTTCTTTGGCTTTTTAGTTTTTGTATGTGTGTGTGTGTGTGTATTTTTTGTTGCTGCGTGTTTATATTCTTGGAAGCGCATTATTTAACCGCAGCACTGAACTAAAAACGAAAATTGGCCAAAAACGAGGCATATAAATCACCAAAACACACACACACACACATATAGAGATACAGCTACAGATACAGAGCTACAGCGCTTTTTGGGGTAGAATCATTGACAGCGCGCCGGAAGATTTCATTGTTTCCCAATGGGGCCCAAACGGCGTCGCCGACGATGGCGACTTCTCGGTATTTTATTAAGCCACACAAATCAAAAACCAAAGGCATTCAGCACAAAAAAAAAAACAATATATAGGTAGATATATATATATTTATTTATATATGTATGTATAAAGAAGCCTTCGTGCGGTAACTTGACTCATGAATTTGGATGCTTAATTCTACTTAAACTCTGTCTGGCCTTTTTGTGCGCTTTTAAATGCCTTACATATTGGCTCTGAAATCCGAGGCGACGATGCAGCCGCGATTAGCTGGGCAAACAAGTGTTAAAGTTGTGGCAGCCACCACAGATGCTGCTGCTGATGCTGCAGCCGCTTTAGAAGGAGGGACAGAAGGGATATTCAGTAGGGGAAGAGTGGGGCAGGCATTGGCAGTGGGTGCACTGATTGCTTCTGCCGCTCCTCTAAGTGAGAAACAAAACAAAGTTAAGCCAAAAGTTTGTTGTTTGTTTTCATTTTTTTTTTTTTTTTGCTCTCCCTTTTTCATCGATTTGCCGCATTTGTTTTATGGCCATTTTTGGGTAGCTTCTTTTTTGTTTCGTTGTCGCATTGCATTGTGCAAGACGATTTTTGCTTTGTTTTATAACGCGTTTGCTGGCTGACTTAACGATTCGCCTCCGATTCATTGTGGCAATGCCAAAAGGCGGGCCTAACAGTTGCTGTTGCATAATCTGCCGTTCGGTGAGATAATGTTTAACAGGCTATGCACATGAAAGTGCTAAGGAACTGCAAGGAAAAGAATAGATATTAAAAAAATTAAAAGTAGGAAATAAAATGGAGCAAGAGAGACAGAGACAGAATGAGAAGATAGAGAAGTGCGAGGCAATTAGAGGGAGAGACCTAAAACCAGTGAGAGATAGAGAGAAAAGATGAGTAAACAAGAGAGAGAGAGAGAGAGAGAGAGAGAGAGAGAGAGAGAGAGAGAGAGAGAGACTGATCTTGATTTCAGGGAGAGAGAGAGAGACTGATCTTGATTTCAGAGAGAGAGAGAGACAGATTTCGATTTCAGAGAGAGAGAGAGAGAAAAGCAAACGAACAAATTGTGAGAGTGAGCAAGAGAGTGACAGAGAGACAAGTAAACTCCAGTAAACAGAGATATACGTATTTGCGAAATTCTAACCAAAGCCTATGCAAAATATTGCTTGCCAAATGAGTTTCTAGCGCCAGTATTTGGTATTATATAAGCTTTCTCGGAATGCTTATTGCTGTAAGCTTTTGGGGCAAGCGGGGCTCTCTCTGTGCAACATATTGCACCTGGTTGGGTATTTGCATATCGGCAATCATTGTCCGCATGGTTCATGTCATTTGTAGACAGCTAATCCAATGGACAACAGCAGAAAGGCGAACCCCACCCCACGAACAACAAGAAACCACACACACACACACACTGTCACACCCCTCAATGTGTAGGTGTTTGTGTGTGTGTGTGTGTGTGCGAGTGAGTGTGTTGTCTGCCTGCCCAGTTTGTCTCTAATTTAATTTGCATTTTAACAACTTTTTGCGTGTGGCTTTGGCTTTGGCTTTAGCTGCGACTCCAAAAATACAAAAAAAAAAAGAAGGAATGCCGTCCAAGTGGACAGCGCGCAACAAAAGGCGTGACTGCAACATGCGCCAAGTGCGTGAAACGCCAAAATAATACAGCAACAACCTGCTGCTGCCAGCGGTTCCAGTGGGTCCAGTGCTGTCCGTGAAGCCAACCTACCTGCGGGCGCACCACGAAAGCCGAGCACAAATTAAATTAGTTTGAATAAACAGCGAGAGGTAACCAAAAAAAAAATTCAGAAAAAATAAATAAATAAAAAAGAACCAGAATCCACAAAAAAAAAAAAAAGATCGTACATAATAAATGAACGAGGACGCGGGCGCAGCCTTTAAAAGGCAGCAACAGCGGCAGCAGCAAGAAACTGAAATAATAAGAAGAAACGAGCCCCAAATCAAAGCAAGGCGAAACGAAACGAAACGAAGCGAGAAGCTGCAGGCTGCAGAGACGACGACCGTGAGCTGAAGAAGCCAAACTGAGGGACAAACTGAACTCGGTCGAGCGAACTGAGCGCGCTGAGAAGTTGGGGCAACTGTGAGGCTGCGTGGGCGCATGCCTGCGCAGGTGATTTTAATCGCATGCCTGGAATCTGGCATAAACAGGTGAACCAAGTCTAACCGAAGACCCAGGGCCGGCCAGCAACAACAAACAACAAAATTAAATCAGAGACGGGAAGAGACGGGAAGAGCACAAAACGTTTCAGCTACGAGTATGCCAAATGAGCTCGAGCTGGGGACAGAGCTGACGTTGGAGCTGGAGATGGAGCCTGGCTGGCAAGGATGAGGCGCAGGCAAAAACGAAACCAAACGAAACGAAACGAAACGAAAATTGTAAATCACGAATTTTTGCTGCCAGATATGCAAAAGCGGCGCACATTTTGTAGCAAATTGAATTTTCAGCAGAAAACCCAAAAACGGGCAGCGAGGCGGGGGTTGTATAAGAAGTTGTTGTTGTTGTTGCTGTTGCTGCTGCTGTTGTCGTTTGCCTTGTTAAAGGCGAAAAAATAAGAATCAGCGCGCTTGCGCATAAATTTCACAAAAAGCATTTGCAACTGCGACAGGTTGCAGGCAAACAGGCAAGTCAACCAGCCAGCCAACCAGCCAGTCAGCCAGCCAGCTAGCAGTTCTCAGTTCTCGCTTCTCAGTTCTCATTGCTCAGTTGCGAATGCTCAGGACTGCCGGACTGGCAATCTGCATATACAAGCCATAAAGCAATTTCCATTGCTGGA
The DNA here is from genome assembly GCA_035045965.1 of Drosophila aldrichi. NCBI lineage: Eukaryota > Metazoa > Arthropoda > Insecta > Diptera > Drosophilidae > Drosophila > Drosophila aldrichi. Next base: position 1,088,192 of record JAWNOM010000551.1, read on the forward strand.
GCACAGCCGCAAGGAGAATGACGTGCTCTACGTACACCCCACACTAAAATCAAAACAAGTACGAATGCCAAAACAAGGCTATGCTGAACTCGAAGCTACCCTAAATATAGGCATTAAAAAATAAAGAAAAGAAATGGGTACCTAAAGGAACATCAATTAAGGGAGAATCCAATAAAATATAAGAACAAGTTTCCAACTTAACTTATAAGAATTAAACTCAATTATTTAAATATATAAATATTTGTAGAATATTTTAAAATATCCGATTTCCGATCTGTATACTAAATGATTGATAACGGAGAATATATAAATTTACATAAATAAATATATACATATACAAAAGCAATATAGCAATAGTTGCTAAAGTTTTCGATAAGATGGAGCTCTTAAAAATTATAAAACAATAATAAGTAATATAAAATTTCACTCAATGACGGATTATACCCCTTTGCACGCACTTTCAAGGCATGCAGGGTATATGAAGCATAGTTCTACGCAACGGCCAAGAACTTGCCCTACCCAGGCCAGTTACTCTGTGCTCACTGCTGGTTGCTGGTTGCTGGTTGCAAGTACCGATGTTACAACCTTGATCCTTGTCAAGTGCTGCCTACAGCAGCCTCCAGCAGCCGCCAACAACTTTAATAAGTTCGCAGCTCTCGCTGATTTTGTTGAGCTCTGTTCTGATTCTAGACGCGAGACTGTGGCCAGAGCAATGCGTATTTTATTTACTTGATTTTTATGCAAATTTTTATTTTATTTGTTAAGGAAAATGTGCAGGCAACAACAATAACCACACGTATTCATTTCGTTGTTGTATGCAAAAAGACAAAAACAAAAAAAAAACGAAGGAAAAAATTGTTATGGCTCCGTCGTGAGGGTAGGAGTCTCCAGTCTCCAGTCCCCAGTCTCGCGGCTGTTACCATTTATAGCTGGCGGTTTTTTCGTTGCCAAATTAGTGAATTTACATGTTGAACAATGATCAATGTTTTGTTAACAAATGTTTGCTTTACAACGCTTGTTACATACGCTAGGGGCGGGGGGGAGGTTGAAGAATGAAGGCGATAGGTGCTCATAACAACAAAGCACACACTATAAACTCAGTGCTATAACAATGCCAACGTTTTATTTTCTAGCAATTGGCAAACTGTGACGATGAGCTTCTTTTCGTTGTAGTTAGATGTAAGTGTGTGTGAGTGTGTAAGTGTGTAAGTGTGTAAGTGTGTGTGTGCACATGTGGACTGTTCTGCAAAGAGTTCGACAGTAGTCGAGGAATCTTTTCTGTTATATATTTAGTTTGAAGATTAATTAATGCAAAAGACTTTTGGATGAGCAAGAAATTATTTCCTGACATTTTAGGTACTTGATTAGCTAAAATTGCATCGAAATGAACTCCAGCCTTAGAAGTTTAATATAAATAAATGAAATAATAATCTTTAGATTCTGTATAACAATAAAATATACAACAAAATTTGAAGTACCTTTTGTCATTTATGATTAGATAAAAACAGCAACAACAGCACACATACTTAACTTTCCCATAGAATATATTACAGATAAATTGTATTCCATGAACAACTGCTCGAAATACCAGTTGTTGCCATAGGAACCCTAATATCGAATAGATAATAATGTAGACATTAAATAGCTCAAGCATTCTCTAAGAAACATTTTAAAATAATCACCTAACACGCACATCAGCTGACAGAGCCAGACTCTCGCCTGCCGGTGTGGGTGGGGGTCAAGGTGATCATTTATGATAGATAGAGCTGGTCCATGGCAAATTAATAATGGCCCGGGCATGCCAAATTAAAGGATGCCCTTCCCACGCACCAAAAGCGCTCAAAGTAGCAATGCGACTGTAACAATTGGTGCGGGCTATTGTTTGCACACTGAGGGCTGGCAGAGTGTTAGACAGGGGGAGAGTGCAGGGAAAACACCGGCAGCACCCTGTGAGTAGCTGGCAAATATTGAACCTATCAACGGCAGTCGTCGGCGCATTCAGCCGTGGTCAAAGTTTACCATCAAATTGCTAAAATAGCAAATAATGAAGCTGACAGCAGAGGTAGAGGTAGAGGCAGAGGCAGTGGTAGAGGCAGTGGCACCAGCTAAACCAGAAGCTGAGCGCATAGGGCAACAGGGGATGATCCGGCTGCTAAGCCGCTGCTGCAACCGGGGCGGCAATTAAAACGGAGCGCAATATGCTTCCTGCCACCCTCTGGCTGCCTCTTGCCGACTTGGCGTTATGTTGTTACAGTGCAGGACATAAGCAACACTGTTCGGGTCGTGGGAAACTTTTGTGAATCCGAAGACCTGAAGTGCCTGTCGGCGGTTTGACTAGGCCGAGAAAAAGATACATTTGTAGTCTGTGGCAGACAGCGAACGTCTGCTGGCCATTAATTTGGCTGGTAATGCCTGCACAGAGAGGGGTGGCAGTCGCTGTGTGGCAGAGGAGAGTCTGGGTGGGCTGCCAGGGGCTGACTGTGTCTGCGTGAGTATCTTTAATTTCTCAATACACGCATTATCCTGGGCTCTGGTCCACGTCCTGGCACTTATTATTATTATCTGAGTGGCGTGCCTTGGACCACTTGAGTTTTACAATCGAATTTTTAGGTTGGTCGTCAATAGCCTGCGGCCAACTGGTTGCCCAACTGGTAAGTGCTTAGTGTATGTGTGAGTGTGTGTGTGGGAACTGTTCGCTGTGAAGCTGAGCATATGCTTTTCCATGCCACAACCACCCAAAACAGTCCACCCTTCCCCTGCCACTGCCTGGAGCAGTTGTGCACTATCAATTCGCCTGGCGGCTGGCATCTTCAATTTTTATGCATATTTGCTGTGGGTCGGTCACGTGCCATGGCAGGATTTTGGCAGTCGTCCTCTACCTGTCACAATCACACTTTGCGGCATGCTGCAGCATTGCAAATAATATAAATTAATATTTGTTTCGACCCTGCAGACAATGCTCGCTCGCCATCCTCCCCACCAACTCGTTTGAGGTTTTTGTATGTTTATCAGATTCGGATTTTGCTGATGCGATTGCTCAAGTTGAATTCGAGATTTCGGTTTTACTTTTTGATGCCTCTCTGGGGGATGCAACGATGTCACGGCATACACTGAGAGTTGGCTTTTCTTTGGGAGAGTAGATATGTATAGAATATATAATGCCAGCAAAGGAAATCACAATTCATTTTGGTTAATGATGGTGAGAAGATGTGTTTGGTTATGAAAAGTATATGAGACGAAAGGAAAAGTTAAGTTCAGCTCAAGCAACTTTTCCTAAGCATTTTAGACTTTCATTACTTTATATCAAAAATATTATTTTATTATTATATTTCTTAAAGTCAGCTTCTGAAACGTTTCTTAAGTATTTATATCATATCATATTATTTTATTATTATTATATTTTATTATTTTAAAATTTCAGGGTGAATTTATTAAAAAATAATGATAAATTTCTTTGTTCAACGATCTTTAATAAAAATAAAGTCACCGACTTCCTCGTAGTCTTAAGAGTAACATTTAAAGTTCATTGACAGCTACTAAATAAAACTTAAGTTCATTTAAAATTAATTTTTCTATATCTAAAGTATAAAGTAAATCTAAATTATAAAGTAAATTTTTAATATTACTGCATAAGTATATACAATATGATCTATACAAAATATATTCAACTACTTAAGAAGCCTTAGTAATTTCGCTGTGTGTATAGCTTTCAGCAAATATTTGCCAATTTCGTGAGGCGACCCCCTTATCGTACGGGACTTCAACAAATGCCGCTCATTTCCGCTGCGTCTTAGAGACACGTGCCAGGACAGCCGCCAAAAATGGCAACTGGCAACTAATAAAACTGCACTGTGCAGATTTGTCAAAGATTCGAGAAAGAAAAGTGCAAAGGCAAAGGCAAAAGCTGAATAGGGCAGAAAACGATGAGGGCCACTTAAAGGTGGCATTTCTTGGATTGTCAATGGCAGTTGATGAGCCGCATTAGTGCAAATTGTTGTGGGCGTCTGGGGGCTGATGGCCAGAGTCAGGCGTATCGGATGACGTCAGCACTTGATACATTTAGGCTGGCTGCAAATCATTAAAATAAATTAAATGCAGAGCGCTGCCCAAGCTGGCCACGTGGGTGTGCAGCTGGCTAAAGGGCAATCTGAGCGGACTCCGGCCTGACATGGGCAGTCGCATAAACAAAGGCATTAGACGTCAGTTGGCGCGACGCTAAAGTTGATTGGTGTCAGCCATAAAGTTGCCTCGCCTCGTCGCCTGCTGCATCCGTGTGTCCTGGTGGCGCCAAAGGCTTTGAAGTGATGTCGGCCAAGATCTTGGGCCTTCGTTAGACACGCAGGCGTTGATGGACATCTTGTCGCTAGTCTGCGGCCAGTTGACCAGTCAAAAAGTGTCATGCATACACCCATACATATATGTGTATATATGTATATCTTTCTCTCTATGTACTTGTATTTGTAGTTAGCGGCATGTGCAAAGAGCGGCCAGCCGTAGCTGGCGTCACATGGTGCTTAGCGGCACCCACCATGGACCAGACAGGGCTCCATCCAGGCTCCATCTCATTTGCATGGAAATGTGCGCGGGTGTTGGCCCAGTCGCCTAAGCCACAGCCAAAGCCAAAGCCAAAGCCAATGCAGGCAGGAAACCTATTGTCTTTTGTCTGGCCAACAAAATATGCAAAGCTCAAATTTATGAGAAATTAAACTAAATTTATTGCATTGCATTTTCGACCGTCTCGTGCAAATGCGCCAGAAAAAAAAAACAAACTTAAAATAAATAAATAAAACACTTTCTGCGGCCAGACCCTTTGCTGATTGTGTGATCAATGGATCACAACTTCAAGCACTTTTTATACCCTGAACCCATTGAAAATGGGAAATCAGGGTATAATGGTTTTGTTAAAAGTATGTAACAGGGAGAAGGAGGCGTGGCAGACCCCACAAAGTATATATATTCTTGATCAGGGCGACGAACTGAGTCGATATAGCCATGTCCGTCTGTCCGTCTGTCCGTCTGTCCGTCTGTCCGTATGTATGAACGCGTCGATTTCCGAAACTACAATAGCTAGAGACCTCAACTTTTTTTTAAAATGTCCGTATATAGCGCGCGCATATCAAGTTTATCACAGAAGATCGATAATTCGTCCGATTATTTTTTTATCGATGAAAAACCTTATCGAAAGCCAGTTATAAAATTATATCTCCTACATCTTTTGAGCTAGAGTCTCCAAATTTTAAATGTAGACTCATATGCACTTTATAGAATTTCGGTTTTTGTTATAATTCACCCCCCGCCCCTATATCCACCCCCTCACCATCACTTTTGTAAAAGGCGTATTTCAAATACTAGAGACTTGAGCTTCGGCATATACACGCATAGTAATGATATAATCACAATCTAAAAGTTTCATGAAGAACGTACGTCCACAAAAAAAGTTATTAAACAATTAAGTTTCCATGAGAAGCCCACACTGCAGCCCATGCGTGTTTAGCGTGCGTGCCTATATGTGCCTATGTACATATGTATGTGTGTGTGTGTTTCTTTTGTATGCAAAAAAACGCGGAGAATTATTGAAATATCAGTTCTCCGAAGGGTTCAGGGGATTTCCTAGTCGGGCAGTCTCGACTAGAGCTTTCTTACTTGTTTCTTTTCTGTTCAGTTCATTTCTCTCTACTTTTTTCTTTTCTTGATAACTTTCTCCACAATCAAACGGTTAGGCAACAACACCCCATAACCTTTCCTCTAAGCCCATTTTATATAGTTTAATAAAATTTTGAATTGGCTTTGTTGCATCTAAAAGAAGTCAATGCTTTTTGACATTTTTTAAAGAGTATTTAAAAACCCAAAAATTTAATATTTACTAACTTAATCGTTATAATTTTTATACCCATTGAAAATGGGAGATCAGGGAATATTGGTTTTGTTGAACTGTAGGCAGAAGGAGGCGTGGCAGACCCCACAAAGTATATATATTGTTGATTAGGGTGACGAGCTGAGTCGATTTAGCAGTATTGTTCTGTCTATTTCTTCTAAGTATTTCCTCTTACGTATTATTACGTAATTCCTCTACGTAGTTCCTGTACGTCTTTGATGCTCGATCACACACTCCACTTCAGTTTGTTGCGTTGACCCCCAGCAGGCCTGGACGACTGAAGACTGACTGAAGAACAGCTGCAGCTGATGCCCTTTATATACAGGGCCACTTTTACTCAAGCACTGTCTCTCTCAAATGCTGTTGAGCCAGGCGGCAGGTGGAGCTCGCTGCAGTCGAGCTTCAAGTGGGCAATGGGAACGCTCTCTGCTGCTGTGAGCATTCTAGCTTCGTTTCACTTAAATATAAATACCAAATGAGAACTGCTGCGTACACATAGACATCTGTAATGATCTTTTGCATTTCTGCTCTCCTTGCTCTTACTTTTACTCAAGTAATGTATGCGTGCGTGCCTATGCGTGCCTATGTGTGGCTATGTATGTATGTATGTGTGTGTGTGTGTGTGTGTGTGTGTGTGTGTGTGTGTGTGTGTGTGTGTGTGTGTGTGTGTGTGTGTGTGTGTGTGTGTGTGTGTGTGTGTGTGTGTGTGTGTGTGTGTGTTTGCGTGTGTGCGTCAGAAAGACGCGAAGAATTATTGAAATATTAGTTCTCTGCAGGGTTCAGAGAATTCCTAGTCGAGCAGTCTCGACTAGAGCTCTCTTACTTGTTAAAATTAAATTTTGTTCTATTATAAATTTGGTTTCATATGTCATATATCATACATCTTCATTTCTAATTTGATTGCCTCAAATGTATGTATAAGTGCTGCACTTGTGCTATAGCTGCTTACAACATCTCAATCGATGAGAACAATAACAACATCCTCTAACCCTAACGCTCTTTCAAATGTCAAAAGCGCAGGCACTTAAAATGCCAGAGATGCAAGCATTGTCGGGGCCAAATGAAATTAGGTAATAAGCTGGCCATATAGAAAAGCCATTTATGTATGTATATATGCAGCCGCAGTCCAAGTGCAGCTCACTTTTCATTTTCAAATGGCAACGGCAAGTGCGCCACAGTGACACACACACACACACACATACACACACTGCCACAGTTGGCAGCCGCTGCAGTTGCAGTCAGTCTGCGTTCCAAGTTGCAGGCAGTTATAATTTATAAGACTGTGCCCCACTCAGGCGGCCAGACGACCATAAAAGTCCTGCACTGGCGGCCTGCAGGCGGCTCTGTCAGTTGGACTGTCAATTGAGCGCAACACTTCGAAGCCAAGAAAGAAAAAAAAATAAGAAACTACAACGCGCAAACAAAGCCACAAATCGGACAAGCGGACACTAAAATGAATTGAAACTAATATGCCAAAGTGAGAGGAGCAACAGCCTCTGACAATGGCTTCATGATTCTGAAAACAGCGCCAAGGGGCGAGCTAGAAAAAAAAAACAAAAATAACAAAAACAACAAAAATCGTAGAAGGATACACACAATGGTCACAAACATTGCCTGCTTACCTATAATGCCATAATCGATGCCTGCTGCAGAGCTCTATTGGGAGCTTGGGGGTATACAAGTTGGGGAACTGCGAGCATGTTCACATTATTCAATTTCGAAAGCATTTGCAATTTCGTCATTAATTGCACAGAGACTTAAGATAATTATAATTATGAATACGGATCGAATCAATTAAAGCCAAGTCTGCTTTCTTTAGTAAGTTTTGGCAGGCATTAGAGAGATATGTAATTTAGCAAAATTATAATATTTACATAATTTAGGCTGAAAAGCAAACTCTAACAACTTTTCGGCCAGTCAAAGTCCATCTAGATATTTTTATGTATTTAATCAATTATTTTGCCTGCCAGCGCATTAAATATTTGTCAAACTATCCATAGCTCCTTACTCTATTTTGTGTCGATTTATTATCGCGCGTTATAAATCATTTCTGCAAAATTTGCCAGTTGCACTTTTAATTATACACAGAGAGCTAAACAAAGGTGTCACGAGCTGCCGCTCGAGCAGGCATAAATTAATTGAAAATCAATTAGACGCGAGTTGCCGCTGCAGTTGCCGTTGCCGTTGCCATTGCCGACAGGCCCAATGAAATGCCATTAAACGCATGCATTGAATTATTGTCAACTGCCAATTGGCAAATGGCTGGCAATTGGCCAGCAATCCATGGCGACATTTATGGCCAAAATGTGATTATTAATAATGCACCCAAACATCGAGCGATAAAGTGCAAAGGAGTATCTAAGCCAAAAGATACCCAGTAATATGAATGCAATAAAAAAAGAAGAAATATAATTAAAATTATTTATATTTACATTTTATTTTATTTTATTTCTTTTCACGAAATATTTAAAATAAATAAATAAATATTTCTTTTTTGATTTATTGTATTTTATTTTAAATTTCTTTAATTATTATTTTTTTTTTGCTTTATATAATTTTATTGTCTTTTATTTTAAGTGTTTTATATATATATTTATTTATATGTATACATTATTATTTTTAATTAAATTTAATTTATTCAATTTAATTCAGTTTATAAATTTTGAAATTTTTGTTTATATTTCGATATACTCTCGAAGCGAATCTAATTAAGCGCAGGGTATTAAAAAAGTGGACTCATAAACAGTTTTGGACTGCAGGTGAAATAGAAATATGTGGCATGTATGTAGTTATGTATCGACCACATACATAGGTATTTATGACTGGGCCAGCAAATTCAAAGTGCATTGCCGTGTCTGAGTAATAAAATTTTATATTTAAATTTTTCGATTTTTTTCTCTCTCTATTTTTGCATGGGGATTGACTGAGGCTTTGCGAATTTATTAATTAGAAATAAAAAATATCGTTACGCTCCGCACCGTTCCGCAGCTCGTTTAAGAGCCGTGTATATAATTTTAGTCGCACTCAACTAGACGCTGAGGTGTTAATTGCACAGTGGGTAGTGCTGCACCACCAAAACTAAAGCTATAAAGAAAAACCCCAAAAAAAATAAGACAAAAACAAAATCGATTGCCCGCCGGTTGCAATCGGTTGTTGTATCGATTGAAAGTGTGAAATTGCTAAGCAATTGTGATTGTTGCTCTGTCGAATATGTTGTTTCCTTTTATATGTGATTTTCGGGGCTTTAGTTTTGTTTTTCTTCGCTCTGGACCATTGCTATTGGCAAATTGCATCAGGTGTTCGCCGAAAATTAGTAGGGGGGATTATGATTTGTGTGTGTGTTGATTAGCCATGGGTGTGGCCAAGCGATCGGGGCTATATATATGTAAGTATGAGTGAGATTAGAAGGCCGTTAACTGTATATGGACCAATTGACTCAATGTTAGTGAAGCTAATTAAACGAATGCTCTCAATACGATATGAATGAGGTTGATGTCCTAGATTCATTGGGGATTGGTTCAATAATATCACCGAATGCTTAGCACTGTCAGTTATCCAAAAACTGGTTAATATTAGTTATCAGCTATTGAATAAATAAATGTTGGAATCTTATAATTATTTTTCAAAAAATATTCCCTATCTTCTCAATGTCACAACTAATATAGTTACTATCCCTTCTCAGTCTATCAATGGTATAATATTTACATTCCAATATCATCTGTCATTCGTCAATTGCAAAAGAATATATAGAATGTGAAGACTTTATACTCTAGCAATCATTGCCAGCTTATTTTATTCCAAAGTTATTCTGCTCTGTGGGCAGAGCAGAAAGGTTAAGTGAATGCAAATGCAATTTATGCCCATACTCTATGGAGTTGGGCGACATCATTAAAATGCCTCACATTGGCCAAGAAAGTTGGCTGAAATTTTCAAATTAATTCATTTTAATAAATCGAATAGCAAAGCCCATTCGAAATGCAGTCCATGGATTCTTCCGCATTACTCGTACAGTGCCGGCAGGCGCACAAGGCAAAGATTTGAACAAAGCTGGATGGTTGAACCAGAAACCTAGCTTACTCCTCACCTGGACATGGATTGCATCCATATTCGTTTGGCTGGCGAAATTCGGATACAGATTTATGTAAATTTGGAGCATGACACACACGGCACGGGCACGGGCACGGGTACGGGCACGGGACAAAGAGACTGTAGCATCTGCTGTCTCGGTAGCTTGGAGGTCAAAGTGAATCACGGTTTGATACATGACCATTAGTAGATTTCTGCTCGGGTCTGGAACGTGCAGCGGCATGCGAAATTAATTTCGTACGAGTAAGTCGAAATCTCTCAGTTATGCACCTGGCTGCCAATTAGCGTAAATAATAAGGATTCTACTATGTGAGCTGCGGATCGCCCCCGATGCGGTCAACAACAACAATAAGAACAACAACAACAAACGTTCCCGTTCAAGTTCAGATTCCTGGCGCGCTTTGGCTGCAATAAAAATTGCCATTTTCATAATTGCCTCGGCAGATGGTGCCAGAAATGTCGCCTAATTGGCTGCCGGGCTTAAAGAGGCCCAGCTAGATAAGTCCATAAGCCCGCTGCTCACCTGGTCCTTCTAACGGCAGAACAATAGAACGATCCTCTAAGTGGCCTGCTCTTTGGCAGCTTTGCCGCTCTCACTCTTTCTCACTGTAGCCCCCTCTTTACCTCCTCCCTTTCCGCATATTTCTATGACAATATTTTGCGCTGCGTTTGCTTAGCTGGCAATGCGAGCTCCTATATCATTTATCAGATGTAAGTTTCATGGCCGTATTGGCTTTGACTTTACCATTGCCATTCGGTGTTAATACACTAACAGCGGTTATATTGCTTTGGATATTGGGAATGTAACAGGCTTGGCAAGAAGTCTGAACAAATCTAATATGGACCACTTGTTTGATAAACTTTTGTCATATATGAAATGATTATTAGCTAGAGAGCTAATAGCTTGAAGTTTATATATAATTTTCAATATTTATTTAACAAAGTGTATTTGAAATTCAATACAAGAACTCCATTCTTTTGCATGCTTCTATACTACTCTTTTATTATTATTATTATTATTATTGTTGCTGTTGTTGTTAGCAGAGTGTTAACATGATCTTTTATTGCGGGTACTTACTGTTGTTGTCTATGTGTTCGGTTGGAAGCTGGTGCCACCGGGTAGGTTGGCTTATTTACCGCTAATAATGGTCATTTAGCTTGACGATGGCGTGGCTCTGATTAGAGAGTGGGCCACCTTTAGTCGCAATGAATGCACACTCAAACACACACACACACACATTCATAACGAACACATTTTGATTTGATTTTCTAGAAAAATGTGTGTAAAACGCGATTTTTGAATTTGTTCAGCAATTTGCTGCTTAATTGACAAAACACACACTCTGACGGCGACAGGCTGGCCAACAACCAGCGGCGTTTTGCTGTAGTTGCACTCGCAGTCGCAGTCGCAGTCGAAGTCGAAAGCAGCGCAAACATAGTTAAGAACCAAGACGAAATATTCATGCAACTAATAAAATCACATGTATGTATGCAGCACAGAGACCCCAATGAGTCATGCGGCAGCAGGCAAACACTCTTGGCCCAGACAGCTGCACAGACTAAGCGGCCCAGTTTGGCAGATGGAAAGGGGCAAGCGGGGTAGGTGCATGCGATCTGCCTGTCTGGTGCTACGGGGCGTGTTTAGAGTCTATGCAAAAAAATATATATATATCAATGTATATATGTATGTCTATGTTATATAAAATGTGCAACAAACATGCGCGCTTTGAGGCAAATACTTGCCACAGCGAAACACAACATGCAAAGCAATGTGCACTCCAGCTAGGTATTAGATGAAGCATTCGATACGACTTGTTGGCTGTAAGAAAAAATAAAAAAAAAACTCTAAGGGAAATTTCTAAAATAATAAGTGAATATTATGCTAGATTGATGAGATCAAGCTAAACGTCATCAGATTGTTCCGGAAATGAGATTGTGAGAGTCACTAGGAATTCATTTAGAGATCATTTTCATTTACTTACTTTATTCCATACTCCGATTTTAATTATAGGCAATAAGTAAGAACACAGTTGAATGTAGTTATATGTATTATGCAACCTTTTGTGGTACTGTAAATTTAGTCTAGTCTGGATAAGCTAAGGGAAATCGTTTTTGCATAAAATCTGCATACATAAATGCTTTCGGTCCCCAACAGCCTTTCTCGCACTCACAACAGAAATAATTGCATTTACCGACGCCGCAGCACGGGCCCGGAACATGTAGGTCTCCGCAGAGATGTGCAAGGCAGTGCGTTTCGGAATGGTTACTGCTCTGGTAGGCAGGATAGATATCCTTGCATGTCATCGTATACGGCTGTGGTATTTCGAAAGAGATTAATACACTGCTGCAGCATTTCGCCTCGATGTGCCACAGCAGCAATACAAGTTGTATGAGGAGGAATAACAGATGCTTCGAAAACATGCTTATAATGCCAGACGACTTCTATATACAAGTTAGCACTGGCTCTTGACGGAAACTGTAAAGCAAATATATTTAAATGTATACTAATTTAAATGAGGCGTATCAAAGTAAGTGAACGAATCAATTATGGCTAGACAAAGTTGAACAAAAAAAAAAAAAAGTGTAAAAGTTTTACAAAGGAATTGCAAAATAAAAAATAAAAATAAATAAAAAATTAATTCATTCCTGGGACAGCATTTTGCATCAGCACATGGCGACAGCAGGCACAACAACTGTAGCAGAATCAGCGAAAGCGGAGCTATATACATCTTTGCTTTGCTGCGGACGGTGTCAGAAAATTTCTACTACAAAACTAATTGAAAGGCTGGGTGAAGCGAATTTCAATAATGAATGTGGCTAATGAATTACATAAAGTGTTTCTAGGGGACAGTTCTCATAGAAATGTCTATGCCAAGTGCATATTGAGGTGATTAGATTTGTCTATCTGAAACAAATACCAAAGAAATAATATAAATCCCATACAAATTACGCAAGTTATCTAAGCAAAATACTCGACAGTCGTGACGTCTGATCAAATCAATCCAATACTCCATGAGATATGGTTGAATAACTTTACAATTTAGGCAGTTTGGGGTGGCATTTGCAAGTTTATCACTCAGCCTGGTGCATTATCTTAGCCACATAATTTCGGGTATATCTGGCAGATCTAACACACATTCGCGAACAAAATCGGCAGCCATTAGGCTAATGCAGCGCCAGCATCGCATTTTTCACTAGGCAAAATGTGAGCTTTGTGTGGGTACCCCCAGGGGAGAGGGTAGAGGGCCAAAATGGTAGTAAACATTGCGCCTATTAATTTATGACATAATAATTCTCAAAGCGCAAACAAAGCCGCTCGTAAAAAGTAGGTCCGAGCCAGACAATGGACCGCATTATGCACTTACCGAGCCTGGACCCACATGAGCATATGCCCATTGGGGCAGATGGTGGACAACCTGCGCCCCCTCGTGCCTCCTGCAAATCAGTGCGACAAAAGTTGAAAGACCAACCAAATAGACAAACGGGGTGGGAGGCGTTTTTCAAGTGTTTGAGTCCAACTTTTGCTTTTTGTTTGCATTTTTTTATGTTTTTTTGTGTTTTTTTTTTTCTGTTTTGATTATTGTGGTTGTCGCCTGGGCGAAGTGTCTATGTGCAGCTGTCAGAGATTGCCACCGAGTGGCAAATAAACTGAACAGAGACTTTTGGCGAAGCTAAATTATTTAATATCACATTATCTGGCATCATAATTATGCAGCGCCCGAGTGAGTCACTGCTTGGGCGAAGGAAAGGCCACAATTCGCTGTGCGACAACTATGAAAAATCACTTGCAATTTGGTTTATCAATTTGTGAAAATTATAAAAAATATGCATACGTTGAATATTTTGGCGAAATCATTTGTAACCCAACTGTCGCCCACGCTGCGATTGCGACGATGTGGCAACGCCACAACCGCCGTTCACAACACTGCTGAGTGGCCCCCGTATCGCGTGGGTAGCTGCTGCTGCTGCCCAGGCGCCAAAATAAAAAGAGAAAAATACCAAATCTGTAATCCGTTTATGCAACTGTTTATATACTCTTACTTTCTAGTTGGGCACAGTGATTTGCTAGTCGCATGTGTGATTGGTGGAGATTGGAGATTGGTGAGGCCATTCTACGTTCTAAATGAGAATGATATCGGTGAGCCATGCTATCATAACCTATTTCAGTAAGAACCACCTACAACAGCGGTACCTGTGTATTCATCATACTCTATGAAGCACCCATTCCCCTCGGCCTCGCTGTCTCTCTCTCTCTCTCTCTCTCTCTTTCACTTTCTCTTCCTTGTTTTATGTAGTGCAATAAGTTTTCTTTTATATTCACTTGTTTCACAGTTCTCTGCCTGCCTCTGCTTTTCATTCTTCGAAACATTATCAGCTCTTCACTTCTCTCGCTTTCTTCATTAGTTAAACAGATTTCTTTACAGTGTATCCTTGAGTCGTCTAGTATTTTATAATACTTGGCACTTTGGCTGCTGATGCTGCTGCTGCTGTATTCTGGCCATTCGATACACTTGACGCCGTTCGTTGAAATTAAATATATATACGGGTGCATATAGAAAATGCGTCGTGAGTCAAGTTTAGGATTTCTAGTTGCATCGTTTAGCTACGGCCATTGGAAACACCATGCTCACTCTCTCTCTCGCTCTCCCTCTCGCACTGTATCTTTCTATTGCTCTGTACATTTCAAGAGAATACGACGAAAAGCATTCGAACAGCACTTCTTGAGTTTGTTTGCAACAGCGGCAAACAAATATTCGTGATTCCTGATAAGCATCATTTGTTGGCCGCTGTGGTCCGAACTCTCTGCATTGGTTAACAAATGCCGCTAAAATGCGGAAAGCTAATCAAAAACGCGTTGCGACCACGACGCCGACGCTGACGCCGCCGCAGCCACAACCAATGCAGACTGGCCCCAAATATCGATGGCGAAACGTTAAGTTCCAAGAGCCAAGTTCAATTGGCAAACAAATTCGCGTGAATGAGCCGAAAACAGCCGCAGTCAAAGCCACAGCAACAGCAACAACTGTCGAGCAACTGGCTGCTGGTATTTGTGCTCGTACTTGCCAGGCAAATTTGGCCAAAACATTAACCGTTTTGTCCGTTGTCTGCGATTCTGTCCACGCTGTCCGTGTGACTTATGTGCGACATTAGCGCGACGTTCTTTGCTTAATTACGTAAAGGTTTTTTTTTCTTTTTTGGGGCCTCCGCCTCAAGGTTTCCTTGCGCACATGCTACCCTGCTGCTCTTTCACTCTTCGGGCTTACTTCCATCCCCCCTCTCTCTCTCTCTCTCTCTCTCTCTCTTGCTGACTATTCCACTCACCGTTTGTTTCGTTTGCTGTGTTTGTTATGTGTACGACAAGTTCGTGTCTTAAGTCTTTCGTTTTGCGCCTTGTTCGACTCTTGTCGCAGTGCCGTTTTTCTGTTTTCTGTTATGTTCTGGTCTTGCAACAGGTTGTAAGTCGAAATTAAAGAATTTGTTATGTTGATTTGTCCTCTGGCCTATCCCTAGTCTGGGTGGCATGCCACAAGGGTCCAGGGAGAGGACCTGGCGCTAGTCTACAGTCTATTGATAGTTTGACCTTTATGTAATCATATGAATATTACATGAATTATTTAGCAAATGCTTTACCGTGTATTTTCCGTCGCCAATGAACAAGTTCTTTCCGGACTATATAGACTTTCTATGCAAAAACTTCGCATGCTGTGCGTTTCTATTATTTAGACTCTCTGAATAGTTCAATTATAATGTTCCCAAGCTTTTCAACTGCTTCAAATGCTCCATATTCATTCATTCAGTCATACATTCTAAAAGCTCACAATAACCTGAACAATATTTGCTAATTTCTGTTACAACGCTTTATTAATCATACGCCAAGTAAGCCGCAAAGTGCTTTAGAATTGCCAAAAAAACTTAAAAAACTATATAAGAGCGTAACTGAAAAAAAATTTAAGTAATTTTTCTCACGCTCCATTAAAAGATCATTAATCTGTGCTCTAAAGCCTTTGAGGCTGGCAATGGAACAAGACGAGGCATCTGGCGTCATTACAAGAGAGTCGATGATCGCATTTCCAACTAATTTCAATATTAACCAAAACAAAAACAACAAATATATCGGCCATGGCGGGCCACTTCAAACGGCCAAGTACAACACTTGTTGTTCGGCTTGTAAAGTTGTTGAACTCGCGTGCGAGAAGAGAAATTGAAATAGTTGTCCGCTTGAGAGAAATATATTGACAAATTATTGACAGACGGCCCACTGCTGTTCGAAACTAATTAAAAAAGCTGTTTAAGCTGCAACAAAAAAGCCAAAAAAAGTTCGATGAATTAACAGCGAGTTCGATTTATTTTCATTTGCCTTACAGACGCTTGGCAATTTTTCATGTAAATGTGGTAGCGGGGCGATTAGGTTGCTGCTGTTGCCGTTGTTGTTGTTGCTGCCATTTACAACATAATCTAAATGAGGCATATGGAGCTCCATTATTCATAGGCAGGAGAAGGCACAGCCGTGAAATGATCAGAAATGAGCTAGCGCTATGACTTAATAGGCCAGGCTTTAACTATGCCTTATGTTGTTGCTGTCGCTGTTGTTGTTGCTGTTGTTGTTGCTGTTGTTGCTATGCTGGCCACCCAGTCCGAGTTGGTTTGGAGTCGACTGTGAAGTCAATAAAGGCGCCGTTGGTGGTCAGCTCAAAATGTTGCCAACTGAGGACTGCGCCACTCGACAAGAGACTTGGACGTTACGATTGCTGCCGTCGTCGCTGTCGCTGCCGCTGCCAACTGTTGCTGCTGCTGCCGACTGCGCATGGCCAGACAAGATCATTAAGGTGGCATATAACATGGCACTAAAGACACACAGACACTTGCCGCTTGCTTTAGCTGCCCAAAGTACCTGTTTCGCATGGAGCACTGATGTAAGTACAGTGTATACTGGCTAAGACTGGCAATCGATTCTCAATATGCATCATATCATTAATAGCGATAGTTTAGACGACCTTTGCTTGCTGTAGAAATGAATAAAATAAAGTTTATAAATGATTAACTTTGAATTTATATAAAGAGTCAGTGTTACTTGTGCTTCACTGTAACAGCCAGTTACTGTTGCTGCTGTTTGCAGTTAGAGATGTTGTGCTGGCGCTGACACTTTTGATTGAATTCCCAGCAGCGTGCGTTGGTTCCGCGCCTGCGCCTGCTCCGTCGATTGTAATCAACGCGCCGCGATCAATCCGCAAACTTGAGCTGGACGCCACACAGCCACTCGAATCAATCCATCAAACGTATCAATCATGATGACAGCCAAGACCAAGACCAGGCAGGCCAGACTACTCTACTCTACATCCACATCCAGGCACAGGTAGCTGCTGCTTTTCTAACATGACTGGAACCGTTGTTGCCTCACTTGTGGAGTCTCCACGCGCGTTGCGCCCATTAAATTTGAATAATCTTGGAGTTTCTTGCGGTCTTTTTTTTTCGCTTTCAACTGTCGCATGGAGCTGAGGTTGAGGCTGCGGCTGGAGCTGCAGCTGGACATGGTCCGGCCGCCTTGCGTGCCAGGCTCGCATCGAGCCGCTGCAGGCCATCAGCAAACTGATTTGAAATTCTAAAGTGATTTTGATTACTTGAGGTGTTGATGTTTTGACTTGTACGTTGATTAGATAGTTGAAGGCTTGTTAGATGCATGTCAAGACAGAGCACCGGGCACCGGGCACTGGGCACCCAGCAGCTAAACCAGTCTAACAATCCGGCTATCAGTCAACGAGATGCGCCTCAGTGTTGATTATAATTTAATTATAAGCAATCTGTAACAAGTTAATGGCCGTTGGCGCGGCGCATAATTTAGCAGGCAGGTGTGAAATGGCTTCATTAGCTTAGACGGCTCCGGGGGCCAGCCTGCCAACTGCAGCAACTGGCCAAATGTGTTGATGAGGTAGCGCTGCATGACTAATAATAGTCATGGCCCTGTCACAGTTGCTCATTGCTGCCTGGCAGCCAATCCTCTCTCACGGCCTATGGCTCCCGGACAGACACGACCGATGCCTGCAAACGAAAGTTGCGGCTAAGTGATTGGCTGCCAGGCACTGCCAATGCCCGGGCTCATATGAGTTTAGCTAATGCTAATAAATGCTTACTCTTTTGTGCTCTCTCATTATGTATTGTCTGAGACGGCAATTGCTATTTGATTGAAATTGTGCGGTGCGGGAATAAGGGATACAAATACTTATATACATATATGCTTAATATTATAGTCAATAAGTAAGAACACAGTTGAATGTAGCTATATGCATTATGGTACCTTTTGTGGTACTGTTTGTTTTGGTCTAGTAATCGCCCATTGCGAATGCTATGGGAAATCGTCGTTGCATAAAATCTGCGTATATATATTCAGTCGGTTCAAAACAGCCTCGCTCGCACTTGCAACAGAAATAATCGCATTTACCGATGCTGCAGCACGGGTTCGGAATACGTAGGGATCCGCAGAGATATGCCCTGCATTGGTGTTCGTTACCGTAACCGTTCGAGTAGGCTGGATAGATATTCTCGCATTTCATAAGATACGAATACGATTTTGGTATATTGAAAAAGATTAATACTCTTTTGCAGCATTTCGCCTCGATGTGCCACAGCAGCAATAAAAGTTGTATGAGGAGGAATAACAGATGCTTCGAAAACATGCTTATAATGCCAGACGACTTCTATATACGTTTAGCTTTAACAAGTTAGCACTGGCTCTTGACGGAAACTGTAAAGCAAATATATTTAAATGTATACTAATTTAAATGAGGCGTATCAATGTAAGTGAACGAATCAATTATGGCTAGATAAAGATGAAAGGAATATTCAACAAAAATAAAAATAAATAAATAAAATAAAATAAATAAAAATAATAAGAATAAGAAAAAAATCAAAAGATTTCTCATTTCCCATTAAAAAATATATATATATGTATTTCATTTAAAAATAATGTTTATGTATAACTCGAAGTCTTTTTCTTTTCTTTCCTTTCACAATAAGAGGTTTATGGCTTAAGCTCTAATTGATTGATTGATCAGATTGATTCACTTGGGCATAAATCAACCAACTCTTGTGATTTATGCAATTGAGTTTTAATTTCTAAACTCATTTCATCAATTTGTGTTTCACATAAATATTTGGCTTATCAGCTACATTATGAATGGACCACCTTGCTAGAGTTTTTGTGATTATACAGAGTCTGATTGAGTCATAGCTCTATCGAATATATTTGAATCTCTGCGATTCATGTCATGGTCACTTGTACGCATTATTGAGCTCATTCCTGAAATTCGATTGTCATTTGTTTACTTGAAGCGTCGGGGCTGCTAAGTTCTTTACTCTACTTATTCTAATGCCTGTGTACTCAGGCCAGGCGGTTTTTTGTTTATTTGCTTGGCATTTGTATTGTCGTATACAATATGTCAGCACTGTGACTTTTCGGCTCTGACTTTTAATTGCCATCGCAGAACGGAAGAGGCAGCAGTCGTAGCTGAAGCAGAGATTTCATGTGTGGGCCGTTTTCTAAGTACATATTTTGTTTGTATTATTTGAAGTGTTTGCATTTCGTAATTGGAACGTCAAAATGTCAAGTGACGCTTGAAAGGGTTCCAATTTGTTTACTAAGCATTGCTCGGGACTATAAATATATAGTTGTATAAATATACATACATTCATATATGTATATATGCATATATTTTTTATGAGGTATATAAGCGAATGATGTTGTATATACATAAATTATTGAAATTATATCCGAATATGAAACATATCAATTAACCAATAGTCGATTCAATATAAAGATTCCTTTGGAAGAGTTCTTCTTCTAGACCAAATCGATTTATATGCAAATATTTTAATTGGTCGCAGTTGCCTTTGAGCATAATTTGAGCAGTTCACGATAAGAAATAAAATAAATAACTGCTGGGGCAGCTATGTATGCTATGTATGCCTAATATACATGCATATCGACTGCAACAGAATTTCATGTGTCGCCTCCAAATAGAAAACTGTTGTAAGTGCTGCTGCAGCTTGAAGTTCAGCTGGACCAGCATAAAATAATGTACCTGCTGCAGGCTGCATCTACTTACGTCGCATACGAATAATATTATGGCCAACATTAAGGCAGCGCTGCGACGGCGGTTGGAGGGGCGAAGGGTTCGATGGAATCAACAAGCAGATCAGAGACGTTCGTTCGTTCGTTCGCATTGCACGTTCGAAGACCTCAATGTGAACCTGCAGCAGTCGGTTTAATGCAACCGCCAGATCCAGCTCAACCACAACAAAAGCCACGACAACAGGTACTTGCAGTCGCCTCTAGGCCATGGATGCGAGAACGAACCAATAATCCACGCACAGAACACAATGCGGCTGCGGCTGCGGCTGCGACGTCGACTTCGACTGCGACTGCGACGGCAACTGCGGTCGCATCCAGCGTTTCTATGGAACCTAAACAACATCGTGCCCCGACTTTGACTCCAGCTCGAGGTTGGAGTTGGAGCTGAGAGTCGAGCCTGAGCCAGAGTCTGAGGTCTGGTCAGTGGCTCCAAGGGCGCATGGGCAATTCTCGCGAAATGGAATTATAAAAGAATGCCTCGACCCGGGCGCGTTTTAACGAGTTGAACAAAATCGAAAACTGTGGATGCCAGTGCGCGCGTAGGAGAGCCCTCAACTCAGAAATGAGTTGAAAATAAATAAAAACAATAAATAAAAGTTGAAGCCAAAGCTGAATGAGGCCAGAACAAAAGCAACTTCAAGCCAGCCAAGCAATGAGCGTGAGGGTGATGTCTGTGGCACACACAGCGAAGAGACGAAGGGACAGAAAGGGTGGAGGGGCACTCACAATGAGCCCTCAAATGAATGCGTAGACGATACGTTGCTGAAGTGGGTGCCCCCAGAGCCCAAAAGAAAATTAACCGAAATGCGAGCGATCCGAGACCGCAAACCCGCAGCAACAAGTGTATAAGTGGCAGGGACAGAGACGGCGGCAGAGGCAGAGGCACGAACCGGCGATCGCGGCGGATGCCAAGAGTCAGAGTCAGGCGCGATCAATGATCGCGGCAATCGCAGAATGAAGTGGAAGTGTGAGTCCCGGCACCAGAGGGGGATCGAAGCGTGTGCAATCGATAGAACAGATGAAAACCCTGAGCAGAGGAGGAGGATGAGGAGGAGGAGAGGGGGCAGGGGCAACATGAGCAAGTGCGATCGATGGATCGATGGGCAGTTGGGTTGAGGCTTTATGGTGGCAATTGTATTTGGCCAGTGATCGTATGGCGGCTCAATTGTTGTTGTTGTTGTTGTGGTTTTTGTTGTTGTCGAGCCAGCCAGCCAGCCCGTACATTTATGCAACTCATTGTTTGGCCAGTGAGGGAGGACAGAGTCTGAAAGGGTACAACATGATCATCTTCAACACCTTGGACAGGTTACAAAACAAAAGTGGCAACATTATTGAGCACGCTCTCTGCCCACCCCTCTGCCAACTACTACTACTACTACCAACACTACTACTCATCCGTTATCGGTCAACTGTTGTGGATGTGCGTACGTGGCTCAGGCTTTTAGCTGCAGATTACGTAGAAGCTCTGGCCCCATCCTCTCCACAAGCCATTGGGGCTTTGGCTCCGGTTCGGTAGTTAGTGCTTGATGTATGTTATTCGTGTTGCGCCCGCATCCAGCTACCTGCGGCAGTACGTGGCCATACCATACCATACCATGCCGAACCGTACCATACCGTACCGTACCTTGGCATAGCATAGCATCTCATAGCATCTCGTACTATCGGGTATTTCATAATGCAATGCAATCTTTATGAGTTCATCGTAAAGGTGATCGAAAAGAAGTCAGCTGAATGCAACCTGTTGGCTGGGCTAGGTTATCCAGAGAAAGCAACAGCAACAGCATTGTGAGAATGCCTTTGGGCTGGCAATTTCAGAAATCTTAATAATTTCAGTCCGTGAGTGTGCGCAAGAGCAACAGAGACAACAAAAGCGCTTAAGAAGCTGGAAATAGCAGCTCTAGAGTTCAATCAAATAATAGTAATCATATTCAGAGTCTGACTGTGAGAGCTAACTGGGACACTGATATCGAGAGCAAAGGCGATATGCCATCATTTAATTGGCCCGCTTTTAATTTGTGCAACATTCTCTTTGGCATAAGGTATGAGAGTATGACTATTCGTTATAGTAGTTAACATAAAATATATATATAGATGTAGAGAGATATTTTAATATCTGAATAATATATTTGAAAAATGTGAAAAATTCTTTTTCATTATTTATTTATTTTTTATATGTACCTTATCTTCATTATTATGATTTTCATTTGTTTATCACATCTTTTATTTTGTATTTTCTTTTTATTAATATTTTATATTTTAAAATCTTCATCATTATGAACTTCATTTATTTATATATAAATTACATGATAAGTTCATTGACTTATATAAAATAAATTTTGTTTAAGCTATAATTTGAATTTATTATTCAATATGCCATAAAATATTGTTTCACATTTTCATTTCACTTCAAAATTTCTCTCATATATCTGTAATTAAGTTCATTATATTAATAAACCTACAGCAAAATACTTTCAGAATATTAACTTTAGCTTTCGTTAAGTTCATAACCTTTCGGTTGCTTTAACTGTTAACTTAATCTCCGCAAAAAAAAAGGGAACAACCTTCGGCTTATCTGCATCCTCGTGCGGCAACAACCTTGCTGGGCCAAGAATCTATAGAGCCGGCTTGAGAGCGGCCATAAGGAAGAAATTAAAATTGTTGTTGCTGTGGCTGTGGCTGTTGTTGTTGTTGTTGCTTGGTATTTTAATGATAATTTCCTCTTCACGAATTTATGGCATTTTAATTAAAAGTGCCTAAAAGAAGAAATAATATGTTTTTATTTCGTCTGTTGTGCTGCGGCTGCTGCAAGCAACCAAAATACGAGTTTAAGCCACGTAAATTAGCCAAGTTAATGCCTTTTGGGCCAGTGGATGCTGCTTCCTGTTGCGCCTGAACTCTTGCAACTTCAATGGCATAATCCTGACCATAAGCAGCGCACAGTTCACAGTTCCAGTCGAAGAGTCGTCGAGTCGCCCAGTGTGCCCAGTCCACGGTCGCACATAAACGTCAATTTGGCCAATTATGGAACGCACCAAAAACTGGAACCGCTGGCCAAGACAAGTGCATTGGACTTTCGATTTCTCGTTCTGCGCGCTTTTGGCTTTGCCATTCGCCAGCACCTACCTCCGCCCTCACTCTCGGCAGCGCCCTCGCCAATGCCTTTGTGCCTCTGCCACTTGTTTTGGGCTTGATTAATGCGCTCGCTCACGCTGCTTCAGCTTCAGCTTCAGCTCCACAGCTCCAGCTCCAGCTCGTGCCCAGCCCAGCCCCAGTCTCAGTCTCAGTTCCAGTCTTGGCTATTAATTCTATAGCTCTTTTCGCTGTTGTTCGGTGCTGCTGCTGCTTTTGATGCTGCTGCTAGCCATAAAAGGCAACGTTTGTTGCCCCGACGATGGCTCAACAGGTTGCTGTTAATGAACGCCCGCGCAGAGTGTTCTTCTTGTGGCTGGTGCAGCAGGGGCCGGGCAGGGCAGGCAGGATTGGAGTGCCGCAGGAAGTGCTCCTCGAGCGGTGCCAACGCAAATGGTTAGCAATTACTTTATGCGTTCGCGTTGCCAACTGATTACAAGTCCCTTTTGGGCAGCGCCGCACCTCGGTGCCAACGTGTGCGGTAGAATGCACGAATGCGTTCAATATAATGAAATTCATTTGTACAATGTCTGTCTGTCTCTCTGTCTGTCTGGTGTCCCCATCCATTCCCGTGCTAGGGCCTGAAACTTAGTCCAAGCCCAGCCTAAGGTGCGTGGCAGACCTGTCCAACAATCTCAAGCGTGCCACGTCGGCTAACCTTGAATTTGTTTTTGTTTTTTATTTTCGCAGTCAACTTGAAACGAGAATTGTAGCGCTTGGCTTTTCGTTTTCGTTTTCTTTTATTTTGTAGCTGCTGCTGCTGCTGCTTTGTTGGCTGACTCCTCCGCTGCTTGTCACTACGGCGAAACTTGTTACACCGCAAAGATATATAAAAGTATATATATGTACATATATACACAAAATGTGAATACAGTTGGCAAACTCGAATTGATATTGATTCGCGCCTGCCTGATTCATAGGCTCATCAAAACAATACAAGAATAAACTGTTATATATCTTAGATTATCAGATGTATATCAAAATATATTTGATAATATATCTAAGAAATAAAAGTCTGCTTGGTAAAATCACAATATTATAAAAAATATATATATATTGTATATACATATGTATATTGTTTAGTAATGTGAATGTGATATTATTATAGCATACAGTACTTGAGTAAAAGTAAAAGCAAGGAGAGAAGATGTGCAGAAGATCATTACAGTTGTCTATGTGTATGCAGCAGTTCACATTTGGTATTTGTATTTAGGTAAAACGAAGCTAGAATGCTCACAGCAGCAGAGAGCGTTCCCATTGCCCACTTGAAGCTCGACTGCAGCGAGCTCTACCTGCCGTCAGGCTCAACATTTGGGAGAGACAGTGCTTGAGTAAAAGTTGCCCTATATAAAGGGCAGCAGCTGCAGCATTTCTTCAGTCAGTCTTCAGTCGTCCAGGCCTGGTGGGGGACAGCGCATTACAGTGAAATCGAGTGTGTATAAGCATTAAAGACGTAGAGGCACTACGTAGAGGAATTACGTAATGGAATTACGTAGGGGAATTACGTAAAGGAAATACGTAGAGGAATTACGTAAAGGAAATACGTAGAGGAATTTCGTAAAAGAAATAGGTAGAGGAATTATGTAATACATTCACGTAAAGGAATTACGTAGAGAAATTACGTAATGGAATTACGTAGAGGAATTACGTAAAGGAAATACGTAGAGGAATTTCGTAAAAGAAATAGGTAGAGGAATTATGTAATGGAATCACGTAGAGGAATTACGTAGAGGAATTACGTAAGGGAAATAATAAAAGGAAATACTTAGAAGAAAGAGGAAATATTTAGCGAAAATACTGTGAAGCAATACTTAGAGAAAATGCTTAGAAGAAATACTTCGAAATACGTATAGGGAATACTTAGAAGAAAAAAAAAACGTTGCCACCAATTGGAAACGCCAAACGAAAATCATATGTATATATATTGTGTATGAAATATTTATAATATAATTAGATTCTCAGGCTAGTAGAAAAAGTCTTCAATAAGTATTTGAAGAAGCACAAGTGACAGCTACCAATCAACGCTGAACACCAACTGTAGAGACACATATCCTGCTGCTGTTCTTAACTCTCAGAGCTGGCAGCGCTGGCATAAATCAAACTTCAAAAAGTGCGCCCAAATGGCAAGTACCAAACGAAGAGCAACTTTCACCCATAAATGGTGCGATCTGGCCATAAACTTGGAGCTGCCGCGTTGACGCAATGCCTCCTAATGATAACATTAAAATTGTGTTAAGAAATTAGCTAAGCGCGGCGGCGGCGGCGGCAGCAGAAGCAACTATAAGTCGTAAATCATGTGAAATAGCCAGTTGTAGCACAGCTTGGAGCTTCGACAAGGAATACAACAACAACAACAACAGCAGCAACAACAACAGCAACAAGCAGCAGCAACAGCATCAGACGCAGCAGCATTTTCACATTACGCGATAGCGAAAAGTGCACGTCAATTAAGATACGCCAAGGTATGCCAGACAGGTGAATCAGCAGGTGGGTAAGGCGCGGGCCGAGGATAGGATAAGAGACGCAGAAGCTGAAGCAGAAGCAGAAGCTGCGACAACACAGTGGCTGGGACACTTTTGTCAACTGGCATTAACAGTTTCTACGCCTGTCAGCTCGTAAATCTCACCCAATAGCTCTGCGCTCCTCTTGTTGCTGTAACTGTGTGTGTGCGTGTGTGTGTATCTCCCATTTCAACGCCCAACTGGTAGCAGCACTGCGTATTGCATTTATTAAAAGTCAATAAATTAATAAATTATCGTATTAAAATAAATTGCATCTAAATGTTCTAAGTTGCACATTAATTAAGCAGATTGCTTGATTTATTGGCGTATCAAGTGTCGCCACCGCCATTGACCACACTCCACACTCCACACTCTACACTCACTGGACACACTCCAGACACTCTCAGTCTCTGCCTCTGTCTCTGGCACAGCCACAGTCACAGCTCCAGTCTCAGTCTGTGCCTCTGTGTGCTCTTTAGCTGATTTTTATCATCAGCTCTGCTGCTGCTTCTGCTGCTGCCTTTAGTCTTGCTGAACGTCTTGCTCATCAACAGTTGAAGATTCCACCTCGCCAAGAACACATTTTATGTGTCCATTTATGTGAAACTCAAATTGTGCGAATTCTAGCCAACAACAACAATAATAACAGCAACAACAACAACATCTGCTGTCCATTCCCATCCCATTCTCGTTCCTCATCATTCGCCATGCACTTTGTTGTCATCCGCTGACTTCTTGTGCGTGCCAATTTTCTCGTTATTAATAAAGATAAATAACTTAATGATTATTACGTTTAAAGTGTTTAATTTGCAGACGTTTAGGGTCCTATGCACAATATCTTCAGCTCGTTCTTGTCTACTCGAATTGTTGTTGTCGCCGCTCGTTAAAATGAAGTTATTAGCTGTTTGCTATTGGCATTCTGAGCTTCGATTGTGTGATTAAATTTGTGTTTGCAGTTGTAAAATCAGTGAATTAATTTGAAATAGATAATTGGGCGAGGAAATGTGGTGATATTTATAATATGTTGCTAATTTACCAATAACTAGTAGGCCTTAGCTTAATGGAAGAGCTCAAGAAATTGATGAGGTGGCATATATATATAATATACCCAGTTACTCTGCAGAGTATTTCATCTTTATGAAAGAAATATTATGTCGTATGGAATGTTTTCAGAATAAATTATGCTAGTAGGATAAATTAAGTTCCTTATGAATATAGCAAATATACAATATAATTATAAATTCATTAAGCATAAAGAAAATCATATTTTAGAATGCCGATAAAATTCAGAATCCCATTTAAGATTCGTAATATTGACAACTTACAGGGATTGGACTGAGTTCTAGATTATATTTATAATAAATATAAGTACCGAATCACAGTTAAATGGATTCATGACCCAGTTTAAAGACCATTAATATTGAAAAGCCAGCTGGTAGAACTTGGGCTCTCTTCACTAAATCTAATTTACTTCAAGAATACCTCATCTGCCTATAGTTCAGGTGTTCTGTTATAGGGCCGCTTTCGAAATGTGTGTGTGTGTGGAATGGCCATGTTTACAAGTGTAGCTGGTAGTCAGAGTACCTGTTTAACCAGACGGAAACAACATCGGCGACAACAACGACGCCAGGCCACTCTGCCCACTCTGTCCACAGTTGGCGCAAGTCCATCGTCTATATAGCATTGGCCGGAGGAAATATGGCACACGCTGCCATGTGTAATTGTGATTTCACTGGGCCAGAGACACTGGCAGTGCTGGATTGTGCTGGACAATAATGCTGCCATCTCGCTCTCTTTTTCCGTCTGCCTGGCAAAAGGTGTCAACGCGCATGCGCGCACGAGTTGTCAGCACATTAATTTCATTTACATTTCCGCCCGGCGCTGGTTTCGCATTTCAACTCGAACTTTAAAAGCTGGAAAAACTAGTGCGCTTTTCCAACACAGCAACAACAACGAGAACAACAGCAATTGCAAGTGTTGCCCACTTGGCCAACGTGTCGGCTCGTGCCTGTGTCTGAGGCTCTGGATGTGGCTCCAGCTCCAGCTCTAGCTTCGACTCCTGCTCCGACTGTGACTGTGGCCCACTCCTCCTGTTGGCCTGTGTTGCCAACTGCACAACATGAATCACACACGCACAACGCAGCGAGGAGGCATTTTTTGATTATTTACATAGTTTTGCTATTACTACAAATTTTTATTTGCCGCGCACATTCGAAGGCCTCGCTGCGAGTAGATGTTGTTGTTGTTGTGGTCGGTCTTTCTTGCTTTTTGGGCCCCACTGTTTAATTGTGGCTTAAAGTGGTAATAAACAAGCCGGCCACAAGAATATTAATAGCCCATGTTATTGATGGCAATTGCTCGTTGAATTTGGCGTAATTAAGTCGTTGTCATCACTGCACGTGTATGTGTGTGTGTGTGTGTGTGTGTGTATGCGAAAGAGTTGTCCATGTGTGTATGTGTGTGTGTGTGTATTTGCTGTTAATTTATGCATTTTTCTTCTCACGTCCAAAGATTTCTTGTCTGTGCATCTTCTTCCGTGCTAGTTAGCTAAAAATAAATCTACTGGCTACTGGCCATCAAACAAACTTGATTCAATTTTCCAAATAATCCATAAAAATTGTAGCACCCAATGCAATTTACAAGTTTGCTTTTCATTTGTTCATTATTAGTTGTGAATCTTAGTTGAAATTTGATGTCGAAATTTGTTGATGCTGAAAGTTTTTCATCTCTTATCAAGTTGAGAGCGGAAAGTCTTATAAAACGTAAACAAACTTTCTTCTAATATGTATTTCTCCTATATATGTATGCTAAAAGTCGACTGTGAGTCATGGATAGGACTGGCTTTAGTTTGTGTCGAAACAGATGAGACTTGAGGTTTATAATATGACGAAAATTAAACAACAAAAAATATTTATTTGAATTTTTAGCAAGATTTTGATTTGTCTTTTAATGGAGACATTTTTTGTTGATGTTTTGAAATTTATTTTAATTTAATTCGTGAACAACATTTCTTTAGAAAACAATATTTTTAAAGGAAAAAACCGCAAACCAGCATTTAAAAAAAATATATATTTAAGAAATGAAAGAAAAATAAAATGAAAAAATAAAATAATAATAATAACAATGCATTGAAAAAATTAAATTTATATTATAAAAAAAGATTCATAATTTAAAAAAATCTATAAATTTTTATATTTTATTGAAATAATTAAATTTATATTATAAAAAAAAGGTTCATATTAAAAAAAAAAATCGTTAAATAATGCATTTTTTGATTATTCAGTTAACAGAAAAATATATAAACTTTTTGTGAATATTAAATTATTTAAATTATGTAGACATTGCAAAATTGAACAGGCGGACATATGTATATATTGATACTAATTGAAGAATATATACACACTTAAAGTATATGAGTATACGAGCTAATCGAATTTTAAATAGGCTGAAGGTCTGATGGAAGCAAATATCGAATATGTATATTTATATTAGCCGTGCTATAAAATAGCTTAGTTTTATAATATATATAGAGTTTTATAATATAGATTTATGGAAATGCAGATGAATATATTTTTTTTTATTTTCTGCCACAATTGCTGCCTTTTATAGAAGTGTTTGGGAAACTTGTATTATCCCTTTTTCTTAGCCATTTTTAGTGGGTATATTAAAAAAGGCATAAATATAGGGAGACTTCCGCTTATGCCGCTGGGCATAAGTTAGCTCCATTGCTGTTTTCCCCGCAGCAGCTGCTGGCCCTGGGGCCAACAAATTTTCTCCCACATTTGGCTGACTGACATTTCATGGGCTTCGTGATGCGCCGCCGCATTGTTGCTGCAAGCTGCCAGCCGCGCAAACATCAAACGAACGTCAAACGCCCAATGGCCAGCAAGTTGAAAGTTTTCTCCACCAATATGGAGACAGCATAGCGTTTGCCCCGTCCTCTCGTCCATCTGTCCTCCAGTTCTCATCTCCCTTTCTCTTACGCGCGCTCTCTTGCTGCTGTGAAATCTATGGCTGTTATCAGGCTGGCCAAATGTAGCCGTGGCTTACAAATTAGCGCGCTGCCAACTGCAACTGTCGACTGTGGCCCAAAAGGCAGCTCCAAGTCAAATGACACTAACAACAACAATAAACTACTGTTGACATTTGTTGTTGCTGTTGTTGTTTTCAGAGTGCAACCTCCTACTACAAAAAACAAACACACACACACATACGAAAGTACACACAATGGAACACTTGCGTCTTGAGGCTGGACTCCTCTGGCGCTGCGTGGGGGTGAGATGTCTGTCTCCATATGTGCCTGGATCAGTTGTGTGTTGTGTTTGGTGTGTGTATTTATTTGTGTGTGTGTGCATGTAGTTTATGGCCACGCACGAGGCAGCAGCCAGCCAGTCCCAGTCCACTTCAGCACTGTCCACTCCACTCCAGGCCAGACCAGACCAGGCCAGGCGAGGCGAGTTTCCATAACTCGACGGTGACTCTCGTGTCCATGTCAGCATCGTATGTATTCATTTCCAAAGGGAATAACTTATGTACGCTCTGGGCACAATAAATTCTTGCGCTGAAAATGTCAATTAGGCGCAGATTTTGTTGTTTTTCTTTTCTTTTCACTGCGCTGTGTTTACTGTGGAGCGTGAAAAATCTAATTGGCTGGCATTTGGCTCACAGGCTGAGCCAAACGAAATTGAATTGTATCAGTCGAAGTGTGCGCCAAGAGCCGAGAGTCCACATCCCGAAAACAGAAGTCAAACCCAACCAGGCAGCAGCAGCAGCAGCATTTGAATTTACACTTGCCGGAGTCAAATCCGCGCCGGTAGCTGCTGCCACTTAGCTGTGAAATGATGACATAAAAGAACATACGCGCTGACACATCAATGGGGGGACACGCCAAGTGGACACCCTTTCGCTCACTCGCTCTTCCCTTTCTCCCTATCTCTCTTTCTCTGTGTCTCTCTCTCTCTCTATCTCTCATGCGCTCTCTGTGCGCCTGTCTCTGTCTCGCCGGACTAATAGGCACAAGCGTAACTGGCCAAGGTCTGTGCAGCGTTTGCAGTTGACTTTGCTTATTGACAGCTCCAAGCTAGCGATGAGCTTTGGCTTTAAATGCTATAGAAGCTACTTAACTTGAAACTAATATGAAGTGATAAATAAAAGTAGAGAAAAAATCCTTAACGAGCAAAACTATAAATATATCAGTTGAACAGCTATAGCTAATCTCTGTATATATGATTATTAAAGCATACACGATTATTGATAAGTGTCCAGGGAAAATTAAGTTTCATAAAAAACTATATATATTAAAGTAGCTTTTATTATTTATTTAGAATATCTTTAAGTTACAGTTTCAAATTTTTAAAAACGATTTTATATTATAAATAATTTAATTATTTTTCTATTTTCAATCTATCTTTAGTAAATTAAGTAAAATAAATATCTATAAATTATAATTTTAAGGGATTTTTAAAAAAGATTTTATTTAATAAATAATTTATCTTTTTTACTATCTTCAATCTATCTTTACAAATCAAATATATTTAATATAAACCCATATGCATTTATTCTATAATATAATAATAAGTAGACATCCCCAAGTCAGACAGTTAAGATTTATTTCCATATACACTCGAGTTACTTGGCTTGCGATAGGCCATTCTATAACTCACGACACGCGCTCATCTCTAGCTAGTACGCATAACGAAGGTGGTTGCGGCTGACAGAGCTGGCCAAGTGCCTGGGCAAGTGTACAATGGCCAAGTGCGTCGCTTTGGCTGCCCAGACTCCGACTCCAACTCCAACTCCAACTCCAACTCGGACTTGGGCGCAAAAATCGCAAAAAATCAAAAATAATTGCCAACACCGGGCGACGGCTTAAGAGATGCGTATGGTGTGATTATATTGAATTTTTGATACGCGCTGGCCAAAAGGGCTCGAAGCGACGACGAAGACGACGGCGATGGCGACGGCGATGGCGATGAGGACAACATTGTGGCGACATTGACAGGTCAATATTGATGGAAACAAGATTTATATGACAACGGCGGCTATATTTTCAAATTTAATGAGCAGGAAGAGGCCAAGTGCTCGCAAGTGGACAGCGCATGGCCGCTCGTCGGGCCAGAAGTGTCGAGTAACTCGCTTAAATGATGTGCTAATAAGGCGCACATAACTGTGCAAAATATGACGTGGATTTCTTTAGCCACCGCCAATGTGGCCATCCCCTGCCCACTCCGTGTGCACAGTGGTGCATTCGCGCTATATTGCCTGCTGGGACTTAACGCGCGGTATATTTGGGCAAAGTGTGGAAAATATGGCAAATATGATGGGAATTTCTGTTTAATGAGCAGGTGACTAATGAATTTTAAGGAGTGGGAAGTGAAGTGAAGTAAAGTGAGGATGGGTAGCTGTCAGAGGGGGAGTTGATGCACAGACTGCACATGTGGGATGCAGTTTCGAAGTTATATATATTTAATAAGTATTTTATAATGAGAGAGAGAGAGAGAGAGGACTGAAAGGAAGTGAGAGGGAAAGGGGCACAGAGACGAAGAAGAGATGAGAGAGACGGAGAATGAGAGAGGCAGAAAATGAGAGAGAGAGAAATTTAGCCAGAGGGAGAGGTAGACAGAGGCTGACTTAGATATAGATATATGTAGATAGATAGATAAATAGATAGAGTGAGAGAGAGAGAGAGAGAGAGAGACATAGAGAGATTTGGGATTTTCAACTCTAAGTCTTAAAATCAGTTAAATGAAATTCAAATAGAGATATTTTGAGAGCAAATTCAGCTGATTCAATTAGTCTCGTGGCAGCACTACACTGCACTGCACTAGATATACCACAGTTCCATTGGCTTTTGCCCCATTACAGCCGCCAAATGCCAATCCCTGTGATCTTCATGTCTTTCGTTGATCATCACTTAAGCAGGCAACATTTTCTGCACACATCCTTGACCTCTGTCGCTCGTCGCTCGTTGCTGTTGCTGTTGCTGTTGCAGCATCTAGAAAACAGAGAGAGAGAGAGAACAGAAATAACAAACGCCCAGACAAGACACCTACAAGCAACAATCTACACCCACAAGCAGCACACCTCCAGCCGGCCGTCAAGCCGTCAACATTCCTTGGGCTCTCTCAGTCAGAGCTGCATTATCGCTGCACGTCATCGTTGGCTGTGAGGAGGGAAGCGGCAGCAGATAGGGGAACGGGGCGGTGGTGATGCGTGTACCGCCCGTCGTCACTTGTCTGATATATCACCTGTGCGGCGGCAGGAACAAGTTGCTACAACATGGCATAATGCCCGGCAACAACATGAGGACAATCGCCTCTCTATATGCGTGCCAAATTGGAACAATGCGAGCGGCCCCACCTCCAGACACTATTGTCAACAATCAGACTGCAAAGTCTTGGACGTTTGCATGGCGTCTCTCCCACTGCCTGTCCCTCTCTCTCCCTCTCTGACTCTGTCTACTTCAATTCTGAGTCTGAGCGAATCAAATGCATTAATCCAATTTACGCATGCCACAACGCCAGCTTCGTCGCCGTCGTCCACTTGCTCCAGAATTTTGTTGCAGTGTCTGCCCTGCCCCCGCCAAAGCTGTCAAGGGAAACATTATGCGTACTGCGGCCAGCCGGCCGGCCAGCCAGCCACAGGGCAGTCCGTTCCCGAAAAAGATTTCTGTGTAAATTTGCAGATTTTTCAAAAGTTGGCAGCACAATTTAAGAGCAGCGCAATCAGCGTTAAGCAATCTGCGGCAGCTTTTCACTTAGCCCCCACGAGGCATCCGGCTGGCTGGCTGGCTCTCTGGCTGCGGTGCTCCGAACTGAAGACTCAAGTGCAGCCCGTTGACAATTTTATTTATTTACAGTTGGCAACTGTCTATATAAATTGAGGTGAGCCTGCTCGGGTGCAGAGCCCCGGCTCTTCTTCTCGCCGTTCTCCCTTTGGCCGTTCTCGGTGCCACAGACAATGTCAACATAGTTGCAATTAATTTGTAACCGATTATCATCTTCAGGTGCCAAATAAACTTCTCATACACCGAATGCGAACACTGACTGTGGTACAAACGTGTTGAGTGTCCTCGGTATCGGTATTTTGCATTCAGCATTCAGCGTTCAACATTTTACTTGCAACTTGCAGCTCGCTCGCATCTCTGGCCTGCTTTATGTGCAACATGGCCACATAAACAAGATCAGGCCAGTTTTTGCGACAATGTGCGATACTTGTGTTTTCCCTACCATGCTTTTATTTTTCCTTTCCGTCACACTGTCTCTCTCTCTGTCTCTGGTGTCCGCCTAGAACATTGGCGGCTGGCGGCTGGGCCTGACAGGTTGCCAACACTTGACGGATTTAATTATTTCGATATTTGCCGCATGCGGCAACTCGTGTTGCGTGCCCGCTGCCGGCATTCCACATGCATCATGTCCGATCGTAATGAGAAAATATGGCATTTGTGTGACAATAAAGTGTGCTTCGCACTTATGTTACCCACAGCCCAGCCAGAGACAGGGTGACAGAGCCACCGGCCCACCTCTCGATCTCCAAATGGGGCCTGTGGCACAATCTCTTCGAGCATTTTGCATGCGCCTAAATTATGTTGACAACTGTCTGTAGCGTCTCATTGCAACGGCTGCTACTCACTCATTATGCCCGGAACACGGACTCGCACTCGTATCATATCGCTCCCGCTCTCTGTCGCTGCTCGCTGTTTGCTGCTTGGCGGCCGCATGCAACATGCAACCAGTCGTCGGTCTAATGCCTGCACCATTTATTAAATGTCTCCGCGGTGCGACAATAACTTTATCAGGCCAAAAACGAGAAGAAGCTGCCACCAGACACGGGCCACGACTAACTGACCACCAGCCACTGTCCCGCTGTCCCGCTGTCCCACTGTCCACTGTCCACGAGCCACAAATGCAACTCGAGTTGGGAACGACTTTGCATGTCTGCAACCCGAGCACCAGTTCCCTGTGCGCACTCTAGTCCACGCTGCCAAGTGCATAGCATTAACCCATTGATGATGTAAAATTTGCCACATTTGTTTATTGGTCCATGGCTGGCAGAAATTTCTTTGGGAGAAGCTGCCTGATTAATGTGGTGTAGGCTCACGTATATAAATGCAGGCATTAGATGTGAAAAGTGTGCAAAATGTGCTAGAAGAAGATTGAAGTTTTTGGCTATGAGAGGCTGAGTGAGGAAAGAGAGAGAGAAAGGAGAAGCAGCTCTGGGTTGTTACTGCTGAGCTGGAAGTATGTTGCAATCATATATATACAGAGTAAAATCTCTAGCTTAAACGTATTCAAGTAAAAGTCACGCTGAATGAATGAAATACTCAAAGAGAAACTATTTTGATCAGCTTTCGCAATGGGTTAAGCGCTAGTCAGGTGTAGGATTGCGTTATAGAGACTCTCTCGGACAGCTAGCATTATTTACCAGCTCATTAAAAGTCGCTGCACCCACCATGCTGTGTGCAGCAGCCCCCCTTAAGACTTCGCGTTGCGTGTGAGATGCCTTCGCACACACACACACACACATGCACATGCATGAGATGCGCAATTGGCATGTGTCGGCCCCATAAAGCGAGCGCAAAAGCAGCAAGCGGCCATTTTGTGCATGTGTGTGTGTGTGTGTGAGTGTGCAGGCCTTGTAAATTTGGGTTTTACACAAATTAGCCAAGCCGGCCGGAGAAAGAGAAAGAGATGATTGTATAAATTCTAAACGAGTTCAACGAGGCTGCCAAACCTGTCGGGATGCCTAATTTAAAATCGTAACACAAATTGTCAATGGCGCTTGCAAATGAATTCACAGCTACCAACACCAACAACGTGAAATAATCATATCAACATATTTCTGGTGCTGAAATCATTTTCGGGGCGCCTAATGACAATTTCGTGTTTCTTTCCGAAAAGGCGGCTCAACAAACTGCCAGCATGCAAATTGTCTCTCGGTGTGTGAGCAGTTTTCGAGGGCTCATAAAATAAATAAGAGCTCTGGGCTGCGGCTCAAAGTGCCATAAATTCTAAGAGTTTATTTATATTTTTATTTATATTTTCATTATTTTTTGTCGTCTCGTTTGCGAGGGTCAATATTTGCGTTAAGTTGGCATTTAACGAACACGCGCTCGAGACTTGAGACTAAGCATCCTGAGCACATTTCGGCATTTGACAAACTCATCTCTACTTCTCTTTCTCTCTTTGTTTCTCTCTCTTTTTTTTGGCAACAAAGTCGTCGCACTTTGGAGCCCATAAAGCGTGGCTATAAACATGTCAGCCCCACAGTCGCTAGGGGCCACTCGATTTTAATTAGTTGGACTCTACCGAACGGCCGAGAGCCGCACACTTGTCGCCATCGTGCCGAGAGATACAATATATGCATAACTATCGTAGCTAACCCGCCCTGCTCTGCCAACGAATCAGGTGTTTGAGGCTTTTTTTTTCGTGTGCTGTCACAATGGAGTCTGTCGCGGTCTAGTTTGTTGTCGCATCTTGTTTCATGGCCAAAAGCAACACTTGTGCTGTATCTTAAATGGCGTCTAATTTGACTAAGTTATACAGCAGTCGCAGCAGCAGTCGGAGCAGCAGCAGCCGCAGCCGATCAACTTGTTTTCCCAATCAGTTTTGTCGCCGGCCTGTCATAAAATTTGTATAATTTTTACGGTCCTATAAAGTGACAGTCATCGCTTTTTAGTTGGTCTTCCCATTGAAGCGGGCTTTTGTCTCTTTGAATTGCTCGATCACATTTGTATTTTAATTTTGTTTCGGATTTTTTTCGTTTCATTATCAATTTAATATTTTTGTCTGCTCGTTTCTTGGACCGTTGATTGTTATTTAATGAAGCTCCGCGGCGAATGTGTAACGAAATTTGATGATTTTTATTGGTTACAGTTTACAGGCGGCGTAATTATCAGATATTTTCGTATATTTAGCTCAGGCCTGTTGAGCCTAACACGATCAACGGCATGTAAAGATCTTGTTTGGCTGAGGAAATGTTAAAGTGAAACAAATCTAACTGTGATGAGTTGATCAGCAATTTAGATTTGGTGTGGAAAATTAATTTCGATGCCCAGGCAATGCGGCTGGAAGTCGAAATCGATCGGATTACAATAAGATATGCCGCTTGTTTAGATCAAGTTTGGCTTATCGAGCTACAATCTTAAAGGTACAAGTGTAGGGAATTTAGATAATATTGAGACAATACTGATATGGTAACTGTGACAAATTACAGTTGATAAATATTTTATGTTGTTTAAGATTGAGTTATTTTAGTTTTAATTTAAAACTGTGTGACTGAAGATTTTATTATTATTATTATTTTTATTTATTTTTTTTGCTTTGCTTAGTAAATTTAAAACAGATTGTTTCCATAATTAGAGCATTTCTCTTGTTAAAAAATAATAGTAATATATGGCTTAATAATATTCTTTTCATAGGAGATGATATTTATATAGCACAGCCGTGTGTTAATCTATATTTTTGCTCTCTGCAGTCAGTTCATTTCCAAAATTTCAACTCAATTTCAAAGCTCGTTTTGCCTGAATTGTTAAAATCTTGACTAAATATATTATTCACCTTAACAGTTCTGGTTTTTAGAAGCAGGTTATTGAACAGCTAAACGCCATTTTGGCAACTTGAAAATATTTAAATTGAAACATCAATTTTATTCTTTTATTATACAATCAAAAATTTTAGGTTTTGCTCTGAAGTCATTCGATAATCGAATATTTTTGCTTATTTTATTCAGAGTTTACTAATTTTTGTATTTAAATTTAAATAGTTGTCAATCGTTTATCATTTTCATTTAAGTTGAGCGCAAAATACTCGAATAGACAAGCGAATTCAAAACAAACTTCTTCATCAATTTTCGTTCGTTTTTTTTGGTCTTTAAATGTTTTATGTCTGTCGTAGAGCTTCCAGCTGTTTGCTGCATGCTCTTTCCTACTGTCTCCTTCTGCCGGCAGCCCACCTTACGTTCGGTCACCAATTTAATTGAAACGCCCACGTCATAAAGTCTGAGGCAGTTTTACCTGCCATTCGGCCCCATTGCGTGTTCGAATGTTTGCCATTTGCACCCACGCCCATTTTCCAGCTCCAAACTCCAGAGGCAGCTTCATCTGCATGAAAGAAAGAAACAGAGAAAGAGAGAGTGAGAGAGAGAGAGAGAGAGCAGGAGTGAGAGGGAGAGAATCAACTGAAGCAAAACGCAGCCAAACATCGCGCAGGCACTAAATTTTTTGGTAAAATTATTGTTATTACACAGAAATCGTTTATTATTAATTTTAATGTATGGCAGCAGACGGCAGACGGCAGACGGTGCATGCAGTGTACGTCCAGGGCGGGCAACAGCTGCTGGGCGCGGGAGGATGGGGGAGCAGGAGTACGAGAGGGGAGCTCTTTGCATGTTGCGTGACGTGGATAGACGACCAGCCCATGAACGCGTGCAGTGCGCCGTTAATGCAACCAGCTAGGCAGAAATCCGTGGCGAACGCGAATGCGTCACGTGACTCACACCCACACCCGCACACGCACGCACACCCACACACACCCACACACACCCATACACTGAGCAAGTCCTGCTGGTGTTGCCATTGTTTTTGTTGTTGTTTTTTTAATGGTATCTCTGCCGTTGCCATTGCTGTTGTGTGTTGGGCAAAGGATGTGCCCGGATGGGCGCAGCCCATCGGTTAAACAGTCAGGTAAGCGAGCGAAAGCCCACGTTGAGCACGCGTCCAATAATCCCAACCCTCATCGATGCAATATGGCCAGCCGGCTGGCGCACTCAGTCCTCGAGCTCAGGGCTGAAACTTTTTACGCCTAATTGAAACGGTTCGTAGGCAAACTTTTCACCTTCTGACGCGCGCATAGCTCGTGGCTCATTAATTATAATTTTCATGTCGAGTGGGCTGCCAACAGGTAGACCAGGCAGGATAGGCAGTGAATGAGGTAGGGTGCAATGGGCACGTTTATGCGTAAAGCATATTTGAATATTGAAAAGGGAATAACAACTATGTTCAGATGGTGGTATAAATGGATGTTAGATAATATTTCTCGAAAACTTAGAATATACAGTTGAAATGATTGAAATGACTTCAAGAACTATTTAAAGTAGGATTAGTATATATCCAGATAAATTTTTACCTCTAATATTAAGATCATAATTTATCATAAGCGTAAATTCTAAGACTATTCTCTATAAATATAAATACAATATTCATATATCGCGTAAACGTCTCACGCATAAACATCGGCTCAGCTCTTAAAGGGTTGCTTCAGGCGGGGGGGTGTTTTGTCGGTTTTATGTAAATGTGTGACAGCCATAAAGAGCTGATCCAGCATAAAATGCACTAAATTGTGTTTGTAATTCGAAATGCTAAAGAGACTACAAAATTATAAGCTTCAACTATTTCAACTCTCTCTCTCTCTCTCTCTCTCCTTCTTTCTCTCTGTCTCTCTCGCTGATAAACTGCAATTTGCGATGCACTGCACAGCTGACTCGGTGAGGGTCGAGGGTTAATTCCGAATCATTCAGAGCGCCTTTCTTCCTGCCCTCGTTGCGGGCCTTTTGATAGATGCGCAAAAGTACTTAATCATTGTGCGGGCTAAATTAATCAAGTGGCTTGTACTATGTGTAGTAGCTACAGCTTCTGTCTGAGCTGCGCTGGGGCGGTGCTGTTTTTAATTTGTGCAGCTCATGGAATATTCAAACAGCATATGGCGGGCAGCCAATGGACTGGGCTGCAATCCTTGAGGCTGCATAAAATTAGGCAAAACAAGTAGGAAATTAAAAAATAGAAAGAAAAACAATATAGAAATTGAAATGGAGAAAGACCCAGAGAGTGAGAGAGAGGCAAGGCAGTGAGTGTCATGTGGCTAGAGATGATGCCGTGTGGGGCGGAGCGGTGCGCTTTGAACCACTCGGTTTCTGGCTGCTGGCTTATGATTAATCGAGTTCATCTGTTGGATTGTTTACCATTTCTCTCGGCTCGCGCGCACTCACTTTAATATGCGTAAAGCCATAAAAATTTCTCCTCTTGGAGCGCCGCATAGTTCTAGTTGATTTCGTTATGGTAAATGGTTTGGTTAATGCGGTAGAACAGCTTGGCCAAAACGGCAACAGGTACACAAGCACACACACACACACACAGATACACGTAGAGCTGCGACAGCAGCTGTGGCTTAAGACTGAAGAAGAATCTTAAATCATGGCGACAATTCTCAAAAATTCCTAGCAACAACTGCCAATTGTTTGTGTTTGTTGCTTTGGAGTAACCGTAAGCAAATTGGCAGGAGTAGCAGCAGCAGCAGCAGCAGCAGCGGCAGCAGCGGCAGTTGCCTCCTCCTCCTTGTGAAATTGCTCGCTCGCTGTGGCATTTCAGCGATCTTAAGTACGCCTACAAGAACATGTAAATAGACTTTCGGTATCGAAACAGGAACATGGTATGCAATTTGCTCGTTTGACACTTGAAATATGTGGCAACAATACAACGAGTACGACGAGAGTACGAGGCGGTGCAGCGGGCTGGACTGGCAACAAATGCATTTTCTATATACGATTCGCTGTTTATAGGCAAATGTCAGACGACGTCGTCGTCGTCGTCGTCGCAGGCGGTGACAATGACAGGCTGCTGTGAGAGAGACGCGACTCTGCCAACTTGCAACTCGCAACTTGCAACTTGCAACTTGCAACGTGCCACTCGCAGCGACAAGTGGCCAAGTGGCTGCCACTAGTAAGCAGAACTAAGACTGCGACTGAAGCTGAACTGGACTTGTTCAAATGCCTGACTGCCTGCCCGGCTGGCTGACTGCCTGATCGTTGGCTGAACTTTGAACTCGAACAAAATATGCGGCCAACTTGTTTTCGATGCCCGCCCCAAAAGCAGCTGCAACGCCCCCAACTCAGCGCAGGCTTTGGCAGCGTCTGTTTTTGCTGCTCTCACTTTA
Source organism: Drosophila aldrichi (assembly GCA_035045965.1). Taxonomy (NCBI): domain Eukaryota; kingdom Metazoa; phylum Arthropoda; class Insecta; order Diptera; family Drosophilidae; genus Drosophila; species Drosophila aldrichi. Next base: position 1,128,836 of record JAWNOM010000551.1, read on the forward strand.
ATTGAGCAACACGGAACAGTGAATGCTTTGGAGTTGCAGAGAGTTAGCAGAAGTGCTTGGAATTTGCAGGAAATTGCATGGAATTTAACGTTTAACCCAGACGAATCTTAACTAGGTAAATAATACTATACAATATATAAATTAAAGCTATATTGTGTTATCTATTATTAAACAAATATGATGTAGTAAATATGTCTAAAATTTCTTATAAAATTATGAAATAATCCCAAAGTTTCATCCTTTGCTCACCATGAACTGACTTGAGTTATGTAAGGGTATTTCAATGCCTGCTCTACAATATGTTGGCTAGTTGTTGCAGTTGTTGTTAAGGTTGGTTCTGATATCAACGCTGAGTGAATTTGTATGTTCACAGTTTAAAAGAGCAGGCGCGAAAGTGAACACTGATCCGGGCACTGGCGGGGCCCTGGCTGCTGCATGTTACCCTGTTAAGCTGTTGCTGCTGCTGTAGCTGTAGCTGTTGCGGTTGATGTTGCTGCCTTGGCTTACAATAGCTCAAGAATACCGCTATCATTATTCTTAAACTTTGTGGCGTCGGCGGCGTCGGTGACTCCTTGGGCTGCCAGGCTGCCGGTCTGCAGGCAGTCGGATAGCCTCTAGACTTTAGACTCCAGCTTATTCTCATTTTAATGAACCGCCGTTCTATTTTTCGCTGATCTTTCGCCACTAATAGGAACGTGTTCACGTCCTCGTCGTTGTCGTCGTCGTTGTTGTTGTTCAGGGTTGCTCCTTGGTGAGACAACGACAACAACAGCAACAGCAGCAGCAGCAACTGAAACGACAGGGAGCAACTTAAGCGCATGGCAGCAGCAATGGCTTAAATCTATGAGGACGCCTTACAAACTATGCTTAAGTGATTGTCAAGTTAGGCTTTTAATTTATCATCCAAAGACAACAGAACAGCAACTGGAAGACCACTCGGACCTGGCGGGCTAAGTAGAGGTTATGCCTGGGTTAGGCTACCATTTTTTTGTTTTTTTGTTTTCTTAGTTCAGTTTTTGTCTCAACTCCTGCTCTGGTCTCTTGTGCCGGGCAAAGTGTTTCACGTTGCATAATCTCGCGCTTTCTTGACACGGCCGTATTGGTCCACGATCCCCGAGCTGCTGCCCCCCACTCATTGATGCTGGTTCTGTGTTCTGTTGTCGCTCTGCTTGGCTTCTCTTTTTATACCCTGAACCCATTGAAAATGGGAAATCAGGGTATAATGGTTTTGTTAAAATGTATGTAACAGGCAGAAGGAGGCGTGGCAGACCCCACAAAGTATATATATTCTTGATCAGGGCGACGAGATAAGTTGATTTAGCCCTGTCCGTCTGTCTGTCCGTCCGTCCGTCCGTCCGTCCGTCCGTCCGTCTGTCCGTCTGTCCGTCTGTCCGTATGTTTGAACGCGTCGATTTCCGAAGATACAATAGCTAGAGACTTCAACTTTTTTTTAAAATGTCCGTATATAGCACGCGCATATCGAGTTTATCACATAATTTCGATAACTTGTCCGATTATTTTTTTATCGATGAAAAACCTTATCGAATGTCAATTATTAAATTATATCTCCTACATCTTTTGAGCTAGAGTCTCCAAATTTTAAACGTAGACTCATATATACTTTCTAGAATTTCGGTTTTTGTTATAATTCACCCCCCACCCCTATATCCACCCCCTCACCCTTACCTTTGTAAAATGCGTATATCAAATACTAGAGACTTGAGATTCGGCACATATACGCATAGTAATGATATAAACACAATCTGAAAGTTTCATGAAGAACGTACGTCCACAAAAAAAGTTATTAAATAATTAAGTTTCAATGAGAAGCCCACACTGCAGCCCATGCGTGCGTGCCTATATGTGCCTATGTATGTGTGTGTGTGTTTCTTTTGTAAGCAAAAGGACGGGTTCAGGGGATTTCGTAGTCGAGCAGTCTCGACTAGAGCTTTCTTACTTGTTTTTTATGCTCCTGTTTTTGGTTTTTTTGTTGCCCCTGCTTGGGTGTTCGATCGTTCCACATTCCGGCATAATTGATTTTAAGCACAGCTTCGCTAATAAATCGTAACTTTATCGCGCTCTGCGCTCGTTGGCAGGAAACGGCTTCTGATGCCAGAGCATCTGTGGCTCGTCTGCTCCAGACTCGGGCACTTGCTGCCGTTTTCGGGATCGATTGTCGAATAAGCGATGATAGAGAATGTTGCCGGCTGCCGCTTGTGACTAGAAAAGCTTTTCACCCAGCTTGGCCCTTGACCGCGGCCAGTCACTTGACGGCGGCCACGTACATTATCCAAATGCTGCCCTGCACTTGCCAATGTGGCTGCCGCTGCAGCAGTTTAACAAATTTCAGCTCGTTTATGGTCAAATGGCATTGCACTGGCTCCGTGGCAGACACAACGGCAGCTGCATGGCCGCCAATTATCCGTACAAGATGCAATGGCCCCCGCAGCAGCCACCGATGCCGCAGCCGCGATCCCAAGCTTTACAAGTTACTTTACCTTGCCGGTCCACAGTCAACAACATCAGCTAAAGTGCTTCACTTGGCTCTTGTTTGCTCTGTTGTTGTTGTTGTTGTTGTTGCTTTGTCGCCTGCCTTTGCTTCTTTTTTTGTCTGCTTCTTCTTTCTGCTGTGCTATCTGGCTATGCTTGTCCCAGGCTTCTCTTTATCCAATGCGTCTGCTATCGCCCGTTGTCTGTTCTGTGTTCTGTGCTCTTGGCCAGCTCTCGGAGCTGTTGTATTTTATCGCAAAAATACTACTTGAGTAGCTTTATGGCCCATGTTGGCCAATAAAAACCTGACAAAACAATATGTGTGCAAATTTGAACTGCAGGCCTCCAGAAATGGGCCACCGTAAGAGCTAAACTTCGACTAATTTGCTAGGTTTTTTTTCTTCTCGCGCGGGCTTTAATTATGTGTCGTCATTTTATGGGTTTATTTGGATACTTTTGATTTCGTTGAAGAAATTGGCAATAAAAAAAATGGATTTAGATGAAATTATATTAGGTAGTACTATGGAAAATATGAGTAGGGGCTAGCGATATTGTAGACTTGGTTTCATTTGTTCTAAAACATTTTATAAATTTCAGGAATAACATTTCTATCTTAGCTTTAGATTTTAGCTGGGAATATTACAATATATTATATAGATTTTTATGTGGAAAATGGATTAAGATGTGACTCATCTCAAGATCCAAAATATAATAAATATTGTGAATAAATTTTTCTTGAATGCCAACTTTTTTAATTTCATCATCTGCTGTTCTTTACATTAATATTTCATTGAACTCTGAATCAGTTTTTTTTATTTTTTTATTTATTTTTATTTTCAGCGATTCATATTCAGCTACAGTTTGTTTATTCATTCACGTTACACTTTATTGAACTGTTTTAATGTGACTGTAAAGATTTTGGGGCCAAGCTCTGGGGGCTCTGTTTCTGTTGTTTGAATTAATGCCTCGGTTTTTCGCTCCTGCGTTTGATACTTTATTAATTTAATATGCACGCCCGTTGAAGGCAATAAAGTTGCTACATTTTACGCTGAGAGCCCAAAAGCTGATAGCCGATTGCGGGCGTGGCTGCTGTTGTGCTTTGCCTTTGTTGACTGCGGCTTAAATCAAATAAAATAAAAAAAAGTTGTTGTTGCTGTTGTTGTTGTCTTCTTTTTCTGTTTTTTTCTGAAAAGGCGCTGAGTTTTTGAGAACAGGAAATATAATTTAGCTGACGCGGCGTGTGGTAATTAAAAGGGCAAAGCAGGTACCCAGATTGTAGGCGTGTTCAGTTCGGTAGCGATTAGTTTAGATTTCTCGATTTGTGGCACACAAATCAAATGACTTAGGCAACGAACTGAGCACACCAATATCGAAATAAGTTCCCACAATGTTGCGAACATTGTCAATGCTATCGCCAAAGACAATAAAATTAATATACAACAGCAACAACAACAGCAACAACAACGACAACACATTGTCAGTTAAAGACCCAAATCTAAGACCATAAATATATATATAGAGACAGCAAAAAAAATCAGCGAAGAAGGGTAGCGAAACATGAAAACCGCGTTGGCTTTGGCTGCTTGTTAACAAGTTGACCAACAGCCCCAGCCGCAGCAGGTAACAAAAACTAAAAAAAAAAGAAGAGCTGCCAAGGTATCATCTCTACACTTGGCCAAAAGATCAAACGCATACATTTTAGCGGCAGCTTTTGATAATTTTTATATATATATATATATATATATTTTTTTTTTTCATTCGCTTGCGCTCTGCGTTTTGCCAAAACGCAACATTTTTCATATTGTTTATTTTAGTTGAAGTTTTTTGTTGATTTTTACTTGCATATATATAAACTCTGTTGTTTTTTTTTGTCTCAACTGGCGCTCGCCCCCTGATGGCGGCATCATTAAATTAAAACGAAATTTAAACAATTTCACTGAAAATTATACACAATGAAGAAGAAGCTGCCGCAGCTGAGGGCTCAGGCCGCATTGCGGCTGAATGAGAAGCACCGACAACCTGTCCAAAGTCTGCAGACATAACCCAATGCCTGTCAGTCAGCGCAGCTCAGACCAGTCGGTCCGTCCGTCAGTCCCTCGGTCTGCGTGGTACGAAGACGACGCATTTTGGTCTGGACAGGTTGATTACTGTTAAAATTATCACTGATTGTGATAAGCGATAGCTGTGAGCACGTCAAGACCACGAAGACGACGAATTTTGATGATGATGGTGATGCTGCTGCTGCTGATGGGGCTACCCAGTAATGGTACGCCTGCCTGCCTGATGAGTTTGCGCTGGCCTTTGGGTCCCAAAAAAAAAAAAAAACTATATATATACGCTGAGGCCCATAACGAATTGTTACAAACCTAAATGGAGCAGCTCGTTAGTCCAACAAGTTAATGTGCATGAGTTGGGAGTCTGTGAGTCGCTTTTCTGATATGTTAATAAGCATTTGCCACTTGTTTCAGCTACAGCTGGCTCTGTGTGTGTGAGCCACAACAACAACAGCAAATTATACGATGCAACTAACTTTTACCCACCAAGTGTCTGGCTTGGCGCAAGGCAACAAGTGTTTGCCAACACCTACAACACCGTAGAGAAAGTTTTCGGCATGCATTTGATCCGATAATTTTCAATGTGTAACCCAGAAATGCATTTTCAGCGCACAGCGTGGGAAATGCATTTCGAATAGTTTTACGTTTAGCAGGTTTTTTGGCAAGTTCTCTAAAACGCCAAAAAAAGCTATCATATAACTATAAAAAAATCGAATATGCCACTAATGAAGAGTCTAATAAAGTATTTCTCTTTGGCAATAACATCGTCCATCGACGTTTCATTGGGAGCGTGACATAATAAATGCGCTTAATTTATTTTAATTACACACACTGCTGCCGTTAGAAGAAAGCCGCCATTGAGTGAGTGAATGAAACGAGAGCCAGCCAATGCTGGCTCGCTGCTGATTGAGCGATGCTTTACGATGGCCATTGGCATTGAGTCGCTGAGCATTTTGTTATGGCGACTATTAAAAGATTCATAGCCGATTGTATGCCCGGGCAGCCAGTCGCAGCTGTGATCTTAATCATTTCTATGAATATTTATGCACTATTGAGTCACGTTGAGTCACAGCCAATCGAAGCCCATTGCGTATGAGTGATATTTGGAAACGTAATGAATCAAGTCGGTAAGCATTTCTCTCACAGTTGAACATTTGATGCATGCTGGCACACAATGCGAGTTAAATGCTGCCTGCGGCTACCCACGTGGTCTTGCGGCATCTGGCGGCCCACTTGGAGCACATTTGCATATGAGTTCATTTAGCTAGTCTAAGAACTTGGCACAAATAAACTGCTGGCTCCGCTGTTTAGGCCACGAAACGTGTGCTAATTTACATGAGATCGCATCGCGCCACATCCTCCGAGCCACATCCACATCCACATCGACATCTCTGTTTCCACTAGGTGTGCTCCCAAAAAACTGCAAAGCAAGAGAGAGAGAGAGAGAGAGATGAAAAAAAAGAAGGCTATGGCAACAAAATTAAATCAAAAGCGCGATACGCCAACGTGGTCCCGCCGCCAGCCCACTCGATGATGATGAAGAGTCTATCGTCGCCTGGAAATCGCTATCAAGAGTGCGCATACACATTTCTCTGAGTCCTCGTGCACATGGAGAAAAGCGGAGTAGACTTTGGGTAGTAGTAGCAAAAAGGATGAATTTGAATTGAGCTGGATGAAGAGCTAATATCTGTGAGTATTACTGAAAGAGATGCTGAGACATCATCTAGAACTCTCTGTCTGCAAAGTAACCCACTATTTTTCCAAGTGTCTCTTTGGCGGGCGTTGCCCATGTTGGCCTGGCCCAGGGCCGCTGTTGGCCCGGCCAAGTGGCAAGTGCAGATTGCCAGCATTAGATGAAATATTTATATTGTCTATATGAATTGAGCTTGCGATCTGCCACTGCAGCGAGTCGGCCAGCCAAAGTTCTCGCAGCAGGACGCCGGCCATATCGCACCGGGGCCAGCAGTCTCTCTGAGTCTCTGCGGCAGCTCGCATCAGGTAGCTGTGTAGCACACACACACACATGCACACTAGTGTCCGGCAAACGACAGAGATATAAGCCCATTCTGCAGTCACGTTTTATTTAAATATATGCGCGTGCGGGCAGCTGTTGCCCTGGCTGCGCCGCCTTTGGGGGAGGGGCGCTGATGAGTTTTGCCATTCGCTGTCGCGGCTACTGTATGTCCATGGCAGTGGCTATGAAAAAGTAGCTCAAATGTAGATGAGCAGAGGCCAGCCTGTACTCGGCGGCAGTCAATTGGCCAATAGTTTCTCATGCACTCGATTGCCTGTCAATATGCAGCCCTGGGGGCGACAAGTGTGCTCAAATTACGATTCGATTCCTTTCCCAATGTGCTGAAATCTGAAATTTCAATTATTCGAACATCACGCGCAATTAACAGCTCGCCTAAGAGATCAGCGACGAGCTCTTCGCGATGATTAATAACCGCAGCTAATGCACTCGATTCCCATATGCATCCTGCTCTATGCAGCGATCGGTGATCGCGTGATGCTGCCAAATTGCAATTGTTTTTCATTTTAGGCAAAGTGCAGCGGAGAGTTTAACAATAAGTCAGAGGGTTTGCTATTGGAAGGGAGAATGGGGAGGGAAGAGAAATTTAATACATAAATAAGCAATAAAAAGTATTTTAGTTTATGTTATGTCTTCATGAAATCTAGACTAAGGAATATATTAAAAAATAAATTAAAATTTATTTTTATTATTTAAATTAAAAAAGAACTTAAAATTTTTTTTATTATTTAAATTAAAAAATAAATAAAAATAAATTTTAGTTTTAATTTTACAAAATTTAACTATCATAATCTAAAATATTTTTAAAATTATGAGAAACTGTAAATTCTTAAAATGTAAACTATTTAGTTTATATTATGTCTTCTTATAATCTTGTTTTGAGCAAAATAGAAAAGCCTTTAAAGTCTTATTTAAATATTTATATTATTATATAAATTTATATTTTATTTTATAGAAATCTAGTTTAAAGATTAAATTTTACAAATTCATTTCTTTTTTCTCAATTTAAATTTATTTTACGTTTTTTTAAGCTACAGATTTTTTTTTTGTGAATGGTATTATACAATAATTTAGAGTTTATGTAGGCTAAATAATTTTTTTTATTATTTTATTTGTTTATTTAAGTTTTTATTTTTTTAAATATTTTTTTACATTAAACAAATTTTTTTATATTTTTTATTTTTCTTTATATTTTTTTATTTTTTTTTATTTATTTTTTTTTAATTTATTTTTTTATTTTTTATTTATTTATTTTTATTTTTTTCTAAATTATTCAAAGCCAGTTTAGCTGCAATTGAGCTCCTCATATGTGTTTATAGTGCATTGAAAATTCGTTTTGCTTGGCTCGCAACCTGTCTTCAATAGAGCTGGCTTAGTTTATTTGCCAAGCGGCTCTTTGATACAGTAGTTAGGCGAGCACAAAATAATAATGGAGCACTTCGTGCCCTGCTCCATTCAGTACAGAGTTGTGTGTGTGAGAGAGAGATAGGTAGAGAAAAAAACAGGTAGCTGCATCTCTCCGGCAATTGCAGTCTCCCATTACATTTATTATTTATTAATAACATAATTTATTGTTTCATGGCATTCATGTGAACTTCATGAGTCTGCACAACTGCAGCTTGAGCTTCATGGAGGCTGCAGGGCTTTGGGGGTGTAATGCAGTAACAGCTATTGAATTAAACGGCAATCTGCAGCTTTGGCTGGAGCTTCGATTGCCAAACGGGGCATTAGGTCGTCGCCAATTGTTAGACGAAAAATTGGCGCTACTTTGGCGCGACGCGGCGCAACGTTTGCACCTCGGCGTCCCTCTTGTCTCTCCACCTTTGGTTGGCCGGCGTCCCTCCCACAGCCGCCTGCGAGTAAATTGCGCAAAAGATTCTTAAAGTTAACGGCCCTTCATAAATTTTGTTATGAAATATGTGCGCGCTGGTTTAATATGCCAGCCAGCTCCCAGACCAGAGCCAACTAACCAACTGGAAAACTGGCGTCGTCTTCGTTGGCTTTGTCGTCTGTTTGCCGTTCAGTTTTCCCTCGAGAAAAGTTCTCAGCTTGGCCGGCATTTTTCCCCTGATTGTGGCAGCAACAGCAACAGCAACTGCAACAACAACAACAACAGTAACAACGTGCCATAGCTGCTGTTGCTGCTTGGCTGGCAAGTGGCATGACAATAAAAATTTACGATTGCTTTTATGGATTTACGAGGTTTTTTTTCTGTGTGCGCTCTCTGCTGTGGCCGCCCTTGTCGCCCCTTGCTGCCCGCCCCACTGGCGCAAACCTGTCAATCCTCTGCACGCGCTGTAATTTGACGCTAATGAGTGTCAAAGTTGATAGTTTGATTTTAGCAAATGGCGTAATTGTGCACCGCGCCAACCAGCATCCAAGTGTTTACGCCCACTCGCGCCAAACGGGCGGAAGCTTCATTTATGCGCATGCCCATAAAAAGCGTGTTTGAGTCCAGGAATGAGCGAATGTGTATGAAGCGTAATAAAGCATTGATACGGAAAGAAAAGAGAAACAATTTAATGAAGACTGAACTGAGTTTTTGCAAAGGAAATTGGAAATTTCCTACAGTGGATATAATTATAATATATAATGCTTAATATATATTAAAATTCATGTTTATTTTGTATATTCTACTAATTTTTTGTAAAACTCTTTCAAGAGCATGAATATTATGATCCAAACTAGCTTCTCCGGCCAGAGCTACTTCTAAGCCCAGTTAGGCATATCTGTCAATGCAATTCAATATCGAATTGCTATTCAGTCAATTGTAGACGCTTTCACTGCTGCTTGATCGCCTTAAATCGAATTTATGATCAGCCAAGAAAGGAAGCAATGGCAGCTCTGGAGGCTCTGCACGGCCTGCTGAACTCTGGCCTGGACAGAAAAGTGTTCACGCCACAGTCGCGCTGAAGATGCCACTGCCAATTTGGTTGGCAGTCGGGCAGGCAGGCAATGCATAATTTCACCTACCAAACAAACGAAGAATTGTATCCGAGATCGCCATCATTCGGAGTCGGAGTCGGAGTCGGAGTCGGAGTCGGAGGCACGCACGCAACTTTCATTGAATTAAACCCTAAAAATATGAAGCTTATCACAAATCAGGCAGCGTTGGGACTTCATCACCTACTTTGAATGTTGGCTACCGCATGAGTCGCGACTCGGTTTGACCCAGATACGAGCTCGAGCAGGGCGCGTGGCCGCAGAGGAGGGGCTGCTGGCAGTAGTAGAGGAGGCAGCCGCTCGCTGCAGACAGTTGCAGATGAACATGAACTCAAAATGCAATATACAAAATATGTGCCGCCACAGCCGCCAAAAACAATTTACCAATTTATGCTGAGCTGCGGTTCGGCGTTGAGTCCTACCACAGCTCTTCGGCAGCTCTCCAACTCGTGGTCGTTGTCGTTGTCGTGCTCATGTGCATCCTCAATGGGGCAAGACTTCACTGAGTTGGCAAATCACTAAATTTATATGTTTTCTGATTCAAAATATTTATTGCCAAACCGCTCACAAATCCCCGCCAACTGTGCACTGCGAGTGGACCCAAAAAAGGGCTGCGGCAAATCCAAGTGTTCCGCTCAAATTGCCTGCAAAATGGGCGGAGGACATTAAAATTCAGCAAATGTATTTATTACGGCACCAAGATGCAGCAACAACAACAACAACAGCCCGAAACTGATGCGTCGACCGCAGCCCACATACCAAAACCACGGCACAGGACCAGACAGAGAGGGAGTGAGAGAGAGACGCAGTCTCCATCCTCGTCGTCGTCGTCTCAAGTCCAACGCAATCGCAGTCGGCGGCATGTTTGCAGATTGATTTGCTGCGCCCGCAGATACCCCGAAGATACCCCAAGCCAAACACTTGCCAGCGACAGCAAACAGAGATGCAGAAATCAATTGTGCGGCAGAAGGAGGAGGCATTTAGTGGGAGCATCAGTCCAGCCATCACTAAAGCCACATGTGCACTGGCAAAAAAAGTTCTTCACAAAAGAAAATATATATGAGCTAAAGTTAAAGTTAATCTAACCGATGAGCTGGTTAACTTGCAGAGAAATTGTTATGGAAACATAAGGCAGATAATTAAAGTTCGTTTTTAAGGTAAGAGAAGAAGTGAAATTTATAGATAGATGAGCTTAATCAAAGAGTTGTTGATAAGATGATAACTGAAACTCTTATATAAATGTAGGAATATGTATTTATAATATAGAAAAATTTTCCTGATTTATCTATTAGCCAATAACCAGCCCCATACTGATCCAGGAATATATGCCTGATTAGCTTTAAGCCAAGCTCTTAGCTTGAGCATCGAACTACATATCTAATGATTGGTATAAACATATATCAATTTATCTATGAGCATATCTAATGATTGCTATAAGTATTGTTTCACATCATTACTTAAATATTATTATTACAGTAGAATCCCGATAATTCGAAAGGCAATACAGTTATAATTTCCTCAATGTAGTTCAGTTAAATTTCTTTGAGCTTCCATCTTAGCTACATATCCACATCTCAGTCGTCTCTTTCAACATGACACTGTCCACATTTTTCTCACAGTGTAGTGCCAATGAGTTTGCTGGCCAAGACGAACTTGCAGTGCGCTACAAGTGGCCGCTTAGACAATTTGGCATACAACTAGACTCGAGCCAGGGAGGCAGATCGAAATTTATTTCGTTGCCCTGCAGCTGAATTATTTAAACCGACGAATTCAATTAGAGACAGTGACTTGGTTTTTGCGCGATAATCCAATACGGCGATTGCTGGGGAATTGCGGCAAACTTAGAGACAGAGAGACGGATGGAGTGGATGAGGTTAAAGTTGGGCCAACTTCAGCTGCAAGAAAACGTTCGCTGAATTTGCGTTGGCGCTGAGGGCGAGTCCAAGCTGCGGGTGCGGCCCCAAAGACTTCACGCAGCTCTTTTGAGGAGGCGTCGATTGAGACAAGTGGAACTTTTTTGTTGCAGTGCAAACATTTTTACTTTTGGCTTTCTTTCTGCTGCTTTTGGTTGTGCAGATGCGGCAGGATGCGCGCTTTAAATAATTTTCGTTAGTTCTTTTAATTAGATTTAATTATATGCGCGGGCAGAGCAAGTTCCTTTCCCTGCCCTCCTGTCTGTCTGCGGTGGGCGTGTCCGTTGAGACTGTGCCCACTTTTCGCTGCCACAATATTTCCACCTCCTAAATGTGACGTATTTTGGGTACGGTTCGCGCTTGAAAAATCACCGCTTTCGACTTTTATATTATTGTGTGTGATCACTTTTTTCATTGTCGTCGTTGTTGTAGCTCCCATTGTTGTTGTTGTTGTTGTTGCTGGCTGATCTTAGGAGTGGCTTGTTAAATTTCACTTGCATGTCAAGGCAAAGTTTTGTATATTGTGTGCCCAAATCTTGGTGTGAGGTGTTGGGCGTCGATTTATGCGCTTTTCACTTGTCTGCCTTTTGGGGCGGAGCTGCCTTTAGAAGAGAAATCGCTTAGAGAGTGAAAAGATCGCATTTCAAATGTCAATGCGATTGTGTGGGCAATTGCATAATGTGGGAAGATTCTAAAGAAATGCTGGCCTAGGAAACTAAATTTGATGAAGCTTGGAATAAAAGAGTTCTATACTTTTGAAAGGAGAGTCTAATGGGAACTTAAAGACTGCTTCACTTGTCGCAATAGATCTAGAACAGAGAGAGAGAGAGAGAGAGAGAGAGATAGAGAGGGAGGGAAAGAGATAGATAGAGAGAGAGAGAGAGAGAGAAATAGATTACCTTAAACAGCTCTTTTACAAAATATTCATTTGATAGATATCTAAAGGGTTTTACCTTGAAATTTTACAAGCTCTCTCTGTCTCTTTCTCTCTATATTTCCCTTTCTCTGTATCTCTCTTCATAAATATGAGCAATTGCAAATACTTATTCAGGGTAATTATAGATCATATTTAAACGTGTCCATGGAATTACGAAAGCTACTTCTTCAGGAGAAACTGTAATCGCGATAAGCTTATCCGAATATGTTTCTAGAGCAACACTTAACCTTAAAGCTGGAACACGAAGTTCAACACGAAACAGCAGCCGGAATGATTTATCACCAGCAAAAGGCAATCAACCTACAAAAGCATTACAGATGAAGCAGACAAGTGCAGTGGCCCCCCTCACCCACTCAGCAACTCACCCATCGACTGGCACTCCCTCTCTCTCTCTCTCTCTCTCTTTGCAGCGACCGCCGCCGACGCATATGGGGCACATACCAGAAAAGGCCACTAAACCGCATAACTGTCCAAGTCGTTCAGTATCTGAAACAGAGACAAAAATAGTAAAAATAAAAAATAAGAGAAAAAAACAAATTCGAACAACCAATTGACGATGACGACGACAGGTGATTAATTGTTTCTGGCGCGTAGACGTTACTTAACGCTGACTCCAAATGAGACTGCGAGTCAGAGTCAGAGATTCGTGATGTCAAAGACTGAAATGTATGTGAGTCTCTATATATGGGGATATATGTACAGTACCATAGAGTTGCGGCCAAGTGTCGAGGCGCGGGAGAACAAAACAACAAACGTTGCATGGCCCATGAATGAATAGAGCTGAATAGTTGAGTGGTTGAATAGTTGGCCAAATGACTGAATGATACAAGCACCTGAAATTCAAAACAAAACAAAGCCCCAACACGACACAACAAAACATAGCAACAACAACAACAACAACAGCAGCAGCAGAGTGAACCTCGTGCGCAATGACAGCAGTTGAAGTCATGTTTTTCTTTCTGTAAATATCTTTTTTTTTTGTCTTTTTTTTCATTATTTGAAATCGAGTGCTTAAGCGATCTTGGGTTACACTTTGCTTCCAATTTCATTTGGCTTTGGCGTGCGTCGTGGCTCAGGCCCCTTCGCCTGCCCCCTCCGAGACAGCTTTGTGCTGGTGTCTGAGTCGATGGCGTATGATCCACTGATTGCTTGATTATTATTTTGATTAATTAGCTTAGATTTGGCTAGTTCAAACCGTACGGCCCACGCCTAAGGCCAAGATCGTTGTGGCTCTGCTATTGTCTGGGCTCAGGTTCATGCGTTTGCCAAATGATTGATTGAACTTTTCGTTGATAACAGCTTACAATTGAGAAATTATTTACATGAGCTATAATTAAACTTGTTTGTTGTGTTGCCTGTCATTTGATGTGTACACTCTGTCTCTCTCTCTCTCCCACTCGCTCACTCTCTATCGCAGCATCGTCATCTACATCTCTGGCTGGTCTGGTTTATTGAACCGACTTCATGCCATGTCGAGTGTGGGCTGAATGGCCAATAGAGCCATTTGGCAAGTGATGTTACCTGTGTACAACTAATCAGGAAATTGCTTTAGGCTCGCTGTCAGATGCGCCAGCTTGATTAGCCATTTCATAATTTAATTTGAAAAGGCAGAGAGAGCGAGAGAGAGATAGTGAGTCCTTTAAGAGCTAGAACCACATCCAATTCAGATGAGCTACGGTCATTGGCACTCAACTAATTTCGCATGGATGTGTGCCAGCAGTGTGTCAAGCGGGCTCATCCATATGCCCAGCACCAAGTCACGCTCCATTAGAAAGCTGTGTGACCAAACTGCAACAACAACAACAACAGCCGAAATAAATGCTGATGCGGGCGCCCATTGATCGTCTTGATCGCCTCATCGTCTGATTTTTGTTTTTGTGTGGCCATGGCCCAGCGCTTTAGCTGGATGCGTGTTGAGCTTCTGCCCGCCTGGCCGGGCCGCGCGACACGATTCGCATTGTCCGGCGCTGCTTAGCACTGAGCTGAGCGCATGCCTTCACTTGCCGTGGCAGCGGCAGCGACGCCATTTGGGGCCAAGCGGCGACAACATGCAAAGTGACAACGGCGACGACTCGGCCATATTTGGCCAAATTCAAATGCCATTAACACGTACGCCATTTGTCGGTTAATGGGCATTGGCTATGTGCTGGAGGAGGATGGGGGACAGCAGTGGGGGACAATTCATGCCATGCGATGCTTGTGGGTTCATTTGTCCACTTTCTGTTTGGCCATTTCCGTGTTCGTTTGTGTCAAAGCCGCTGCACGCATTTCCCCCAATTCGACATTTAACACTTGTAAATTTCTTGGCCAGCAGAGCGTCGCATTTATGGAAAGGCCGCGGATTTGTACCCTTTTTTTTTTTGTTTTTGTCTCTTAGCTGCTGCTGCTGCTGCTGCTGGCGGCGAATCGTGTGTCGTCGGCCTCGCATGGTAACCTGTCGTGATTCTTGTTTTAATTTGCTTTGACTTGTGCGCCTTTTTGGGCTGCCGTCGCTTCGGCGGCTTCTGGCTTTTCTGGCAGTTATTAGGCCTAAATGCAGAGGGGTTTCCATTTGCCGGGTTGTTCGCCTCATTAGCGGTCTTTTTTTTCTTTTTGTCCTTCTGCTACTACGGCTGCTGCGGCGCGTTGTCTAATTTGCCTGGCCTGGCAATTATCGTTAGCACTGCAAAGGGAGCAACAACTACATTGTTGGCCAGGCTAACCGCAGAACTGGGGCCCAGATCTAGCCTAAACTGATTTAAGCATGCCAAATCTTGTACGCAGACATAAATTCACAAACTTATCTCAGCGGGCGAATCGTGCGCTTGTTTTTAATACCCTATGCACGTACAGCTCAATGCAAACAGAGGGTAGCATGCGTATGAAATTTGATATTAGATGTTTAGGCTCTTTAGTCATATAGAAATACGAAGTCTGGTAAGCAGTTATTAAACAGAGATTTATTTAGTAATATTTTCAGCCTTCAGCATAGGATATCTGTAAGTCATTCACAGTGTGATGGAGAGTTATTGAAAAGAGAGTTTTAAGATTATATTTTTATAGGAATATTCACTGCTTTCAGCACAGGGTATCTGTCAGTTTATCAGCTGATTGTCAGTTTGTCATTGCTGATCATGTTGATTTTTTTGGGTGTACTTTTTTTTTTTTTGGCAGATTTTTTGGCATAGATTGAAGCGTTGCCGCTGCCGCCGCTGACAACGCTGACAAGTGTTAATTGAATTCATGTCTCTGGTAATCATAATAATAATAACAATATCATGTTATGCTGGAGCGTTGAAGTGCCTCAAGACAACGACGACGACGACGGCGACGTGCGCTGCGAGCTTTTGAAGTTGTTGGCCCGAACTGTTGCGTCCGTCCGCCCGTCCTCCATGTCCGTTGCTCGTATCTGTCGCTTATGTCCGTCTCGTTGGCTGGCTCTTTGGCTCTTTGGCTCTCTGGCTGGCAGTCGCCGCTGTTGCCATCGTTATAAATTACTCAATTAATGTCAGCGTTTATGTCAGCGGCAGCACCCAAAGCACCACCGCAGCACCACTATAGCACCACAGCAACAGCAGAGATAGGCACATGGTATTATGCAGATAGTTCAGCACAGATAGATATGACATGCGGGGACATGATAATGGGGCATGTTTAGTGGCTGTCGTTGTCTTCGCCGTCGTCGGCGGCTGTTTAATTAAAAACTTTTTTTCTCTCTTTTTGTTTTTGCCAGGCCACAAAAGTCAAATTAACAGCGTACTGAGCCGGGAGAATCGAAGCTGTTGAGCTCGGGCTTAAGCGGCTGACAAGTTGCGCAACTTGACACTTTGCATGTAGGCCCTTTGCAGCAAGTTCGTTTCCTAAGTCTTTTGTTTGGCCCAACACAAAAAACGTGCAAATTATGATTTTGGCTGTTGTTGTTGCTGCCAACTCTTCTTCTTGCTATTTTTGTGTCTCTAACTGCTTGCTGAAAGCAAAATGTCAATTCTGTGACGGGATTGCTTTTTGTCTTTTGACGCCCTCAATTTACAGCATCAGCGCCCCCACACGACAAGTCGCCCCTTTAGACACTAACTGAATTTGCCGTGAAGTGATGTCAAAATTTATATAAGAAGGGTATATTTAAGGTGTATATAATGTTGAAGAATGGAAATACAAGTGAAGTTGTAAATATATAATAATACCATATATTATACTGTATTGTATAAAAATGGAAATGGGAAATTAGAAAGTTCTAAATATATTTTAGAATAATATTATATTTTTATATAAAGTATATTTTCATTCTATATATATATATATTATATATATTCTACATATATCCCCATTATATATTAGTGTATTAAAACTTCGTTTAGATTTCCTCTCATTTATATAAATGGGATTTGCTTGGGCTTTTGTAACTAATACGCGGCACGGGCATAATTAAATCTTTTGACTGTCGCCTTTTGTGTGCGCCATTTGTTGTGTGTTGTAATCGTAAGATAAATCCGTTTCAGCTCTGAACAGGTTGCTCTGCTTCAACTCTGCTCGCCACAAACACCTTTGCGCTGTGCGGGTTGAACGCCCAACTGAAAAGGCGCTAGAGAACAATGCTCACAGTTTGCCATATTATATTTATAATATTCATAAACAAAAAAACAAACTATATGAGTTTATCTCTCTCTCTTTGTCACTCTCTATTGCTCTCCCTGTCGCTCCTTCTATCTCTTCACTGTTGCCTGTTGTTTTTACCCCCTTCCTTTGTTTTTTTTTCTGGCTATTTTTCAAGCACTTAGCGTGCTGACAAGTTGAAGCATTTGCGTGGCCCGTCAGTCAGGTGGCTCATAAGATATATAAACGGACTTGGACCTCTTGCAAAACCGACGGGGTACCTTATTATTGTTGTTGCTGTTGCTGTTGTTGTTGTTGTTGTTGCAGGCACATTTCAGTTTTGATATGTGCTGTCGCGCATTTGAAGCTTGGTCTCTCGCTTGTTGACGTGCCCGCTTCGCTTTGCTTAGCCATGGCCAAGCCAAGTCTCTGGTGTGGGTGGCCCACACACATCCACATGTGCTTGGACTTGGAGAGTCGCAATCGGAGACTCGGACATGTACATGGTGCAATTGTTGCGCCGCCGGCGCCTCAGTCCAACTCACAGCCAGAGCTCGAGCCACACAGTTCGGCTGCGTATTAAATTTTGAAATTGGTTTTTGTTGCGGTCGTTAAGCTTATTTCCGTATTGAAGTCTCAGTTTGCTTTTGCGGTTTGAATTAATTAGCCTGCACCGCCACGAACTATATTTTATTCTTTTGCATATTAAATCTATAGAAAAGCAACAAAACACAAGACTCGGTCTGGTTCAGTGGCTCCAAAGAACGCCAACGCATTATGAATTTGAATTTGAATTTGAATTTGTTTCTGATGCTGAATCTGACTCTGAATCCAAATCAAATCCGAGACAATGGTAATTATTAATAATGCAAATAATTATATCGATTTCATTCTGGGGCGTTGCCTGCGATTTGTACAAAGGTTCGCTTGCGTTTCGCTTCGGTTCGCTTTGATCGCCAAGTGTGGGAACAAAATATCAAAACTTCTCAATTTGCCACTTGAGCTTAGAACTTTGCCTGTTTTCATGTTCACTAATCTTGTTTATGTTTCTGTTCTCTTATATTTTTCGGCTAATTTGCCTGCGTTGCATTTGGCTTTGATTAATTTGACGTCAACGAGTGCATGGCATTGGATTTATGGCGCTCAAGAGTGGCTGTTGAATATGTGTCATGAGTTATGAGCAGTGGGGCTTAGTGACTGCCGCACCAGATCGCTAATGACAAGAGCTTAAAGTGCCGCTAAAGAAACCCAATTGATTAGAGTGAGAGCGAAATAGCGCCTAATTGTAAGCAACTGGAGCAGTCTCTATGCTCTGATGTTGATAATGGTATTTTGTTGTGTTTTTAGCAATTTTCTTTGTTTAACAATCAGCAATTAATTGTGTAATAAGTGTTTAATAAAACAACAAATATTTTAAAGGTTAGGTGAAGCACACTTTCATGGCAGCATAGCAGAGTCTAGGCCAAGTCTACTCCACTAAAACTACACTAATATATATTTTAATCTATATTTATAATAATATCTATATATTTTAATATTTGTTTTTTATATAAAAAAAATATATATATATATATATATTTAAGATATTATTTTATATATATTTCATTTATAAAAAAAATATTACAGATTTTATTTTGTAATTATTTTATTTTGATATTTTACCAAATATTTTATTTATATATTTTTCTTTACATTTATACATTTTTTATTAAATTATATATATTTAATATTTTAAATATTATTAATATTTTTGATTTGCTTTATAATATTTTATTTTATATTTGTTTTTTAAATTTTTTTACATTCATAGATTTTTATTTTATTAAATATATTATTTTATATTTATACATTTTTGTTATATATTTATATATTATTAAATATTTTATATTATTTTTATACCTATTGTAATTTATTTTTATTTTGTTTAATTTTTATAAATTTTTTATATTATATTTATATTGTATTAAACACTTTATTTTATATTTATACATTTTATGTTATATTTATTCTATACATTTCAAAGTCAAATTTAAATGTTATGTTTTTTAGTCATCTGCTAATCAGATTTGCTCAACTACTCTTAATTTCTCTCATTATATAACCTGTGCAATGAGTCATTCAGCATATGAAAACTACTCTGCACTAGTCTCTCTCTCTTTTCTTATATATGTATAAGCTCATAAATTGCTCAACCTAAGATTGGCTTTAAGCCGACGGCTAATCTCTTGTTGCATAAGACATTCTGTAGAGCATATTAAAGTGTGATTAGATCTAAAAATATCGCAACGGCCATTATTAAATATTAATTTACACCCAGCGCGTTAAACAAACAACACGTACAGCCAGCAACAACAACAACAACGACAACAACAGAGTTGACTACAACAATTGGTATCTGCATCAGGTCTCGAGTCAATCAACAGCTGCGACAAAGGCAACAGCGACGGCAATTGCTAAAGCGCCTGACATATTTCATACTTCCATAATGCGCTATACCCTGTAATGATGAATGAGAATGGGTATGATGGGCTAAAGCAAATTGGTGAAATTTATAAATGAAATAAATATATAAGCTTTAATATTTATAAATTAAAAACTGAAAATTGTTAAATAATTATTATTAATATTTTGGACTCAACATTTTACTAAATTATTATTATTATTATTATTATTATTATGTTTTTTTTTTTTAGTTTTCTTCATATTTTTTTATTAAATTAATAAATAAAAATTAAAAATGGTTTTACAGGGTATTTTACAGCCCATCAATTCATTACCCATAGCTGTTAACATGCTGTTGCAAATTATTAAATATTAATTACAATGAGCCGCAACGAAAACGTGCAATGAATTTGAAATTTAAATATTTGCCACGAAAAAATTGATTTTGTAAAATTAAAAATGCATTTCAAATAGCATTTAGAGATAAGAGATTAATTAAACTGCCAGCGAGGAAGTCAACAGCAGTTTGCCTTCTAAAGCCCCTGGAGGTGCCGACCAGGCCAGCACACAGCCTAGAATCAAGGCGTGTTTTAGTGCCAGCTACGAAAATGCCAATTAAAATGAAATAAATGAAATTCGAGCAGAGAGCCAAGCAGTTGCTAACAAAATCTTTTTATTTTTTTTGGCTATTTTTGGGGGCCATAAATTAAGGCTCTAAACGATTTTCAAATGCAATTGCGGCGCGGCACTTGTCACCAGTCAGCCGGCTAAGGGGGCAGGGGGCGTCTGACGGGGGTACGGCCCGTCTAATTTAACCTTTGACCAAAAGCCGCTACCACTAAATTCTGTCTGTGGCACATGTGCGTTGCCCATTGGATTTTCAAGGCGTGGCAGCAGCACCCGAAGTAGCAGCAGCAGCAGCAGCACGCGCAGCAAGTCAACGTCAACAGCGCCTACGAAAAACGGCGAAAATTTTGAGTCTGACAACAGTTGATCGGCGCTCTGGGAAGGGCGCGAGGCGGCATCACACACATTGTCCTGGGTTCTGGCCAAATCCAATATGACTTTCCCAGTCAAGCCTCACGCTAATAGACCAAAGCTACCGCCTGACAACTTACAATTCGTGACGGCATTGAGCAACAAATGAGACTGCAAAGAAGTTGATATACTCTAATTAATCAGGCGGAAGGCATGAAAAGGATTTAATTATCCGAGATTTCAATAATAAATAAATTCAATATATAAATCTGTTTGCAATGAAAAGTTTAGGTAATTTCAAATTTAACTTTAAGTAAGAAACTAGAACTAAAAATTCTTTAGAAACTCAGAGAGAAACTGGAACTAGAAATAGATTGCAATTGGAATGTGTTTCAATTCCAGTTTGAGGTAGTTTTTGTGGTATTCTAATTGGAAGTACACTCCTATTGGAATGGATATACATTAGAATGATCTATTTCTAGCTCTAGTTAATCTGTTAAAATTACTTTATTTAAAGACAATCAAAAAGTTTTTTCTAGCAAAAATATTTATATATTGTATGTATGGCATATCCTTAACAATAATTCAAAACAAATATACTCCAATTAGAATAGAGTTTCAAAATTGGTATTCTATTGCTAATATCCTATATCTAAATAACCTAATATCCTATTTATAATCTACCAAATGGAATAAAAGTTATTTAGCTACAATCTGATTCTATTTCATATATTCTATGTAGGGCATATGCATGCATATAATTCAAATCTAGTTTAGAATAGAGTTTCACTATAATATCCTCTATATCTAGTATGCCAAATGGAACCAGAGATGTTCAGCTTCAAATCTCATCTCATTTCTCGCCCATAGCAGCACATTGAAACCCAAATTTGATCACTAAATAGCAGTACTCCATAGGTTGGATAGTGTATTTCCGACAATTGCAGAGCAAAACTAAAGGCAGTGCCGAAAAAACGAAAAGACAAAAAAAAAAACTGAAACTGGAAGTTGTAGAGCGTAAGAAACTGCGTGGACGGCATTTATAATAATGCGAGTTGGGCAGGCACAAAGTTGACTTTGGGCAACAAAGTAAGGTGCGGCTGCGGAAAAGCTACAAAAACAAAATCGCTGCAGCGAGCCAAACAACAACAACGACAACAACAACACACGGTGGCAACGAAAATGAACTGGAAAACGCGTTTAATTGAACCAAAAGCGCGATGACTGCCCACTAGCGCCATCTAGCTGCGTGCGGCTGCACTAAGCCGGCTTGGCAAAACTTGTTGTTGTTGCTGCTGCTACGACTGCTGCTGCTACGACTGCTGCTGTTGTTGTTAACTTGTTGCCGTTGCCGTGGTAGACCCGAAATCGATGATTCATCGGGTTGTTTGTTGTTTTGAGTGGTTTTCGCCGCCCCGTCGCAAGTCTCCAGAGCGCAACAAAAAAATTGCTAGACGTTTGTCGTACGTCGTTGCTGTTGTTGTTGGCGCTTGCCGCCTGCTGTTGCTGGTGACGCAGTTGCAATTGCAGTTGCAGCTGCACCAATTCTCCTTCTCGTTTGCCGTTTGGCGCTTTACGTTCAAAACAATTATTATTCTGGCAATTAATTTTGATTTAAGCAGCGATTTGATATTCCGCTCTAACCGTAACCAAGCCAACCAACCAGGCAGCCCGTCAGACAGCCCGCCAGAGCTAGTCAGCCACCCACCAAATGAGCTGCACCACCACCACCCGCTGTTGCTGCAATCTCTGTTCATTGCCGGCGCTTTGTGATTCGCCAAAAATTGCGAATCAGCTGCAGCTACCTCTCTATAAGATCGATAAATAAAGACCCAGAGACACCTACGTAGCTCCAAGCGAGACGCCGCGACTTGTCAGCAAATGAGCATCGCAATTGAAATCGCCTAACCTTGCATGATCTGGCCAAGTCTAGATCGCAGTTGAGATAGAGACTCGGCTGCAAGTGAAGTGGACAAAATGTTTAAGTAACAAACCTATTGTAGTTTTTATTTAATTTTTCTCTCTCTTTCCTTCATTTCATTTATTCAAAACTCGTTCTCATATTTACAAAAAATAAATTGAATTTCGTAATAAAAAATAAAAAGAAATATCGCCAGAATTGATTAGCATGGAAAGATCTGGATAGGTCTAAGTCTAAGATTTGAGATAGATGAGGAAAAAGGTATTATAGCTTCTTCTTCTTCTCTTTCTTAATTCATTTACTCATAATTTTCATTTTGAACATAACTTTTGCTCATATTTACATAATTTAAATCAAAATAATAAAATAAATCGAAATTTCGTAATATAAAGTAGACATAAATATCGCCAGAATCGTCGAACTTTGTATGATCTGGCCAAATCTTGATCGGATTTGAGATAGAAGTGGATAAAGAGTAGTAGAGTAGTTTCTTCTCTTTCTTTCTTTCATTTATTCATAAATTTCATATTTACACAACTTAAATCAAAATAATAAAATAAATTACAATTTCACAATATTAAATTTAGCATAAATACATAAATATTGAAATAATATCTAGTAATATAAATAAGCTCGCACCATTTCGATTTGTACAGAGATAGAGGGAGAGAGAGAGAGAGATAGAGGGAGTGAGAGTAACAATAACAAAACAAGAGTTAACAACAAAACTCCCTGAAATAAATACTTAATTGACTAATCTATGACTCTATAAACAGTTTTGGATATGATCTGCTTTGCCTACACTAGAAATGTTCCTAATGGGCAATATAATTGCCCCGACTAATTTTTGGCACTGATTTCCTGACTCCTTTACCTGCTTTGGCTACAATTCGAGATGTGACTAAAAACAAACTGAACTAAAATTAATTATAAATATTTATATATAAATATATGTAGAGCGTGCTTAGTAGATGCCCTGCCTGAGCTGTGTGGGCATTTGAAATTCGTGCGCATCGTCCTCTTCGCCCCCGCTGCTGCCCGCGCTGCCCGCATAGTAGAGCTGGTGCGCGGACTCCTCGTAGCCCTGCAGATGCTGCTGCAGCTGATGCTGATTGAAGCCCGCTGCGCCGAGACCGGAGCCGGAGCCGAGTCCGGAGCCACCCTGCTCCGACTGGCAGCCGCTCTGCAAGTGCTTGGCCAGCAGGGACATGCGCGAGAAGGACTTGGTGCAGCTGGGGCAGGAGTACTTCTTCACGTCCGAGTGCGTCTGCATGTGCGCTCGCAGATTGGAGCGGTCGGCAAAGGCGCGATTGCAGTGCTGGCAGCTGAACGGCTTCTCGCCCGTGTGGGTGCGAATGTGGCCCTGCAGCAGCCAGGGGCGGGAGAAGGCCTTGCCGCAGATGGGGCACTTGCAGGGCAGCGTGTGGGTGCGGATGTGCATCTTGAGGGCGCCCAGAGAGACGTACGTCTTGTCGCAGTTCTTGCAGCTGAACACCTTCTTCACCTGGTTGCCCTCCGCCGAGGGGCAGTGGAACTGCTGGTGCTTGCTGAGGCCCGAGTAGGTCGAGTAGGACTTGCCGCAGTCCTTGCAGTGATAGCGCGGCACGCCCACCGGCTTCTGCATGGACTGCGCGGAGGCGGCTGTTGCCGCCTGTATCAGCGCCGATGCCTGATCGGTGCAGAACTCGGTCTGGTCCACAATCGGACCACCGCTCGGATTGCTCCGTATGATCTTATACTCGGTGCTCTCGTAGGCGTGGCTCTGCTGGTGCTTGACGAGACCCGCGTAGGTCGCATAGCATTTGTTGCACTGCTGGCACTGGTAGTACAGATCGTTGCTGCTCTTGATTTTCATATTTAGCTGATGCTCGTTGTTCTCCTGATTCTCCAGGTCATCATCCTGCTCGAGCGGATGTGGCGGCGCGTGCTTCGCATTGCTCTTGAAGCTTTGCTGCTGCTGCTGTTGCTGCTGATGATGATGTGGCGCCATGTGTTGCATGCTGAGCAGCGCACGTGCCACATTGTGCAGATTGACATTCTCCGTTAAGCCGCGACGCTGCTGCTCGGGCCGCACGCTCAAATCCTGCGGCTCTGCCAGCAGCGGCTGCGGCGGCGGCTGCTGCTGCTGTGGCGGCTGCTGCTGCTCCTGCTGTGGCAGCTTCATGCAATCCTCATAGTCGGCAATGCTCTTCAGCAAGTTGTTGTTGTAGTTGCGCAGACCGAACGGCTGCTCCTCCTGCTGCTCCGCCTTGACGAAGCCAGCCACAGGCAACGGCAATGGCAAGGGCGGCGATATGCTGGCATAGCTGGCAGCCATTTCGGCGTCGCGCTCACTCTCCGGCTCCATGACCTCGTCCTCGGGCGGCAGCTCGAAGTCGCCGTAGCCCAGGCGCGCCAGGCTCTTAGCGATCTCCTCGCGTGTGAAGACATCGGGAAAGGCGCGTGCTATTTCGCGTGTCTCCTCCCAAATGCGACGCGCCAGTTGCTCCTTGGTCTGTGTCATGGCCGCATCAAAGCGCCGACGCAGCTCCGTGGTCACGGGCTGTGGCTCCGGCTCCGCCTTGACGGACCACTGCGCCGGCTCCAAGGGCACCGAGGCGGCGGCCACGCTGAGATCAACGGGTCCCTCATCTGAAAAGGAGGAGAAGACAATGCAATTTAGAGAATGTTACTGGAAATCCCTATCAAGCTGGCAGTTATAGAAATCTCGGAACCTACCATGACACAACTGATCTTCAAGCGCCGGCTGTTCCTCGAGCTGTATGGGCCGCTTCTTCAACGGGCATTTGCTGTACTTTAGTTTATCCATATTAGCTGGAGGAATCACAATTTTGTCGCACGAGGAGGATCAACACGATCGTGTTCTATAAATTTTTATTTGTTAAACTGAACTTTGAATCACTGGAGCAGTTCATTGGCTGCTCGCACGCGTCTCGATCGCTGGCCGTTTCGTATGTGAATGATGCAACCGCCGAGGATCACTTTAATTTTATATAGACTTTACGAGGCAGGATCAACCCCCAGCCAAAAGTAAAACACCAACCCCCTTTGCCCAGAAAAGGATCTTCTGCTGCTGCTACCTACTTCCGATTTTCGTTACGGAGGATTCTGTACGGAAATCAACCACCACGAGCCACACATTCAATGATCTGCAGTCACCCCTCTGCCCAGACATGGATTGTCGCCTGCCGCAACAGCTGTGCCGTTCATTGAACGTTGCTCCAGCTGCAGATCGGCCAGCCACAGAGAGCTGCCGCCAACAAATCTCAGCTCAAAAAGCGAGCACGTGCCATACACCACACACATACACACGCATGCACACACATACAGACATGTAGACACACACCGGTTACCGGCGCGTCGCTCTCCCTCCAGCACAGCCGATCGCCACCAGCTGCCACTGAGATTCAATTTTATACACTCAAATTTCCCCTACTCTATGCGTGCATGAGTGTATGTGTATGTGTGTATTGGTGAGCGTGAGCGTGAGCAGCAGCTGCGGAGCTTATATACAACTTGAAGCACAAGTTTATTTTTAACTCGCAGCGAGGTGCTGTCTCTTTCAGCTGCGACACAATCGGCTGCCTCGGCTTATGTACACGACGAACTCCACACAGAGCGACACGAAGTTTGCGCTCTGCGAGCAGGTGAGCTGCTTCGTTGCTCGCTGCTCATCGCTCTTCGTTGGCAGCGAAGAGTAGCTTTAAGCTTTAAGCTATAGAGCGCGCAGCCAATTGGCGCTCTGCTTCGACTCTCTTTTCTGTTGGCGCTCTTGTTTCACATTTCATTCGTTGCGCTGCCCAAAGAGCGCGAGAGCACAGCATTGAAACGCGCAGTCTTTTCGCTTGGGTTTAGTGCTCTTGCAGGCCTTAAGCTGCTTAAGTCAATGGTCTTCGCTGCGCTCGCTAAAGCTGCAGCTTGAGATGCTCGATTGCGTTTGCTTTAAGCTTAGCTATTCCACTCAATTAAACTTGAGCATCTCTGATCTCTGATCTGATCTGGCTGATCCTTTTCGTTTATATGCAGCGATCGTCTTCGAGCGTCCGCAGCTGCGACAGCATGGTCATCAAAGTGCAGTCAAGACAATGCACGACATACTTAGCGGTTCACAAATATTAATCACAGAAATAAACAACCCAAGCAACGAAAGTAAATCAACAACTATTGTTCACAGCCTTTGCTCTCGCTCCTCCGCCTAGGTGCATTCGCACAACAACAACAATCAATCCCTAACGGCCATGAAATTTGTTTTTGAAATTTTGGCAGCCAGCTGCCAGTCCGAGAAACCTCCACTACGGTTCAGCTCATGGGGTGGCTGCGCCGCCGCACTTACCTGGCCGATCCTTTTGCCATGAAGTGCCTTGGAATGCGCCAAACTACCTGGCACCTTTCAACGTGCTCGCTGCGCCTGTGCCTCGTGCTGCAGTTGGCCCACCCCAATGGAACGCGCAGCATCACCAGCCAGCCAGCCTGACGGTGGTGGTGGTGGTGCTGCTGCTGCTGTTGTTGGTAGTGGTGGTGAAACTGCATTTCGTGCGTTACTTGGCGAGGCCAACCCTTAGCCAGAGACAGCGTCTTGGTCTTGGCATTGATCTTGGCAGAAATCTCGGCACTGCAGAGGGTTGTCCCCTGCCCCTGCCCCTACCCGGTGTACAGCTGCCTTTGCATCCTTGACACGTACCAAGCAACTGATTTTTATACTCAGCGACGTCTTACCAAAAATTTGGCGCCAAACTGCTGTAAAGGAACCGGTGTGTCCTGTGCCTCAAAGGTGATCTCCGTTAACAATAACAATGCTGCGCATCTGAGGCAAATGTAACGATCTTTTTAGAGACTCAAAGACCTCCACTGAGATGGCTCGCTATAATGACTTATCATAATTAATCAGCTTTGTGTAGTTTCTGCAGAATTCAATATGAATCGAATGAGTTATTAGCATATCGCCTTATTAAGTAATGAGTCTTTATAGGTTCGGAAGAAAACATTTGAATTGGGAATTAGTTAGTCATTTGAAAGCTATTTAAAATCAGCTATGAGAATTATTAATTAATGTAAATTTGTTGTAGGCGACAAAAGTTTTCTACAGATTGAGATAGTTAATTAATATTTAATAAATACAAAAAAAAAAAAAATGATTATACATACTTTATTTTGTAATTATATTTGATGAGATGTAGGGAAAATATTTTATTTGACATCGGCGAGTAAATTTTGAAGGATATTTATGTTTGGAAAAAAGTAATGAGGGATAATATAAAATGAAAAGAAATGTTAAAGAAATGATCATAATTTGTTCCCCTAATAATTTCGATATTAAAGTAATATTAAAAATGTATATATTTAAATATTATTAAATATCATAATGATTTCAGAAAATAATCGAAGGGAGATTGATTCGATATTTTTGTCTATGATCGATTCATATATAGATTTATAACTGGATATCTTACAATTCATGAATTCACATTCGTATATCTGTCATTCATTATCTAGGTTCCATAATCTCATGGGTTTCATTTTACAACTAATCCATGATCAGCCATGGATCAATATACCTACACATTATTAGAGACCCAAAAAAGTTGTTTGATTTCGTAGACAGCTCGAAACTGTCTCCTATTCACTCAATGATAACATTTCTCCGTCATTTCTAACCAAATGTAGCTCCAGTTGCCTGACAGCAGACAGACACCAAAGCGAGCTAACTGCAGACATCACCTGGCAGCAAAACCGCAAACTGTGAACTGTAACTATGTTGGCTGAGAGGCGGCTCAGATGCAGCTGAGTGCCTCACTTCAAAGTGTCAAAGAGCCGCCAAAGTCGCATAATGAAGTGCAAAATGTCATTAATTTGCCCGTTGCTGCAGCTGCAGCGGCGACTGACAACAAAAGAAAGTCGCCGGATGGATAGGAAAAGTGTAAGAAAACTATGCAGAAATGCAAAACCTGGCCGGCCATAGAGAGGGGAGGGGGGGGGGGGGTGTGGTGGTCAGTCGTTGCATGCCACACGCCGCCGCACAATGTCACGAGTTATAGATTTCTCAAGCCACTGAGCAAAAGAATGCGCCGACCATGGCGGCAACGCGAACTGGACGGCAATCAAAACAAGATCTTAGAACTATTGGCGCCTGATTTGCAGACAAAGAGTTGGAGTTGGAGCAGGAGTTGGAGCGGGAGTTGAAGTTGAAGCTGAGCAGCTGGCCACAGAGGCAGGCAGTGAAGAGCAGGAGACACAAAAGACACTGAATAGATACAGATGAAGACGAAGACGACGATGGAGTTGGAGTTGGAGTTGAAGTTGGAGACTGTGACTGAGACAGAGTTGGAGACCAATGAACAGAATGTCCAGGTCAGTGAACATAAATGACGCCGCGGTGGGCAGAAGCCTATTGAAATCTGATATTGTTATCAAAGCTAACGGTAATTATAAACAAATAAAAGCACAACAACAACAGCAACAACAACAACGGCAACAATCTTGTAATGTAAAGGAACACACAGACAAAGCGAAACGAGAATCTCACGTTGGCCGGCTTCCGACGCCGCATAAATTAGCCAAGTTAGAAGCTACGTCTATAATTCAAACTAATTTGTTTTATTGACAGCGTGTGCCCCTGCAACGTGTGTAGTCAACGATAAGGCTAACACACACACACACAGGCGAACACAAAAATTGGTCAATTATGAACTGAGCCAGGTCTAAGACGATGCTCGCAGCATTCATTAGCAGGAGGGCAGGGGAACGGGGTGACAATAAATTAAATTTGTTGTCCAACTAACTAATTAAAATACGCTTTTCGAGTCGCGACGACGCTCTTGCCTCTTGAGATATTAATCTGCTTGGGAAGCTTACTGTCATAGCTCTATGGGGAGTGGGGCATGGGGGACCACCCGCTCAGCTGTGGTTGCAGCTTGTAGAGTGGCGGGGAAGGGGGCAGCGCCAGTCAACGTCCATCGGTAGCTCTCATCTTGACTAATACGAATTATAATTTTCAGCTAGTGATTTTATTTAATTTTGTTCATAAATGAATCATGATAATGAATTGTTTATGCTGCGGCAAGCTTTTTTTTTTTTAATTTTATTTCGAGAGCTTCATGGGAAAAAGAGATTAACATCAGCGTTTATGTTAATGCCTCTTGAAATATCATAAAAAAATACAAAAATATAATAAATATGATAAATTCGCGCTTTTGGTGCTGATTCACTTGCAAATATGCAAAGTCTTATCTTGTTGCTCTTCTTCTTCTTCTTTTCTCACTTCAAATTGCCAAATTATTACCCAGCTGGGTTATTGTACTTGTTCATGTCTTCAATTTCCTTATCGAGAGCAAACATCCTCTTGGCCCACGCTCACCTCAAGTTGAAGGGCGCGACAGAGTTCAAGTTCGTCTTTGGATTTGCAGAGACACTAAAAGAGCTTTAAGAGCTTTATATGTACAGTATATATATATATATGTATGAATGGGGAATTATCAGAGTACTAAATTGAATGAACCTCATTTTTGGTTGGCATTAAAAGTCTGTTAAAAATGTAGTAAATGTTTTTAGAAGTGGTAAAAATTGAACAAAATTGGATTGAACAATTCATTTATTTTATAGTGGAACTTGGAATATTACAAAAATAATTTTCATCTCTGTAATAGTAATCTTAAATGAAGAATGTAAAATACAAAACTTTTGTAAATAAAATTAACAAAAAATAAATATAATTAAAAAAAAAAAAAAAAAATCATCGATATAAAAAAAATAATAATAAATAAAAAATACATCAATTTGCATATATTATTAATATTTTATATTTTAAATATTTTATAGCACAATAATAAATATATTAAAAATATATTAATAATTATAAAAAGTTCTTCTCGCTGCTTAAAGTGAAATATTCGCTTTAATTTCTTTTCTAATATTTCTAAATATTCACTCATATATATTGATATTTAGAGGCCATGCAACCCTCGCTTATATAACATATGCTCATTAATTAAAGCCAAACTGCAACAGATACTAATAGTTGGCTAGCTGGCACTCCTTAGGCAATGCAATATTCGATTAAAGGCCATCAATTGAACAATTCAATTGAGTGCGAATGTTCCCATGACCAGAGAAATTTACACTTGCAGACGAGCAGCAACAACAGCAGCCAAGTGCGTGAGAAAGGAAAACGAAGACAGAGAGAGTGGAAGTGGGAGGGTGTCCTGGCTAGGGCGCAGGCTCAGCAGGAGGATTCATATTAACCAATAAATAAAAGGTAGCGATGCGGGCGCGGATTTCAGTGGATTCGTATTACAGAGAAGGGTCAGTGCAGCAGCAGCAGGAACAGCAGGAACAGCTAAGGGATGATCCTTGATGCATTATTTGTTATTTGAATCACGTGACAAGTTGCTGGCTAAAATAAAAAGCGAGGGGGTTGCTGGGAAAGCGACTGAGAAATCATCCCACGGGATTCAATTTATGCGTGTTTGAATGTTTTTGATTGTGCGTTGCTAATTCAAATAAAATTCAACTTCGACTTTGTTTGTTGTTGCTGCGGTAAGCTGAGCCGCAAGCTCCATCCACCCGTTGCTGCTGCTGCCACTGCTGGTTGTTGGTTGTTATTGTGGTGGTGGTGCAATTTCAGCCTCATTACAAAACATTTGCTTTGTTCGCCGAGCTTAACTTACGCCTTCTGCTGCGAGGGGTCGCATCAATTGCCGTGACAGCTTGCGCCTGTTGGCATTAATAAAGTCACGAAAAGCATTTGCATTTCCGTGCTCAGGGGATTCGTAATTAAACAAATTAAGCAAGTGACTCAAGTGCCCCCCTTTCTACTCCCCGAGCCAGTGATGGAGAGTGAGAGAGGGGTTCAATTTTTAGCCACTTTTTCGAGCCTGCAAAATGCTGTAAAAATAGCTGCAAATGTCTGCCTAATTATTACAAATGATCTCATATTTATATTTTATGTTAATTTCAGTTGTCAGCATTGGATTGGATTTTTTTCTTTCTTTATATTTAAGTTTCAGCTATGAAAATGCCAGAAATGCCTTTAAAAAATATTCCGAGTTGGGTAGGTGAAAATGATGTGCGCAATGATACCCAGCGGCAAAGCGAAAAGAAGAAAATTCAATGGAAATAAATTAAATTTTTTTTACAAAAAATAAAATAAATAAAAATAAAAATAAATAAACAAAATTATAATAATTATAAATATAATTATTAATTATAATAAATAATTAATAAATAATTAATAAATAATATAAATAATAGACATCTAAATTTTATTTTATTTTTAATTAAATAAAATCATATTTTTTAACACACTTAATTATTAAATTGAAAATAAGAATTAACATTTTTCATATTGTTGAGCTCTATAAATTTAATTTAAGAAAATTGATTCGTTGAAGGTACATAAATAAAATATTTTTTTTTAAATCATATAAAATATTTAATTAAATAAAAAAATAAAAAATAAATATATAAAAATATATAAAAAATATTTTTGAAAAATTATATAAAATATTTAATCAAATATATATGTATAAAAAAAAATAATAAATAAAAATATTCCAAGTCTAAAATATATTATAGAATACCATAATATGTTATATTTCACTCTTCAACATCTTCATCTTAATATCTGTAACATCTTCAACAAAGCTGCTCCGTACAGGGTATATAAAAGCGATCTGTGGATATAGAGTCGCTGCACCTGAAGCACCCTCGCCAGATGCTGTAGTTGCTGCTGGGAATTGTGCTTAGGTTGGGCATCGGAAAACCATCTAATTGATTTATGGCCAATGGATTGTTGGCCTGACTAAATTTAGAAGCGAGCGAACAACTAAAACAACTAATTTAGTGAGAGATGTGCGCTGTAAAGTTTTGTGTTCTTCAATTTTGTCACGTTCATGGGCATGATAGTGTTCTAGTAGTTTCCCTCTCGCTCTCTCTCGCACTCTCGCTCTCCCTTTCGCTGTCGCCCTACGGTAGTGAACGTGTCCGTTTGTTTGTTTTCGTACTGTCGTATCGAGGGGCAGACAGGCGAGAATCTGTCGTCTGGCGGGGCCCTGTCACAATTGACACTGACGATGCGGCAGGTACATGAGACGTGCCGTTAAGTTGTCAGCTAGAGAAAATGGAGCACTGGAAATGGAGATGTGGCAGCGCTACATTTTGGACACAGCCTCTGCTCATCTAACGAAAGATTAATTGAACGTGCGCCAGCGAGTTATTAATCTTGGCGAGCTTAGCCGGGGCCTACATTGTTTCTAAAATATTGTATGCACTCGTCCCGGTGTCAGCTAATGGGACCGCCACTTGAGCCACGTTCTCCTGATGCTCCTGCTCGTATTTCTCTTCAAATATATTCATATACATATATTTTTTTAAGGTCTCCCCCTAATTTGTTTATGGCTCCGATAATGCAATTTTTTAGTCATTCCACATCGAGGGGCACTGCAATAACATAAATATATCCGTTGATCTGGCGGCAGCAATTACCGGGTGAGCCATATTTTGTCACATTTCGTTGTATATGCTGCGATTTCCTCCATCGGGTGAAAGTTGAGGCGTTCTTATGGATGCACACATAACTTCTCAGAAGCTGCACTGAACATAATGCTGTCTCTAGTTCAGAGGCGACCATAAGATTTCACATAAAGAAGGAAGTTTTTTAAGGATAGCAACTGCAAAAGAAGAGAAATAGAATAAGAAATCATTTATTATATTTTTCTAAAATCTATCTGAGCTCAATTTCGCTCAGTGCATAAAGAAAAGTGTCGTTCGATAGCTATCGAAATATTTGTTATCTATAAATTGAGAACTTTTGCTAGTTTATGACTGGCAGCAGCTCGATGACCTGCTTGGGCTTAGGGAATTCTGGGAACGGAACTAGACATTGCTTCGTTGCCCCCCTCTACACCTCGCTTCACTCCACTGCTCATCTTTATACACACTTTTTATTACGCATTGCGAGAGCACATGCCAAAACTTGCCACAAAAATTGCGCAGCTGCTGCTGTTCTATTTCACAAGGTAGAGCAATTGAGAATATGACGCACACATTGATAGAGCAAACAAACAGCCTGCGCCCTTGCCTCCCCTGTGTCCAAACAGTAACGAGTCAGAGCTGAAGTTGAGCCGAAGCGCAATTGCAGCACCTTGAAAGTGCTCGAGGAAGTGGCAGATAGTCGAGGCACCTTCGGCAAAAGTCTTTGCTGTGAGTCGCAACTGGTATGTCACGGGGGGAAGTTTTCGATTTCTATGGAACACCTGGATGGCATTGTGGAAGCGTCTAAGGTGCACAGCTAATGAGCTCGGAGCTAAAGGCGCAACTTTATGTTTTGACGCAGCAATGTCTGTGCAGCCCAAGCCAGAGGGGTGAGGGGTAAGTGAGTGTGTGTGCGTGTGTATCATGGTTAAAGAACATAAAATCATATCAGTGCGGTGCCAAATCCACAATGAACACTTGCGTCATCCGCATTTCATAAAAATACAAAATACAAAAATCCATTTGGGTGAGCTCTCGCGCAGGGGTTGCCAGAGGAAGTGCACACCTTGCCCCATTTGCATAACATTAGTCGGGGCACATCGCAGCACCTCGATACCAATTTCTAGTTTCCCATGTGACAATTATGGTAAACGCATGCAAATGACAATCGGAACATCATCATAGTCGTCTTACCTGGCAAATGCAATGCGATCCACTTCCTTGAACCCTTTTTGGATATGTTATGATTCGGCTTAACCGGATGGCGACACGCAAGTGTTATCCCAGGCATTTGAGAATTATGCAAATTAGCTTTGGGTAGGAAGGAAACGAAAGCGAATCCCGCTTAAGAAGATCTTTCCCACAGTTGTCTAGGCTAATGGATCCATTATTGCGATCAATTCGAATCGAATTGAAATCGCCTTAGCAGTTAGTTTTGATCAATTTGTCATTATTGTCAGTAGCTTCATCAAAGGGTATTTGTATTATTATTATTTTTTTTTTTTTTTTTTTTTAGGTTTTCGGCCCCCAAAATTCAAGTGGATTTCACGCAACAAATCGTTGCAAAATGACGCCAAGTTTTTCATCAAGCATGGGCGCGGATTTGCTGGATGTGACAACTCCGCGCCATTCGCTGCTATCGGGACGGTTTAAGCAGAGCTTCGCCTATATAGCACTGCAGACGCGAATGCCGGGTATAATGTCGCAAATCATCATGACGCTCTTCTCAAATAAGACGCGACTGCAACAGATCCATGGCATTGAGGTCGATAAGGACTATCATATTATAATTGAATCGATAGAGCGATTGAAGAGGGAACTGCTGCGGGATCGCAACTTTCAGCTGTTCCACGGCAATGAGCCGGACAAGGCCGAGTGGAATGCGTTTATCAGCGAGCTGCCACGCCCCAAGCGATCGTTCTTTCGGGCGGGCTGGCTGCACGCCGAGTGCTATCTGTACAGGCGCATCAGTTCGTTCTTCGAGAATAGCAAGTGCTTGAGCAACTTTGATTACTTTCAGGACCTCAAGCAGGAGGATCTCATAGTCAGTAATAAGGCAATCAGCTGCCTCACCCTAGCCACACGGGGGCTCATGAAGAACTTCCAGTCCTTTAGCCGCCTGATGCGCATCAACTTGTGGAGCAATCATTTTGAGATTCAGCTATCCTCCTTCGTTTTCGAATCGCCCAATGATCACAGCAACATCGACGTCCTCGCCCAAGTGGCCGATCTGGATCGTCGGGTGCTGGTCGACGAGAGCCTGATGGTCTGGAATTGTCTGCTCAAGGCCAAGGGCGAGAAGGAGATCATTGTGGACTATATCTGCGACAACGGGGGATTCGAGCTATTTACGGATCTGCTGTTCATCGAGTACTTGGTGGACCAAGAGCTGGCGACGAAGGTGCGGATGCATGTCAAGGCCATACCCTGGTACATATCGGACGTAATGAAACACGATATTGAATGGACTATCAAATACTTGAAGGACAGCAAGGAGGAGCATGTCTCCCTGCTGGGCAAGAAGCTGGAGTCCCTGATGGAGAGTGAGCGCATTGTCATAGCACCTATCTCGTACTTCTGGACGGGACCACAATCCTATTTCGTTATGGTCGACTCGAATTTCGAACTGTACAGGATGCTCTCGCAGGCCCAGCTGGCGATCTTCAAGGGAGATCTCAACTATCGCAAGCTGCTCGGCGACTACATCTGGGACTCCACGGAGGAGTTCATCACCTGCCTGCGCGGCTTTCGGCCCACCAATATTTGCGCCATGCGCAATGTCAAGTGCGAGGTGATCTGCGGCCTGCCCGAGGGCACCGCCGATCACTTGATGCGCACCGATCCCACCTGGATGATATCTGGCTACTATGGCGTTATCCAGTACACGGATAGCCTCAAGTGCAAGTGCGAAGCTCAGCATTCTTTGTGCTCGCTGCACAGCAAGATCATATGATGTATATAAATGGTGGATATGCTTGTGCTCCGTTTGCTCAGGAGCAGCAGCAGCAGCTGGTGAGAGGGAATCGGATGTCTTAATTTGCATTACGCTGCCAGCGAAGAAAACTCACAGTGCTCCTAATAAATGAGCCCAAATTTGTCAGCGCACTTTGTGCCCAAATCAAACAGCATCGTTACGCCCACCGAGCGAGTCTGGAACGCCTTCAGCTCTGCGTGGCTGCCACCTGCATTTCTCTAGTCCAGCGCCTGGCCAGCGGCCCATGGGCCAATTGGCCAATTGGCGAGTGACTAATGCTGTTGGTTTTATTGATGTGGTGCACATGCGCGGCCATTTGTATGCGAGAGGCTGCCGGCGCTGCGACTCCTTCCGGATGACCAATTGGCATTGGAAATGGAAAGTTGTGAAAATCAACATGTGGCGACGTGGAGGTGGTCAAAGCATGTTCATCGGAGGACTGTCTAAAATGTGATATGCATTCAAATGAAATGGCTTTCATTTCTGCAGAGAACTTAGTTTTAAGCGGTGATTTTTCTTAGATGCATTAGATGCATCAAATTTTTTGTAATTTAGAGATTTGTACTGACAAGAAATTAAGTTATTGAATAAGGTTTACAATAAATCCATGTATTATTATCATTATGTTCTGTTGACTTTAACTAAATTTTCCGCTTCATTGCATACATTCAAATGCATTGTGTCTTAAGGAAACTCAAATAGTTTCAATTTGATTGTATTTATTCAAAAGACGTGATTTATGTTTGGTTCCCATGCAATATTAATATCGCTTGGCTGGTCAGTTCATTTCCCAGATGTTCAATTGAATAGAGCCGTAGCCGTAGGTGTTCTCAGTGATTGTTCTCAGTGATTTCCCAGTAACACGAAACCATATCAAAGTAGTATCAAATCTTTATCGCAAATGACTTCAAATCAAAGTCTTTTAGTTGATTGCACTTTTGCCCAGGAAACCCTCTCAAATGAGCAGCACACAATGGCCAAAGAAAATCAAATATGAATTGAAATTGAAATTGAAATTGGAATATTAAGTGCGCATTCCCACAACTATTAAACTGCCAAAATTGCGAAATCCACATGGGGCCGCAGCGAGTTGGATCGAGAAATTCCAGTGCACACATCGATTCTCTCTCTCTCTCTGGGGTACAGTTCGCACATTCCCCTAATGCTGTGCGAAACGAAATGGCAGTGGAACGCGCTTGGAAACGGGCCGCGCAAATATTTTCCCACCGAAAAATCCACCCCAAAAGTTTCAGCTACTGCGCAGCTGCAAAAATCAAAACCGAAATCAAAGCCTCTGCTTCCCTACAATCACAGCAACTGGCTGCTGTCCACTTGGGGTGGGGTGAGGTGGTGTGTCGTGCAAATGCGCCCTTGAAAATCGCACCCGGCTACCTTACGGTTAACTGGTGTACCCGTCCCATTCACCAGTTCACCAGTTCGCAGCCGCCAGGTTGCTCTGGCAGCGGCTGTTGCTGGTGCTTTTGTCTGATGTCGGCAAAGGGGAGGGTTGCTCGCCTTGGCCAGGTGATGATTATAGCCGCGATTTCCACCACCCATTCAACAGCTTTAGGCGCGCAGGTATGCGCCATTAAACCAGCTGGCAAAACAGGATTCAATCACAATCGACTCTTGCTTAGCTTTGTTTTGCTCGGAATGGAGCTCTTACCTATCGCCGTTATAGTTCCCATCCGGCTGCCAAGCTCGCACTTTTATTTGCCTGCTCGCAAGGTGCGAGTGCTGTACGGCATTTTCGCACACTCACACGGCGGGCAATCAATAGAACTCGCTTCAGTCACATTGCACCCCAAAATATTGTAGTTGACCGGATGCCAACGCATTACAAGTGCCTGCAGTGTTTGCTTTTAAATAT
The DNA here is from genome assembly GCA_035045965.1 of Drosophila aldrichi. Classification (NCBI taxonomy): domain Eukaryota; kingdom Metazoa; phylum Arthropoda; class Insecta; order Diptera; family Drosophilidae; genus Drosophila; species Drosophila aldrichi. Next base: position 1,166,429 of record JAWNOM010000551.1, read on the forward strand.
TCAATAATTATTGGGGCAAACCAAATGCATCGAGTGTGTGACTCAAGCGAATATGCTGCCAGAGCTGGGCACGGCATGGAAGCAACTTGAGTCCACTGTTTGCTGGATGGGTAAACATTGGAACACATATTTAATATTTATAAACAGTTTAGAATAGATCGAGAATTAACTACTCTCTTTGGAACTAATGAATAGATTAATTTTATATACAAAACTGAAATCAAGTGAATCTTAATTTATTAAAAAATAAAATAGATTTAAAATGATATTAATAAATAAAAAATAAAATAATTTATATATAAATAAAGTATATAAATAAAAAAATAATAATATACCATCATATATATAAAAATTTTTTTTATTCATATTTTTATTAATATTTTTTATTTATATTTTTTATTTAAATTTTTATTTATATATAAATTATTTTATTTTTTAATTATTAATATTAATTTATATTTTTTTTTTATTAATAAATTACAATACTCATTATTTAAATATATTAAATTTAATTTAAATATTTTTTAATTATTAATATTATTTTTATATTTATTTTATTTATCAATAAATTAAAATTCTAAAATATTATTTTCATGAAATATTTAATTTCATATATATTTTTATTGCTCAGCAAAAATAAAAGTTTATAAAAAAAAAAATATACATTCTTCTTAAACTGTTTTTAAACTATTTAATTTATGAATAAAATCTATTAAATCGTATGCCCGTCTTGCTGCTATTTTTATGAACACAACTGTAAAGAACTGTGCATTTAATATAGTCGAACAAAAGAAACAATTTATTTAACTATATACAAGAAATATAACCATGAAGACCTAAATATAGCTAGCTAATATTATGAATATGTTCGATTCGATAATATAGAATTTATTTAATAAATAAAATAAAAACCCCTATATATGTATAAATATTGTATGAGTAAATCAGACCCCAATTTTGAGTCACGATTCGCACTCATATCCAAATATCATTTGAGCAAATATTTTGCCAAATGCAATGTGAATTTCACGAAACAACGGTGCACCTTTGCCTGGGACACTCGAGCCGATGAGTGGCTGGAAAGTTCGATGTGTGTTTGGGCTATCAAAGGCACAAGTTGTGCCTAAATTATGTTCAAATTAAATGGAAACAACTGGGAGCACAATCAGCGGCCGAGTAGCTAGCAGCTAGAGGAGCTCAATCGACAGTTGACATAAACCTTTCGCCAAGGCAAAAGCAAAACGGAAAACGGAAAAATGCCGCCAAAGGCGCTGACAAGTGGAGCCAGCGGAGCAACTGGCGAAAAGGTCAGCGTTTCGTAATCAGCTTTAGTGGCTACTCGGTGTGTGCACACGTAACCATAAGCATGGCTCCATGTCATCCTATATTTCAGCGAGACACCAAAACTGAGAGACCCAAACGTGCACTCAAAGGCTGTAGCTGTAGTTGAAGCCGAGGCTGGGACTGAGCACGGGCGAATGGCACTGTCAACTGGACAGCGCAACGATTGTGGAACAACGGCAAAAAAAAAAAAAAAAAAAAAACAACAGAGAGACAAAAAAAATACATTCGCCAACTGACCAAGTGGCCGGCGATTCACAGCAACAGCAACAATAATAGGAACAGCAATAGCAACTAGTAGTAGATATATATGTTCAAACGACTATCACCCGCTAAAATTCAAATTCAAATTTGCTTAAAACCCAACGCCCCAGCCACCGGCCATCGGCCACCGGCCAACGAGCCAAAAGACCACAAAAATTAGCCATCGACTTGGGCGCTAATCTGGTTTTAAACTGCGCCAGCCAGCGCTGCCACGATGCGGGTGTGTACCACGCAGCTCAAGCCAGAGCCAGAGCCAGACCCAACTCTAACCTAGGTAGCCTGCACAGCCTGGTCAGCGCAGGCGGACGGAGAGACGGCGGACTGAGAGGCAGCCGGCCGATCACCGTTTGGCCATCGCTGAGCAACCAGTTTGTGGCACCCGCACCTGGCCAACTGCCCAACTTACGACTCGCAACGAACTGCCCCAGCCCAGACAGCTGCCTATCCTGCTCTGCTCTGCTCTGCTCCGCTCTGCCCTGCCCTGCTCTGCCCTGGTCTGGTTCGCCCTGCGCACTCCAGTCCTAGTTGTATGTCCAGTGTTTTCTGTTTTCTGTATGCACAAATGCGTTGCTTATATATATTAATTTTGTTTATTTATTTTTTTTTTTTAAGTTTTTCTTATTATAATTAATAACTATTACATGGCATTATTTAAACACTATTGTTAATGTGTTTATAACTGACTAGAAAAGAGAAAATAAATAAAAATACGGATTTACTTACTATTTAGTCTTTTAATTATAATATATGTATATGAAGTATTTATATTACAAAAAATATAAATAAATAAATAATAATAATAATAAATAAATAAATAAATTTAAAATAAATTTAAAAAAAAGTAAATTAAGATTAAATTGAATTAATATTAATTCTTGTATTTAAAAAATAAAACAAAAATAAATAAAAAACAATAAAATAATTGTAAATCTCAACAATGAAGAAATGATAAACACTTTTATTTCTCTCAAGTCCAACTCCAGTTAAAACTTAATGCTGGCTTGCGATGATATTAAATTAATAATCATGAATTAATTTATGAATTTTTGTCCTGGCAAAAGTTATCACAAAAATTAAATGAATAATAATTTAAAAAATATATATATCTTTGGTTAATCTTAAAAATGAACAAATGATAAATAATTTAATTTTGCGCAAGAACATCCCTGGTCACCATGTAATTAAAATAATAAAAATATTAATACAAAAATTTTGAAGTGATTTCTTTTGCTTGCGAAAATTTAAAAATTAAAAATTAAAATGAACAAGTGATATTTACGTTTACTTCTACTACTTTTTTCTTTTAAATTTTAAGATGCGTATTTGTATAATTTTATGAAGAGCTAAAAATATATATATTTTGCTTAAAGAGATCTTCCGAAATCCTCGGCATATACATATGTGAGATTCTATTCTAAACTTTTTAAACAACATCTGTTATTTTCTCTTTAAGGAAACCATTGGTTGGCATGAAAATAAAACTAATGAAATTTTCACTTCAATGACATAAAATTCGAATGGATATTAAACAGCATAATGAAGATTAGAAAATATGGGTTTATGCTCAAGGTGTGCTTAGTGGGCTGCTAAAAGCCTAGTGAAATGGCCAAAGATTGAGGTTTATTGGCCACATGCTTTAGCAGTAATGTTGTCATTGTATGTATGCATAAACAAATATATATACGTATGTACATATATATGAATATTTTATGAATGCCCTCTATTTGATTTCTGGACATGCAAATATTTTACCTTTTTTTACTTAATTGGAAACAAAAACAGGTTGTGCCTCTTACTCTTTGCACTCCCCCAACCCAAACTCACCCAGACAAAGCACACACACACAGACACACACATTTATTTGCTGGCCGCTGCAGCGAAAAGGTGCACTGTAATTCGTCTACTCAACGCCAGAGTGTGATTTGCTGATTAGCAGCACTCTTTCCGTCATATTCTGAAAGCCCAATTACAACGGCGAACAAGACAAACGGCCAAACGGTTGCGACGCTTACTTTTGCTTTGATTCTGTTTTATTATTTTTATTTATTATTATTATTATTTTTTGTGTTTTTCATTCATTTTGGCCACGTGAACACCCTTATGCAAAACAAATCAAAACAGCATTAAAAGTCGTAAATCTGTGCCAAAAAAGCATTGCCGGCCCCAGACCAAATGCAAGCCGAGCCATTCGACCGGCTCCTTAACAACAAAAGCGGCTGCAGCATGTGCCAAAGCCAAAGACCAGGCCCAAAGCCTCTTGGCCACAGAGACACTTGGCCACTCGAGACGCCGGCGTCGGCGTCGGCGTCAGCAACGTCAACGTCGACGGCGGCGGCGGCTGTTGTGATAAAATATGAGACACTGGGGCAGACAGTCAAATGGTCGAGGAAGAGGGCGTGTGCGGCTGGGTGGAAGCCATGATTCAGTGTAAAAATAGCCAAAAAGAAATATCCATAGAGACACATACATACATACATACATACATACATATATGCATATATGTTTGTATATACATATATTTAACTGGGTAGACTCATACGTCCAGGAGGTTGTTGGTTATTACTGCATTACCAATGACAGCAGCCACCGCCGAGACGCCACCTAGCGGCCCGAATCAGGCAACTAACCTACCTGTCAGCCCAAGATATGAAAAGCCTTCGATTTCGCCGGCAACTCATATGCATACACATACATACATACATACATACATACATATACACTTATGACTGTGGGTTCCTAATGCGGGGACTGCCATAATGTCATAGTGTTGTTGCCGGTTTCAATATTTATTTATTTGCGAGTGCCTCGCGCAATGCATTAAAGGCAATAAAATAAATAAAAATTGAAATTGACTACGTCAGAAAATTTTGGCATTCATAATGCATGAGTTTTGATTTCTTAGCGACGTCAAAATGCCAGCCAAAAAAAAAAAAAAGAAAAAAGTGCAGCAAAAATATTAAATAAGAATATGCAAATGATAATTTTGACTGACTAAGAGATATCCATTTCTTACAGGAATTTAGGTAAATAATACAAAGAGGACTTTTTCAGCCCAACTTCAAAATGTGTTTCCATAAGACTTTGAGATTTTATTATTATCTATTTAAAACTATATTTATGCAAATATTAAAATAATTTATTTGAATATATTTCATTCAGTATCCATATATATAATAGATATAGATCATCTCATATCATCATCTTCCACTTGATGAGATCTCAGCAAAACTTCTCTCTGTTTGTCTTTGTGGCTAAATTCATGATACCCTTTCCCTGAACATCTCTTCTGCTGGGTATTTTAAGCCTAAGCTAAGTGCAAGAAATCACTTAAGTTTGCTTTGAGTCCACTGCAGATTTATGTTAACTACTCGACTTGTTATAATTGGTATATTAAATGATTTAAAAGCTTGCCAATGCGCCAACACAAACAGAAATCAATTGAATGAAAATGAAAATGAGAAAAAAGAAGGAGAGAAAAACGTAGTCCCAATCCGCAGCCAGCCATTTATATGGACTGCCTGTCTATAGAGAGGGTGTAGGCAATTGGGCACCGAATCCGACAAGAAAAAAAAAAATGAGTATGGAACTCTGACTTCAAGCTCGACTCCGCGATGGCTGCAACGCAGAGCTGTGCCTGAAACTGGCTTAATATTATTTATGAGCCCAATATGCGCGATATCACGTAATAATCACGCACATAAATGGCCAGTTAAATGCCGGAGACCTCTCGACTCTCGACTCTTGGCCAGAGCTGTGGCCGGTTGCATTTCATATTTCATTTCAAGTGTTATTTGCAAAACATGTACGAGCGAGGCGCAAATAAAAAATTAAGTAATAGATTTTGTCGCTGCGATAACAAAAAAGTGCTAAAATATTTTAAAATGCGTCAAAGCTAATTTATAGGACACATTTAGCGAAAAGCGAATTGACCAAAATTGGACCACCACCAGACACTGTGCGTATGTATGTGTGTGTGTGTGTAAGTGTGTGTGCGTAGACTTAACTGGGCAAATGATAAAAACGAAAGTTGATCTAACGAGTTCCATGGCAATTGCCATTTGATAGTTGCTTAGTAGCTAAGGATCACATTCATGAACTCTATGGATTATTTCCATTTTTTTTTGTATTAAAAAAAAAATTTTTTTTTTTTTTTTTAATTTTGAGAGTTTTATTTCTGGTAAGTTTTAATGTAATGTAAGGATTTGATGATTTTTCGTATGGTATTTATAAATATTTATATAGATATATTAATAAACATAAATTGATTTATTCTTAGTAGATAATATTCTGCATGTTATTTAGACAAAAATATATAAATTAGTTTACATAATTAACTTCAGACCAGGATTACTCTAGCATCTTCATAGAATTCATTGTAAAATTCCACTGGAATAAAACATTAGCTTTAATTTATAATATTTAACCTATGCCAGCTGTTGTTCGCTTTGGTTGGGGGTAATTCCAACATGATTCACCATGCGGCACATGGCCATTAAAATGTGCTCAGAAAACGGGCTGATCGGCTTGTCAATTGCTCTTCAATAGCAACAACAATGAGTGAACAACAACATCGGACAATTACAAGAAAATTGCCAGCGATTGATGTTCATTGGAATCGCAATAGGCCGTCATCATTCCAGTTCCAGCAACCACATCCATGTCCGATTCCAAGTGAAAAGCGAACCGTGACTGCCATAGCAGCAGCAGCAGCAACAACAACAACAACAACAACAACAACTGTCCAGCTACAAGTCGAAAGACGAAGTCACAGTCAGAGCCAAGTCTGATGCTGCGAATGACAGTTGAATCACCTTCATTTTTAATGGAGACAAGTGTCAGTAATTTATGCACAAAGGCAGGCTGCAATCGAGTGGGGGAGGGGGAGTGGCAGGGACAGCAGCTGGTAAGAGGAGGATGCTGCACAAACAAGCGCAGAAATTGATGCACAAGTTAAACAAATTAAAATCGATTGTCGGCCCCAACTGCAGCTATTCTGTGGCCATAACTGTGAACCTGAGCTCCGAGGCTGTGTTTGGAGCGCAGGCCCAGCCTTAACCAGGGTCAGGCCCAGTGCGCGGGGTCAATGTGAATTGTGTGAAAATGACCGCTGTACTAGAAGATCAATTTCACGACTTGACGACTTCTCTCTCGCTCGCTCGCTCTCTCTCTCGATCTCTGGTCTCTTTTGCTGTGGATTGTAAGCGATCTTGGCACTTCATTATTCACGCGCGTGCGCCATTCAAGGCTCGCGGAAATGTCAATAGCAAATCACTTAATTTGTTTAGCAATTTTCGCCGCCCGAACTGCAGAGCTATAGAAAAGAAACGAAAAAAAAACATAAGAAACGTGTAGAAAATTGTACGTAAAGAAAAGAAAAAGAAACAGAAAACAAATCCGCTCACGATGCCTTCAACTTGGACTTGTTGGGCAAATTTGGTCAAATAATGTGGAAACATTATCCCTGCCCGCTTGTACTTGTGCCTGTGATCATTTTGCTGACTGCCCGCGGGAATAAGTGCTTCGTGCTGTGGGTCAATCGGGTCAATAAAGTGCTGCAATTGCTGCGAGCACAGTGAGAAATTTATGAGAAGCACGTAGAGAGGCGCATATCGAGAGACAGTCCTAGTTCAACTGCATGTGTAAATTATTTATCACATTTGAAATATCATACTTCAGTTTAGCTTTTCTGCCTTGCCAAACAAGTTCAATGAGTATCACGTAGAGAGGCGCATGGTGAACAAAAGACAAAATGACAAAAGATATGGTAGCAGTGAAAAGCATGAAGTGTTCGAATGAAAGATCAGCATAGCAACCCCAGTTGGCCACATGACGCCACCCATATACACTCACACCCTTCTAGCAGGCACACACCACACCCACATCGCATGCAATCGCCGAACGCGTGGCGCTGGTCAGCCCACAAAAGAGAAGCAGAAGTAGAAGAAGAACTAAACTTTTGGAGATGGCAGCCAGGCGATAGGGAACGCGTGTCAGAGAACAACAAGTCAAGCCGGAAAGCAGACGAGCCGAGCCGAGCCAGGACCTGCAGTCCAGCCGGGTGCACTGCACGCACGCAGGAAGGTGGCGGTGGCGGCGGCGCAGCGAACGTGCAAAGTGTGGGTCACGTGGCGCATATTAAGAATTAAATGCCGCTCAAAACGTATGTCAACTATGTGTGTGTATGTGTGTGTATTGGTGTGGCAAGGGTCAGGTCGCTGAGGGTGTGCAGGCAGCCGTGACGCGTGCAACTTGCAACCCTCTCAGTCCTCACAGTCCGCCCGCTCGTTGACTTTCGACCAGTGTGGCCAGCCAGCAAATTATGCGACTGCTGTGACGTCGACAAGTACGAATAACATCATCAGGCAGGCGTTTGTCGCTCGTTAATGAATCAACCCTCGCACTCTTATCACTCTTGCCATTTAATTTGGCCTAATTTAATATTTGCTGGTAGCAATTTGGGTAGCTTCCAATCAGCGCGAGTTTCATTCATTCATTCCTCCTCTTTTTTTTTTTGGTAAATTTTCGCCACCCGCCCCACCCTCTGCGATTGTGATTTGACAATTGTGGGAATCTTTGTGCTGCAATATGCTGAATGTCATCGAGCAGTCCAGTCCACCCTGGCCGAGAGCATGTGAAACATGTGCAATGATGCATAGCCTCTGCTTCCTGCGACCTCCTCTGCTTCTATGTGTCTATGTGTGCGTGTGTGTGTGGGAACCCATTAGATGATCTATCCATCTCTATATTGTTGTTTGCATTCGACAGTCAACCCGCAAGCCAAATACATTTTCCAATTGTTGACATTCAGCAGCGACGACTCGTAATAATTGATAACTGTTTAGTCACTGCCCGATTCTCGACCCAACGGTGGCGAGGGGTCAAACACTAATGACACTTGGCATTCTTAATTGTTTTACTGCCTCTATTTGATCAGTTTTGTAAGTGAAGTGCAATGCGAGGCACAAATCATTTTACGCTGCGGCATGGCGTGGGAAGTTTATTGAACTGTTCTTGCGTATCAATTTATGAGCAATTTGTAATGGATGAGGCGCTAAAGGTGTGATCACAACATGGGAAACAAATTGACTTTGTCTGACTGGGAACGAGTAAGCGGAAGTGTGATTTAAGTGCTCACAGGATATGCGAGCATGTGAATCTAAATAGTATGGAAATTCGAGATTGTCTATTTGAATATATTTTCATTTTCAAAGTTTTTGATTCATTTCATTTCAAATACCAAATATTAAAGTCTATTAACTTGACTCTATATCGAAAAATAATACCATTATTTTGAAATTTCACTACCTCTATAATGCATTTAAAGAGTTGAGCTTAGCTGTCCATGGGTTAATCAATCACTCGTTGGCATTGGCAGTGTTCCGTTGTGCTGCTCGGGCATCCCTTGACCTTAGCTCGATTTGCAATCAATGGCCATAAAATTAGCACTTAACGTCGCTGGCTGAGCGCTCATTAGAGGCCAAATCTATGCATGCAATTTGAGGCTAAAAACCTGAACAAGATTTGGCTTAGACCACAGCCCTGACGCTAGACGAAGTTAAATGGCCCCATCTGAAAGTTGAGCCCATTACAAGCCATTACGTGGAGAGTCCAGGCAGGCAGCAGGGCAGAACTAACGACACAGGCAAATGGAGCAACTGGCAAACGGACAACAAGAGGTAAATGTTTCGAGCCAAGTCCAAACTAATTTCAACCACCCTCAGGTGATGAAGACAATTAAATATTCGTGATTTAACGATCACTTTGCAATGCTCCAACTGTCAGACGATGTCGACGATGGCGGCGGTCGCCAAATCCCCGAAAACAAAAAAAGAAAAAAACAGAAAAATGGAAAAAAGTAGAAAAAGAAAAACAAGCCCAACGTCGAGCTGCAAATTCCCATTTGAGCCAAATGTAAATGACTGGCGGGACGTGGAATGGAGCCCTAAAAATTTCTTGGCTCTACGATAAAGATCGCACAGTGGACGACGAGGACCGCAAGAACTAAACCAAAGTTGGGCCAAATGAATGTTTTTGTTTTTCTTTTGTTGCCTTTGCCGTGGCGCATCACGAATTTTCCAGCAGCAGCCGCTGAGGGAGTAGTTCGTTAGAAAAGCTACGCCGAAAACTGAAACAGGTTTCCCGGTTTGTATTTTTTCTTTCTTTTCTATATTTCTCTTTTTGCTTTTCGCATTTTGCATTTTGCCAATTTGCCTATCAACAAGCGATCGATTAAGTACGCCTACCAGGCCAAAAGCTGCTGTCTGCAACCTGCCCGCCTGCCCGTCTCCTGCCACCGACTTCTCCTGCCACGGTCTTCTCCTGCCATGTATATTGGTCACAAAGTCAAAATGTTAATAAATGCAGGCAGCAGATGCTTGGCGGGGCTGGAGGTATTCGGATTCTGAATGCTGAATTTCTTAGAGATGACGACGGCAACCCACCCACAAGTACGTGGGCGTTGCTCTTGCCATCTTGTTGTTGTTGTTGTTGTTGCTGATGTTGTTGCTTTCTGGTCAAGTTCATTTCTGTTGCTGCGGCTGCAGATTCCAATCAGGTGTAATAATTCTTATTGGCAACGCTTCAAACTCAGTTCCAAGTGGAAGTCGAGACGTCGACTTTCTTTTAATATGCCCCGCGTATCGTTTACTGTTAGACGTTTCTGCTGCTGCTGCTGCTGCTGCCACAGAATTGTTCTCCCTCTCTCGTTTGCTCTCTGTCTCGTTCTCTTCACGATTTTTGATTGATCGTGCATACTAAACTATAAATCCATCGTGATACATTGAGGCGATCAGGCGAGGCTACGTCGCGTTTACGTTTGCATTTGCGTTCACGTCTTGCTGAGGTTTTCCCTTAGTTCCGTTGCCAGCGGAGTCTCATTTTCATATTATCAAGACCAACTAAACAAACCAGAGATGGGGCGTGCCACCAGATATCTAGAGGACAAACAGAGTCCAGCAAGTATTGGGCAGACGAAATATAATGACTACATAATAATTTCTCTCTCTCTCTCTCTCTCTCTCTCTCTCTCTCACTCAGCCTCCCTCCCTCTCTCTCTCACTCTTTCTCAGAACTGAAATTTCATTCAATTTGACATCGAATTGCATTTGAAAATTTGGTGTACGCATTTAGCTCGGCTCGCCTCGCCTATTGAACACGCACGAGTCGAGTGCATTGAGGAACGTTCGCATCGCCAGACCGAATGCAGTGCCATTTAATTCCCTGTATTAATCAGGCCGCCCGACTAATGTAGGCCGTTAATCGTTCCAGTGTGCACTTTACACGCCTTTTGCCTAATTTTGGGCCTTTTTATCACACGCAGCTGCACAGGCCCACAGCCCCGCCGCGCCCCTTCTCATCTCAAGTAGTGCTCCCCCCTTTTTCTGGGCGTTTTATGTGCCAAGTGACACCAACGACGCATAAATATCTGGCAGGCAACAACTAATTAGTGAATATCTGCCATCGAATGGGGTAGACATACTAATGCTTGAGTTGGAGCTGCTGCTTGGCAAGGTGTCGCCCCATTGACAATAACAACAACAACAACAACACGAACACGTTCAGAACAAGAGCAAAAACAATGTTGTATCAATTCCCTGGGCGTCGCACTTAACTCGCTCCCCATTTTCTGACACACATTGCGAGTATTTTTGGGCTGGCCGTAGAAAATTATTGAAATTTTTATATCAACGCTGAAAAGCTGACAGAGACAGCGATAGACGGTGGGGGAGGTGGGCAGGGAGTTAGAGAGGTAGCTGATCTGATGCAGAAGGCATTGGCATTATCGTTTGGCATTAAATGCGATTAAATTGATTTCTTCCAAATGCCATCAAATCGCCGACATCTGACTTTGATTTTTATATGCGTCTCATCTTTGGGGGCTTTGTCACCTACTGCCGGAGAGGGGCGGCAGGGGTGATGGGGATGATGCGGCCGGGATGAGTCCGTTGCCCATTGACGGATTGTTGCGTGCAACATTTATTGCACTTGAATGCGTTGCTCGAGCGCAGCACAAAGAATCCGGCAGCCATCGTAAAAGTTGTTTTTATTGTTTTATTATGTATGTGCACCGGCCGACGGGATGGCTGGCTGACTAAGTTTTATGTGCAACTAAGCCAATTTCGGCGATTACGGCCCATCATCGGTATGTTTGCAGCCAACAAAACATAACAAAACATATAGGAATAAGCCCCGGCGATGGCCATAAGCCGCACGTCAAACATGACATTCATTTCGGGCCGAGCATAAGCGCATTCCCAAAATATCTTTATATCTGATCACACGAAGTCGAAATTGATTACTGAGTTGCGCTTGGGCATGGAGAGAGGACAGCTTCAAACTTGAAGAACAAATCTCAAATCTATCAATAGTTAGAATAATTTTATGTGGAAGATGCAGTCATAAAGTGGTTGAGTTTAATTTAAGCTAAAAGTTTTGGCGTGAGAAATCAGTAAAAAATAAAGCGTGAAAAATTAAATTAAAAAGATTACCATAGAGGCTTAGTGTATTATGGAAGAAATAAATAATAAAAAAATAAGCAAGAAACAATAATTTAATTTAATGCTATATGAATTAATCTGGGCAAAAGTTTTGACTTGAAAATTAAATCAATAAAAACTCTAAAAAAAAAAAAAAAAATAGTAATAATAATAAGAATAATAAAATAATAATAATAATAAATAAAATAAATAAATAAATGAAAATAAAAAATAAATTAAATCAATAAAAACTCTAAAAAAAATAATAATAATAAAATAATAATAAAAATAAATAAAATAAATAAATAAATAAAAATAAAAAATAAATAAACATTATTGATTTCAATGAAGCAAATATTAAAATATGTTTACCCTGGAAAGCTTTTTATATAATTTATAAATCAATTCTTTTTTTTAAATTCTGCATAGTTTTTTGTGTATTAGAAATTTAAATATTCCTTACAAAATTTTCAGACCAGCTGTTATTATAGGCTTAGCAATATTGGAATTAGTTTCTATAACAAATACTCTACAGAAATATATATAATATTTATTTAAAGTCTCATGTTGTATCTAAAAATTAGTAAGCATTGTGTTATGTTCAGCTATTGAAGGTTACAAAGCATATTAACAAACATAATAAAATAACGATGCAAACATCTGTTGTTGTTAGCTCATTTATGTAAGAGCCATGACTGAGGGCTGTTGTGGCCCTTCAGGCGAGACGCGCAACGTGTTAAACGTCAATAAAATTGCCAAAATCAACAAACAGCAGCCAAATGTGGCATGAGTGTGGCAAGTGTGTGTGTGGAGTGGGGCACTAATCAACCCGCCGGCAGCCAAATGGATGTAATAAATAGTCGCTGTACTACTAATAGGGGTAAGGTTAAGTAAGGCCCAGACACGGGGAAAGGGTGACGCAATTAAGCAGCGAAAAGTGCTAGGAAGTGCAAGGGTAATTACAGGGTATATATTGAGTCAAAGTGCGCCAAGTGAGCGAGCAATTTTAAATTGAAAAACAACAATTGAAAGGGAGAGCGAAATGGAGAGTGAGAGTGGGCAAAGGGTGGTCTATCTGCCTGCCTTCCTTGATTGGGTGGATGCATTGCTGTGGTGCGACGGCGCCGTCTAAAGCAAATAGCATTAAATGCTCAACTCGGCTCACGGGGCTGCAGGACGTTAATTAATGACGCGCCTGTTGACTGCCAGTTACTTGGGCAGGGCCCTAAATAAAAAACTGACAAAGCTCCACACACACACACACACCCACACGCCCAAGGGGTGGTGGTGGTTGGGCTCCAGTAATCGGTAATCACTTTGTGAGTTGTGTGTGGCTCAGTGGAGTAGACTTTGACGTCGCATAAACAACAACAACAACAACGTGCGGCGTGTGAAAAATCAGCTTAAAAGGATGCCGACACACCACGTTGAGGCCGCTTGATTGCATTTTGCGACAATAGCTCCACACATGCACACCTACACCTAGAGAGAGAGAGAGAGATAGATAGACACACACACGTGTCTAGCAGGCTGGCGACACTAAATCATCGCCAAATGCTTATGATTAGCGTTCCATTGGCTCGACACGCTCGCTTTATGCGGGTTCTCATGTTGTTTTCAATGTTATTTGTTGTAGTTGTTGTTGCTGTCGGTCACATTACACTGCGCGGCGAGTTAAGAGGCAGCTGTAGTTGTATTATACATACACATACATACACACACATATATATAGATAATGCATCTTCTATATATAGCACAGGTCTTGTAGTACCTTTGCCTGCAGCTTCTCCCTTCCTTGTCTATTCTTCGTTTTTTAATTAGAAACATTTGAAAGCTATTGTCATCTGGCTGGGCGTAACACTTGTTGCCAGCAATCATTGCCAGGGCCAAGCTAATAATATATGTGTACCCTGAGTGGCGAGAGGGGAGAATCTGGGAGTCTGCGTGGGGAGTCGCAGCAGTCAAGGCTCACCAGCAACAAATGAGCCACAGAAAAGAAAATAAAAGAAAAGAGAAATTTGACTAGGAAAAAACTTATTCTGAGCAGTGATGGAAAACTGAAAGGTGAAAAGAAGTAAATGAAGAAATTATGGGAGTGAATTAATGGACTAGAAAAAACCATTAAATTATGAAAATTATATAAATAAATAAATGTGAATTTTTATAATAGATGCACATCAATGAAAGTATTTGAATGAGCAAAGTAAAATCTAAGTTAAAAATAAATAAGTATGTAATAAATATATACGATTTTTAAATAATAAAATTATATATATTTACTTATGCATTTAATAAAGAGAAAATAATATAAAAAGCATATCATTTATTTATTTAATTATTACAGAGAATTAATTATAAAAAACAATTTAGAGAAATAAAAAAATGGAAAAAAATTATATATTAAAGTATATAAAAAATATGCTCAAAAAAAAAAAAAAAAAAAAAAAAAAAAACAAGCCAACATTTCCCTAAAAAATAAATAATAATAATAATTTAAAAATATAATAAAATTCATTTATTTTATTTTATTTTTATCATATATTCACACATATGTACATTATATTCATTCAACAATTTTTCTACTTATCATTTCGAACTCATAGAACAAATTCTGATTTGATAAAGAAGTAAAATTTAACTGCCATTTGTTGGCTACTCCGCCCAGCGATTTAAGTATGGGCCTCAGGATGTTTTCTAACCTTGAGTGGAGCTCTCTGCCATTACCATTATCATCACCATCATCATCATCAGCATCAGCATTATCGCCATTGACTAGTTTGGCTGGCTGCGCTACTTTTTAATTTCGGAACCTTGAACTTTTTTCCTCTTCTCGCAAATTGCATGCTACGAAAATAATATTTGTAATAAAAATAAAATAGTCTGGCTGCAAATATCAGTAATCAGCTGCAGAAATCATCAGCCGGCTGGCCAAACTAAAAATGGAAAAACGGAAAAATGGAAAAACAATGCCCAAACAACTTCATCAACACAACAATGGCTAATGAGTCAGTGGAATAGAGATACGAGTACGAGTGATCAAATAAGTATTCGAATAGACAGTTGGTTGCATATATATGTATATATCTATATATATTTATTTATCTGCTGGCCCGTGTCTGTCGGCATTCGGCTAATAAAACCATCAAAGACATTAAATGTTGTGGGTGCCATTCATTTGATTGAACTCTGACACTCGTCTGACCACGACTCTGGCAATAGCCAACTGCAAACGGCAAATGCATAAAACTAATAATAATAATCGCTAAACAAAAACAAAAATTAAATGTTGCGCAGATGCTGCAAACCAGATACGCGATGCATTTCAAGAGTTGCCAAACATTGCGGCTGCATCTACTGAAGACTTTTTTCTCGCTCCACTAACCGACTGAGCGGCTGCACGTGCTCAGCTCTCCATTGTATTCGCGCATTGCAGTTGCATAATCCACAATTAGGCTCAATGGGATGACAAATCAAATTCGATTGCTGCAGAGGAAACTGTGCTGGATGAATAGGCTAATAGAGTCCCTAAAGGATTGACAATTATATATTAAAAATTGGTAATTTATGTATTATTGATTATATAATATCTTGTGGACATATCAAATTCGATTGCTGCAGAGGAAGCTGTGCTGAATG
Source organism: Drosophila aldrichi (assembly GCA_035045965.1). NCBI lineage: Eukaryota > Metazoa > Arthropoda > Insecta > Diptera > Drosophilidae > Drosophila > Drosophila aldrichi. The sequence continues at coordinate 1,182,145 of JAWNOM010000551.1, forward strand.
AATAGGCTAATAGAGTCCCTAAAGGATTGACAATTTCCTCTTTCTTCTCAGTATTTCCTTTTATTATTTCCCTTACGTAATTCCTCTACGTATTTCCTCTACGTATTTCCTTTACGTAATTCCTCCACGTAGTGCCTCTATGTCTTTAATGCTTAGCTGATCGATCACACACTCTAATTCACTGTATTGCGCTGTCCCCCACCAGGCCTGGACGACTGAAGACTGACTGAAGAAATGCTGCAGCTGCTGCCCTTTATATAGGGCCACTTTTACTCAAGCACTGTCTCTCCCAAATGTTGAGCCTGACGGCAGGTAGAGCTCGCTGCAGTTGAACTTCAAGTGAGCAATTGGAACGCTCTCTGCTGCTGTGAGCATTCTAGCTTCGCTTTACCTAAATATGAATATCAAATGAGAACTTCTGCATACACATAGACAACTTTAATGATCTTTTGCACTTCTGCTCTCCTTGCTCTTACTTTTACTCAAGTACTGTATGCGTGCGTGCGTGTGTGTGTGTGTGTGTGTGTGTGTGTGTGTGTGTGTGTGTGTGTGCGTGCGTGCGTGTGTGTGTGTGTGTGTGTGTGTGTGTGTGTGTGTGTGTGTGTGTGTGTGTGTGTGTGTGTGTGTGTGTGTGTGTGTGTGTGTGTGTGTGTTTTACGTAGAGTTAAAATATATGATCCTCTCAACATCCGCTCATTCTGTCCTTAAACCCAAACAATTCACCATATTTATATAGAATTATATATTTTCATATACATATATAACTATAAGAGCTATATGAAAAAGCAGCTAAACAGCAGCCATATCTAAAATGAATCTCTTATAAATTGTAAACATCTAAAAGCGCATTTAGTTAGCTCTATTCTAGACAGCGCAATTCACTCTTGTTCTTGCTAATAATCGTGTGTCCATTTCAATTTCATTTAAGTCTGAGGCGCCTGCGGGTTATGTCGACTCTCGACTCGACTATCGATTGTCGATTGTCGCAGCGAACAGGCCAATTGTTGTTGTTGTTGTTGTTGTTGCCGCATTTGATCGACTCGCAATTGTTGGTATTGCGGTTTTGGCATTGTTTTTGGCCAACTGTCTGCATAGAACTGGCAGCCGCAAAGAGACTCCAAAGAGATCGTTATAATTTGGCCGGAGGCGCCGCGGCGGCGCATTCGCAAACGCCACGTCCTTCGTGGCGAGTGGGTGGCTGTATAGTTGTTGTTGTTGTTGTAGCTTTTAGCTTGATTTTTTGGCTGGTTTGCTTATTTATTATTTGCTGTTGTTTGCTTTTTGCGCCATTTGATTTAAATTATAATTTTATGTAATCATGAAGTGGGCCTGTTGCCGGCTGCTGCTAGCCGCAATTAAATGCACGTTTTGTGCCTGCTGCTAAATGCAATCGATTATTGATTATTCGATCATTTTAATTGCCTGCATTGCCTTGGCCAACGTGAGAAACAAGAAACGAATTTGTGCATTAACTGAAAGTCAAATAAAATTAGTCGATTTCTAGTACAAATAGCTTGAGTTTAAAGCTGTATTTGGTGTAGACTTAGAGTTGTGGTTAGTTTGGTATGATGATTTGGTTTAATGAAGATCGATTAGCTTAAGGAATAGTTAGGATAATTCTGAATTCTATCTAAAGCTTGACAGATGTGAGTTATGCTTAGCATGAATGGAGTTCTAGATGGTAATAAAGAGTCAAGGGGAATATCAGTTTAAACTATCATACAATATATATGCAAGAATACAATGTATGTACTACATACATATATATACTACTAAACACATATACCAACATAAATACCAACAGCCATTCCATTTATTTATATGATAGAAAACTTGCCTTTGATTCAGTTCGGGCAGCCTTAGAGCTTAAAAACCTCTTCATTTTCAATTGAGACTTTGGAGTATGGACTTCTACTTACTGATATTATTCCCTGAATAGACACATACATACATAAATATATCCATGCAAGTCAACTCACACAGCATCCACAGCTATTCCTCCAGTCTCAATCGAATAGCAGCTGGAGCAACACTTTACCCATAAACACTTCCGATGCCAGTTTCCAGGCCGGCGCTGCCCCAATCCAAATACTTCCTACAGAGAGCTCAAGAACAGGTGTGAGCTGTACAGGCGCTCAAAGTATACAAATATACGCATATAGTGCCCTTTTATACACTTAGGCCCTGTCTCAAATCTCATACGCGTGTCCAACTTGTGCCGTCGTCGTTAGTCAAAAATAGCTGTACAACAACAACAGCAACAACAACATAACGAAGTAGAAGCAGCAGCAGAACAACAACTCAAGTGACACCTTTAGCCAATGCATCTGCACAATTACGAGCAGAGCTGAAAGTATCAGATTTCTGTAGAAGGCTGCACCACCAGCAGCCACGACAATGAGCCCAAGCAAAACTCCTTTCTTTTATGCGCCACTGACAAACGGCACATTGCACATGTCCTGCAACAACAACAACAACAATAACTGAAACTGGGCGACTGTTGGACGCACTGACTGAGGGACTGACGGAATGACGGACGGACTGGTTGGCTGCCTGCTGCACAATCGCAATCAGTCACCCCCATCAGAAAGGCAGCCGTGAAACAAAAGGCGTGGCGTGGCATGCCATGGCGTGTGTTGTTGTTGTTGTTGTTGTATCTGCAACTGATGCTGGCTGGCTGGCTGGATGCATTGCTGCGGGTGCGAGTGCGGGTGTGGACCTTGGCCTCGGTATTGATTTCATGTTGACGCTGCAATATTTCCTTAATGAAAACAAACAAAAGATGCGATGGCGTTGCCAAGCAGGCAGCTGTCCAGCAGCAGCAGCGGCAGTTGCAGTTGGGAGGCACAGCACAAAGTGCGTGTTATTAATATTATTGGCCTGGCCCAAAGGCAGCTTCCTTATGGCCACACACGAGTGAGGCTGTCCGGCAGGCAGGCGCTCAATGCAGATGTGTGCTGCCAGATAATTTTTTGGCAAGCAGGTCGTGCCAAATTCCACACACACACTCGCGAGGTACAACTGTGGCCAATTTAAAACCAATTTAAAGTTTAATGAATTCATAAAGAAATCACTCGCTGGCTGCACTTTCAAAACATAATCTGCCGACGCGTCGCAAAGACGACGCCAAAAAGTTGCATTCACTTGGCTTGGCCGGTGTTGCCTTCCCGTGTTGGGCGGCTATGGAGCAGGAGCAGCAGCAGCAGCAGCAACAGGCTGTGCCTCATGGCGTGCCAAATCTCATAATCAGTCAATAACTTTTGCCGCCTTCTGCGCGCACGTGGCGCGGGCCAGCAACGACCTCGACTATGGGGCCATAAGCGTTTCTTTATGTGCCCCATAATCGAAGTGAAATCAATGGCACTGCCTGCATACCATTAACACGAAAGTCGTTGCGGAATCTCTGGGCCATCGTCAAGGAAGTGCCCCGGCGAGGAGAAGTACAGGAGATGCCACAGTTGGAGGAGGTGTGCCAGCAGTTCAGCTCAGTTTCGTTCGTTGCGCTGCGCTTTGATTTGAGCTAAGCAAATTTTTATATTCGAACAGATTTCAGCATGACAGTTATTAATTGCAAATATCGCTTAATTCATCGCTTAAAAAGCGACAACACTCGCATAGTTCTGGCCTCGTGGCCAATCCTCCAGGCCAAACAACCTGTAATCACGACACGATTCAACCAGTCACCGTTACCAAGCTCTCCCTCTCTCTCTCTCTCTCTCCCTCACTTTATGTATGTGTGTGTGTGTGCGTGTTTGCAATTTACATGGTTGCATTCCATTGACACTGATCATCAGTTAATTTGTTTATTTATAGCATATGCAAAGGCATAAAAGTGAATGCGCATCGTTTGTTTTGGGTCTGTAGGACATTTGTTATCCCCTTCTGCGGATCGTTCCCTGAATTTTGAGGTGAGAACTGACAAGCCAAGGCGATGCCGAAAATGAACGAGTATGTGGTATGAGTATGTCTTAAGCTTGATGAGGTTTATTGTTAGAGCTACTCAGTTGGACATGTTTGCTGTGAGTTTATTTAATTTATACTTTCTTTTAGCCAAGAAAAAACGGCAAATAAATTTTAATTGAAATTATATGTTTAAGGAAAGTCGGGCAAGAGATCAAATGAGAGAAGGAGGCAAAAATTTTTGTAAGTTTTTATGATTAAATAATTAATTTAAATGTCAAAATAATAATAAGTAGTCTGTTAATTTTTTATGTACATGTTTAAAAGTAATAAGCATATTTAATATTATTTTAATTTTTATTAAATTAAGTTTGAATTACTTAAAATTTATATAAAATATAGTCAGAAGCGGCTTTGAATCAACTGTGAAAGTCTTGCTACTGAGCCTTATAATTTAGAGTTCCATATAGAATTTAAATGATATGAAATATAATATAAGTCTGCCATGGAACCCCTAACAGAATTTTAACTACTTTAAAATTATTTAAAAATAAATATATTTTAATATTAATATACTAAACTGCTTTAAAATCTTGGCAAACAAAATAAATATTAATTTAAAACAATTTTGTCAAAAACAATTTTCTTCCTTAAATTATTTAAAATATAATATATATAAATAAGTCTCATATGTAACCTTAAATGGAGTTTTAACTACTCTAAAATTATTTAAAAATCAATATATTAAGCTGCTTTGCAATCTTGGCAAACAAAATATTTATCTAAATATTAATTGAAGACAATTTTGTGACTGTCAAAAACAATTTTCTCTCAAATTTCCTTTAAATATATTAATATATTAAACTCTCCTATGACAGCCAAAATTAAATTTAAACTAGACAAAAATGATTTAATAATTAATATTTATTAAATTGCTTTGCAATCTTGGCGAACAACAGCTTCCTTTAAATACTAATTGAAGACAATTTTGCGACTGTCAACAACGATTTTTTCTTGAACAAATTTTCCGAGATTTTCGCAAATATATGTAGTAGTAGCTGCGCAGCTGTGGAAAACAATGGAGTGGACTATTGAGGGGAGGGTGGACAGTGGGGCAACTCGCATTTATGCTGCATAATCAAATCATTAGTGAAAGGTTTTAGGGCACTTGATCGATCGCGCAGCTCGTTAAGCTCCAATAAAGCACTTAATAAATAAAAAATACGGGGAAATAGAGCTCAAATATTTTCACAACAAACCGCAAACTACTTGAAGTCTAGCCTAGGTCTGTGGACCCAAAAGATTGATTGTGTTGACTGATGGTGTTTGGGGCTGCATGGGGCTCCGCTGGGCCGCTTCTAGGTTGCGATTGGCAAATTTGAATGTTGTTGATGTTGTCGACAAGAGTCGCCACGAGTATTCGGTTTTTGGGCAACGGTGGCAACTGGCAACAATTGGGGAGCAACGATATCGTGATGGCCCCGTTTTATTGATGGATTAAGGGCGATTACGCGATCGTTGTCAGTACAGTGCAGCCAGGAAAAGTGCTGGCTGAAGGGCCAATCCGTTTGCTTGTTTGCCAAAGCCAAGTTGTTGATGATGACGACAACGACGATATTGCGCAATTGATAATCATGGACCCTGCAGGGGGTGGGTGTAGGGATTGGGAATTGAGCTGTCATGTCAGGCGGCAGTTAATCAATGCAGCCAAAAACATAATCAAATTAACTGCCACAGAGAAGAGCACCAGAGGGGACACCGACTGGAGCAGGAGCGAGAGGAGGCATAAGTCAGGACTATGTAGGCCAACAGCAACAATTGTTGGTGCTGCTTAGCTGCTTAGCTGCTCGCTGGTTGTCTAACAATCTAGTGGCTAGCTTTGGGGCAACAAGTGATTTGATTGCTGCCCACTGCCCACTGGGCCAGGGAATCTTTTTGTTTGGTATTTTTGTTTTTGTTGTTCGCTCGTTCGTTGGTTGGTTTGGCTCAGTTCAAACAAGTTGCTGGCGGGGAGTTATGAAGTAATGCATTATAATTTGGCCGCGCAATTGGCCAGTCGCAGATGCACCTTATCCAAAGTCGAACGGAGAGGCATGTTTGTTTCTTGAGCACCGCTCACTGTGCATTTTTCCACAATTTTTCTCCTGCTTTGCATAATTGTGGGAAACAACCAGCGGCCTTTGTAAGTAGGCTAAGGTTCATTATGGCATGCCGAACCACTGAATCAGTTCTGCTCAGGCGAGCAGGCGAGCAGGCGAGGCTCAGCCATTTGATAAATTATGCGCCCTGCTATCGGGCCGCAGCAAAGTGCAGGCTGCTTCGCTGCTCCAAACATATCGCTGCAATATCGGACAATCGGCGTGATTAATAAGGCTGGCCAGAACACCGATGGTTCATCAACATCATTCCTTTACGCTCCTCGAGCTCTCTCTCTCTCTCTCTCTCTCTCTCTCTCTCTTTCGCTCGGCTAACCTGTTTGCCGCATTTGGCGCCTGTTGCCCCCATCTCCGCCTGGACTCAACGTATTCTCGACTCATTTAACGCATACGCGCCTTGCTCTGTCGCTCGCTAATCAATTGTCGCCGTATTAAGGTCGCCAGCTTCTGCATACGGAGTAAGGTTTTTTTTTTTTTTTGGGCTGTGGCATGCTAAATATTGGCTTCAATTAAATTGGTAGATCATTACAATTAATTATTGATTAATCAATAATTGCCAAAAAAGAAAAACTTGTTTTGATCGGAGCAACATAAAGAATTTAATATTTAATGAATTATTTTAATATTGAATTATTTATGTGATATTTTTATCATACTTGAAGTATAATATCGTATAAGCAGAGACGTGTTTCACGGATTTGAATTAAATAATTGACAATTTTTGCTGCTAGAGACATAATACATTTGAGTTAGATTTTATATTTAATAAATTTATTTTTATAAAAATAATTCAATAATTCGTTCCTCTTGATTCTGTACTTAAGTTCATCCGTCCTAGATATCTGTCATTTGTATTTTTTAAATAAAATAAATAAATACTATTTAAAGGCTTAATTTAAGGTTTATTTACTTTTCAAAACGACTTTCATTTCATTTTACATTCAGTTAAATTTTTTTACATATATTCCAGTTCAGTTTCACATTAAAAATTGCTAAATTTTACCAAATTTTTTTTTATTTCAGTATGTATAATATGATTTAAATTTTTAAAAATCTATCAATCAGTAGTATAACATTAATAATTAAAATATTTTCTTTTCTTACAAATAAACTAATGATTCACTAGACTATCCTTCCTCATATTCATAACCACATATACATTTATTGTACTTCAAGCTTAAGCTCTTATCGATTTTCTTTTATATAGAGTTTAAAATCATGCTTAATTACAGCAGTTATATTTTTCATAAATTTCTTTGTATAATACGCAAGATTTACAGGAATATGCTGCAAATTCCGTTAACAGCAGATGAAATCTTTTCAGCGGCAACATTTTTGGGCTGTCACACTCACAGTCGCGAGTGTCCATTGAAGCGGATGGCAGGTTTGCATTTTTTGGTTGCGTTGCTTTTGCTAAATGTGACACTGAGGCTACTGTTCGTAATGGTGTTGGCATTAAAATGGATTACATACTGACTGAAATGCTGCTGCCTGCCTGCCTGCGCTTTCGCCCAGGCCCAGGCCAGGCTGGGGCAGGCTTTGGCTTTGGCCTGGCACCTGCCTCAACTGGTTCTGGTTTTTAAGAGGTGCCAGAGTGCTCCCTCCCCCTCCTCCCCTCCACCGCTCGTGCTGCGAGGCTTAGTGCAAAGCGGCATTTATTCACGGCATTTCGATTTCAATTACAATACAAATTGTCATTAATGTTGGAAAGTTGTTTTTGCAGATAGTAGCACATACTCAAATATCCACATCTGCATCAGGCGGGTGGGTTGGAAATTGCATTTGCTTTTGCCTTACCATTTGATGTTGATTGAGTGGCATAGGCATAGAATTACGAGTTATCGCACAACCTGTGTTACATTTGATTGACTTTCAGTTGATGCGGATCATAAAGCCGCAGTAAGCACTACTACGGCCCGCTCCGCCAGAGGCCGCCCATTTGATAGATGCATTAAAAGCTCATAAAGCACAATTATAATTTCCATATCTGTTACGCTGTGCACCCAAAAGCCACACCTCAGAATCAACGAAGGCGATTTACTTGACTTGCTGCTTGCTGCTCATAAATAAAACATACACAATTTTTAATTTCCCATAATTTCGAGAGCGAGACGCATGACATACACATATATATACATAAGATACAAACGTGAATACAAAAACAAATCGCATACGATATCGATGATGATCATCATCATGTTGTTGTTGATGATGATGATGAAAGGCATACGCAATCGAGACTAACCTGCGACTTGTCTTGGGCACAGCCCATAAGAACCGGACGATGACGATGACGATGACGCTTCCGGGACTCACGGGGCTGGCACACGAGCACCCAGCACCGTTATGCTTCATTGCCGCCGCTGCCGCCCTGCTACATTATAGTCCGCGCCGCGCGCCTAACCTCAAAACCTTATGCCCATTGCAAGATCACCGATCCTCACCTTAAGTCAACGAATTGAACGGACAGCGCCTTAAAAAAAAAAAAAAAAAAACTGAGTTGTATTTGGATTTGGGGCTGTACTGTCAGCATTTCGTATGTGTCTGTGGCATTGCGTAGTTGTTGTTAAAATATGTTTTCGTTGATCGCCCAAGCCGCCCAAGCCCCTCGCGCAAAAGATGACAGCGACGACGGCCTGGCCGGTGCGTTATTGAAGCGAAACAAGTGTTTAGTCACCCAGAGAACGCGTTGCAGGTAAAATGGGTGCTCCTGCCCCGACGTCTGCCTCTCGGGCAACCCGCTGCCAGCCATCGCATGGAGCACACACCCCAAAAGTGCCAGCATTCCTTACGTCGTCGTCTGCGTGGCCTGCCTTATTTGGTTAGGCTTCATTGAAGGTGCACCTTTGTTACGCTCAATGAGCGATCTGTTTGTCTGCGCTTCTGCTTCTGCTTCTGCTTCTTCTTCTTGTTGTTTAGCTTTCGTTCATTCTGTGAATCTTCTCTATATAAGTAGTGCCTTGTAGGCTCTCTACCTTGAAATATTGCTCACTCTGACCAGCGCCTTGAATCATCGCTACGCGGCGGGTCGCATTTAGTTTGTCTCTGGGTCAGTTGTTGCGGCTGTTTGTGCAACATGTGTCTTGTCGAGGTGGTTGGAAGTTCAATTTCCGCGAATCGGAGACATAATTAATGCAGCTACTGACACTTCCGGTGCCGGCTAATGGGTTTATATCAAGTGGTTTTCAAATCAATTACGTTTAAATGGAAATCGAAATAAACTTTGATTGTAAGGAGTGGGAGAATTTAGGGAAGGAAAAGCTATTATATACATATACATATATTAATAAAGATCTTTTATTATATGCTACTGTGGCCTGTGGCATGGTATATCTCATATATATCTTCAATAAATCTTCAATAGCCTAGTTAAGCTCACATTTACTCTCACTATATGATCCTCACTCTGCATACTTCTACTTCCATTCTTCAATCCATTTCAAAACTTACATTTTAAGTGCCGCAGCAGTCCAATGCTCCATGATACAAGTCAAAGATTAACGATCGAATTTTCTAATTTATGAGACATTTTCGTCGCATCTCGTCGCATCGCTTTACCCAAATACCTACGCAATTATCATGCATAGAGCCCTCCCTACCCCCACTTACAATTGCAAAATGATCTGTAAGAGTATGCTATATATATATGTATATATCTGGACGATCGATCTGGCTAAACGCATCGCCCATAAACCTTATGACATTTTTATGTTAATGCAACATTGGCTGGGCCCGTGTGGCGCCCGCCTTTTGTTTTTATTACCTTCTAAATGTTGCGTTAAGTCCGCCATTAAAACGATTTGCCGTATGTTTACAGATTTGTCGTCATAATTGCTTTTTAATGCCTTATCTATCTACAGCCGGGCTGTCTGGGCCTGAGTTGGATCGGAGACGGAAAGAGTGGGGGCATGGGGCTGGAGATGAGGCAGGGCCAAAGACTGGAAATGATGTCGCATCATTATTAGACGCGCGCCTTTTAATTGTTTCAATGAGCTTTCGATAGCATCTGGAATCGGTCCTCTTTGGGACGCAGCTACAGCTGCTGTTTTATCAATGATCTGAGACGAATTTACGCATTCGATTAATGCGCCATCGGCGATGCTATCGGCTCGGGTGGCTTTTGTCCAGCGCGTGTGAAGCTATTGCTAATGGTGGGAGGTAAGAGAGTGTGTGATAGAGAAAGAGGGAGAGAGAGATAGACTGTGTGTATGTGGGTATTTTATTTGATTTATCCCAATGTTTTGGTAGCAAATGATGCGGATGATGATGCAAGCCAGCTGAACTGATAACTTATGCTCTTATAATAACCACATAAGGGAAACCTAGTTCCATTCATATAGATCCCACTATTTAAGCCCCTCAAACAAACGCACGTTGACATGGTATGCATTCGTGCCTGCTCGTGTCACGACTAATGCTCAACTCTTATATCAGAGTCCAACTCCGGCTCTACTTGCTCTGGCTAAACTTTGAATTTTACTTTTTGCTTATATCACCGCGAATCGGGCTGCACGGTAAGCCAACAGTTATCGTCGTTGTCGTTATCGCTATATCGTAAATCAATATACAAGCCGCTTAAATTGCTTAATTATCGTACATGCACGGGCGTCAAATTAACCCATATGAAATAAGTCATTTCGCTCGGTGTAATACACTCGTATTAATTTCAATTACACACTGCATACAATGCAATTATGCGTTATTTTAGCTGCTGCAAAAAGGCGGGTCTCCAAGGGGAACCGAAAGCGGATTCGTCATAGAGCTGATACTGAACTTCGTATCTGGTGCTGGACCAGTTCGTGCTACAGCAACTGGGCCTCTGTCATGTATACCGAAAATCTGGCAATTTATGTGATCAGCGTCTGTGATTTCAATCAGCACTTAGGTAACCCAAGGGAGCGGAAGGGGGCCAGCAGGGTAGGCGTACAGTTTTCCAGAAAATTACTCAACACCTTCTTGGCCCGCTCGCCAAGAGAGAACTAAGCCAAACTCTGGTGTGTATGTGTGTATGTGTGAGTGTGTGTGTGTGTAGTACAACCGTTTGGCCGTTCGAGCGCGTTTCAAATTTCTTGGCCAACAACAGCAGCTACAGTGAGGCCTGCCGGTTCGTTTGCGGTGCGGCACAGAAAAAAAACTTTAATTAAAGAACACCATAAAAGTGTCGCCCGTGCGATCGTAATTATGAATTTAATCTCAATTAGAGCGTTTATCTTGATTTTCCATGTGCTCTATGAGTGTGCCTGTGTGTGTGTGTGCGAGCTCAGACCTGTCTGGCTAGCAATTTGTTTGGCCAAAGTTTTTTTTTTTTGGCCGCTGAATTTATTTGCATTATCCTGTATAAAACGCTGCTGGCTCTGCGGCTCTGGAGCAACTTTTTTTCCTTTTTTTTTTTTCATTCGCTTGGACATGTGCAAACACCTTTGTTGCATTTGTAGAGATAAACATTTTTTCGACTCTGGCATTTTATACGCGCGCTTTAACTACGTTTTCCAGTTATCTATCAGTTGCTCGAACTTGGAGCGTTTCGGTTTTATTTATCGTTGGCTTGTTGGCATTTCAATTTGTCTTAAATCGATTAAATTGTATTTGGAGTATTGTTTATGGGAAATTCAATAGCCAAACGCTATATTGTCGATGGAGTAAAGAGATATAGATGGTTATTAAGCTGATTGCGATGAATATGCGAAAAGACTTATCAATTTCGGTGAGTACAAGTGTTTTTACACACTCTTTTAATTGGAAGTGGGAGAATTACAATTTTATTATTATTTATGGTAAATTAAAAAAAAAAATAATAATTTTATTTAGTTTTAAAAAATGAATTTTAAAATAATTAATATTCATTCGATTTGAATAAATATAAATATATATTTATAAATTTTTTATTTATTTAATTTTATATAGTTTTATAAATGAATTTTAAAATAATTAATAATCATTCGATTTTTATAAATATGTATATATATTTTTATTTAATTTTTTATAAAAAGAAAAAATTAATTTATTAGAATTAAACTTATAGGAAATGTGATTTTAGTGGGTAAATCTACAAAAGCTTCTTTTTAAATTAATAGGCTTTTCCAAGAAAAATATCGCATGATTAATTAATATTTTATAATTAAATAATAAATAAATAAATAGACTCATAGTTTCCTGTCAATGCAAGATTTTCTAATCTGTATTTTCAGACTATTTTTGTTAGCAATAAAAATGGAGACGAAAAAATATTGCAAAGCTCTCTTAAAATTGTTGAATTCGTAGTAAATTGGATTTACTTCAAATTACATTCATTAAGTGCACTAAATGGCCAATGCATATTTTTATTTACTTCGTAAGCTGTCACATGCTTGATTTTTGAATAATTCAGCTCGAGCATTTGATTGCCTGCATGTCAAATAAAGTCTTATATATGATGCATTTGGCTGACGTCTGTCCATCATTTATCAATGCGACTTGCGGCACCACCTACTCGTGGCTGAGCTCGTGCTCTGGCGTAGTCAATGGGCACCGAACGACTATTGGCTTGTAATTTCGAACTATTAGTAACATTTTGCGACGACAACAAGCGCAACATGAAACGAACGACATCCACAATGGCCAAAGTGGGATGCGGCTGGGCTCTGGCTGTGCAAATTTGACGGCAAAAATCAATTCGAAAACGATTTAAGACGCGCCGCCTCCCTGGACGCCGCCTGAGCCTCGTCGAACGTCACGTAGGCGTTGCCCCCGCCAAAAGAGGAAATGCCAATATGACACGCGCAGCGAGAGAGCTCCAAGTGCAGCTCCAACTGCAGCTGCTGTCTGGGTGGGTGGGTGTAAAGGGCAGGAGGGCGGCGGTTGCGTATCGTGTTTCTTGGCCAGGCTAAAGCATTAACCAGCTATCGACGCGCCGACGCTGACGGATGGGAACTGTGGCCAGGACGCCACCAGAAGATAAGCGAATGACGCCGCCGACGTCAAAGACAAATGCGTCTTGTGGGTTCAGAAATCTTGCAGATTATTACGATTTTCATAATAAATTGTGGCAAATCAGGCGCGCTGGCATTATAAGGCATCATTAACAACGACAACAACAACAACAACAGCAACAGCAACAACAAGCCATTTGGCGTTTAGAGGATGAGGCGCAAGTTTTCAACTGTAGGCCAAAGCGTTAACAAGTTGGGTCTAGGCTGATGCTGTTGTTGTTGTTGTTGTTGTTGTTGTTGTTGTTGTTGTTGGCATCTCATAACTGCAAAACGAATGAGCAAGCAAACAAGTGGGAAGTGCGTCCAAGCGCAGCTCAACTGGGCAACGGCCTGGCCCCGGCCAAAGATCAAGCCACCAAAGAAGGCGCCTGCCTGCCTGCCAGCCTAGCCCAGCCATAGCCAGCTTGTGGTGCGTGGTGCTGGCGCTCTGTCGGTTTTTCAGGCCTTTGAAGTGGCACGCGGAGCGGCCAACGCGTCGTCCGTTTAAGAGCAAAATGTGTGCGCGTTGATGACGCCTGTGTCGCTCTATGTGTGTGTCTGTGTGTGTGTGTGTGTGTGTGTGTGTGCAACAATAACAAGAGCGTCGTCGCATGCGCACAATATCAGCGGCATCTATTGGAGCAGAAATACGAACCCACCTAGAAACCACTTTGACCATAGAGCCAAGCTCCAAAGTGGAACGTAAAGCCAAGACTTCAGCTGGACACCAAAAGTCAGCCATGTGCCGCATTTACTTGTCAATTTGTTTTTGGTCAACGTTTAAATAATGAACTCATATTTGCAACATTTGCTCGGCTGTTGTGTTGCACATGCGGCGCATGTCATGTTGCATTATGCTTGCCAGTTAAGAGTCGCTTGTTGTTGTTGTTGCTGTTGTTGTTGCCGTAGCCGTAGCCGTTGCTGTTGCAGCACACTCAGTGAGAGCTGGAGGCCTCTGCACTTGCCGTAACTCTACTCCAGGAAGACTTTTGACCGACCACAAAACTAGGAAATGTTGCTCGAGCTGGAGCACAAAACGGCAAACGGCAGCGTAAATGTGTGGCATGCAAATTGTATGTGTGGCATGTCGCAACTGCGTGTGGAACGCCCGACAATGACTAAGCGGAAGTGACAGAACTTTCCAAAAAGCGAGCTATAAGTAGAACATGCAAAAGACTAAACGATTCGAGTTGATAGCCAGCTCAATTCTTATTTGTAAATGCAATTGAAATGAAGTTGACGGAGTTGAAGATGATGGGAAATGTAGATAGAGATAAACGTAAGAGTAGAATTAACATAAAATTAAGACTAAATTAAGAATTAAGCATTGGAAACCAGGTTTTGGATTAGCTATAAAGGTATATAATTGGAAGTAATGGGGAGAGCGAAAAATGGAAACTTTCAGATAGTGATAATAACATTGAAATGCAATGAGGTAGTTCAGCTGCATGACAAAAGCTGAATGCTACAAGACTCGATGGAAGGTGCACAGGCGCGTAGCCAGAAATTTTTTTCGGGGGGGGGGGGGGGGGGGTTTCAGCAAATATTAAATACACATATTCGTACTTAATAATATAAAAATTTCAAATTGAACCCCCGAAACCCGTCACTGTATTCACGCCTGGCAACATTCATTGGAAGAATTGAGCACTCATTCATAGTCAATTATAAGGCTAGGACGTCTATTTAGCGAGCAAATAAGATAAATACTTCCAGCAGTTTCAAAGATGTCTTTGGCATAGATGTTCCTTCCATCGAGTCTTGTAGCAGTCAGCTTTTGTCAGGCAGTCAATTATAAGGCTAGGACGTCTATTTAGCGAGCAAATAAGATAAATACTTCCAGCAGTTTCAAAGATGTCTTTGGCATAGATGTTCCTTAAATCGAGTCTTGTAGCAGTCAGCTTTTGTCAGGCAGCTGCCTCAACTCAAGTTTCAAGTTTTATTTTTGCGACATTCATTGGAAGATTTGAGCACACATTCATAGTCAATTATAAGGCTAGGACGTCTATTTAGCGAGCAAATAAGATAAATACTTCCAGCAGTTTCAAAGATGTCTTTGGCATAGATGTTCCTTACATCGAGTCTTGTAGCAGTCAGCTTTTGTCAGGCAGCTGCCTTAACTCAAGTTTCAAGTTTTATTTTTGCGACATTCATTGGAAGAATTGAGCACACATTCATAGTCAATTATAAGGCTAGGACGTCTATTTAGCGAGCAAATAAGATAAATACTTCCAGCAGTTTCAAAGATGTCTTTGGCATAGATGTTCCTTACATCGAGTCTTGTAGCAGTCAGCTTTTGTCAGGCAGCTGCCTCAACTCAAGTTTCAAGTTTTATTTTTGCGACATTCATTGGAAGATTTGAGCACACATTCATAGTCAATTATAAGGCTAGGACGTCTATTTAGCGAGCAAATAAGATAAATACTTCCAGCAGTTTCAAAGATGTCTTTGGCATAGATGTTCCTTACATCGAGTCTTGTAGCAGTCAGCTTTTGTCAGGCAGCTGCCTCAACTCAAGTTTCAAGTTTTATTTTTGCGACATTCATTGGAAGATTTGAGCACACATTCATAGTCAATTATAAGGCTAGGACGTCTATTTAGCGAGCAAATAAGATAAATACTTCCAGCAGTTTCAAAGATGTCTTTGGCATAGATGTTCCTTACATCGAGTCTTGTAGCAGTCAGCTTTTGTCAGGCAGCTGCCTCAACTCAAGTTTCAAGTTTTATTTTTGCGACATTCATTGGAAGATTTGAGCACACATTCATAGTCAATTATAAGGCTAGGACGTCTATTTAGCGAGCAAATAAGATAAATACTTCCAGAAGTTTCAAAGATGTCTTTGGCATAGATGTTCCTTACATCGAGTCTTGTAGCAGTCAGCTTTTGTCAGGCAGCTTCCTTAACTCAAGTTTCAAGTTTTATTTTTGCGACATTCATTGGAAGATTTGAGCACACATTCATAGTCAATTATAAGGCTAGGACGTCTATTTAGCGAGCAAATAAGATAAATACTTCCAGCAGTTTCAAAGATGTCTTTGGCATAGATGTTCCTTACATCGAGTCTTGTAGCAGTCAGCTTTTGTCAGGCAGCTGCCTTAACTCAAGTTTCAAGTTTTATTTTTGCGACATTCATTGGAAGAATTGAGCACACATTCATAGTCAATTATAAGGCTAGGACGTCTATTTAGCGAGCAAATAAGATAAATACTTCCAGCAGTTTCAAAGATGTCTTTGGCATAGATGTTCCTTACATCGAGTCTTGTAGCAGTCAGCTTTTGTCAGGCAGCTGCCTTAACTCAAGTTTCAAGTTTTATTTTTGCGACATTCATTGGAAGATTTGAGCACACATTCATAGTCAATTATAAGGCTAGGACGTCTATTTAGCGAGCAAATAAGATAAATACTTCCAGCAGTTTCAAAGATGTCTTTGGCATAGATGTTCCTTACATCGAGTCTTGTAGCAGTCAGCTTTTGTCAGGCAGCTGCTTCAACTCAAGTTTCAAGTTTTATTTTTGCGACATTCATTGGAAGATTTGAGCACACATTCATAGTCAATTATAAGGCTAGGACGTCTATTTAGCGAGCAAATAAGATAAATACTTCCAGCAGTTTCAAAGATGTCTTTGGCATAGATGTTCCTTACATCGAGTCTTGTGGCAGTCAGCTTTTGTCAGGCAGCTGCCTTAACTCAAGTTTCAAGTTTTATTTTTGCGACATTCATTGGAAGATTTGAGCACACATTCATAGTCAATTATAAGGCTAGGACGTCTATTTAGCGAGCAAATAAGATAAATACTTCCAGCAGTTTCAAAGATGTCTTTGGCATAGATGTTCCTTACATCGAGTCTTGTAGCAGTCAGCTTTTGTCAGGCAGCTGCCTCAACTCAAGTTTCAAGTTTTATTTTTGCGACATTCATTGGAAGATTTGAGCACACATTCATAGTCAATTATAAGGCTATGACGTCTATTTAGCGAGCAAATAAGATAAATACTTCCAGCAGTTTCAAAGATGTCTTTGGCATAGATGTTCCTTACATCGAGTCTTGTAGCAGTCAGCTTTTGTCAGGCAGCTGCCTCAACTCAAGTTTCAAGTTTTATTTTTGCGACATTCATTGAAAGATTTGAGCACACATTCATAGTCAATTATAAGGCTAGGACGTCTATTTAGCGAGCAAATAAGATAAATACTTCCAGCAGTTTCAAAGATGTCTTTGGCATAGATGTTCCTTACATCGAGTCTTTTAGCAGTCAGCTTTTGTCAGGCAGCTGCCTCAACTCAAGTTTCAAGTTTTATTTTTGTGACATTCATTGGAAGATTTGAGCACACATTCATAGTCAATTATAAGGCTAGGACGTCTATTTAGCGAGCAAATAAGATAAATACTTCCAGCAGTTTCAAAGATGTCTTTGGCATAGATGTTCCTTACATCGAGTCTTGTAGCAGTCAGCTTTTGTCAGGCAGCTGCCTCAACTCAAGTTTCAAGTTTTATTTTTGCGACATTCATTGGAAGATTTGAGCACACATTCATAGTCAATTATAAGGCTAGGACATCTATTTAGCGAGCAAATAAGATAAATACTTCCAGCAGTTTCAAAGATGTCTTTGGCATAGATGTTCCTTACATCGAGTCTTGTAGCAGTCAGCTTTTGTCAGGCAGCTGCCTTAACTCAAGTTTCAAGTTTTATTTTTGCGACATTCATTGGAAGATTTGAGCACACATTCATAGTCAATTATAAGGCTAGGACGTCTATTTAGCGAGCAAATAAGATAAATACTTCCAGCAGTTTCAAAGATGTCTTTGGCATAGATGTTCCTTACATAGAGTCTTGTAGCAGTCAGCTTTTGTCAGGCAGCTGCCTCAACTCAAGTTTCAAGTTTTATTTTTGCGACATTCATTGGAAGATTTGAGCACACATTCATAGTCAATTATAAGGCTAGGACGTCTATTTAGCGAGCAAATAAGATAAATACTTCCAGCAGTTTCAAAGATGTCTTTGGCATAGATGTTCCTTACATTGAGTCTTGTAGCAGTCAGCTTTTGTCAGGCAGCTGCCTTAACTCAAGTTTCAAGTTTTATTTTTGCGACATTCATTGGAAGATTTGAGCACACATTCATAGTCAATTATAAGGCTAGGACGTCTATTTAGCGAGCAAATAAGATAAATACTTCCAGCAGTTTCAAAGATGTCTTTGGCATAGATGTTCCTTACATCGAGTCTTGTAGCAGTCAGCTTTTGTCAGGCAGCTGCCTCAACTCAAGTTTCAAGTTTTATTTTTGCGACATTCATTGGAAGATTTGAGCACACATTCATAGTCAATTATAAGGCTAGGACGTCTATTTAGCGAGCAAATAAGATAAATACTTCCAGAAGTTTCAAAGATGTCTTTGGCATAGATGTTCCTTACATCGAGTCTAGTAGCAGTCAGCTTTTGTCAGGCAGCTGCCTTAACTCAAGTTTCAAGTTTAATTTTTGCGACATTCATTGGAAGATTTGAGCACACATTCATAGTCAATTATAAGGCTAGGACGTCTATTTAGCGAGCAAATAAGATAAATACTTCCAGCAGTTTCAAAGATGTCTTTGGCATACATGTTCCTTACATCGAGTCTTGTAGCAGTCAGCTTTTGTCAGGCAGCTGCCTTAACTCAAGTTTCAAGTTTAATTTTTGCGACATTCATTGGAAGATTTGAGCACACATTCATAGTCAATTATAAGGCTAGGACGTCTATTTAGCGAGCAAATAAGATAAATACTTCCAGCAGTTTCAAAGATGTCTTTGGCATAGATGTTCCTTACATCGAGTCTTGTAGCAGTCAGCTTTTGTCAGGCAGCTGCCTCAACTCAAGTTTCAAGTTTTATTTTTCCAACATTCATTGTAAGATTTGAGCACACATTCATAGTCAATTATAAGGCTAGGACGTCTATTTAGCGAGCAAATAAGATAAATACTTCCAGCAGTTTCAAAGATGTCTTTGGCATAGATGTTCCTTACATAGAGTCTTGTAGCAGTCAGCTTTTGTCAGGCAGCTGCCTCAACTCAAGTTTCAAGTTTTATTTTTGCGACATTCATTGGAAGAATTGAGCACACATTCATAGTCAATTATAAGGCTAGGACGTCTATTTAGCGAGCAAATAAGATAAATACTTCCAGCAGTTTCAAAGATGTCTTTGGCATAGATGTTCCTTACATAGAGTCTTGTAGCAGTCAGCTTTTGTCAGGCAGCTGCCTTAACTCAAGTTTCAAATTTTATTTTTGCGACATTCATTGGAAGAATTGAGCACACATTCATAGTCAATTATAAGGCTAGGACGTCTATTTAGCGAGCAAATAAGATAAATACTTCCAGCAGTTTCAAAGATGTCTTTGGCATAGATGTTCCTTACATCGAGTCTTGTAGCAGTCAGCTTTTGTCAGGCAGCGGCCTTAACTCAAGTTTCAAGTTTTATTTTTGCGACATTCATTGGAAGATTTGAGCACACATTCATAGTCAATTATAAGGCTAGGACGTCTATTTAGCGAGCAAATAAGATAAATACTTCCAGCAGTTTCAAAGATGTCTTTGGCATAGATGTTCCTTACATCGAGTCTTGTAGCAGTCAGCTTTTGTCAGGCAGCTGCCTCAACTCAAGTTTCAAGTTTTATTTTTGCGACATTCATTGGAAGATTTGAGCACACATTCATAGTCAATTATAAGGCTAGGACGTCTATTTAGCGAGCAAATAAGATAAATACTTCCAGCAGTTTCAAAGATGTCTTTGGCATAGATGTTCCTTACATCGAGTCTTGTAGCAGTCAGCTTTTGTCAGGCAGCTGCCTTAACTCAAGTTTCAAGTTTTATTTTTGCGACATTCATTGGAAGATTTGAGCACACATTCATAGTCAATTATAAGGCTAGGACGTCTATTTAGCGAGCAAATAAGATAAATACTTCCAGAAGTTTCAAAGATGTCTTTGGCATAGATGTTCCTTACATCGAGTCTAGTAGCAGTCAGCTTTTGTCAGGCAGCTGCCTTAACTCAAGTTTCAAGTTTAATTTTTGCGACATTCATTGGAAGATTTGAGCACACATTCATAGTCAATTATAAGGCTAGGACGTCTATTTAGCGAGCAAATAAGATAAATACTTCCAGCAGTTTCAAAGATGTCTTTGGCATAGATGTTCCTTACATCGAGTCTTGTAGCAGTCAGCTTTTGTCAGGCAGCTGCCTTAACTCAAGTCAATTATAAGGCTAGGACGTCTATTTAGCGAGCAAATAAGATAAATACTTCCAGCAGTTTCAAATATGTCTTTGGCATAGATGTTCCTTACATCGAGTCTTGTAGCAGTCAGCTTTTGTCAGGCAGCTGCCTTAAATCAAGTTTCAAGTTTTATTTTTGCGACATTCATTGGAAGATTTGAGCACACATTCATAGTCAATTATAAGGCTAGGACGTCTATTTAGCGAGCAAATAAGATAAATACTTCCAGAAGTTTCAAAGATGTCTTTGGCATAGATGTTCCTTACATCGAGTCTTGTAGCAGTCAGCTTTTGTCAGGCAGCTGCCTTAACTCAAGTTTCAAGTTTAATTTTTGCGACATTCATTGGAAGATTTGAGCACACATTCATAGTCAATTATAAGGCTACGACGTCTATTTAGCGAGCAAATAGAGCTGTTTTCAGCAAATATTAAATACACATATTCGTACTTAATAATATACAAATTTCAAATTTTTTTTCTACAAAAGAATGTCTATTTTCCGACTTGTTTTCGCCATTTCGTTCTACAATAAATAAAGTAATTA